>CM031566.1:13221202-13358544 GCA_018467065.1 Ephestia elutella
GTGTTCCGAGGATACATTTTGTTTTATAAATAGGTAGGATTTACGGAAAAAACGTTTTTTTTTTTAAATAAATGGGCAGGATTTCAGATGTATCTCGAGAGGGTGGCTTACAAATGGACATTGCAGATTTATCAAATCATAAGGTTTTCTTCAGTATGAAAATATTTGCACTCTCGGAAATGCTCGCAAAACGTTATGGAAAAACGTTATTATATGTCTACTTGCAAATAAACATTTTAAGGGTTTCTGTATCAAAACGGAATGCAGTATCGTCTTATAGTTTATCTTCTGCTTTGGTTAGAACTAAAGCAGGTAACTAGAGCTGGGACAGGCAGAGCGCAGAGGCATATTATTTAGAATTTTAATAAGTAGGTATATTTTTAATAAATATATTCTTCACTCTTTAAATCCTCTCTGAATTTTCAAGTAGTTAGACACTTTTCTCATGGACACAAAAATAGAACTATATATTTTAATTCTAGCTAGATTCTGTTTAGTCCTATGAGATTTTAATTTTAATTTTTTTCATCACAGTCTTTTTTCAAGTTGATGTTAGTTTGTGCGAATTAGGCATTTTGTCATTTTACTTAAACATTTTGAGATAGCAACCGAATTTGTTACTATGACAAGGCCGCGGTAGGAGGACTCTGAATAAATGTTTACATTTTCAGCGAGCCGTGTTTTCATTAGATAAAAATTGTGTTGAATAAATATTGTTTGCCCGGGAAGTACGTTTTAGATGCAAATAAGTATTTCACGAAGATTCGAGCGTGTGAGCGTGTGTGTTTGACTATAATTTATTCGTAAGTCCTTTATGTATTGTTGGAAATCAAATTAAATAGTGCCTCACTATATGGACGGAAAAATTACTTCAAGTTCTACAGATTCACTATCACGTCTTTATCTATTACGGGGTAGACAGAGCCAAGTTTTCGGCTTCAATCATTTGGCACCCATACTAAATCTATGGGTGCCAAATGATTGAAGCTGCAAAACTCTTATACATATAACTATGTAAGTAAAATAATTTATCTAAGCTGACACTAGTATTTAGCAACATTTACAAGCTATTATTAAAAAATAAAAAACACGACTGCTATGTGTCCATGTGGGTACTGGGTACATTGGCTATGTCACTCGGAGGAATGCAAGGAATCTAAAAATACATCAAAATCTGTTAAGTCCTTCAGGACTTATGGTGGATTAAAGAAACTTACATACTTACAAACATGTATACAACATACAAGAGTCCTGTAAACATAATACTCCTTTTTTGGTCAGTCGTGTAAAAAAGTAATTATTCTAGATCATAGCGTTTTTCTGCCATTGATTGGCTAACATTCCAACACGGCATAAATGTTGTAACAATTCACAACCGAGGACACTAGATGGCGCGACTTCCGCACCGTTACGTCACACGTGTAATGTCTCAAACAATTGCTATGCAGGACATATCCAGACGAGTCACATTTGGCTCTATTTGTCAGTAACTAATTATAATTTTAAACCATTTCGATAAATTCACACAACCAAACCAACAACTCCAGACTATCAATAAGTACCTAGGTAAGTATATAAGTTAAAAGAGCGCAAGGCCTTACAAGCACGCAAACGTTAACCGTCTTTCAGAAAACAACGAACACTTTAATCTTATTTTATTTACAACTAGCTTTTGCCCGCGGCTTCGTCCGCGTGAATTTCCCACTGGAACAGTGCTTTTTCCCGGGATGAAAGGTACCCTATGTCCTTCTTCGTACTTCCAGCTATATATGTATGCGAAATTCCAGGAAGATTGGTTCAGTACATAAAGCGTGAAGAGGTAACAAACAAACGAACTCACTTTCGCATTTATACAATACTAGCTTTTCCCCGCGGCTTCGCCCGCGTGAATTTCCCACGGGAACCCCGCCTTTTCCCGCCTTTTCCGTACTTCTAACTATGTGTCTGCGAAATTTCTGGAAGATTGGTTCAGTAGATGAAGCGGGAAGAGGTAACAAACAAACGAACTCACTTTCGCATTTATACAATACTAGCTTTTCCCCGCGGCTTCGCCCGCGTGAATTTCCCACGGGAACCCCGCCTTTTCCCGGGAGGAAAGGTACCCTATGTCCTTCTCCGTACTTCTAAGTGTATGCAAAATTTCAGGAAGATTGGTTCAGTACATGAAGCGTGAAGAGGTAACAAACAAACAAACTCACTTTCGCATTTATAATATTAGTTAGGATAGTCTCTTTTTCCAATATTTGACATTTAAAGTACGAGACAAAACATAACTAAAATAATATGAATTATTATTGGTTTACGTGTATATGGTTTGAACTGAGAGACCGATGAAAATCGAATCAAATACTGTATTAACACTAGATCGAATCAAGGGAACGCATGACGAGCTAACAACGAGGTAAATTGTCGTTAAAATTAACAGTCAACAACCTACAACTAATTAATCATACATATAGTTAATCCAATTAATTTTAATTACATTGTTCCTTTGTCTTATTTTGCTCTTTAGAATATTATTATATAACTTCCTTAAGCTCTCTTGACCGACCAATCTTGATTAACTTTTGATCCCTATTCAGGAGGCTTGGCGTGTCAAATAATAATCCATCCCAACCCTTTTCATCCCTCAAGGGGCCATCAGAGCATACCAGAACTATATTACTTTCTAAGTAACATTAATCTACCTAAATACCTACTTAACAAGAATTCGTAATTTTTTGTGAATTTTATCGCAGCGCTATCGCTGCCATTGCTAATACGAAACTTACAACAAGAACTAATGTATAACAGAAAAGTAATGAACAGTAAATACATTTTACACCTAACGCCTATTTAACGGTAGCGAAACGGCCAAGCCACATCATTTGAGTAAGGTGTAGAGTTTGTGAAGGAAGGGCTCGTAGAGAGTAGAGGGTAGTAGATGTACGTGGGGTGTTCAAAAAGTAATGAGAATGACTATGTTAACGAGAAGTAAGGTATAATATAATTTTATTTTTCTACGTTATCATCCTTTAGGTAAATAAATTTTAAATAACTTTTTTTCCAGAGCTAGTATTTCCTTTTTTTTAAAAAAATCTTGGATACTAAAAATTTCCGTTGCAAACGCTATGACTTTTTCATCATCCTCAAATTTTATAACTTTTAAATGTTCCTTTACCTAAAAAAATATACAAAAATTACTATGGGTTAAGTCTAGTAAATATAGGGGATATTCGAGGATTTCAGAGCCAGCATCTCGGAATGGTGCCATGGCAAATGCAGCCTTGTGTCACCTTGTGTGCCCGTGCGTTGTCTTGATGGACAAGAAATTTTTTGCGAGTTTTCCTCTGGATTTTTCACAAATCCCCTGGCGTATTTTTTTTTATTTGTTCAGCGTACACACTTCTTATTATAGTGGCTCCATGATAAAGGTATTCAAATTATTACAACTCCTTGGCTATCTCAAATAAAGTGCCCTTGATCTTACCGGCAGACGATCTTGTCTTGAAATTCTTTGGGATTGGAGATGATGGTTTTTTTCATGCCATCGGTTGTTGCTCCGTTTCCGGATCGTCATGGTGAAGAAATGATTAATTGACTGTTACGAATCAAGCTAAAAAGCGATCAGGATCTTGTTGAAACAATTCCAATGATCTTGAGTTGCGTTTGCTTTTGTGCGTCCCTGAGCATTCTGAGAACCCAACGCGCTGATACCTTTCTCATTCCCATGTGAACATTTAAAAATTATTTGCACTGCCTATCGAGATCTTCAACTCTTCAGCAATAAAAGGTACTATTACACGACGATTATCCGATACAATTTTTTCAACTTTTTTTTACCATTTCTTGGGTAACAGATGTCGCAGGGCGGCCCGAGCGATGGTCATCTTGAATCGATGTTCTTCCACGTTTGAACTTTGTACAGCACCTTGCCATCGTAGAATATGATGGGGCATCCTCTCCTAATGTAAATCGTAACTTCTGAAAAACTTGTTTGGTAGAAAAAATTTTCAAGAAAAAATATTTTGTTACTACTTGAATCTCAGTGTTATCCATTTTTATTAACGCTCAACGACAAGTCACAAACAAATGCGTGACACTATATTCAGCTTTACGATAATGAACTAATTATTTGAGGGTATTCTTACAAAGACCTAAGCTATAATAAGTATAAATTATTTTCTCAAATTACCCCCTATAAGTATATCATTCTCACATCGAGATATAATGCATTCTCATTACTTTTTGAACACCCCTCGTAGAAGCTTGGCTCTACATAAGATCTGATAAATTTTCCAGCCATTCATAAATTTGCCAGAGCATTCTTAGCAAAATGTTGCTAAGAATGGTCTCCATATGGTTATATGGAGACCATTCTTAGCAACATTTTGCATCAAAAAATATTTTTGGTGGGATAGCCATAACCGTGGCAGTTTGCTCAAATGGATTTATAAACTGATAAGACTGTTTCCTTGATCTAGAATTCTAGAGTCTAGACAGATGGCAATAGGTCTTGGCTAATGGTCTGACGTCAGTCTTAGTCGTTATTGATTATTGTGATAAATATCCTAGGAAATTTATAGCGGCTGGCTATTTTTACACGTTTGTGTCGAAACTAGGAACTTATCTCTGTAATAAAATGTCGATGAATCTTACAGCTCTAAGACAAAATGTAAGAGCAAATAATAATTTCAACTTTGCTTGTAATCAAAGAGTCAAAACTGCAGTACATAATGTTCACTAAAAACATTTTCATGTAAAGTGTTTCCAAGAGAAGACCAAAGGCAATGCATTGTCAAAAAAATATCAGACCTCATGTAGAGCCAAGCTTCTAACTCTACCAACCTAACTCTACGAGCGCTCGTAACACACAAACAAACAACTCAAACAAACTCTACACCTTAGTCAATGAGAATGAAATACAAATAGCATTCGTATGAGGCACTATTAGGTTCCTCCTCCTCGATTGTCAAAATTATTTCATATCATATACTTATTAGAAAAAAATCAATGTTTTTTTTTCTAACTTCATAAATAAATATTATAGGGACAATTCACACAGATTGAGTTAGCCCCAAAGTAAGTTCGAGACTTGTGTTATGGGATACTATTTTATGACAAAAACATACCTATACTTATAGATAAGCATCCAAGAACGAGTCAGGTCACTCTGGAAAATATCATTTTCCATCATATTCCTAATTTCTTTCATAACTTGCGAGGCATTGGCTGTGAAACGAACACCATTTAGAGCGCGTGATAAAATTATATTATCACGAGAAGTGAAAGTGAAATAAAACTGTAACATTTGTGATTGACTGCTAATCATTATTCCGGCGCTAGGCACAGAATAACTGATAGTACAGAAGGTTCACTCTCGAAGCAAACCAGTCATTCAAAATTGAAACTTAACGCGTTGTACGAAAGTTCAAGTCTGTTGTTGTTGATTCGAGACAGGGTTGTAACTAGCCCAGTCGACAGGTAGTTTCAGATAGAAAAAGGTCGGAATTTAATGAAACTTGGAGATGTTGTTCAGGGATGGTTAATTAACATTTTGTCAAGTTTTGGACCTCGAGGACCCTGTGCAAAAAGAGGAGGGGGGTAAAAACTGAAAAAAAAATCGACCTTTCGTCAGTTTTTCGTCAATATTTTTTTTTCCTTACATCCTATTGCAAAAACATTCCAGTACTTTTTTGTATAGCGTTAAATTTCCCTCAATTTTCACTAAAGAAACTTTTTTGTAAGTCAATTCGTTACCGAGATATGGCGCTATGAAAGAAAAGCCAATTTTCAAAATTCGCTAATAAATGGCGAAAATGCAGAATTCCACCGTTTATTCGGTTACCTATATCAGAATAATGATGAAGTGCTGTTTATATTATAGTCCCTTGTTACAATAACCAATATTTGAACCCCCACCCCCACCCCCCCTTCCCTACCCAACCCCAATTCTCAAAAGCTTATTTTCTTCTGTAATTTTATTCCAACCATATATCATGTCGATATTGTTGGAATTGATATTAGTTACTTTTTAGACCCTTCCCCCTCCCCCCACTACATAATTATTCCAGAGCAGGTAAAAAAAGACTAAGTCCTTTTGTAAACAAAATTAAGGTACTTATTCACAAAGCATACATTATAGGCAACATAGATATTATTGTTGAAAGGTACTCATACATAGTTACTCATTTGTACTCATTACAGCTCCTGTCGAGATTTCTTAGCCGTTGGTTCTGCTTTTAACAGCCTCCTGCAGGCAGGCTAGACGACCTGCTGTACCGATTATTCACACGATTAGTTACGAAGGCTAAATTGCAACTAGCCCGCCTACCACCGACAAGAGACGCTGCCAATTACCACTCCCTCCGCATTTACCAGCAAGTACAAGTTCGAGTTAAGTGGCACGATCGAATTCCGAACACCACTATCCTACAGAAGACTCAAATGATGGGCATAGAAACTTTGCTCATTCAGGGACAATTAAGATGGTGAGGACATCTAGTACGCATGTACGATGCTAGGCTGCCTAAGTCTGTTTTCTATTCACAGCTGCATAAAGACAAACGCAAAGCTGGAGGACAATATCTGCGTTACAAAGATGTCCTAAAACGTCACCTAGCTGCATGTGAGATTCCAACAGAACGTTGGGAAGAGCTTGCAAGGCACAGGCAAGCATGGCGCAGCTCTGTCAAAGAGGCAGTTAATAAATTTGAAGAGATTCGACTATCAGATCTCGACTATAAACGCCTCCTACGAAAAACCCGTCCCAAGCCTTCCTACACGTACACATACAACAACTTAGGTCAGTTGCACTGTACGCCATGCAACCGGATCTTCAAAAGTTTGGTTTTGCTAGCCATATCCGTTCCCATCTACGGAGATTACCAGATTCGCCGTTGACGAACATGTCAGGGAGGACATGACTACCAATCTCCACAATCAAAAATGCTGGGCCAGATAGCATCCTCCAAATTGTTTCCTGCAAGTGCAGCAAAGGCTGTAGCACCGGAGAAGGCGGCTGCAAGAAAGCAGGTCTTAGATGCTCAGCAATGTGCAAGTACTGCACAGGCCACTCTTGTGAAAACGCCCCCACAACTGATTTGAACGAGGAGGACTCATCAGATATAATCGAAGAATACGACAACGGTGAGGACGTCCTTAACAGCCTGATCGCTCAGGAGGACAACGAGCTGTTAGAAGCAGAATCAACGACTAAGAAATCTCGACAGGAACTGTAATGAGTACAAATGAGTACCTATGTATGAGTACCTTTCAACAATAATATCTCTGTTGCCTATAATGTATGTTGTGAATAAGTACCTTAATTTTGTTCACGAAAGGACTTTGTCTTTTTTTACCTGCTCTGGAATAATTATGTAGTGGAAGAAGCGGGAAGGGTCTAAAAAGTAACTAATATCAATTCCAACATTATCGACATGATATATGGTTGGAATGAAATTACAGAAGATAATAAGCTTTTGAGAATTGGGGTTGGGTAGGGAAGGGGGTGGGGTGGGGGTTCAAATATTGGTTATTGTAACAAGGGACTATAATAGAAACAACACTTCATCATTATTCTGATATAGGTAACCGAAGAAACGGTGGAATTCTGCACTTTCGCCATTTTTTAGCGAATTTTGAAAATTGACTTTTCTTTCATAGCGCCATATCTCGGTAACGAATTGACTTACAAAAAAGTTTGTTTAGTGAAAATTGAGGGAAATTTAACGCTCTACAAAAAAGTACTGGAATGTTTTTGCAGTAGGATGTAAGGAAAAAAAAATATTGACGAAAAACTGACGAAAGGTCGATTTTTTTTCAGTTTTTCCCCCCCTACTCTTTTTGCACAGGGTCCTCGAGGTCCAAAACTTGACAAAATGTTAATTAACCATCCCTGAACAACATCTCCAAGTTTCATTAAATTCCGACCTTTTTCTACGAAAGTCCACTTTTTGCGACTTGTCGACCGGCCTAAACCATGGAAAAATAAATAAGAGGTTGTAACCGACTTGACTGTAAATACAGTGCGAATTAAAAAACTTTGGCATCCTTTCTACAGGTTAAAGTACTCATAAATATGGGCAACTTTCTGTATGGGACCAAATCAATCCGACTAAAAAAAATCAGCAGTTCCATACATTTTGGGCGAGTAGGTATTGTAAAATAGTATGGGTGGGACAGCAGATTTTTTTTGGGTCGGATTGAGTCGGATCGAAAGGTTGAGTATTTTCACCAGTAGAAAGATTGTCAATGTTTGTACATCACTACATAGTATAAAACAAAGTCGCTTTCTCTGTCCCTATGTCCCTTTGTATGCTTAAATCTTTGAAACTACGCAACGGATTTTGATGCGGTTTTTTTTAATAGATAGAGTGATTTAAGAGGAAGGTTTATATCCCGTGCGAAGCCGGGGCGGGTCGCTAGTAATTCAATAAAGCACAGCGACAACGGCGTGAGCATGCTTTTTTACCGACCGAGGGTGGTAGCCTTACTGAGAAATGCCCCTCCAGGGGGCAGGCAGTTAATCGTACCAAAACTTCGGAGTCAATACCCCCTTGGCTGGGCTCCCTCCACTGAATTATTGATACTCTTGTTGACCCACCGCCCAACAATGGTAATATCTTCACAGCCCTATCTAGGTCGATTAGCGCCCTTTGTGATGAAATTACGTAATTGTGTCCCAATTCTAAGATACATCCCTTTGTGGCTTCCATTCATTACTAGAATGATGAATTTGTGGAATATTCATATGTACGGTATAGACAGATATATATACGGTCTGTATAGATATGATTACTCTATATTGAAGCTAATGTTAACCAGAGATAACAGCTCTATGTTAAATTGATGTAGCACGGAAGTAATAAGGATTATACGTGTGTACGTCCATATCCTTACTTTCCTTATCCTTACTAATATTATAAATGCGAATGTGAGTTTATAGGTTTGTTTGTTTCTTTGTTACCTTTTCACGCTTTATCTACTGAACCAATATTCCTGAAGTTTCGCATACATATAGCTGGAAGTACGGAGAAGGACATAGGGTACCTTTCATTCCGGGAAAAAGCACTGTTCGCGTGGGACAATCACGCGGGCGAAGCCGCGGGCAAAAGCTAGTTAGTATATAACGTTCAGATATATATTTTTAAATCCATCAGTCATTATGTTTATAGTGTGTGCTTCGCACTATGCTATTCACCACAGAATTAATATAATAGGGGACCGGACAACTTTTTTTTTTGATGCTCCTTTGAAATATCTCACAATAATAGAATCATCCTTAAAAGAATTACATCAATAACCAAAGTATTTCCCAAGATATAGCAAAAAACAATTCACATTTTTAAGCGATGTTTGGGCGATACCAAAACGCCCCTAACTAAACGTGCATTCATATGACGTCACGTGTAGAAAATGGACTTTCCCAAAAAGTTTGAACTCTAATAAATTTGCTCAGGAGAATACACTCGTGCTGAAAAGTCGCAAAAAGTGTTTAATTAAATGTATTCTATCATAAAATTACATATTTTTAACAATTCTCATACCTTGGCCGGTCCCCTATTGTACTTTACTGAACAGTTAAATTTATTTTGTGTCTCGTTTACTGTCCGCTAAAGTATTAAACTGATCCACCAAGTGAATCCGCGGAACACAGCAAGTAATATAAGTTAGCAGGACAACAAGTTAGCAGGACTTCTTTTATTATACAGTGACTAAGAAGAAAATGGTGAAAGCAGGCCAAATGAATGACAATGTTTCATTTCGGTCATGCTATTAATTCTTGAAACAGGTCAGTCCCCGAGGTAGTACACCAAAGGCCCCATTGGCCTGACGGAGCCAAGACAAAGTGGCCCAAAGTTTCTTAAGCCGAATCACCCAAGCACGATTTCTCATTATCTAAATAGAGTCGTTAGTACTAAATGCTTACATTAATTTCCTCACTATTATTAAACTACTATTACTTCTTGACTGGAAGAATTATGGTTTCATACAAAATAATTTTGAATACTCGCCCGTGTTGTTAGTCGGGACCCTCGACTAGTTCTGAATTTAGCTAATTTCACTTTAATAAAGCTAAGTACAACGTGATTGGTGATGGCCTGCCGGCCTGATGGCCGCCACCGATAAGGTCGTAAAAGTGGCGGAACACTTTTCGGGAGCAATTTGATCGTTGGAATGGCATCGACACTCTAAGAAGAAGAAGCAGATTTTTTTTCTCTATGTCTATGCATCAGACTTTGTAGAATTTTATCAAAAGCAAAACCGTAAGCTACAGCTAGTCCACAATAATGCGATTACGTAGCAGAGAGAGAGTACAAAGACATCCGTACACAAAAGAGGAATTCCTGAATTATCTCGAGTCGGACCAAATGTTGCTCTCCAATAGTCGTAGAGGCTTCGTTTTAAGACTTTCTTCTTTTCTTTTGTGTTACGTGAATTAGGGACAGTTAGATATAACAGTATATTAATTGCCAACGATTTTTCTATAAAATAGTAAAAAAAACTATTATTTTCAACTTGAAATTAAAAAATCATGCTTAGGTGGCCTAGATAAATTACCAATTTAACTACTTATGACGTAAGGATTTAAATTTATATAGACATTAATTATGAGTTCCAGTGGAAAACTTATGTACTTACATGAATGTTCTTACATAAAGTCAATGAAGATTTTTATTATTATAAACCCCAACAGAACGCCATATTACACAAAATTTGATCGATTCATTTGATAAATTATTCGTTCTAATCGACTCATCATTCTAAATAAATCGAGTAACAAACACATAACAGATACAATATCCAACCCTTTCAATTTCCCTAATTAAATCAGCCCACACCGCTTTTGTTGGCAGCCCTATTGTTATTGCTGAGGTGCGATCTTTGATGGGCAATCGTCCGATCAGTTTTAGCCCTTAATTCCATTGATTTAAAGGCCGGATTCCACTGAAGGACACAAGAGGCGAAACTTGTCTTAAAAGTAGAAATTAGTCTCCGTTGGTTGAGCAATTTTTCTATTTTATCTAGCGCGGTTTTAACAAAGATGCAACCAGTGAAAAAGGGATGTGTGAATTCGTCTATCTCATCTACCACAGCCGACGTGCTAGTAGTTTGTAGCTTTAAGTTTTATAATACAATATAATTATTATAAGTATACTTACTTAATAAGTTTTTGACGGTAAAATTGCCTGTGAAAGCTAAGTTACAATAAAGTATTTTTGATTTGATTTTTGGATCCAAGGTACGACGTACAATATATTGGCCTGGGCAAAGTAATTCTCATAATCTCTAATCTTCGCTTCGTTCCTCTCTTTTCCGCTTTTATGGAGTACGGGCCTTATTTGGTCAGAAACCGGACGTTTTGGAAACAGACCAGTGTCGTTCGGAGAGATATATTGCTGGATACCTATATTTTATTAAAACCCAAGAAATTCCGGTGCCCCCGGCTACGGAAAGGGTGAAATATGACACGCAGTATGTTACCAACATGTGTGGTTTTGGTCGAGATTTGGAAGTAACTAATAAGCAGACATCATGAAACGCCAATACTACTCGACGGGAATCGACACACGTATCCCGACTCTTTTTTTTTTTCGGTCGAGCAGTCGGTCGCTAGCTCGTGTGTGTCTTCCAGTCCTATCATGTAAACAATCTTCACAGTACTTTTTGTTGAATTTTGTTGAAAATAAATCAAATATTAGTTCAAACCTAAAGTAAAACATTTATTAACCACGAAATAGAACCACTAATAAGTCTATTTTAATTTATATTGTTGTAAAATCATAAAAAGACATGGTAAGATTGCTTACATGATAGGACTGGTAAGAATAAATGGAGTTTACGTTCCTTAATACATGGTTCTGCATATCTTAAAAGGACAAGATTGAATAGTTATTGATAGAAGTAATTTATCTAGGAATATCAAGACGCGACAGAGATTTTGTAGAATTTTAGTCAAAAGTAAGAGTAAGTCATGATTTTGAATTTTTTAAAGTACAGCTTGAGCACCTCCACCTACCTAAATCATCATCATTAATCAATCATCAATACATATAATAAAACTGGTTGTGTCTGTGCTTAATAAGGATAGTATAAGGCCAGTCTTTATATGGCCAATAGAGGCCAAAAATATATTTATTAGAATTTTTGTCTGTCTTTCTCTCTGTGGGTTTGTTGTCACGCAAAAACTACTGGACGAAATTTGATGCGGTTTTCACGGTTGTATTGTTGAAAGTCTAACTAAAAATATAACGTAGCGCTAAGAACCGGAAATGCTGCGCGGACGAAGTTCAAGGGCATAAGCTAGTCTGTTGTAAATTCAACGGTTTTTTAGAATATTATGTTACTTACAAAATATTCTAAAAAATATATTTACCAATATGTGTCGTGAATTATCAATAATTACTACTAAAAGTAATAAATTTCGATCCTTTACTCATATTTACCAAAACATGTGGTTAATATTAATAATTTTGTAAAAATATTAATAATTTTCAATTAATCAGATTTACCGTTACATATATATACATATATATATTATGTTACTACTTCCATGCTGGTCTGGGAGCAAAGAAAAAACATAGAATGTGCCAGCTGCTTCTTTTCCCGCGCAGATTGTAAAAGTCAATCGAGGGCTTTAAACTGGGGATTCCTCCACCTTGGGCTTAGAATGGAGATTCAGATATAGTGACAGGTTGCTACCTGTCACTATATCTGAATCTCCATTCTATCAGAAAGCCCACTATTCAGCTAAGCGTGGCCTTCGAGTCTAATGACTCTTGGCTCTGTCTACCCCGTAAGGGATAAAGACGTGATCATATGTATGTATGTTACTTACTTTCTTTCCTAATTTAAAATTCAATAAAATTTTAATGCCTTCAACAATAGTTTCTGGTAGCTACGTTTTATGCGATAACAAGTGGTTTTACGAGTTTCATTACATAGCTCATTTAATATTAGTAATACCGTACGCGATGAGATTTCTGATAACGACTGATAGTGATAGGCTTTGTAAACATTACTGAATAGAAGGTTACCAGGCTCTGCCATGTCATTTCCGTCCTTATGTTTACAAATTATTTAAATACTTTATTTAAATAAGTGTGAGTAAGTAGGTAGCGCGTTTTTAGGCTTCCGCACCTCAAAACAAAAAACGTATTGTCAAAGTCATCTATTGCCGTGGCTTGGCAGTAAAATCGACTCGAATTCCGTGACGGAAAATGGCTTGATGCGTCGTGCCACGATGCTCATTTGTTTAACATCTTCCCGGGCGTTTCATGACGCCTTCGCCTCGGGGCTCTAAGTCTGCAAAAATGTTCGTGCTAGCTTTCGAAATATCACGCTATTGCAAAACGAATAAAAATTTTATTACCTTGTCTGGCTTGTACTATCTTAACTGACATTAGCATAGACAAGGGAAAATAGAATGCATTTTAAGAAAGAATTCAGTAATGGAAGCTGCTAAAAGACATTGTTACTGGCCATTTTATCTCTGTTTGGATGTGAATATGATTGTTACTCAATCACGCAAAATCTACTGTACGTATATTAATAAAATTTGGTATGCGGGTAGAAAAATACCGGGAATTGCACATAGTTAGTTCTAAATAATTGTTAGAAGTAATGAAGTTCTGTTCTGAACACGACGAAAAATCGTAATGATCGGCAATGTTTCAAAAAAGTTTTTTTATTCAAACTGTTTTGCTTTCTCGCTTATCACAGAAGCTAAGCTTAGCTATTAGCTTTACTACGAGTATAACGAAATTAATATTTGGCTATATCAAACTCTTCGTTTCTATTTTTTGAAGAAAATTTTAACATAATCACAATCTGATTCTATTAATTTTATGTTAGAAACGGTGATGGATAGCGATTGGCTTCGTGCATTTGTACGTACAGATAGTCTAATCAATTTTATATGCATATGTATGCAATATTGGCTGGAAATTGATTAGACCTGAACTAGAGGTGACCAACATTTTATCTGTACAGCCGTTGGTAAACATGTCTGTCATTTTGATTGCGGGGGCGTATTAATGATAACGAGCAATTAAATTGTAACATTGTTAGCTTTCATTTATTTATTTTATTCCTATTTATGTCGAATTTGCTGTTTGTTTACTCCATTTTATGCTCTACTTGATGATCAAAATAATGCAGGTTTACTCACGATGTTTCCCTTCACTTCACCGAGTGATAACTAGTGAGTGGTTGTTTTTTTCGAATTCTACGCGTGCCTCACAAGTTTGTATACCAATCTGACTCATGACTCATTTATTTATCAACTAGCAAGGGCTCAGAAGTTTGTTCCCGTGGGAATTTTGGGAAATAGAGCTCCCCTATACTCCCTAAGGAACCTACATGCCCAATTTCAGCTTCCTACGCCCAGTAGTTTTGACGGGTTGTTCCTAAAGTACTCCATTCTTTTGTTCTAAAAAAGATAAGAATCTCATACATGTGTTCCCAAGTTACTCCACGAAATTATTATTATTTAAAAATACATATTATTTTGTTCCCATTCTACTCCATAGGTGTTTTGATTTATTCTCAATGTACTCCGCAGATTATTTGATATCAATTCTCAAACTAATCCATCTAAACGATTATAAAATATTTCATTAAGTACAGTCAGTTACAAAATTGCCCAAACAATATCGTTCTCATTAAAGTTCTAAATAAGGTTCTAAATTAAAAAAAAAAAAAGTTGAAAGCAAGTTTGAATTGAAAATGTGTGCATGTTAGTTTGTTATAATGGATGTATAAACAGACGGAAATTGGATGTTTCTTTTTATGTCAATATTTTAAGTTTTTTCAAAAATATATTTTTATCAGTTACTTCTTGAGTTTCTCTCAAGCCGAATTCCTACATTTACATAATAATCATGAATCTCTTTGGTGTAAATTATGTAAAAAAAGCTAATTTATAAATATGTTTTTAATTGTTGATTTTTGAATATGTTTAATTGTTGATTATTGAATGGTAAAGTCTTTTATTTAAAATTTTCTTTATACATAAAAATATTGTTGCAATGCTTTTGAGCCTGACTGTACTATACGTCAGCTACACTTTTTATTCTAATTAATGCTTTTTGATATAAAAATCGCGTGGAGTACTTTGAGAACATTTTAATATTACTGCGGAGTAGAATGAAACTTAATTTTAAATATTATTTTTTTCATGGAGTGTTTTGGGAACATTTTTTGGAGTACTTTGGGAATAACCCGTTTTGACTGTGCGTTGTCTGTCAGTTACTAACGAAAGAGTTTATATTTTATGTATATTTATTACGAGTCTCACGACTCTTGGCTCTGTCTACCCCGTAAGGGATAAGACGTGATTCTATGTAGGTGCTTAACCTGTATCTTTGTCTGTTTGACCTGCATTTAGTAATAAAATAAAAACATTTGTTCTAATCAGTCTCCTAATCTTTGCACTATCAATTGCATGCCAAGCGAATTAGGTTTGGATAATGTATTTCGCTGAAAACTCATCATGTAAGCTTCAGTTCAAAGTAGAGCAGACATCTCCGATAATATTAGTTCGATCGATGACTTTTCCTCGTCTTCAAATACTTCCAGGAGTAATACCCGGTCGTGCCCCTCGAGCGACATTTTCTAATTTCGACGTCATTAAATTCCTTGCCAAAGGGTTCTTCGCAATTTTCGATCAAATCTTTCCAATTTAAACGGTTAGGGATGCCGAGATTTTGTTATGAAAGACTAACAGATCGATCTAACGGTCTAGATGATCGACTAGCTTCCGAAAGGCGCGTTTGTAATATATCTAAGTGATAAGACTCTTTTTTGGATGATGACTCATTTTTTGATCGTGCACCTCAGATGCAGTAAGTACTAAAATACTTCTATTTAATTTAAAATTAGACATGTTAAAAAAAATCCATACGAGCAGGACTTAATTCCGCGACTAGGTCGCCATCCAAGGGTTGGTCGCCATTCGATCATGCAGGATTGTATTGCGATAGCTCAGTTGGAAGAGCAAGGTCGTAAGAGACCTGGCCATTTTCACCATATCATATTTCAATATTAGATAAGATTCTTCTTGATATGTAAGAGCTGTCCTCTTGTTTCATTTTGTGGAATGAAACATACAATTTCTTGAGAATGTCAATGAATTGCTTTATCATTATTGCCTTCTCCATATCTCACACTTTCTATTAAATCATCAACAAGAGTGATAAGGCAGACATTATCTTGTTCCTGAATATTTGACCTGTCAAATCTGGAAGTCACAAATCGTCACATTATCACTGAGTAAACACCGCACACGAGTTGATTGACTCTGATCGATTTATTTGCTGTTACAATACAAAATATTGTGTTGAATATGTTTGCTGTGTCAACAGATTGTGCATATCTTATCACATTTCAAATACCTATCAATATTCATTTTTGTTGGAAATTCTAACATGCTTTAATTGATTTGATTCCTTTGTTAACTATTCTTGTCATACATTTTGAAATGAAAAAGTGAAAAAGCGTTTATTTCTTTCACTACAAAGTGTTCAAAGATACATTGTTAGGACTTTCTAGTAAGCAAAGTATGCATGTGTCAAAAAATCCTGCTCTTTCTTAACATACATTCATTGCTAAACACTTTAAATAAACATTTAAGTTTTGAACTTAAAGCTGTTGGTCTTCATATAAAAAACACTAAAATTAAAGATAGCTATAGTCTGGCATTTGTCGACTTGATTCAGTAATTTGTTGTCCGCGACTTCGTACAGTTAACAGCATATTATCCTTCCCATTTTCAATGCAAATGCGCCACTTGACTTTCGATTGACTGTATGAGATATTTGTGATTTCAGTATTTTATTAAGAAAGTACATATGTAGTTCAAAATATCATAACATATAAAACTGAAGTTTGATAGTCATCGTGGATTCCACTGTTCAATCTTTTTCGATTAATAGAAGCACCTTATAATTGTATAATCGTCGTCTAATCAATAAGTCAACCGAATAATTGGACAGGTATCGATTTATTAATTTTCTTTAGTAGCAAAGCAATCTAGCAATCGATAAGCATATGAGTATGATTGACTCCGCGTCATATCGGAGAGGTAACCACATATTATGAGTATAACTTTCGAAGTTGTCTTTTTATTCTGGGTTCTGTCGGTAAAACCAATGGTATATATCAGTTAAAAAAACATAAATTTTATAAACTAAAATATTTCCACAGATTGTAACAAAACGACGTTTGTAATCGCAATAATGTATTAATTTTTTTGGTCGTCGTGACGTGACCTACCTTACTCTTCAACTTTATTAAATACATATTAGCACTCTTATTTCCCGTATTACCTAAAAATAACTTACTAATACAGATTTATTATATCAATCAACGATTTAGATAAGGTCGTATTGATAGTTAAAATAGATAAGAGTCATAGATGCCCACTTGAAATTTTATCGCTTAGATAAAATTTGTGAATGGACATGAATGAGCGACCTTATCAATAACTTCCAAGCAATGTAGTATTGTAGTGGTTTATTTTATTATGGTGTACCTACTTGTAGTACGCAATTTTATCAGTTACGTTATATTCCGGTATATTTTTACTCGTAACTTGTAAGTACTGCAAATACAATTCTAAAGTGTGCCCAGAAAAAAATTGAAAAAATGGTTAGTTGGCTTACAAATGTAGTATTGTAGTGGTTTATTTTATTACGATGTACTTGTGTAGTACGCAGTGTTATCAGTTACGTTATATTCCGGAATATTTACACTCTTACTGCAAATACAATTAAAAATGTTCCCAGACAAAAGTTAGAAAAATGGTTAGTTGGTTCACAAATAAAGAATAACCTTTGTGAGCCATCTAACCATTTTTCTGGGAACATACCTATTATTCATACGAATATGAATACATACATATGTAACTAGACATGATTTATATGTATGTATGTCTGGCAGCATTCCTCCATCAACTTGGTAAATGCCCTCACTTGTGTCGACTATACTCCGGAAAAGAGTAGCTAATATATTACGCTGCTGTTTTCCTCTTGCCAATTGAGTATTCGGTACCGTAGACAGAAAAAAAAGGAAACATGTTTTATAGTCATTATACAGATTTTTGTATTTTCGTTTTCGCCGGTGTTTTACGAGTAGATAACTCACACTTTTCTAGTCGCCTAAACATACTAATCCATTTTATCTAAACTCCATTTATTCTTACCAGTCCTATCATGTAAACAATCTTACCATGTCTTTTTATGATTTTACAACAATATAAATTAAAATAGACTTTTTAGGAAATTACTTTCGTGGTTAATAATATGTTTTACTTTAGAATGTTTAGGTTTGATTTATTTTCAACAAAATTCAACAAAAAGTACTGTGAAGATTGTTTGCATAATAAGACTGGTAAGAATAAATGGAGTTTAGTAGGATTCTTTGGACGATTCATATCAAGGCCTCTCTCTACACACGCCCCGGTCTAGGGCTCTAAATCAGGTGCAGTGTTGCCAGATACAATTTTTAAAAATTCGTAAGGCGTAATAGTCCGTAGATTGACTCTACAAAAATCCGTAGATCTACGGATTTTTGTTTTTAAATTAAATTCAGCCTTCATAACAAATATCAGTATTATTGTTTGGATCGAATATCCAATGACGATAAAGGAATGTGGTGTGAAAGCAAACACATCCGCGTTAGCGCCAGATGCGTGGGCGTATCTGTTGCGAATAGTCGGATATTTGTCTATCTCGACTCGAACACTCGCGATCGCATCGATATCATACCCACTTATCTTTGAGAATTAATACCCACTCTTATTTGAGTATTTTGACTCAAATACGAACAAGAAAAGAAACCACTCAACATTTGTTTTGTGCGAAAACTCGATAAATCTTCAAGTTGCTTGCATTTGAATGTGAGATGTGTTCTGACACAACAGTGACAATTCCATCGATAAAATATTAACAAGTTATAGATGGCTATACACGTACATTGAATCTGTACCTCACCAAATTTGTATTATACTTAGATGGCGCCACTGAGAAGTACATTATCTCGGTTTTCATGAAAATTCCGTGTGTCGCTGCAGTCGTAGTTCGAATACCATGCGAGTTAGTTTATATTGAGAGGCAATAGATGGCACCCATCTCTACAACTACAGTAGGTACCTACCTATGGCAATAGATGGCACCACCATCTCTACAACTACAGTAGGTACCTACCTATACGAATAATAATCGAAGCACAGATTACTTAAATTTAACTAAGTACTTTGTGATCGAAGTCTACACACACGCAACGACTATAAAATTATTTATTTATATGTAGGTAGGTACAAGATCACATTTAGCCTGGGCTGAATCCTTTGATAGAGCGATATAGTTGTATTGCGATTTCTAAATGAAAAAAGAAAAGAGTGGCGTGTTTTATCCTTACACAAATTGCCTCACAGATTGCATACTCTTACCCCCGGTCGCTCAGTGGCAAAACTGGCAAATCTACGCTAGGTACTTTGTATAGTCTGACATTAGGGCTCATGCAGCGTGGCGTGCCGGCGATATCGCGCGACTTCGGTTGCTCCGACTCGCGGCGACTCGATTGACAGTATATAACTAAACTAGCGGCCCGCCCCGGCTTCGCTCGGGTTGTCAATATATTTGTTTTTAGGGTTCCGTACCTCAAAGGCAAAAACGGAACCCTTATAATCACTTTGTTGTCCGTCTGTCTGTCAAACTTTTATTCTCAGGAACGCTTAAAAGTATCAAATTGAATACTCGGATCCACAGTCACTTTGAGCAAAAAAATAATCAAAATTATACGTCAACGCGATCAGGAGTTATTGCATATTTTGTGATTTCAGACAGCAATCAAAACCTATGGGGTTCCCGTTGACCTATAATTATGAAATTTATCAAAAAGCAAAGTCTAACAGTACTTATACAGGAATAAATCTGAAAGTTGTAAAATTATGTTGAAGGAAGTTGAAAAAAAAGTTTTACAAACTTATTTTTGCGCTTGATGCAGTATGAATCCTAGGGAGCGAACTGCAAAGTTAAGTTTGTTTTGCGTGTACGGAACCCTCGGTGCGCGAGTTTGAATCGCACTTGGCCGGTTTTTAGGGTTCCGTACCTCAAAAGTAAAAAAACGGAACCCTTATAAGATCACTTTTTTGCCCGTCTGTCCGTCTGTCTGTCAAACTTTTTTATCTCAGAAAAGCTTTAAGGCGCTACCCAAGGCTAATCAGAGGGGGTGAGGGGCGGTACGTAAGCTCCGCCTTAAAGCCGACACAATAAAGTTACTTTTCGAATTTTCTATAATTTGTGTTTTTGCTAGCGAGTTTTCGTCAGGCTCTTAGGGTAATTATTTTAGAGGTTTTCTTTTAATTGTGATAAAACACTAAATATATTTTAAAAAATAAGCCGATATCGTTTTAAATAATTGTAGTCTATATTTAATTCTTTAAAAAAATCTACTGTTATCGCTTAAATTACGGTGATTTTCGACGATAAAGAAAAAAAAAACAGGATTAATTATTATTTTTTTATCTACTCTTATTTATTTTATTTGTAATTTGATTCCATATAATTTTAGTAGATATAGTATTTTTCTCTTTACGGGATATTTTTACTGCTTCAGTACTTCTAACCTATGGTTCACACTTGACGTTTAAAAACAGTACGTTTTGACTGCCTGAAATCACAAAATATACGAAAATTCGCTACATTTACGGTACCTAATATCTCTTGATCGCGTTGACGTATATTTTGATTATTTTTTGCTGTAAGAGACCATGGATCCGAGTATTCGATATTAATTTCAAATTGATACCCAATCAGGATTTTCCGAAAACGTACTGTCTTTAAACGTCAAGTGTGAACCATAGGTTAGAAGTACTGAAGCAGTAAAAATATCCCGTAAAGAGAAAAATACTATACTAAAATTATATGGAATCAAATTACAAATAAAATAAATAAGAGTAGATAAAAAAAATAATACATAATCCGTTTTTTTCCTTTATCGTCGAAAATCTACTGTTATCGCTTAAATTACGGTGATACGCGATCAAGAGATATTAGGTACCGTAGTAAATGTAGCGAATTTTCGTATATTTTGTGATTTCAGGCAGCAATCAAAACCTACGGGGTACTTCCCGTTGACCTAAAATTATGAAATTTGTCAAAAAGCAAGATCTAACAGTACATACACAGGAATTAATCTGAAAGTTGTAAATATGTTGTTGGAAGTTTAAAAAAGTGTTACAAACTTATTTTTGCGCTCGAAGCAGTACTGCAAAATTAAGTTTGTTTTTGAAATTAGTAGGTCTTTTAGTGAGAGCTATAACGTAAGATGCTTTGCGTGTACGGAACCCTCGGTGCACGAATTTGACTCGCACTTGGCCGGTTTTTTTAATGATATTTACGTTAATACATACATCCTACTAAGATAAATACTGATAAAAACATACCAAAACGCGCCTGCTCAGAGATAGGTACCTAAACTCCATTTATTCTTACCAGTCCTATCATGTAATAGTACATTACGAAACAAGTGTGCAAAGTTGGTCATCACGCACAAGAGGCGATATTGGCGCGCGAGCCGAAGGCGAGCGCGCTAATAAAGCCGAGTGTGCGTAATGACCAAATGCACACGTGTATCGTACGACGTTTTTCAACACACTTGTGAGTAAAAAAAAAGTAATGTGATCCTAACATCTATTTTAAATTATTTAATTATCAGAAAACGATTGCGCCCTTTTGTCATTCCTCCACTTTATAAAACATTCGTATGCCGCCAAATACTTACGTTTATGGAAAATGTACCTAACAAACACAACCTAATAAATATAGTCTTGTTTTTATTCGCGCGCCGCCGCCCGCCGCCCCGCGCCCCGTGCGCAGGGAGCGCGCGGTGCACGCTGCGGATGGTATATCGCCATACAGCCAGTGCTTGGCTGTATAAAAATCATTATCTTTGCTTATTTAAAAACTGTCGTTATTTTCCCTATTTGATCTTATATGTATTATGCGGCTAAATTAAAAATGCTTTGTGGAATTCATAACACGCATTAGTTTTCTATCTTTTATATAGCGCAGTATGGTAATTTTTATTTACAAACTCCTTCGTAATATATTCGTAATACCTTCGTTATATATGGAATTATGGGCCTAAACTCGATGTAATAAGACCCACTTTACGAGCAAGTGTGTTGAAAACAATCTTACCATATCGTTTTATGATTTTACAACAATATAAATTAAAATAGACTTTTTAGGAAATTACTTTCGTGGTTAATAAATGTTTTACATTAGAATGTTTAGGTTTGAACAAATATTTGATTTATTTTCAACAAAATTCAACAAAAAGTACTGTGAAGATTGTTTACATTGATTGTTTGTTGTTGATAGGACTGGTAAGTCTTCGCTAGGTGGTTTCGCGGCGCGTTGTCGATTGTCGTTCTTTAGATAACTCGTAGTATTTCGGAAACTATTGATCCAAATTACATGCAGTAAAAGGCCAATATTAAATATATTAAGTACTTGTGACGACAGACTTGTTTTATTTAATAAAGATTAATAAATTGTGGTTAATATCACCAGTTAAAAAACACCTAACGATTTTAATTATTTTTAAAACATAAAAGTAGTTGCTGTGGCTAAAATATAAAAGCTAGATATATGCTATCGCGGACTTTTTTGTAGACCTATTATAGATACATAATTCTTCCATATATGATTTTGATACATCTCTTAGGGATTGGACAGCGTTTTCGATGAAAGCTGCCGGGCGGCTAATTTTTTCCGACTATCTTATTATCGTCATATTTCAACTAATATACACAAAACCTAAACAAATTATACACTAAAACCTTCCTCATGAATCACCCTATTTATTAGTGAAAACCGCATGAAAATCCGTTCAGTAGTTTTTGAGTTTATTAATTTATATTGTTGTAAAATCAAAAAATGACATGGTAAGATTGTTTACATAATAGGACAATTATTATGAATAAACGGACTTTACTTGTTCGTCGCTGGCTCTCATAGTACGCATACCTACGCAAGTTTCGAGTTCACAGTACCTTGTTAATAATAAAAATATTACGTAACTGAGAGTTACGTAAAGTTGGACTTTGATTAATATTTTTATCATTTATTATTATCACCCAATTTGATGTGTGAAAACAGTTTATAATAAAACTATTTATTATTTAAGAATAATAAGTATACCACGTTCTTTTCAGTACTCCTAACTATGTGTTTACGAATTTTATGTGGTCCAGTACCTAGATAAAGCGTGAATAGGTAATAAACAATATCATTTCCACATTTATACTGTTAGTTAGGTTAGGATGACGTCTTTTACCTAATCTGAGAAGAGACAATTTTTTTCCAATGACGAATACCGAATCATATATTCGTGATGAAAATTACATTAATATGTTACTAGCTTTTGCCCGTGTCTTCGCCCGCGTGAATTTCCTACATGAACAGTGCATGACCCGGGATGAAAGGAAAAAATAAAATGTATACCATGTGGTAGGTAATTTAATGCAGATTAATTTTGTCATTGACAGTTTTCTTCTAGATCCAACAGTTTTTGTTCAAAACGGAGAAAACCGTGCAAATGACATATTTTCAATGAAAAAGGGGGGAAGGGGGAAATTGGTCTGACACCGGGCAAAATCGTGCTCAGCAGGGTCGAATTAGTCTAAAAATATTCGGTGTCAAACTGTTACATTCCATGCCGTTCAAAGCCGTAATTTTCGAAAATTCTTTTAGTCTATATATTACTGTAAAAGCTCGAACTACGGTAAATCCTAAGATTTTCGAGTAAAACCTAAGATTTACCAACTCTTAATGGTAAAAGCCCGAATAATTTTGCGATTCGCACTTTTACCACCATTCGCTTGGTAAGTCTCAGGATTTACATTAAAGGCATGGTAAATGACTGATAGATAAGGTTTAGGTTATTTTTTTATGACCGCCCGGTAAGACTTTGAGGGCGGAAAAGAAGGTAGGTTCAGGTTTTTTTTTATGACCACCCGGAAAGACTTGAGGGAAGAATTACTCTTTGTTTTATTCCCAAAACCAACATTTACCAGCCGTCAGTGGTAAAACCTAGCATGTACTAAATTCTAATTGTAAAAGCCCGAAAAAATCATCCCATTTTCATAAATCCTTACATTTACCAACTCATGTCGGTAAATCCTAAGACTTACTCTTAAATCTTAGAATTTACCGTAGTTCGAGCTTTTACAGTAACATACATAACGCGTGGCCTTGAGCGAGTGATGGACGCCTGGCAGTGGTTGCTTGGCAACGGAGCCGTACCTCGCCCGTCGCCCCGCTTTCCCCGCCGTCAATAATTTATTAAATGTTGAGATTTTGAATGAAATCAGCGGGATTTTTAATTTGTTGAATATAAAAGCCGAGTTCGACACACGACATGAGTAGGTTGAGTTTGTAGGTCTACGAAATTTTGTTATACGAGTATAATATGTACAGATAATCATTTTACAAATAAATTTTTATTTGAATCACTAGCTGTTACCCGCGGCTTCGCCCGCGTGAGTTTCACTTAGATGAAAAATCTTTTTGTATTCCAAACTGTAGTAACCTAAACTACAGTACTCAAAATTTCAGCCATTTGGTTATTCCGTGTCCCGTGGGAATATTTAGGTATTCGTAGTAGGTACAATCGCGGTGTAAAAATGAATCAAAAGTGATATTTCATTCAATAAACGATCTTCGTCTGCTCGTTATCTACAATTTTCAGTGTACCACGTCAGCAGAGAATGCTCATCAGGTTGAACGACTTTTGCTAAGGCGCCATCTCCATATATGTAATAGTATAGCTGGTCTCTTGGAATTCTTCATCAGATGATCCTGATCTTAGATTTTTAAACGTCAACAGAAAATGCTCGTCAGATTGATAAACTTTTGCAAAGGTACCATTTCCATATTTCTTATAGTTTAGCTGTTCTGTTAAGGTTCTTCATCAGGTGTTCCAGTTTTCAAAATCAATTATAGCCTATATGTTACCCAGGCTTAAGCCTGCATCACACGTTTTTAGCCAAAACAGGCGTTACTGAATTGACCCTGGTGCCAAAACTAGATCATTATTGATAATAAAAATAGTACTATAGGCTTCTCAAATAACTGCTACTACTTATACGAGACAGATAAAAATATTTTGCCTTTTATTTTTGCGTAAATACCTTCCAGAAAACACGAAAAATACGAAAAACAAGGTTCACGGCTTTAACGAAATCATTATGTAAAACACAAATTATAATTTCTACATAATGTTAAATCGCGAGTTTATTAAACTAGCTACAAGTTGCTCGTTTTAGATTTTTGAAAAATAACTCGAAAAAAATATTATATATCGTAACAATTCACTAAGAAATTCCCCATACATTTTTTGTATGGCAATGCCATCGCTCAATATATACGAGTTCCAAGCCCAAGAAAAATCAGTCTGCCGGTAAGAGTCAAGGGGAATCCACGTCGCTCTGCTGCTCGGGAGGCATTTAATTTTCGCGTGTTCATGTATTCACAGACAGCAGAGAGTAATGTAGATCAGAGTTACATATTTATTACTTTTAATCTTTTTAAAATTTATATAGGTACCATTTTCATACTCATGAATGATGGCCGACAATTTTTGATGAAATAGAAATCTTAATAAATCGCAATCATAGAAATCGTAATAAATCGAATCTAAATCAAGATCCCAGATGGCGGACAACTTTTTTTTAATTTTATTTAATTTTGCGATATGTATATCGTTTCATAAGTTTTTCAGTGCGCTGATTACGAAAATAACATTTATTTGGAGATCCAAGATGGCGGACAACTTTTTTTTTCAATTTTACAATATGGGTATGTTTTTATAGGTTTTTCGGTGCGCTAATGACAAAAATAACATTTATTTTGAGATCCAAGATGGCGGGCAGTTTTTTTTTTCAAGTTTACAATATGGGTATGGTTATATAGGTTTTTGGGGACGCTGATGACGAAAATAACATTTATTTTGAGATCCAAGATGGAGGACAGTTTTTTATTTTATTTTACAATATGGGTATCGTTTTCTAGGTTTTTGGGGACGCTGATGACGAAAATAACATTTATTTTGAGATCCAAGATGGCGGACAATTTTTTATTTTATTTTACAATATGGGTATCATTTTATAGGTTTTTGGGGACGCTGATGACGAAAATAACATTTATTTTGAGATCCAAGATGGCTGACAGTTTTTTTATTATTTTACAATATGGGTATCGTTTAATAGGTTTTCGGGGACGCTGATCTTAAAATAAATGTTATTTTGGTCATCAGCGTCCCCAAAAACCCATAAAACGATACCCATATTGTAAAATAAAATAAAAAACTGTCCTCCATCTTGGATCTCAAAATAAATGTTGTTTTCGTCATCAGCGTCCCCAAAAACCTAGAAAACGATACCCATATTGTAAAATAAAATAAAAAACTGTCCTCCATCTTGGATCTCAAAATAAATGTTATTTTCGTGATCAGCGTCCCCAAAAACCTATATAACCATACCCATATTGTAAACTTGAAAAAAAAACTGCCGGCCATCTTGGATCTCAAAATAAATGTTATTTTTGTCATTAGCGCACAGAAAAACCTATAAAAACATACCCATATTGTAAAATTGAAAAAAAAAGTTGTCCGCCATCTTGGATCTCAAAATAAATGTTATTTTAAAATAAAAATAATGTGAAAATAAAAAACCTACAACATGTTAACCATATTGCAAAATTGAAAAAAAAAAAATTGTCCTCCATCTTGGATCTCAAAATAAATGTTATTTTTGTCATCAGCGCATCGAAATACCTATATAACCATACCCATATTGTAAACTTGAAAAAAAAGTTGTCCGCCATCTTGGATCTCAAAATAAATGTTATTTTTGTCATCAGCGCACCGAAAAACCTATATAACCATACCCATATTGTAAACGTGAAAAAAAAGTTGTCCGCCATCTTGGATTCCAAAATAAATGTTATTTTCGTAATCAGCGCACTGAAACACTTATAAAACAATACCCATATTGCAAAATTAAAAAAAAGTTGTCCGCCATCTTGGATCCAAAAATACTATTTTTGTAAACCTCATCCCGAAAAATTGGCCTTCATGGGATGCCAGGCAGATGTTTAACATCTTAGCATCCTGGCACGACGGTCATGCTATTTTCTGTCGCGGCATTCGTGTCCATTTTACTGCCAAGTCGCGCCAAGTATGTTTTACATAAGAAAATGGTCGTAATTTTATTTTTAGTATTCATTACCGTAAAGCAAGAAAAAAAATATACCTACAAATCCTTTGTCGGATCCCTGTCACTTATTACTTCGGGTTGGCGGCAATCTCACGTCGATGTGTGCGTGTGACTTGCACACAGCCAGCTGAGGTCTATCAAATACCTAAACTCGGTCGGGCGCGCGGACGTGATACACTCTTAATAGCTATACAACAAAAAATGTTTCATTCAAATCCGTCCAGTAGTGTTTGCGTGAAACGCGTACATACATACAGACAGACAAACAGACAGACAGACAAGAAATTTAAAAAAAAATTCTTTGCTTTCTTTTATTCTTTTTAAGTGTCCCTCTATTCATTTCAGTCAAAAATACTAAATGTACAGACAAAATTTTTTTACTGTTTTATTATATGTATGTATAGATTATTCGAATAAAAATTTTATTCGTGAAAATTATCCGCGGATTATTGATTTGTAGAAATAACAAACATAAATTAAGAAGAAGATGATGGTGAAGAGTCCACCAATAAACTAGGTACCTACTTAGGCAACATTTTTTTTTCTTTAATTTTTTAAACATTAATTTGATTTATTTTGATTTTCATTTTTAAATAGGTGTTTCAAGTTTGTAGTAACATTTGACATTGCATGAAATGAAATATAGATAAGAATTGCGCCATCTATTGAATGTATGTGGTACTACTTTGTGGTAACACGAAGTTTGCTTTGATGATTATAATTTTTACGACAAATCGACAAGATTGATACTGGTAGCGACATCTAGTTAGTCAAGAAAAATAGTTATGTAAGGCACACTCTGATGTATGAAGAATATGCATCTATACTTTAGTAATATTTTATCGATGACAATTCGCACATTTGGCAAGTGTTGCTGGCAACACAAAGTTATGTTTTTTTATTATCTGTAAGTAATTAAAAAAATAAAGTTGTCAAAATTCTCTCTTCCGTATCTCAGTGCCCGAAATACACAACATACAGCAAATCGAAAGCCTATATATAATTTACAGTCCTGCCCGAAACAGGCAAGCGTGTAAACTAGGCATAATAGTATGAGTCGCAAAACGTGTTGTTTATTTCTCTCACAAATTAACAACGAGGAAAAATATTAAAAACAAAGAGTTCTTGTTTTTTTCTGTCTATTAATTTGCACTTTATTGCATGTCATAGAACAAGAAATGATAAAAATGTGGTTTTACAGCGGCAATAATAATTCACACGCTGTGATTTTCAACTACTTACCTACAAGTACGTTTATGATTCGTCATCTAATAAAGTCCCCTGACAAACGAATAGGTCTCTTTGGCAGTTTGGTACCCCTTGGATAATTGTCATTAGACATTTTAATGTCCCCACTGCAGGCCTTGCATTGCAGACCCCGCATGCGGGCCCAATGAGGATAGGTGGGTTAATGACTGCCGGAACCACTTTCGAAGCACAGAGGAGCTCGAGAACCTTGGATCTTTCGGATACGGTATCCTAAATCTGGTTTAAGTCATCTCAGATAAACGGGTGCGTCATCTTTAAAAGCATATTAGTGAGAGTATCTTCAAAGTGCTGAATTACGTGATAGCGTGTTTAAACATAAAGATTTACGCTAAATGATAATGTAAGACGTTGAAACTAATTGCTATGTTACATTGTTAGGGCTTTCGGCTTCACACGCTGTATTAATCAGTTTCGCTGAATCGCATGTTTGAATAATTATTTTGTAGGTTTCAAGGTGAATTACTAGGAATTTTGGTATTATCAATCTTACTACTGCGTATTTACTTGACAGGGTAATTGTTTGTTTCCATTTTACATGTCTAACAAAGTAGTGGAATGTTTTCAGGTCGGCAAATATTTGTTGTTACTTCCATTTTATTAGTCTGCGGTGTTTATACAGTCTACAACACAACTTACTTACCAAAACTGATTGCAAATTGGCCTCTATGACCGCTACATAGAGATCTGTAACGGTGTGATATGCTGTCAACTGTACTAGTCGTGCGTTCGTGTCCAGTATGTTTGTGTCTTCTGGCCCACGACCTAAGTATAGGCGTACTGTTGGGTTGGTGTCGTCCATTGATTTTTTTAATTTTTGCAATAAAAACTTGTGAAAAACTAGTGTTTTTTGGGCCATCGCTATCGTGAAAATATCCGAATATACATTTATCTTGATATCAAAGAAAGTTCTTTTCTCTCTATTTGCCATTTATACCAAAGCGCAAAATAAACGTAAAAGTATAATTCAAACCTCTTTCTAGTATAGTTTCATGTTAAAATAAATAAGCAAAGTTGGATTAACTTCCAAAATGGTCAAAGGACGGTAACGAGGACCCATCCAGAAACATTTTGGAAACTGACAAAGTCTGAAAATTCAACTATGAATTCATAATTTTCTGTCCATCGTGGAAAATATAACAGGTCAAGCGCGAGTTGACATCGGCGGCTGAAGGGTTCAGAAATTAAATTGATTAAGCATTTTAAGGGACTTATTCGCCTCGTTTTTGTTAATTCTACAATCTATTGTAAAATAAATTCCTTATATCGCCACAAATATGAAAAATGCTAATTCGCTACCGTTTATGTGGGTATAACGATAAGACCCATATAGTAGAAAATAGCTGATAATATTCAAAATGGTATTAAGCCAGGTAAAAAAAACTACAAAATGAAAACAACGATTTTGTGGTTCGAAATGAACTTGAAACTTTTCTATAAGTTAGAATGAGATAGGCGCAAATAACATTTTTCGTTGTCAATGAAAAAAATAACATTTTTATTATATTTTGGGTGGATCTCCAAATTGAATCGACACAAAATTTGTATTTCAAAGCTTCGGGCTGTACTCGAGCTTTCGGATCACGTCTCGGAGGGGGGAGGGGGAAACGGAAATTATAATTTTCGGGTGATACATGAAGTTCAGCGAGTGAATCACTTTCGCGGGTATTGGTTGTTTATTGGAGACATTTTCCTCTTTGTTTGTCTGTGAAAGAGAATTGTCGTGGCAAAAAACGCAACTAGCATTATTAGGTACAAAAACGGTAAAGCGTTGTGTTATTCTAAAAAAAAAACTATAGAAATAAGTAGTACCTTTGTACTTAGTTTTCCTATGTTTTATGTTTCCTTTGTATGTATTTGTTGTGTACAAAAAAAATAAAAAAATAATAATAATAATAATACCAATGGACCCGTGGCTCTGAAAAGCCTGCGTGAAAGTTTAACAAATATCCAATCTTACAAATATTCAGGTCGATGGGGTTCGATTCCAAACTTGTTGTTGATAAGTGATAGCTAGCACAGATAATAACACTATTCTAATAGTAGTAGTTTGTATTGATGTGTCATATATTGAAGTAAAAGCGATAATATATTAATTCCACTAGCCTATGTGCTATTCCCGGATTTTTTTTACCCGTATACCAAATTTCATCGATATTCGTCTAGTAGATTTTGCGTTTTGAGTAGCAAACATCCTCACAAACTCACAAAGTCACAAACTCACATCCATACTTTCACATTTATAATATTAGTAGGATAGTAGGATGCTTGCTTAAGGCTCTTGAAATCTGGTCTACGATAACAATTATCTTTCGAACAAAAAAAAATGCCAAAGAAATACGGAGCAACACACTTACACATATACACTTACACATCCATCACCTTCTATTTTCACAGAGGGAGAAATAAAAGACGAAATACCCGGTAATAATGAACGTACCCGGATTCGCTTAGTAGTAAAAAGTAATGATCATCATATAATTCTACGGCGTTACCTGCCCGGGGATTAATGCAGGCTCACTGTAATTCGATTGCTTTTGGGTATTTAATGATATTCAGTAACTTTTAACCATTTAATTCAAGTACGTCGTATTACTTTTGTGCTAAAATAATTCTGGAGAGTTTGATTCACATAGGTATCTTATTTATTTTTAGGTACACCAAGTTACGCGTAACAATAAAAGTTTATTTCCACTGTATTGAGAAGGCTTTTCATATTTGAATTTGAACAGCATAACCTCTTCAAACATTCAGACTGGAACAACTGTGGAGGTCTTGCACCCGTTGGCCCCTTAGTTTTTGCCCCTCGTAAAATTGTCTTGAATGTCATAATAGTATTCGCGCTTTATTTGTTACTATGAAAAAGTATAATCATTTCAATAATATTCGCGATTTTCTTTAATTAATTATGAGAAGCAAATTCATATGACGTTTAATTTAAATGGCTCATGCGCAAAATGTCCCCTAGTCGTAAAATGCCTCTTTCGCATAATTATACTTTCGCATAATGTCTCTTTCGTAGATTGCCTCTTTCGCAAAATGTCTTTTTCGGGGCTGCTATTTAAGGCTATTTTGTTTATGTCTAGTTGAGCTAGAACTACAATCGGTATGATGAAAATCAGAGTTAGCACAATTTTCATACAGAATTAGTAGCAGCCTTAGATGAAAACAATGACGCTAATTGATACAAGTGAAACATAAAAAAATCGGCAGTTTTGTTATGGCGACTGAAATGAAACGTCACAATGGCGTCTTTGATAACTAGATTTTTACACAAGGCAACCCTTTATTCTATAACGTAAAGAAACCATTAGCTATTAAGATTAGGTTCACAAAAGTAGACTCATTCTTTATTTATAAGACGGAATATTTAAGGTGATTTCCTTATTTGTAAGTACCTACTTAGATTCTTTAAAATCTGATTTCTGGTTTATTTGATGATGGTTTTACTACGTGAAATCAACCACCCACTTAACCCTTGCGACGAACTTTAGACAAAATCAGAATTTGAAAACGATAAAATGTATGGGATTGACATAAGGCCACGCGGTCGATCGCCACCGTCCTCAGATTATCCCCAACCAAGAAAACTAAGCGAAACTATAGAGTAACATTGTTTTATCGCTATATACTTCCATACATTTGACGTTCGCTTTCGATATGATGACGGAAGAAAATTGTTTTGATATCTGTAGAAACGATTACGAATTTAGATATCGTATCGCTACAAATCAAATATAACTTCGGCTAAACGCCAAGCTCTTTTAGGCAAAGGGGGCTAAAACTAAAGGGCAAATAGGTGCGAGACTACAACTGGGCTCATCTCGATTCTGGAGCCAGTTTTTATGCAAATCCTATAGCCATGCCGCTAATAACGCCTCGAGAAGCATTCAAATGAAAATTCCTTCCAGCGAATTCCTTTTGCTTTTGAGGATGTTTCCAACGTTGGGAAACGGTTTTCTAAAGTTTTTTTTACAACCACTAGTTTTGGATAGTAGCTTAGTAGCTCTAGCCTTTTCAAAGGATAGCCTGGAAAGTTCCATAAAAATGCATCAAACAAACTTCCTGTAGCAATTTCGTGATCGTGTAAACGCACCCATAAATAATGATAAAACAGAACGTTGCTCGATAATCTAATTTTATTTACCTATTGGGTTTTAATATCACTCTTCTGTTTTTTCACTTGTCTGCAGCCACACCATGTTATTTTTGTCAAAAAAAGAGAAAAAAACATATCTAAAAGACATTATTTATCGATTTAAAAAAAAAAAAAAGTTTGCAGCTACATTTTTTCTTGGGACCTCACCAGTCCTCATCTTAATTTTTATGTAATTAATCTGTGCCAAAGCCAGGCCGGTCCAATTATAAAAAAACATCGAAAAAGGTGTCCATGAAGATCTTATTACTAAATTTACATCTCGTTACCTTAATCTTATTAATTCAGTGTTTTAAACAGAGATTTTCTGTATATTTTCCTAATTCATTACCAAATTATACATAATGAATGGCATTCGCTAACAGCCATTGCCAAAGGCATAGAATATAGCCCATGAAATAAAGCCCATAAAAATTATAGGCGTAATAAACACGATAAGCTGTTTTAATATTGTTACAATCAATTACAGGTATTGCCATATTGGACGTTCAGATGTAATGAAAATTTTAGTACAGTAGTAAATGAAAATGTGATTTCAGTTTCAATGATTTTTAAAGTACAATTTTATAACTAACGTTTTGGGATAAATTAATAATCGTTTCGATGTATTTCCGTTGTCTTCATCGGCCATGTCCCTAGCATGGGGACAGGCACGTCATAAATTTTCTTCCCGTTGTCCCCATATCCAAATACGGGCAACGGGAACAGAGCGGCGGACTTTTAAGATATTTAAGTCCACTTTAAATGTTTTTAGGGTTCCGTAGTCCGACAAGGAACCCTTATAAGATCGTTCAGTCCGGCCGTCCTAGTCTGTCACAGCAGAATATCTTCTACGTTTATGGACTGATTTGCATGTAACTTGTTTCGAGGATACTTCACATATAGATCTCATTTTTAAAAATAATAAAAATTTAAATTACCCCTTTTTAAGGGTACCTCCCCATACATGTAAAGGGGGGGGGTGAATTATTTTTTTGAGTGCACCCCTTTGTGTGGGGTATCGTTGAAAAGGACTATGAAAATAAGGTAGGGTTTCCATACAACACTTTTTTATCATCTTTACCATTTGCGAGATATAGCCCGCCAAAGTCGTTTACACGGTGTCCCCCCCCTGTAATTTCTAAAGTCTTGGACCTATAAACTTCAAATCACTCACGTAAAGAAACAGGCGCGGAAAACTCTTATTTAAAATTGTTTCGGGTATCTTGTGATAAATACTTTTGAAATTATAAATAAAATAAAAATATATACTTTTTTCTTGCAAGAAATGCAAAACAGCGCGGTGCTAAAAATGACTACAGAACCCTACTTTATGCGTGGTCCGACACGCACTTGGCCGATTTTTTTTAAATATTTAAGTCCACTTTAAATGTTTTTTTTGGGTGTTATTTAGCGCGGCAAATTTACAACTATAATGAAAGAAAGCGTACGCGGACCACGGTTAGTAATTTTAATGGTTTACCGAGGTTAATGGGGACAAGACATCGATATAATAATATGATGAATTATTATAAAATATTAATTAATTCCGATGTGTATAAGATAATTAAACAAAGTCTTTTTTGCCTTTGTTTCAATTATAAACGATTCAGAATAAAAAGCGGCATTAATATTCTTCAAATGTCCAAAGTTCCAAACATTGTAAGCATTCGGGCGAAAATGAATGGAATTGCTTTAACACTTAAGTCTATTTTCGTGGGCAATAAATTATATTAGCAATGAGAATCGAATGCGTATTCATTCGGCTGATAAATGCGACTTTAAACTTTGTGACGGCTGGATTAGAGTTTAGTCTTTTTTGGGCATTTAGTCTCTTTGTGACTTGCCCTTAATAGCGGCCCACAAGTTAGTCCCAACTAGGGATGGCGATATTTTATTAATTTTTTACTTTTCTATTTTTCAGGTAAGAATGCAAACTGTCGAATAGGGACTGGACAAGGTATGAGAATTGTTTAAAACATATTTTATGATAGAATACATATAATTAAACAAATTTTGCCACATTTCAGCACGAGTTTATTCTTCTGAGCTCATTTATTAGTTCAAACTTTTTGGGAAAGTCCATTTTCTACGTCATATGAATGCACGTTTAGTTAGGGGCGTTTTGGTATAGTCCAAACATCGCTTAAAATGTGAATTGTTTTTTGCTTTATCTTGGGAAATTATTGATATATTTCCTTATTATTGTGAGATATTTCAAAGAAGCATAAAAAAAAAATTGTCCGGTCGCCTATTGGTGAATACATATTGGTATGTGCAAACTGTGACTTCGTGACTTCCTTTGCTTCAGTCTAAATGCATTTCTTCTTTTAATCTGTGCTTGCTCTGTCCAGTGAAAAAGCTGTAGGCTTTTCTAAACCCTTTGTTGTCCATACAACGTCTGAAGCCCAGTCACAAGGAAAATCGCTCTCCTTCATGCTTTGTTTGCATTTTCATAACATACTAGCTTTTGCCCGCGGGTTCGCCCGCGTGAATTTCCCACGGAAACTGGTTACTTTTTTTATTTATTTTTTATTTATTTACTTATATTTTTATATTATAACTATGAGTTTTTTAACTTTATTGTATTTGTTAATCCTAGTTCTGCGCCGTACCTGCTGATCTATGATCTATAAGTCCTACCTGTCGGTTGCCTGTAAGAAATTGCTGTAACGATAAGGCCGCCATTGTACATTAGCCTTTAAGACACATTGTACTCCTTTTTCTTTTTTCATGGTGCAATAAAGAGTTACTTACTTACTGAGATTTTTTCCGGGATGAAAGGTACCCTATGTCCTTCTCCGTACTTCCAGCTATGTGTATGCGAAATTTCAGGAAGATTGGTTCAGTAGATGAAGCGTGAAGAGGTAACAAACAAACAAACTCACTTTCGCATTTATAATATTAGTTAGGATTAGGATTAGTTGCGCCGGGGCTCTGCTCTCGTGGAAATTTCGGGATAAAAACTCTATTTGATAATCTATCAGCGTGCCTTTTAATCAAAATCAGCAGCAAATTTTGCGCGTTTATGTTTTAACCATCCATACACACATCTAAACTTTCTCATTTATAAATTTAATTAGTTGCATTGGAAAAATCAATTAAAATTGGTTAAAATTTCGGAAAATATACTCGTATTTTCGATTTTGTGTCCTTGCCGGACCATCCTGCAAAGCGAAATATAAAATTCGATAGAATAATGATAAAAGAATTTTTATACGTTGTCTGTCGGATATATATGATCCATGTTCATCAAACATTATTCAGCAAAGTTTAAAAGCGGATCCCGCGGTTCAACGCCCCCGCTTTCATCCGTAGAGCAACACAGGCTATGCCGCGCTGAAGTCCTTGTTGCTCTATGCTTTCATCCGCCTGCATTATGCGCGGTATTCTGTAGTCTGTGGTAATCTCCTAGCAACCCTCGGGATTGCTTCGTGTTCTTCGGATTGCACACAGCTTATACGTTGTAGTTTTCTCAATTTTCTATTACGAACGTATATAAAGCTGGGATTTTCTTGTTCTAAAATTTGGCTTCTCCTTCTAGAACTTTTAGAATAAAAAGTTCACGCTCAAAAAATAGGTGTTCTTCTCTATGTATATTAATCCAGGTGTTACGTATAGCTTTGAAATCAAGTCATTGGTCCATAATTTCGTAAAATAAAAAAATAAAAAATAGTAGGTTCAAATTTATCAAATCATTTTGTTACGAGGAAAACGAACAAATCTAATAATGTCTATATCGAACGAAACCAATTTTCCAAATCGGTTTAGCTTACAGAAATATAATTAAAGACAAACTGTTTAATAACAGTTCTGTTTTCCACTTATATAAAAATTATATAAGTAAAGTACGTGAATCGATACTTATAAAATATATTGAAGTCAAAATTTGGCGTCGATTTTCGTAACACAGCTTCCGCTTTTAACTAAATTAAGGTAAACATTTTCCCTATGTTGGCAACACTACTTTCTCAAAATCCTGGATTTTCGCAGCTCGCCGCTGTTGTTTCGCTCCATTTATTGCACAGAATAAATAGAAAAATTTGCACACGGACCATCTATCCTAGCTGCAATTTGTTGCAGCTACAACCTCAACTTTTCATCCGTCGCATTCTAAACTTACGTTCTCTACGTGCAATCTCGCATTCTGGGTATTTGTTAAATCTTGTGTTTAGACTGACTAGTTATTTACAGTATTTTGTATATAAACCTAGCTTTTGCCCTCGGCTTCGCCCGCGTGAAGATCCCACGGGAAAAGTGTTTTTTTTTTCCTAGGGTGAAAGGCTCCCCTATGTCCTTCTCAGTACTTCTAACTATGTGTATACGAAATTTCAGAAAAATTGGTTCCGTATTTTTTTTTTCATTTAATGTCAAAAGATGCAATACAATACCATAGTATTGATAAAATAACTACTATCAGGAAAGGCTTTAGCTGTCAGGAATGTTTAAAATCACGAAAACTAACGTCAAACGCAAAATTTGTACCTTTCTTTTTTTACTATGGTCAAAGAAAAAATAATGCTATGGTATCGTTTCACTGTGTCCGTTTCAAATGTCGAAGCTATTCTGCACAAAGCTTTCAAAATAAAAATACTCTGACAGAATATTTTTATTCTGTGTGAACATTTTTGCTTTTTATATAGATACGAGTTGTGTAAAATACTTTTGAGTAAGTACATAATTATTTGTATTTGCTTAAGTCATTTAGCTATAGGAAAATTGTACTTTTTTTAGCAAAGAGAATTATTACGAAATTAATAATTCTCTTTCCGTTGAGACTTGTTGAGCCCCGCGGCTTCGCTCTTGTGGAATTTCAGGATTCTGATTAGTTAACCTTTCTCATGAATGTGGCCTGTCATTGACCGAAATATTTTTTCAAATCGGACCAATAGTTCCAGACATTAGCGCGTACAAAGAAACGTCTCTTCTTCTTAGTCGTATCCTCATGACTGAGGGTGTCGTGACCACCAGTAGCTATAGCTCTCGTGGCCTTCCAGGCAATGCGGTCCTGTGTCTGTTTTAGGGCCAGATGGAGCTTCATGTGCGTGGTAGATTTATTATGTCCTTCCATCTAGTCGTGAGTCCAACAAAGAAACGCGCGAACAATGAAACTCTAAATAAAAAATTTTTTTTTTTTTATTTTACTCTAATAAGTAAAAAGAAGTTTTAATCACCGAGGTCACAATAGACAGAGATAAAGCAGTAGAGCAACTGAGTCGTGTCCTTGAAGTTTATACCTACGGCTAGGCGGAGCGCTAGGGTTGGCGCCTACAAAACGTAAAGCAGGCGTGTAGTTTGTATAGTTTGTGTGTAGGCGCATTTCGTTGGCGTTATATATTTTACGTGAGCGAAGTTGCGGGCAAACTATAGCATATGTCCATTCTCGGTACTTAAATTATCTCCATACAACATTTTGTCTAAATCGTTTCAGTGGTTGATGTACCTACCTAAGTACTCACTCGATCAGCTATAGATATGTTTTTACAATTGCCGTTTGATAGAACCTACCTTTATATAAGTTACATATGGTAGGTAACTACTTATTTTATGTATGGCAAACAGCACATCCCACTAAACACTTGCAGTTCCATAACAACGCTTATGCCCCTGACAATAAGGAAGCGGTAAAAAGTCCAAACTGTATAGTGTTTTCCATTTTATATGCTTATTAGGCAAACTACTTATAAAAAAAGTAACAAACTACTAAAAAGTGATTGTGGTATTATTTTACCTTTCAGCATCAGCAGGAAGTTTAAAAAATGACATAGTTGGTGTAAACTCCATTTATTCTTACCAGTCATATCATGTAAACAATCTTCACAGTACTTTTTGTTGAATTTTGTTGAAAATAAATCAAATATTAGTTCAAACCTAAACAGTCTAAAGTAAAACATTTAGGTATTAACCACGAAAGTAATTTCCTAAAAAGTCTATTTTAATTTATATTGTTGTAAAATCATAAAAAGACATGGTAAGATTGTTTACATGATAGGACTGGTAAGAATAAATGGAGTTTAATAACAGTTGAATTAAGGCATCCGTAAACACAGCAATACATGCGTGATCGTGACGCGTCCATTATAATAATTAACTGTAAGTAATATGTAATAATATAGAGCGCTATTTAACTACGTCACGAATGAAACGTAGGTACACAACACAATCTTGTTCCGCCAACGCTTTTCCTCTAAGCATTTGTCAAAATAAAATTTGGCCTATTATAATAACCAACTAAAGTAGATATAGATCATGGTATGATTTATTACAAAAATAACTGCCTGTATTAAATGATATCACTTTCGATACAGGCACTAGCTAAGCTGATGCTGATTTTTTAGGGTTCCGTACCTCAAAAGGCAAAAACGGAACCCTTATAAGATCACTTTGTTGTCCGTCTGTCAAACTTTTTTTCTCAGGAACGCTTAAAGGTATCAACTTGAAATTAATACCGAATAATCGGATCCAGGGTCTCTTTCAGAAAAAAATAATAATCAAAATTATATGTTAACGCGTCAGGAGATATTACCGTAAATTGTGCGAATTTTTGCACATTTTGCGATTTCATACAGCAATCAAAACCTATCAAACCTACGTCTCGTTGACCTAAAATTATGTAATTCGGCAAAGAGCAAGGTCTAGCAGTACTTGTACAGGAATAAATCTGAAATTTGTAAATATGTTGTTGGAAGTCTAAAAAAAGTGTTACAAACTTATTTTTGCGCTCGATGCAGTATAAATTCTAGGGATCGAACTGCAAAGTTAAGTTTGTTTTTTAAACTAGTTGGTCTTTTAGTTAGAGCTATAATGTGAGATGCTTTGCGTGTACGGAACCCTCGGTGCGCGAGCTTGACTCGCACTTGGCCGGTTTTTTTTATTATTAGCATTATACCATTGTATGCGTCATCTTTTGTGTGTTCTTATATGTATGTGCAATAAAAAGTTTACAAACATTCATACATACACACACGTACAAAGACAAAAATTCTAAAACAAATGGTTTTGGCTTCTATTGGCCCTATGAAGACCTCTCATAGTTTTTTTCTTAACCCTTGGCATGCCTGGTGGATTAGAGTCACGTTGTATGCCTGGTGGGTCTGAGGGACCCGAATTTATTTATTTATTTTTTACATATATTTATCATGTAAAGATATCGTATATTGCATTTATTTGGCAAGTATTTATTATAGTTGCAGAAGAAAATAAAAAATACGAATTTGTATGTATTTAAGTTATTTATTAATTAAACAAACGTATAACTTTTTAAACTTGACAAAAAATAGACTTTGGAGTTTTTAATCAAAATCTTACGACTAAAAGAGATCAAAATGTTTAAATAAGGCACATTATAAAGTCTCTGAAGTTTTCCAACACCAAAAATATAACTAAACAGTAGCTTATGATAATTATTACTATTCAGATAAGCGACAATTTTTGCATAGAAAATCAAATGACTGGAACACATAATACAAAACATAATTTGATTTATTTGTTTCATTAGTTCATTTCCTAGTCACTATTTAGATTATCTTAGCTTTGGGTAGCTAATTCCTCGACCTCGTCTTTCGAGTAATGCCAAACACCGACATGATCAGATTCATTACCACTTTCCTCAAAGACGACGTCATCTTCCATATCTTCCTCTTCTAAACACCTTATATCATCGTTACTTAATTGTTTCGTCATTTTTACTGAAACAATAATTATATTCTACATAATTTACTTAAAAAGATCACAAAAAATACAAAAAGTATTAAATTTTCACTTACCAACAAAAGTCACGCCGTATGCCTGGTAGGGTCCCTCAGACCCGCGCGCACTTTAAACGCGTGTTACTCAAACATAGGCTTGCGGCGAACAGCGGGAGGGGTGGTCAACTGACCTGCAGTCTATTTCAGGAAGCTATAGTGAGGCGCAATGCAAAAAACTAAAAAAAATAAAAAGTTATCGACATTTTTATGAAACCGTGGGTCTGTCAGACCCACCAGGCATGCGAAGGGTTAAATATCTTCTATGTACAGACACAGACCAGTTACAGTTTTATTGTATGTATTGATTTATTTACATCTGTCACTACGAGAAGGTTATTCACTAGAGACTTACATTTCTGAAAAAACAAAAGGTTCAGCTTAATTCAACCACAAAGACATAATGAGACAATGACGAAGCAAATCTTTTCAGTCCCTTTTGAAAGTAAGCCTTGGGAAAGTGCATACGCAGGGATACTGTAGGCCACTGCAGTTCTCAGTGACAATAGATAAGAGGTACGAGGACGCTTGGGCTCGAGGGGGGCGGGAGGAGTGTTCCCCTTTGACCCCGATAGGGAGAATGTCTGTGTCGACAGTATTTTCCAATGAAGTACATGATTTTTTTTCCAAAATAGACAAATACTGTATTTATTTCTTTTGTTAGTGCTGCCCACTGGTCAGATATCGCAGTGTTATTCCCTATATGGACTTGTCATCTTTATACCTCAAGCGCATGTTAATCCATTGTTTTTTTAAATCCTTGTTAGGTTTGTTTACTTTTGATTTTATCACTTTGTTTAACTGTGAAGGAGTAATGTTGCGCTACATTTTTGTCATTTGGTCATTGTATTGGTCATTTTGTAATATAATTTTACTAGCTTTCGCCCGCGGCTTCGCCCGCGTGAATTTTCCACGGGAACAATGCTTTTTCCTGGGATGAAAGGTACCCTATGTCCTTCTCCGTACTTCCAGCTATGTGTATGTAAAATTTCAGGAAGATTGGTTCGGTAGTTAAAACGTGAAGAGGTAACAAACAAACAAACTCACTTTCGCATTTATAATATTAGTTAGGATTAGGATTATTCTGTTTTTAATTTTTTATTATATTTGTCCACAGGTAGTTATTTATTTGTAAGACATATGTTGTAAAGTGACGTCTTTGGAGAAAATGCAGCAGTGGAGTTTGTTGCGTCGCCTCTTCTCCACTTGCGCTTTGGAGGCGATAGTAACCTTAGCATTAAGTAATTTTAAGACGTCAACTAACTAAAATACAAGTATACGACGATTTAAAAGTGCTATTTTTTAGCCCGTTTAAATAAAAAAATTTTCATCATATCATTTATTATTGTTTTACTATGGTACTGGCGGAAGACCAGCAGCGTCGTGGTTGACACCGCGACACATGCTGAGTGACCGATTTGGTACACTTAAATATAATTGTGTAATGTTATTTGTTATGTTGTACTAAATGAACTGTTTATCTTTCTTTGGCACTACTAAGAAATTGCACAATTAATTTAATGTAAAAATGTTGTCTTGCTCTTAGATGTGTGTCAGATATCAGATATCCTGGCCGACCAATCGCTTCATCCCATCTCTCCTTAATCAGGATAGAAAGGCAATTTGGCTGGAAGGTTTTACACACACAATATATGTTGTAATTTACCAAAGCTTTTTTTTATATCAGAACCAACATGTCCAATTCGACAGGCCTAACAGGAACCCACCCGTTGGGGGTTCATTCATCACCTCACCCCACACGGCTCAAAATTTTCACCCCTCTTTTAATATTTTGCGGCCACCGTTTTCGGCCATTTTTCTCCTTGATTAGACCGTTTTTGAACGTTTTGTTTTAATACACCGTGGACGGTGTGGTTGGTATATTACTTGTTTGTGGAGTTTGTCAGTCAAAATATAACCGGTTTTTGTTTTATTTTTAAACGTCATTTGTTGGTAAGTTAACGTTCTTTTGATCGTTTGTTTACATCATTTTCTTTCATTCTACTATATGAAATTTATCCTACTACAGAAAAATACCGGAAATAACACACTGGGTAATTTTTATCCCGAAATTCCTTCGGTAGCCCAGCCCTGGGGCGCAACTAGTTTAATATAATTTATCAGATAATATTACATAATACAAAAATTTCATCATTTCGGGATCAAGTTTTTATATAAATCGAAAGAGGAAAATTAACTGTACGGGGAAAATTAGTATTTTGTGTTCCTACCTAACAATGAAATATGAAATACACTAACTAAACAACAAGGAAAACCAGATTCATATTACATTAATTAAACAATAAAAATTTTAATTCATTAATCTAATCATACATTACCTTCTCTTTCATAGTAATTTTGAAAGGGCCGTGCATCACGCGAAGACAATGCCAAAATTGTCTAATCTTAAGGTTAATATAAATGAAAAAAAATAAATCTATTATTCAAAATATGAAGCTACAAAACCTTTTTCCGAAAAAAGTTTATGTTTAAAATGTCCTTCGTTGTTCTATTGTTATTAAATTTCGTCGTTAATTAAACCCCAAGGTCATATTTGAACAAACTCTATTGAAACCACCGCTTTCAGAGGTCATAGCCACTCGTTCGTGACTAAATCAAGATAGGGTCTTATGTTGTAACGCGGCGACGCGTTCATCCTCTTTGATCCATTTATGCGTGCGCTGGCACATACATACTTATTTCACCTGTCATAAATTTTAAATTGTATTCATACACATTCGATTCTACATTTTGATATCATTCTTGACTCAGATTATGTAAATCACTTATCATCTAATATTTTAAAGATAAATAATGTATCTAAAATATATTTAATAATATATAAATCAACATAGACCCGTCCAGGGTAAGTTTATTAGTTCTTTCGGAAGTGATTCTAAATTTATAGTGAAGTGTGTTTATTATCTTTTTCTAACCGTTCTTTATAATTGTTTTAGGTCTTATGTTTACTAATAAAATTATATACAACGACCCTGAGAAGACTTTTATTATTATATGGGCTCACGCTCCAATGTGAAATGATTAGTGTGGGAATTATTGCGTTGTTTACGGTTTGAAATACGTGGACATTACCCTCTCTCTCAAAGGAATTTTGGGAGGGTGCATCACGCGAAGGCAGTGCCAAAAGTGTTTTATCATACATATTTCTCAATTTGATTCCATGCTGTTCTGGAAGCGAAGAAGAAACATAGAATGTGCCAGCTGCTTCTCTTCTCGCGCAGATTGTAAAAGTCAATCGAGGGAAAGGGCTTTAAACTAAGGATCCACTCATAGGCGATGGGCTAGCAACCTGTCACTATATCTGAATCTCCATTCCATCAGAAAGCCCATTCAGCTAAACGGCCTTCGAGTCTCACGACTCTTGGCTCTGTCTACCCCGTAAGGGATAAAGACGTGATTCTATGTATGTATGTTTCTTAACAGGTATATAAAATTTCAAAAAATCCCGCCAGCAACTTGTACGCGTCCTTATTTGTTGATGTGTTGTTTGCATGGGTTATTTGTTTCTGTTTGCGTGTCTCTTTGATTTAGAAACATGGCAAGATAAGATAATATGATGGTTAGGTGAAAAGCTGGCGACTGAAACTAAGTGCCTTATAATACTTATTTTTATTATTACTTACTTCGATGGCTTTTTAACCCAAAGAGTTTTAGACCCAAAGATTTCATTATTACCCTACTCATTCATTTAATTGTGTCTGTATAGGCCAGATAATATTGTACACGAAAATGCAATTGGTTGTTACGCAGTCATGCCCGATCGTTATCAAATTTGGCACACGTCTTGTAAGGCGTATAGATGTTACTCAAAAAAGTAACACCTATATTTCCGAAGGATACAGAAGAGGCTTTCTGTACTCCGATCTCATAAAAATTTCGTATTCACCTTTGAATGAGGGAATTAATATTTAATCTTCCGCCATTTTGCAGGCGGAGGCACTAATTGCTACTGTTTCCAAACCTAATTTGGGACACTAACTAGTAAAGAGCACAGACTAAAAACGTTTTGGTTAACAACTGTAAGTTAAAAAGCAGTTGTGAGGGCGAGAGAGAGCTCGTTAGAGGACGGCGTAACTTGTGAGTAATGCGCTTTTTAAACGTAATGAAGATGGGTATTTCATTATTTTGCTTGTTTGAGATGGGCTTTTGTTAGTTTTAGTGAGGTAGGTAGGAAATCTCTAGGGATTTTAGGTTGTGCTTTGCCTGTATACTGAATTTTGTATACTGAACACCTTTTCGGATTTAAGAGATCGTAAATAAGGGATTTTCCGAGACTCAAATAAAAAAAAAATAGTTCCAGATGAATTCATAGGTGGCGCTTAGTAAAAGGCGAGACCATTCAAAAAGCAAAAATAAACGAGATTGGCATTTAAATAAAAAATAAAACCTAATAAAAAATATTTAAAAAGTATCAATATTGTGATTTGTACAACTGAACTGTTATGTGATTTTTTTTCTGACTCTGGCTGACAATATAAAGCGCACAATATAAGTATAGAGTGCACCTAGGATCGGCATCCAACAAAAGAACTCCTGAGCGGTAACTTCATGGACACAATTTTTTTGTCACGTACCTATTTAATACCCCAAGATGTCCCTGGTAACAAAAAAGATTTAACGAAAAAAAAATGTTGTATTTTTTTTTTTAAAGATACAAAAATATCTGAAATTAATTATCAAAACGGCTTTATCAATGCAGCTGAAAGTTTCCAAAAAAGAACCACCCTGGTACCATCTCTGAGAGAAGCATAGATATAGGATCAAAGAAAAGATGAAAGTCATCAGTATTATTCATGAAAAAAGTAAGATTATTGTACTATATACCATCATCGAGATATTATGTACTTATACCATGGAAACAATAAGAACTAATGGAGGATTTTACCAAAAATAATTTCAAAGACTTGTCTTTGAACTGCCTGTCGTCCGAAGTGTCTCAAAGAAAAAGATTTGACTGTGCAGTTTTGTGTTGTGGTTTTTATTATTATTTTATTTTGTAACCTATTATTTCATGATTATGTATCTTAAAATAAATTCTAACCAGGCCACTGTAAGCCAGTCCAATGCATCCACGTCATTGGATCTGGTGCAGTGCAGTGAATGCTCCCAGCCACGTTTTTTCAGGGGGCAAAGAGGTTTGAAGATACACCAAGGTAAGTGCCACAAAGCTACCAATGTATCATCCGCCACATAAACTCCTATAATAGCCATTAATCCTACCCAACACAATACAGATACTAATAACAATATTCCCCTGTGGCAAAAACTTCATAAATTTAAAAAAACAATTCCATTATTAAAACGCATACCACGTGGGGCCAGGCGCTGTGTTGCAGCCTCTTTGTCCTCCTGCATTAAAGACCTGATCGCCAAAAACGATTTCATTGTTTGGGAAAGTTTTCTGTGCTTCACCTACAGGACTTTGAACGTAAGTTCCAATAGGGACGGCAGCTCTCTTACACAAAAAATCAAAAATAACTGTTCGGCTAATCTCATTAGACCAATACCTGAAAATTCAAAAAAATATCCAGCTTTTAAAATTTCCAAAAAAATTGAGTCAAAATTAAATGAAGGTGACATAAAGGGAGCTGCCGAACTCCTTTTTTCTAATGATGTGGTTGCACCCAACACTCCAGAGACCTACGCATCGCTATTATCGAAACATCCCCAACCTTCAGCAACATACCATTTACCGGATGCCCCTGACCCTGTGCAGGATACACCGGTGGTGACTCCCAACGATGTGCGCGCTGCGATAATGTCCTTCAAGAGGGGTTCAGCAGGTGGTCTTGATGGTTTGACGCCACAACATCTTAAAGACCTGATAACTGGTGTTACCGGTGATGTTGGGAATACCCTTTTGGAGGACCTTACGCGGCTCATAAACTTAATGCTAAGTGGCAAAGTATGCGAGTCGGTACTGGATGTCCTGTATGGGGCGAACCTTTGCGCTCTCCGAAAGAAGGACGGGGGAATTCGTCCCATCGCCGTCGGTAATACCATTCGCCGCATTGCTTCCAAAATTTGCTGTAGATTTATTTTACCAGATCTGGAACAGGTCTTCCAGCCTACACAGCTAGGTTTTGGAAGCAGAGGGGGGTGCGAAGCTGCTGTACACGCGGCGCGCACCTTCCTCAAACACGGCGAAGGCGAGGTGTTGCTGAAGGTGGATGTAAAGAATGCGTTCAACTCTGTCGACAGGGGCGCACTGCTATCACAAGCAAAGACCTTTGTACCTGCCACATATGCGTATTTGTGGCAGTGTTATAGTAAGCCAACTAGCTTAATATTCGAGAATCAAAGAATTGATTCCGCAGTTGGCTGTCAGCAGGGTGACCCTCTCGGCCCGGCTATATTCAGTTTGGCTATTCATCCTTATATCAAAGATTTGGCTTCAAAATTTAATTTATGGTATTTGGACGACGGAACTCTAGGAGGTGATGCTGAATGTGTGTTGTCTGATCTAGAAAAAATCAAAAACTCCTTTGGTAATATTGGTTTAGAACTAAATTTTTCAAAATGTGAGCTTTATTTCCAAAGAGATTTACCCTCACAATCCAGGGACGAAATTTTACAAAAATTTTATGTTTTGGCGCCAAACATAAAAATTATAGACGATACATCACTTCACCTCTTGGGGGCACCATTGTTGGAAGATGCTTTCCCTCTTTTCGTAAATAATCAGATATCTGTTTTCGAATCATCTTCTAACCGTCTTCGTGATATAAACCCACATTTCGCGTACACAATTATTAAATTTTGTCTGTTTGTTCCCAAGACCACTTATGTTTTACGGTGTACTCCGCTTTGGGCCCACAACGCTCTATTAATTCGTTTAGATGATTGTGTGAAGGAGGCTCTTTCGAATATCTTAAATTGCCCCCTCAATAACAGATGTTGGACCCAAGCAACTTTACCTATACGACACGGTGGTCTTGGGATAAGAAAAATTCCTAGTGTAGCACTGCCAGCCTTCCTTTCCTCAGTTTATAGTACGCAATACCTCATTGGAAAAATTCTTGGCCCGTCATTTTGTGACGTAGAGGTTGCGTGCTTGGCTGAGGCGAGAAACGCATGGTCCAGTGCAGTCGGTCCCGATGTTGTATTACCCCTGAATCTGGCCTCGCAGCGGCAATGGGACGAGCCGCTCTGCATGCATGTCAGAAGTTTTCTCCTGGAAACTGCTAATTGCACAGCGGAGCGTTCTCGTCTTTTGGCTTGCTGTGAGCCAGAGTCAGGTTATTGGTTGAATGCTATTCCTTCGACTAGCGTAGGTACACTACTGGATAGGACTGGCTTTAGTTTGGCAGTGAGCCTACGTTTAGGGGCCCGAACAAACGAGCCTCATCGCTGCCGTTGCGGTGAAGATGTCGACTCCCTTGGTCATCACGGCCTGGCCTGTCGTCGCAGTGCAGGTCGCATTTCTCGCCATGCTGCACTGAATGACGTCATCCGTCGTGCCCTTATAGTGTCGGTGTGCCAGCAATGCTAGAGCCAGCTGGCATTTCAAGAGACGATGGTAAGAGGCCCGACGGCATGACGCTCATTCCGTGGAAAAACGGGCGGTCGCTCGTGTGGGATGCCACCTGCGTGGATACGGTAGCACCATCCCATTTACAAGCAACCGCCGGTAGAGCTGGTGCGGCTGCAATGACGGCGGAGGCTAATAAGAGGCGTAAATATGCGGCTCTGGGAGAGCCGTATATATTTGCGCCTTTTGCCGTGGAGACCCTGGGACCTTGGGGTGCGGATGCTAAAAATCTGTATAAAGAAATATCCGCACGTCTTGTCGATGTCTCTGGGGACACTAGAGCTGGCGAATACTTTGGCCAACGATTAAGTTTGGCCATTCAAAAAGGTAATGTCGCCAGCCTCCTAGGTACCCTACCCCATGACGGCAACGATTTAGGCTCAATTTTTTATTTAATATAAATATTAGTTATTATTTTTATTTTTTAGTAGGTACATAGTTTTAATTTTAGATTTTAGTTTTCTTATTTAATTTAATGTTTAAATGTATATATTATATGATATGTAAATTGTTATTTAATAAACAAAATAGCTTTAAAAAAAAAAAAAAAATATAAGTATTATTACGACTCGGCTTTCAATAAAATTTCATCTGTTGAGATTTTTTTATACTGTTTTTTTTTCTTAATTAGCTGTCAGAAAAATCGCTCATTGGAAATAGCTATCTCGTAAATTCGTTTTTTTTTCGAAGTTCAAGTATCATTTTAAAGTAAGTATCAAAATATTTCCCAAGCAAGTCCTATGAAAATATTTTTGGTAAGGATAAAAATGTTAATATTTGACTAACTTTTTATTGCTCATTTTCGCACCAACCGGAAGTAATGTCGAGTTCACTGACTTCCAACCCAATCTGGTTATTCGCGGAATTTTAAACTCTTTTATGAAAGAATGCCATGACACATTGATTAAAAAAGTTATTTGGTGTATATTAGAAAAGTTTGGACTTCCAGCAAGTTTTGGATCCCGAATACTTTTTCTATTTTGAGCAGAAAATAAACACCGTCATCCAAAATTTAGGCGATCCTAAAAAGTTTGATTGTTGCCGCCTTTCTGTAAATTAAATGTCAACTGTCAGAAAAGTTGCTTTTTTGTGCATGCGTCTGCAGTACACGCGACAAATATCATCATCATCAATCAATACATATAATGAAACTGTAACTGGACTGTGTCTGTACTTTATAGACATTTGAGAAAAAAAGCGGTGGTGGCCGAGTGGTAGGGCGCCCGCCTGTGGATGCAAAATCCCAGGTTCGAATCCTGCCCGGGCTACATGAGTTTGTATACCAATCTGACTCATGTTAGTTTTCATCGACCACCACTTGCTTCCGGTGAAGGAAAACATCGTGAGGAAACCTGCACTCTGGTTGATGATTATCAGCTAGTGTGTGAAATGGAGAAGGCAATGGCAAACCACTCCATTAAAATTGCCAAGAGAGTCGTTGTGTGTTTCATTCCATATAATGACTACGACCCTCAGTCATGAGGAAATACGACTAAAGAGAGAGAGAGAGAGAGAGAAGAAAAAAATATATGGGGCTATATACTCGTATATAGGGCCAATAGAAGCCAGAACGATTTTTTTAGAATTTTTATGTGTCTGTTTGTACGCGCATCACGCAAAAACTACTAGGCGAAATTTGATGTGGTTTTCACAGTTGTATTGGTAAAGGTCTAATTTATAATCTGGCGTAGTAGTATCTTGATACGTCACTTAGAACCTGAGATATTAACAATAGTAAATTACGCGGGCATGAGCTAGTTTCTAATATAAAATCAATCATAGATGGTTGGATGATTGTTGTTCTATCACGTTAAAACGATTTTACGGATTTCGATGAAAGTAAAGCGGTTAGAATGAAACCTGGAAATAGCACAAATGGGTACTTTTCACCACGGAATTCTCACATAGGCTTGTAATAATATACATAATTTTAAATATCAATGAGATAAATCCCTTTTTTCAGTAATGTATGTGCCAAAAAGTTTATAGTTGAAATACCGTTAAATCTGAATTTAATCAAATAGACATAAGTGGAAATTTAAATTTAATCCAATCTTATTGGAAATAGAACCCGGGAATTTATAAACCAGGCTAATATTTTTTTTTTTAATCTGATTGGCACTCGTCATAGGAAGTGGCTGCAGCAGCGTCGTAGTGAAAACTTTTAATTACGCAGTTTTTATAAGCTGCTGGACGGGAACTGAAAGCTTGTTTGCAGGGTATTTAATTTTTAAAGAAGTTTAAGTCAAGATTGAATTTGTATATTTTTTCTTAGTTAAGATTTGGATGAGATGATCCTTTATTTGCAAGGATAAGATCTAAAAATATTAATCTATTTTATTTTTACGAGGCAGGTGTTTAAATAATAAAAAAAAAAACAATCTGAAAAAAAACTATTTTTTTACTATAAACTCACTTTTAAGTTTAATACACATGATTCAGTTCATTATACATTATTACTTAAATAAATTTAATGGTAGATTATATTATTTGTAAATACTGATTGTTATGGTCTCATCAGATTAGTCATAAGATTCTGAATCTATGGGACTAATAAATATTAAAATGCGTTTCTTTCCGGCCGTTGTCGCTACTAGTATCTATAACAATTATATTTTATTAATTGCCGAGAAAGGGACGGCAGGGTACTTCTGCTCGGCTGATTCCCGGGTCCGGGTGTAGCATAGACAAATAATTGTGTCCGTGATTTCCTCGGAGGAACGGTGTACCAGGCGTAAAATTATTAGCCTGTTACTCCCTCCAGAGAGCGAGGGACCATACACAATTACTGAAACGTTTTTCAATTCACATAACGGGCAATTTTCCACATAAAAAAATACGTTGGACTTTATGTATCATTGTCCTCATATTTTTTATATTATCGAAACTTGCTAAAAAAATCTGTAAAATATTGGTTTATTTGTTAAATTTCCTTACAATTTTTTTTCTATAATAAGACATTATTTCAATTTGGTTTCAATGGGAGTAACTAAAATTACTTATGTTGGTTACCTCATTTGAACATTCTAGGTCTGTGGAACAACCTATCCACACTTTTATTTTAGAATTCTAGATGCCTTTAGCCCATAGACTTATTTATAATATTTTTTAGCCTAACCAGTCGCATTTTCGGACTGCATTTGAACTACCATCCAGAAACAAAAATGCAGTTTGAATGCAATTCTTATGCGGTTAGCGTGATTTAAGTTGTACTAACGTAAGGTCTATGCCTTTGCTATAAGTTTATCAACAAGTGAAACAGCCCTTAATCTTCTAGTTATCAACGCGTCATTATCCTTAAACAAAACAAGTCGTTATCGACATGTTATGACAAGCGGCAACAGCCATCAACTAAGTATAGCTACTCGCGTTTACCAGTTTACACGAACATTGTGGACTGATTTTTCGTTGTGATTTTTGTATCAGAGTATGGAAACAGCATTATTTTGTGTCAAGTAATGATGTGTTTATGGTACTACAAACAGTTTAAAACAGGGAGAAGTCATGGATTCTTGACTGTATAGTAAATCGAAGTTAAGGTTCAAAGACTCATATAAACGTGACATGGAAAGCTTTGCCATTGCAACGTGCAGCTGGTCTCGCTGAGATGAGACCTAAATGGCGCCACTCTCTTAAAACAGAGATGTCAAAGTCATGACAAAGTCTGGTTACATAACCTAAAACAGAAAAGACTTTGAAGAAATGCAGCTCCCGTTACCGACTCACGTTTCACTTGCAACAAATGTGGTAAAAAATGCCGTGTCGCTATCGGTTTATTTAGCCTCGAGCGAAGATGCGGCAAATCCACCAACAAAAATTGAAGGACAATTTTGACTACTGGACTGGAATAATATACCGGGCATACCGGCAAATTAGAAATCCGGAAGGAATCAGCATTCGAAAATGGAAATTCATCAGTGGAATTCAAAAATTCATGCCCATGTCTCCATGGAATATGGCTTTTTTGCGTATATCTATTTAGTCACCCTAGCCGTAAGGGGTCCAACGGCTTCCTAATCGATTTCTGAGGTCGTGATCGATAAACGTTTAGCTAAGTAATTACCATACGTTCGGTTATGTGCGGTCTGCGTCTAAAGATCTGCTCTTATTACCGTAGAGAGCAAAGGTAGAGGAACCATTAGTCAGGGCGCGTTTCCATTGTCAAGTGCTTGCATGCAAGTATGACGTCACTCATGCGTACAAGCTACTTGGTAGTTGCGCATTTTTTGACTCGCATATTTACGCTTCCATTACTAGCAGAATGGAAAAAGTTTGCCGAAAAAATAAATAATGAAATTTGCATATAAATGCCAAAAACTAAAAAAGAAAAAAAACCTTGTGCGTTGAAAATAAAAGTAAATACAATACATTTTTCGTTTCATTCATTGTGTGTCTGTGAGATAGAACCTGTCATAACTAACTGGGAGAGTGAAATATAAAATTCAGCTTTCATATGCTTCAGTTCTTAACCGACTTTCTGAAGGGCGGTTCTCAATTGGGATTTTTATATATATTTTAGTATATAAGGCGCCGCTAATATGCAATACCTGTAAAAGGTTACTAAGTTGTAAATACTAATGTTATTATAAGATTAAAATGTACACTTAGTTGGCAAATAAATAAATAAATATGAGATGTATATTTTTCTCTATTTGAATATCTTTTACCCCAGAACCTAATTTTTTACTGTTAGAGTTAGTATATCGATGACCTGCACACACACTTTTACTAACTTTTTGCTTAGTTAAAAGGCGCTTTTCTCGTGTTATTTTTTTTGATAATACACTATACTAAAGGCTAAAGGTTACAGATACTGCTCTGCTTATGAAACACTGAAAAAATACTTACATTTTTCAAGCTAAAGTTGACATAGAGCCATTGAGCCGCTGACTGTTACTTAAAGATAAAAGTAGGGACCGGCTTAACGTGCCTCCTCAAGTATGGGGAAGCTCAAGGTATACAACAGCTGACCAAATTCTAGGGGTTGAAATAGCCACTTTCTTTCTTCCTAAATATTTTAAAATCAACCTTATGAACGGTTCAATAAGGTTCATTTTAAAATATTTAGAAATGAGAAATGGATTATTCATCAAAAGTGGGCGATTTGCCGAGACCTAAATAAAAATAAAATATTAGGTTCAGATGACTTCATAGATGGCGCTTAGTAAAAGGAGAGTCCATACAGGAATGCACGAGATTGGCATTTCTTTGAAATAAAACAAACATCTAAAAAATATTAATATTGTGATTTGTAGAACTGTCAAACTATGAGGTGATTTTTTCTGCCTATGGTTGATAAGGAAAACGACATCTATTGAAATTTTTTGTACCGATTTTTTCTTAATTTGAGATCGAGAAAATGCAGTCATCAAGAAAATGCATTGTCACCTATTGTTGGCACAATTCTTTTTGCTATACAATTTACCTATAAATTGGTGAAACAGGCCCTAATTAATAGGCCGTATAATCTCGACAAACATGAAGATTTCTAAAGACCATAGCTTGATCCCAAAGGGTACGATCGCCTAACGAGGTAACTATTGAATAAAGAGGTTCTAGTGTGTTCGGTGATTAATCTTCATCATGAGGGATCACTTCAATTCTGGCTCGGGGTTAAGTGTATGGTAGTTTTCAAGAGCGGTCAAGAGTTGAGTGGAAAGGGGAATTTCTTTGTTTTGATGTTTCGTTAACTTGTAAAGTGTGAGGAAACCTTATAGGATTACTAGCTTTCGCCCGCGGCTTCGCCCGCGTGAATTTCCCACGGGAACCGTGCCTTTTCCCGGGATGAAAGGTACCCTATGTCCTTCTCCGTACTTCTAACTATGTGTATGCGAAATTTCAGAAAGATGGGTTCAGTAGATGAAGCGTGAAGAGGTAACAAAGAAATAAACAAACCAACAAACAAACAAACAAACTCACTTTCACATTTATCGACCGAGCGAGCGCAGCGAGCGAAGCGTCTCAGTTTCCACTAGCCGAAAATTCTTTTGTCTGTCCGGATGTTATCGCCTACAGGTCGCATTTCTGAACCAATTCTCATGAAATTTTGTAAGCAGGTTCGGTAATTTTATAGAATTTTTTAGTCGAGCCAGTTTTTCGAAATTTTAAAAAATGGCCGAAATATATAAAAAAAACCTCATATCTCAGCTATTTAAAAAATAATTCAAAAATGTCATTAGACATTTTTGTTATTCTTATTAAGACGCATTTTTTTTGTTTGAACAACATAGTAAAATTCAATAAAACCGCTATAAATCCATATGTTATAAATTCTCATACGATAGTTCACAAAAAAATCAATAGATGGCGCAGCAAAGCTTTTAATACTCGCAAAATCGCTAATACGTGTACAAGAGTGACTTGATTTATTTATTAAATAAAATTAAATGGTTCTTAAAAATCATATGGCTTTTTTTGTCTTGCTTGGCTTTGAATTGTGTGTATTTATTTGGTTAATGGTATTGTATTGTGGATTGCTTTGCATGGTAGAATTATCTTGAACACTTGAAATAAATCTGATATCAAAAAACTTCATTGTATGATTAGAATCCTATTATAAAAAAGTAATATATATATTACCTACATACCTACTAATCAGAGAGATTCGATTTCAAATTGAACTTTCTTTTTTGAACTTCAATTTTGTTGCGCAAATAACATATACATACATATAACCAATAGGTACTATGCAATTATGACGACTGACGACCTCCGTGGCCTAATGGGTTCGATCCCCGGTCGGGTCAAGATGGAAAATAATCTTTTTCAGATTGACGTGGGTTTTGGATATTTATCTATATGTATTTGTTATAAAATATACCTAGTATTGTTAAATTAGCATCCCGTAAAGTCTTGAACTTACGTTGGGGCTAACTCAATCTGTGTGATTTGTCCGTCTATATTTATTATTATATTATTATTTATATTATTTGAGGCAAAAAAGGCAGGTTTCAGTATTTTTTTAGTGGTATTGACCAACCACAAGAACATGTTTGGGCTTATGGGTAAAATATGAGAACTTTTTACTTTCTTTCCAGCATTTATAGGTTGGTTTCAAAACTCTTTAAAAATATCGGTTATTTCGTGGAAGGGCTCGCGAGGTCTACTGTTCTGACAGAACCACTAGTAATATTAGTTAGGATTTTTTTAACCTACGATGTACATCGAGCATAGCTTGATTAGACACCCGTATTCTCAGTCGTTTACTTGACTTCCATTAATTTGTTCAACATTGGTCAAAGAAAGAAGGTAAGACTCAGATCAAAAAATCTAATCTGACTGTGAAAGTCGGATTTTTTAATGTGCAACCTTTAAAATCACATCAAGCCGTATGGGTAAAGAATAAATGTAACACTTAGGTGTAATCATAATTTTGAAGATTTTAATGTATGTTATCGTGATTTTACATGTTTTTAACTATACAATTACTTATTGATAAAGTATCTTTATTGTCACATGTGGCTAACACTAACGCAATGCTGCATATGTGACATGTCATTATCGCTTATCAACTGCTGGATCTGATACAATACAGATACATTGTGGATTATATTGCAGTACACAGTAATCTATTAAATAACATATGTTTTGGTTGATAAATTATCATTGATATTAGGTAGGTATTGGTATTATAGTATCGTGTAGTGTTGACCAATATCAATAGACTATATTTTGATCTATGATCTTAGATTATTTAAAAAGAAAAAGATACACATACCTTAAAGTTAAAAGGTCCGAACGTGATACTATGACGATCAGAGTTTTGCTTCGGTCTCTTTTTGCCCGGGAAGGGCGAAGCCCCATTGCTCCGTTACGTTCCGTCGTGACAGCGTCGACGCTGCGACGTTTTTCATATATTTTGTTGTGACCTTTTTTTTTTTTGAGTTCGCAGGGAAATGCTTTTACACACTGAGTGTGGGACTCCTGGGCCGCTACCCGGCCCAGACTACCCACTAAAACCCCCTGCGGCGTTTCCGCACCTGCCGTTGTTGGGGGCGTCATGGGATCGCGAACATTCTACCACGACGCCCCCCGGCTTTGCCCTATGGCACCCTCACGTGGCGAGGTGACGGGCGTATTGTGCCCGCCGCCTGCCCCTTCGTCCTCGCCGTCGGGGAGGCGCTTCGGCTCGCGCCTCACGCTCCCTCTCGGCGGCCTCCTTCTGCGACATTACTGTTTCACAGAAGGAGGAGAATGCATCCAGCGATTCTCGCTGCTCAGCATCTTATTGATGATGCTGCGCAGCGAGAAATCGTAGTTGCCCATTGTCACTGCCAGGGCCACCCTTTCAGCAGCCCATTTTGCGCAATCTGCCAGAGTGTGTTGGGCCGTGTCGTCCGGCTCCCCACACTCATGGCAGACTGGGCTTTCCTCCCTTCCTATTTTGTGCAGGTAATGACCGAAGCACCCGTGTCCGGTCATTACCTGCGTCATCCTGTACGTCAGTTGGCCGTACCCCCTTTCTATCCATTGTGACCTGCCCCATCAAAGCGTTGCGTCGTCGGACGCGACGTTTCAACGGATCGACGGAGAAGAGACGAAGCGGGAGGAAGGGTGACGTTCTGCGATGTCAACAGTGTTCCCCTGCTTGAGGCAGTCAGAGGGGGCAGTGATGCCAGAATGGGAATATTTTGATTGGGAAGTTATATTAGGCCCAAAGATATTCTACCAATGGATAGAGAACCATTTCAAAATCCTAAAAAAATTACTCATTAAAAACAAAAAAAAAAACATGAAACGAATGACCGTCTATTTGTTTATACGTCAATGTCTATGATCTACAAACTTTCGGGGTACGGGCACTTTGGTACGCTTGGAATTCAAAATGAATTCAAACCTAAGACCTTTCACAGACTGCTCTGTTTTTTACTATAACTACGCAATTTTCGAACTCTGCGTTTACTCGAAAATACAGGATCTTTGAAATCACTCTAATGTCCTTTAAACTTGAGTATGCATGAACTTTAAATTCTCTTTGATTGTTTAGGCCAGTTTGAGGTTAGCCTAACAGTGTCTAATCTCGTATACTGATACGCCTGGATTACTGAATCCAGGCGTATTTTATGAAGAAAACGGGTTCTTTGGTGTTTGAGATTCGCAGGACATAACCCTTCTAACCACAGGCACAGAATTAATATAAGTACTACGTACAGAAGAAATACTCCCTACCCCTCCTGCAATATGGCACCCCCCCGCACCCCCCGCACTTCTCCCCCGTTCTTGTGTGTATTGGGACGCTATGACTATGAAAACGCACACATTGACGTGTTACTGACGTGTTGTAGTAGTAGCATAAGTAAGAGTAGGTATATTTAACGCCCCGTTTCTATAAAGCGCCCGCCCTGTGCCACAGGTATATATTTTTATATAAACCATATTTATTACCACGATTTTTTATTTCGCAGGTAATGTCGCTGTTTGTACGTTATTAAAATGTCGGTAAGTTTTACGGTAATTGTGATATTTTATGTCGTATGTAACAAAAAAATGTCAAGCCGAATAAAAAATAACCCAACCTCGTCCCGTTTTGGATAAATGTTCCGCTTCGGTTGACATTTGATCGACAGAGGTATTCGCAATAACTGTTGACGTATGCCTTATTAATGGCGTAATATAAGGAAAATGTATGATTTTGCAAGAAATTCCTTTGAATTCGCAGTCTTTAGTGCTGTCAAACATCAAAAATTACATTCCCCTGTCTCTTATTGTACGTAATTCGTATCAATTTTGTCAATGAAGTGAAATTGTTGATTTTACTCTCAATTTCCATTCAATACAGTTCAATTCGTACATCTTACGTCGTGGCAGATATCAATAATAACAAAAACAAAAATTGTAGATGTTTACTTAAACTTTTTTTTATTTTGGGCGTAATAGTTATTTTATCATCTTACATTTTGCCTCTAAAAGATAAAGTCTAAGGATTAAAACTCGTTTTTCTTTTTCCGAATGCTAGTTTTAAAAAATGTATATACTCTTTACCTTTAAAAATCATACAATCGCCAAATACTTCCTAGCTTTTATAGCTGAAATGTGGAGAAAATATTACCCAAAAAATGTTACACACGTTCACAATAACGTAAGACGTGCAACAAATTACTATCTTAGCGAGTATTACCAGTAGATAAGCACTAATATCCTCTGGCAAGACGCAATTTGTCTAGATTTAGGATGAGCAAGCGATGGAAGATAGTTACGTCAAGACTTGTTATGAAAAATAACGTTAAGTTGTGTTGTGTTATTGCGAACATCGCTAATGTTTTGCTGTGCCACGGGGTTCTGCTCCGTGAAAATTTTAGGATAAAAGGTACCCTATGTGCTATTTACACTTATAACAAACTAGCTTTTGCCCGCGGCTTCGCCCGCGTGAATTTCCCATGGAAACAGTGTTTTTTCCGGGATGAAAGGTACCCTATGGTCCTTCTTACTATGTGTATGCGAAATTTCAGGAAGATTGGTTCAGTAGATAAAGCGTGAAGAGGTAACAAACAAACAAACTCACTTTTATAATATTAGTTAGGAAGGATTTTATCGAAATCTGGGCGGATTTCGATAAAATCCTTCCTAACTAACTCTTTCTTTTTCTGAAGTCGATTAAAAACATTATTTCTGCCGCCTCCACGGGACACAAAATAGAGAATTGTTTACTTTTCTTTTAGAAAATAAATTTCAAAAAACAGCACCTTTTGAAATATTAACTCTTTCGGTTATCTCGATGTTCATACTCGACTATTAACTATTAACATAAGTTTATTTCGACTTGTTCACTGATTATTATTTTCCCCACGCTTTCTGAAAACGACTGATATTTGGATCACGTAGGAGGTACTCGACCGTGTTACAAATACACGGACAGTATCTACTGACATCGTAACACTTTTCGCTAAATAAAAAAAAAAGAAAGCATTTTTAAATCCAGACATACGTATTGATTGTATTGCAAGGATAGGTTTAACAATACCGGCTTTTTGAAAATGCGGCTTGTAATAGCATTACGTCTTTATCCCTGTCGGGGTAGACAGAGCCAGGAGTCGTGTTGGCGTTCATGTCTGAAGTAGTTAATTATAATAGGGCACAGGCCCGCGGATTTCCTCACGTAGGAATTTAGACATTCTAAAGTCAAAGTATTTTTTTTTTATTGAAACTTGGCCTTCAAAGAAGGCTCTTTTTCACGTCGATAACTAATTATTTAATCATAATATCTTATGTCTCAAAGCTACAAACTACTAGCATTTCGGAACGACCACTGCTGAGAAGAAATGCCGAAAGAAACTCATGAAACAGTCTTGGTCGCCTAGCATGCCAGAGGGGCTATTCATTAACTTTATACATACACTAGATTGTGTACAGTCAAAAATAAAATAAAATATAAGAAAAAATAATAATAATATAATAAAACATATTATGTTTGTGATCTAGATAGCATTTCTTATAAATTTGCCTATCATACACTGGAATAATTCAATTGGGTCCGAGTGTTCCAGAGAGAGTTGTTGCATTGAAATTTTCAATTAAGTATAGTTTAATTAAGTCTAGCATATGGATCACTACGACAATATAACACATTCAATTAGGTACGTTATCACAGAACGTCTGGTGGCACATTGGCACATGAGTCTCGCGCCCTTTGCAATCTTGTGTTTCGCCCCTCTGGAATGTAAAAAATTCTTCGTCGCCCCGTTTTAAAAGCGAGTAATCGTAAAGTAACAATATTTTTCATTACCTACTTATACTCGGAAAGTAGGTTTGAAGTTGCATGAGGAGCCTGTTGAAAGTAATACTTTTCAGCCATAGGGAGAATCATTTTCAACTGACAGCTGCCAAATTTGAAGGAATGGTAACAGCTGGTGAGTAATAGGACAGATTGGAAATAAAAAGGGGGCTTTTGCCCAGCAGTGAGTACCTGGTGGCTAAAAATATGTAAGAAACAGGCACGAAAACATTTTTTATACAAAACAAATTTATTTTTCTAAAGTTTTATTTGTTATTATTCTCGAGTGGATTGCGAAACCATTGCGTGGTCAATAACTTAAAACAAGCTAATTATTAAAAAATAAAATCACGACTAATAACTCACATAGCTTTTGTCACTCGGAGGAGTGCAAGGAATCTAAAAATATCTTTCACATAAAAATCTATTCAGCGGTTCAGGACTTATGGTGGAATAAAGAAAATTACATACATACTTACATACATGAACCCTGAAAACATAACACTTCTTTTATGGTCAGTCGTGTAATTCATTATGAATGACATAGAAAAATAGTAGTTTATTTATGTAGGTACGAGTATTTTTTATCGATTCGAAATAGCATTCTTATCATATTATTTTACGAGTAGACCAATAGGTAGCCACGAATATACAAATACTAGCATTGGCCCGGGATTTTGTTCCCGTGGGAATTCCGGGAAATCCTCTCTTAGTGCTCCCCTACCTAAGGAACCGACATACCAAATTTCACCTTCCTACGCCCAGTAGTTTTGGTTGTACGTTGTCTGTCAGACAGTCAGTAACGGAAGAATTTTATATATACGAATATAATACGAATATTAAAAGCAAGGGGAGCGAAAATAGAGCACAAATGGGAACCAGATTGGCGCCTGCGTGTTATTTAGTTAATTAAATAGGTTCGGAACAAAGCCGTTCAATCCGAGTCGATATCTGTGAGAATTCCAACACTGACATATTGCTTGTGGAGGGGTTGCGTTCCTTGGGGTTGTAATTCTAATTTTCTAAGGTTTACTTAAAATACCGGTTCGGAATTGATACTTATTTATCTAAAAATACGAGAGATGTTGTGAGCGTTTCTTTTTGTTTTATTAGCTTATGCCTATTATAATATTAATTACTAATTGCGCTCCGCTCGCACGGGAATTTCGGTACCTATACAAAACGGAAATTATAACACATATTTCTGTAAAATGAATTTCTTTTTACTTAACATTAGATGCAAAACATCTGTTAGTGACGTCAATAAAACTTATAACCAAGTTTACTGTGGTCAGACTTTAAAGGGATCTGTACTGATACTATCTGACCTGTATCTTTGAAGTACGCTAGCCATTGCATTTCACCCGTATCCTCAAAAACGCACTCCACCCACATTTTCCTGTCCATTAATCTTTATATCAAATACATTACCTTATCCTGACTTTCTATTTGTTTCTTTTTTATTTTTCCCCTTATCCTCTTTTCTAATTGTGTATTATTGAGCGTTACTTTCATTACGCTTTCTATCTTAGTTTAATAGTAGTATATATATATATATATATTAATTTCTATAAAATGTATGTATTGTATTGATTGTTTGCACAGCCTCTGCCCTTTGTGTTATTATATATATTCTTTCGTACCGGTTGACTGGAAGAGATCCCTTCATGGGATAAGTCCGCCGTTGCCATTTTCTGGATTTGTTATGTATTAGTATTGTATTTATGTTATTGTGCAATAAAGTTATTTCAAACAAACAAACATTATCTTTCTAACAATATTGCTCTACCCTTCATGACGTGCCCATATCACCCTAATCCCTTACTCAACTTATATGTGGTTGGCGTTACTTTCTAACTTCTTTTGCCATATTATTTCACTAACAAAATGGCTCATAAAATTCAAAGTATCAAGTACCGACCACACATCAATGGCAAGCGATTTCCGAAGGTGGCATCACGCTTACCAAGTTGCGGGCACAGGTGGTCTCGATATCGAAAAGCACAACTAGCAGGAAATAAAAGCCAATTCATTATCAACAGCCGTGACCCACTGCTGGGCATAGGCGTCCTTCCGTCTACGCCAATCTTCTCTGTCCTGAGCCATCCTACTCCAGTTGTTGCCAGCAATATTTTTAACATCGTCGACAAGCCAATTACATTATAGTAATGGCGGCAAAACTATATTTACGTTCCAAATTCAAGCATTTCGACACAAATGGCTCAGAGTGGACACAGGGGATGTCCCCTAATCAATTGCACTATTAGGAAGGGCTTTTCCTTACGTGGTCATATGTCTTGGTGACGTTATCAGATCTGGGCAGAGATAAAATGGATAGATAAAGTTAAATGGGAAAGTATTTATGGATAGTTGGGCTGTGAAGGTAGAGGCTATCGTTAGATGGTGATCGGAGCCAATAAGTATGCTGGTACGGTCAGAATAGCAAGCGTGCGGAGTTACGACATAAAAAAGATGTAGGATGTATATGGAAAATTAAAATGACTCAGATTTTTAAAAAAAAATCCGTAATGAAACCGAAACTTGTGGTTAAGACCATGACCATTAATCTGACCACTGGGAGAAACTCTCCTTTGCGACTGCGCCACAGAAACTAAAAACCAGTACCATCATCAATATACTCGTATGTAAAATTCTTCCGTTACTGACTGACCGAGTGACTGACAGACAACGCACAGCCAAAACTACTAGGCGTAGGAAACTGAAATTTGGCATGTAGGTTCCTTAGGGAGTGTAGGGGAGCACTAAGAAAGGATTTTCCGAAACTCCCACGGAAACAAAGTCTCGGGCCCACGCTAGTTGATTACAAACTTTTTTATACCTACTACTAAGTAGGCAAACAGGCAGGCCACGTGATGAAAAGCGGTCATATTAGTTAAAGATTAAAATATCATTAAACAATTACCACAACAACAATAATTTATTAATTACTAGCTTTCGCCCGCGGCTTCGCCCGCGTGAGTTTCCCACGAGAACAGTGCTTTTTCCCGGGAGGAAAGGTGCTATGTCCTTCTCCGTACTTCTAACTATGTGTATGCGAAATTTCAGGAAGATTGGTTCAGTAGATGAAGCATGAAGAGGTAACAAACAAACAAATAAACAGACTCACTTTCACATTTATAATATTAGTTAGGATTATAACAATTATTAATTAATTATTATTTTATTGTTACCTGTTGGTTACACCTCAATAAATAAATAAAATTCGAAGCTTGGAATATTACACATTCTCTTCACGAAGTTTACATGTGAACATACCCGCTGAGAACAGACAAAAAATAAAACTTTTTTCCAAAAAAATGAACCGACTTCCATCATAAAACTTAAAATCAAGAAATAACAATAAAGAAAAATGTATAGGCATGCTACCTACTGAATTAGGTGAAGTCGGTGCCAAGTGCAGGTGTAAGGGTGTTATGTAATTGTTTAGCTAGGCATTTTATATATATGTATACACGATTCTAATGTTAATTTAGATTATTTATTTTTTTCGGCACCGACTTCACCTAATTCAGTAGGTAGCATGCCAATACATTTTTCTTTATTGTTATTTCTTGATTTTAAGTTTTATGATGGAAGTCGGTTCATTTTTTTGGAAAAAAGTTTTATTTTATCATTTTTAGTGCTTCTACACACTACACTTATTTTCTTTAATAAAAACTTAAACTTTTCTTCTGGCCGAAAATAAAGAATTAAGAATTCGAAACTTTTTATGTCAGTCTGATTTGAAATGTCAGAACATGTCAAATTGTCTATTATTTTTGGCACATAAATAGACCGAGAGCCCGCGACGACCAAACCCTCCTTATTTTAAAAATGCTGAATGTTTCTCTGCGTGGTATATACAGGTAAAAATATTAGCGACTAGGTATGAAGTTTGGATCTCAATTGCTTATGCAGGTAATATGGCTAGCAAGGATGATGTTTATAAGTATAAAAAGCACCCTTGGGGCCTCCCAAAGTAACATTAAATTCAGATTTTGTAATAAAACAAATATAACTATAATTTAGTAAAATAACAATGTCTGGCAGGGGTTTATGTCTGCACCAATTGCCTGGTAATGGATGGCGTGATTTCTAATATTATTCGGAATAAAATCTTTGAAAAACTTTACTTTGAGGAAATTGAGCTACCACTTTATATGCTATTGCTACAAATTATCTGCCTAAGTAATCATGATCCAACTTTTATAGTCGCTAATCGCTATATCTATGTTGGGGACTTACACAGAAAATCTTGAGTTTTAATAAAATAAGGAAGGGCATGCTGTCGCGGGCTTTTGCTCTATAATGCAATGTTGATATTTTTATTATTTTTTGGGTATCTTTAAAATTACCGAACAGATTCGGACGTGGTTAAAATGGGACCAACTTGGGAATAAACCCTTTCGAATAAAAAAACAATTTTGGAAATCAGTCCACAATTGGCGGAGAAATCGGCGAACATACATAAAAAAAAAACATACATACATCGAAACATATAACCTCCTCCTTTTTTGGGAAGTCGGTTGAAAAACAAGAGGCGCTGCCGCAAGTGTGCTACTAATGTAACGAGTTTGGAACTTTGCAGTGAAATTCGGAATTTTATATCACATCCCGTCAGAATCAGAACTTACTTGGTGGATAAAATAGTATAGATATGGAGACTGAGTAGGAAATGAATCATCGTAACTAAAGGAGATTTAAAATAGAAGCGCATCTTGTACAAAGAAGAAGAAATGAATGAATGAAATGAAATTGATTTCATTTAAATAGCCTAAAAATAGGACTTTTAAATTGTCATATTCTTGTTTTTTAGTTAGTTGACGTCATAAAATTACTTAAAGTTAAGGTTACCAAGAAGTATTGTAAGTACGTCTATTTCTTAACTTCTCGAGTTCAACTTGTTAGGACCAGAGTGTTAGCCATTTCTTTCGCTGTATCATGCGCCCGGTGCAGTATTGTTAAGAAATTTGGCGGCTGTGTGAATGTGAAATAAGGTGAATCAAGACTGCACAGTTATTTGTACATGAACTGTACGAATTTATTGCATGTAAAGTTACAGGACTTTATATTTTAGTGGAATAGATGCTACAAAATTATCTATTTTTTACACGACTGGCCAAAAAAAGGAGTGTTATGTTTTCAGGGTTCATGTATGTAAGTATGTATGTAAGTTTATTTATTCCACCATAAGTCCTGAACGGCTTAACAGATTTTGTTGTGAGAGGTATTGTTAGATTCCTTGCATTCCTCCGAGTGACATAGGCTATGTGAGTTGTCAGTCGTGTTTTTATTTTTTTAATAATTAGCTTGTTACTTATTATTCGGTTTAAGTATGTAAGGTCCGTCCCCTATTTCATTTTAGGTTCACTGCAACTACACTACTTTTTTTTTCTTGTTTTTTTTTGTGTTTGAACGGGACCTACTTATACATTATCTTTATTTTATGCTCGGCGCCTCTGGTACAAAAATGTGGCAACTTCAGCGAATCTTTCTAGAGAAACTACGTGTTTCATTCAAAGGTTATTCGTGACTTGATATCCTTTTTGATGTGCATTTTACAGATCACGTATCTGGGAGAGCGTGCAGTGGAATGAGATTTGATGTAATTGGCAAGAAGTTAAACGACTAGCGCTAGGTTTTTTTCAATTATACGGACAAATCATACAGATTGAATTAGTCCCAAAATAAGTCAAAGACTCGTGTTAAAGGATACTTATTTAAAGATACTATATTTTATAACAAATTCAAGACCCAGATCAAGCTGGAATAGATCATTTTCCATTTTTATAGAATAGTAGGCAAACGAGCTTGCTTGCTTGAGGCAACCCTCATGATAAGCAATCATCGCAGTCCATAGACACCAGTTGCCTACTTTTTGAGAAAGCGGGTTTGGCCCCAATGTCGAACCTATTCGGGAACACTGCTAGGAAAGAAATACAATCCAATAAATCATCTACCGATTCATCTCACATACTTTCGCATTTATATCATCAATATGGGTGCAATATAACTTAAAGGTGACTGACTGACTAAGTGATCTATCAACGCACAGCCCGAATCACTGGACGGATCGGGCTGAAATTTGGCATGCAGGTAGATGTTATGACGTAGGTATCCGCTAAGAAAGGATTAACGCGAGCGAAGCCGCGGGCGCCAGCTAGTCATCAATATGGGTGCAATAAAATAAACGTAACAATTTAATACTAAAACTCTTTTCCAGTAGCAAAGGTTTCCGAGATATTTGCCAGACGAACAGATCAAAGGTTCTCTTTACATTTGGGTCACTGGCGCGTTTCGGCAAATACGAGAATTCTTTTTTTTTGGCTGCAGGGTCCAAATTGCTGAACGGCAATTTTAGGCCATATGGTGTTTCACTTTGAACTCCACTTATGTTTTTTTGGCAATAAAGTGCGAAATACTGCGAAAATATAATAAATCAAGGAAAACAGCTTACTTAGATATATTCATTTGTTTATTAAAACTTTATTTTGGCTTTATTTACCAAAATTAATAATAATCATCCTATCTTCTTATATAATACTAGCTTTTGCCCGCGGCTTCGCCCGCGTGAATTTCCCACGGGAACAGTGCTTTTTCCCGGGATAAAAAGTAGCCTATCTGCTATTCCAGGTCATTATCTACCTCTGTACCAAATTTCATCGAAATCCGTCCAGTAGATTTTGCGTGATTGAGTAACAAACATCCTCACAAACTCACAAATTCACAAACTCACAAACTCACATCCAAACTTTCGCATTTATAATACTAGCTTTTGCCCGCGGCTTCGCCCGCGTGAATTTCCCACGGGAACAGTGCTTTTTCCCGGGATAAAAAGTAGCCTATGTGCTATTCCAGGTCATTATCTACCTCTGTACCAAATGTCATCGAAATCCGTCCAGTAGATTTTGCGTGATTGAGTAATGCTGGGGCCGCACCTGCGGCTATCGTCACGAAGCTTCGTACTATGACACGATACACGCAAATGTGACCGGCCGTATTCGGGTATCGTCGCGAATTATCGGGCTGCGTCTTCGTTATCGCGCGGGTGGCGGTACGTCAAAGGATTTTAGCGCGCTAACATTTCGTCTTGAGTGGTCAGACTAGCGTTGTTCATTTTGATGTTTGTTTTCAGCTCGTTTTGACGTGTCCTGTGGGACCGGTGCTGTAACTGTTTATTGGCTTCAATTAGCTTGTTAAATGCATAATCATCCACCATCTTCTTTTTCGAGGTTTCTTTTTAGTTTTCAATAAATGCAGTATGTAATTGTTAGCACACATGTAAAAATAAAGAAATTCATCGTCGTCCATATTCACGCTCAGTTCAAACATCTGATGGCGATGACGCCATCTTGGATTATTGCACGATAGTTCGTAAAAAATAACGAAGTTGCAAGTCTGACCACGACTTTATCGCGATATTTTTTTAATGTACAAAATGAACGAAGCTTCGCCACGCATTGCTTCGGGACGATAGACGCAGGTCCGGCCCCAGCATAACAAACATCCTCACAAACTCACAAAGTCACATCCAAACTTTCGCATTTATAATATTAGTATGGATTAGTATGGATTATTGGCCTTTGTCCAGCAGTGGACGTCTTTCGGCTGAGAGAGAGAGAGAGAGAGAGTATGGATTATAAATGAATGCGAAAGTGAGTTCGCTTGTTTGTTACCTCTTCACGCTTTATCTACTGAACCAATCTTCCTGAAATTTTGAATACACATAGTTAGAAGTACTGAGAAGGACATATTGTACCTTTCATCCCGGGAAAAAGCACTGTTCCCGTGGGAAATTCAGGCGGGCAATATATATAAGCTAGTTAAAGAAACAAATTGAACAATACAAGTTAATTTAAAATATTAAAATTAAAAACTAAGGAATACAAAAAAAAATTACAAGTTGTAAAGAGCATAGCCCCGCGGTAACGTGCCCAAAAGGCTGGCTGCATTGCTAAGTTGTATGGCAATACTTCAGCTAGTTAATATATAGTCGTATAATGTTAGATAATAATAGTTTGATAGCTTCCAAGCTCCGCGTTAAATGTCGCTCTATGCTTCAGGGATAGTTCTGAGTATAAAGCCTTCTATACTTAAGTAATATCTCTGACCCGCGTGAGTTAAACCACAAGTTGTTTACTCCAGATCCTCATTAACCTGCGCATTCCCCCCTATCCCCCCCACCCCCCAGAACTACTGTTATTTGAGTTGCGAACTCAGCGATTGTGGAAACTCCCTAACTCCGAATAGTTAGCGACTGTTGCGATGTCAATATAATTTTCTGTTTTGCTTGCAAACTATAGTTTGAGCTTGTTGGAATTATATTTTAATGTCGTCAGGAGAATTTGTTATGCATTTAAAATTCAGATTTTGTTTATAGTTTGCTCTGTGTATTATAATTTTATTTATTTTATACAGCGCGACTCTATGTTTGAAAAGTTATACGAAATGTGAAATAATTTTATATTTCACATATAACTTTTCAAGCGTGGAGTGGAGCTGCAATTTGTAATATATTCATCGTAGCTGTTGTCTACGGTTTTTTGTAGCACTCGTAGCACCTCGTAGCAGTGCTACAGAATGCGTAGCGTGTAGGCGAAACTCAATTGACATCGCTACGAACAATAAAAGGTAAGTTGCTTTGCCAACTTTTTCCCTTTTGTTTTGTTCGCAGTTTGTTTTATTCTAATTTTGCCTTTATTTAGTGCTTTTTGGGCAGATTTTTAGTTTATTTACAAAAAACCTTAAATACTACTAATAGTCGTACATGAGTGTTACCTGTCTATTATCTTTTTTTTTTCATAAAACTAATTTCTCCTGTTTTGTGTTTATCTACCGTTTTTGTCGTACCAGCTGACGCAGCTTCGCTCCCGTGGGAATTTCAGGATTTCGGTTAGCCTATGATAGCTATGAACAAAAATTTTTTTTTCAAATCGGCCCGGTATTTTAAGAGATTAGCGCGTTCAAATAAACAAATTCTGTTGTTTTATTGTATTAGTATAGATGATTTTACACTTGTGGTTGTACACAAATTGTACAAAAAAAACCTAAAACAGAGAAGGTAACATACACTAACGGGCATGTTCGACATAATAGCTGGAATTGGAAATAATAGTGTCCGTCCATTTGCGAGTGTGAAGCTCGTAAATCTTTAGTTCCGTCACTGCACGTTAGCGTTAAACAGCGACAACATAGAACTTAACCTTTTCCAATAAAAAAACAATGTTTAAAAAGAAGGGGACAGCTTTTGCTCGCGGCTTCGCCCGCGTGAATTTTTCACTAGAACAGTGACTTTTCCCGGAATGAAAGGTACACTGTGTCCTTCTCAGTACGTCTAACTATGTGTATGCGAAATTTCAGGAAGATTGGTTCAGTAGATAAATTTGAAGAGGTAACAAACAAACCCATTTTCGCATTTATAATATTAGTTAGGACTAGCATGGGCCAGGGACTATGTTCCCGTGGGAATTTTGGGAATCCTATCTTAGTAATTTTCAATAGTCTTTCATAAACTCACGCACTTCAAAGTCACTTTGAAGTGCGTGAGTTTATGAAAGACTATTGAAAAACACATAAACACAAACACATAACCATGATATTAAAATATTAACTCCTTCACATATTAATTTGATCACATTAATTTGTAAACGTACGTGCACATCTTAAATCTATATATTTACAAATTTACCTTTGCAGGCATTATGATTATACAAACAAATCTACAACTTTTCACTTAATAAAGTTAATTAATAAAACGGGTTTAAATAATTAAAATCATTACATGTAAGTTGTCATGTACCAATAATAATAATTGTAATTGTATAATACCAATTGGTGTTTCGCTAGGCTCTGTTTTTAAAACTTTTTCAGATTTCTGTAAATAAATTATCATGTCATGTATATTATATCTCTTACGGGGTAGACAAGAGTGAGACTCGAAGGCCACGTTTAGCTGTACACATGGATGGGATATTAGTTATGAAAGTAAGTGGATATAGGGGGAGAGAAAGGCCTAAAAAAGATGGATAGATTGTGTTGGGGAGGATATGAAGGTATTGGGAGTGGACAAAACTATGGCTAAGGATAGAAAAATGTGGAGAGAAAGGACATTTTGTGCCGACCCCTGATGTTGGGATAAGGTAAGGCAGATGGTGATGATGGATGGGATATTAGTTCTGTATTCTCCATATTTTGTGATTGCATGCCGATGTCGGAATCGGAAATCCGGAACGAATGCATTCGGATTGAACAGGACAGCGCAATTGTTTGACACGGATTTGTGGCTAATGTAGCAGATTATACATTTAATTATAAATTAATGTAATTGTTGATTAAATTTATAAATCAGTCATTCATTTATAGTTATTAATAGCTGTCCTTTTTGAAGACAACTTTCGTGCTTCCTATTTATTATAATTTTATATGATGTCTTTTATACTATACTAGCTTTTGCCCGCGGCTTCGCCTGTGTGAATTTCCCACGGGAACAGTGATTTTTCACGGTATGAAAGGTACCCTATGTCCTTCTCAGTACTTCTAACTATGTGTATGCGAAATTTCAGGAAGTTTGGCTTAGTAGATAAAGCATGAAGAGGTAACTAACAAACGAACCAGTAAACAATCAGACAAACTCACTTTCGCATTTATAATATTAGTTGGAATAGGGGACCGGCCAACTTTTTTTTTATATGCTTCTTTGAAATATCTCACACTAATATAATCATCCGTAAAAGAATCACATCCATAACCAAAGTATTTCCCAAGATATAGCAAAAAACAATTCACATTTTTAAGCGATGTTTGGACGATGCCAAAACGTCTCTAACTAAATGTACATTCATATGACGTCACGCGTAGAAAATGGACTTTCCCTAAAAGTTTGAACTAATTAGCTCTGGAGAATAAACTCGTGCTGAAAAGTCGCAAAATGTGTTTAATCCATACTTAATATTATAAATGCGAAAGTTTGGATGTGAGTTTGTGAGTTTGTGAATTTGTGAGTTTGTGAGTCTGTGAGTTTGTGAGGATGTTTGTTACTCAATCACGCAAAATCTACTGGACGGATTTCGATGAAATTTGGTACAGAGGTAGATAATGATCTGAAATAGCACATAGGCTACTTTTTATCCCGGAAAAAATGGTTCCCGTGGGCATGGGATACCAATTATAGTAACGCCATCTATTATTTGACAAAATAGACGTCATGTCAAAATGACGTCATGTCAAAGTGACATTACGTTACGTTGCACCGGCCGGCAGTATGCCCGGATACGTCGAGATGTGCGGACCACTGCTGAGTGCACGGACTAATGGCACTCTGCTCAAACTTCTATATATTATGTGTGTGAGGGAACATCAGTGAGTTGTTTGTGATGTACATTGCGTGCTGAGGCGGGGCGCGCAACATAGCCGTATGAGGTACACTACATTTTTCCATTACATCTAATTTGTCATTAGATGGCGTTTTAATTAATACTTGCCTTTAGTTTTCACGGCCTGCCACGAGATGGCACTTTACCGCGGACAAGTTATTTCAATATTTTTTCGCGAAGAATGTTCTTTTGAGTAATATTTTTATAAATATTTATGTATACCATATAGTGTAGCGAGCAGTAGCGCCACAGAATAGCAAGTAGTACTAACGTACATATCGGCTACTCAACGCCCCGCACTCATTTCAAATACCGCACCCCACCCCGCCCAGCACTTCGCTGTAGACATCACTGACACGGATTAGGCGCAATTGGTCCAAAGTTCCAAAAAATTTTCAATTCGCGGTTGGTCAAATTCGCGGTTGGTTAAATTCGCAGTTGGTCTAATTCGCGGTTGGTCTAAAAATAAACAATGTTTCCGAAATTGTAAATTTTTTAAGTGTTAAACTTTGTATATTGAGAAGCTAAGATCATATAGTAGTAGTTAGGTTTAAGTTATTTTTTTAAGACCGCCCGGAAATACTTTGAGGGCGGAAAAGAAGTTAGGTTCAGGTTATTTTTTTTTATTACCGCCCGGAAAGACTTGAAGGCAGAAAATAAGTTAGGTTCAGATTACTTTTTATGAACACCCGGAAAGACTTTGAGGGCGGAAAAGAAGTTAGGTTCAGGTTGTTTTTTTATTACCGCCCGGAAAGACTTGAAGGCAGAAAATAAGTTAGGTTCAGGTTACTTTTTATGAACACCCGGAAAGACTTTGAGGGCGGAAAAGAAGTTAGGTTCAGGTTGTTTTTTTATTACCGCCCGGAAAGTTTTGAAGGCAGAAAATAAATTAGGTTCAGGTTACTTTTTATGACCACCCTGAAAGACTTTGAGGGCGGTAAAGAAGTTAGGTTCAGGTTTTTTTTTTTATTACTGCGAAGAAAGACTTGAAGGCAGAAAATAAGTCCTTTAGGCGCGATTGGTCCAATTCGCATTTTGTCCAGTTCACCAATTCGCGGTTGGTCCAGTTCGCGATTGATCCAATTCATACTAATTCTACTTTGCGGCCGATTTGATCCGCCATTATAGGAGCCCTCTCTGTATTCCTTTCAATGGTAGATCCATGAGATGTCAATGAGAGTTTATTTATATAAATCCTTATATTGTGGTGTTCTTATAATAATCTGTATTGTAAAAACAGCGACATAATAATAAATTTAGTAATAATCTGTCCGCCATTACAAAATCCCTCGAGTGAAAATTGGCACGTTATTTTATCTTTATCAATATATCTTTCTATGCGCGGTAACGATGAAATTTTCGCGCCATTTTGATTGAAAATCACGACACGCAAGCAGCCTTACTAACATGCACACATATATAATATGCGAGTGTATAAACGGTATTTGCCTATGAGTTTGTAATTTTGCCTATTTTAACTATTTTTCAACTTGCTCCATCGTGAATAAAGTGCTAACTCGCGCTCAAGCACCAGTTTCACAGGGGCGGGATAGTGATTAATCGTTTTTTGCCGCGGGCGAAGCCGCGGGTAACAGCTAGTTATATATATTCTATCATAAAATTACATATTTTTAACAATTCTCATACCTTGTCCGGTCCCCTATTGGGATGACATGCTACCTTTATGAACTGTACTGTGTTATTTGAATTGAATTGGATGTTAAACATTTCAAAAATATTTTTTCTTGGGTGACATGTGAGATTTTTTGGACGATGCGGGATTTGCGCGTTTATTTTGAGAAAGTAATGAGCGAGAATCACCATAGAATTATTTTCGAAAACTTGTAAATGGTTGTTTGTTATTACTTAGTATTGATTTTGTTAAAATTTATAGCTGTAAGTTTAATGAACAGATAAAATAAGATGAATAAAAAATAAAAATTCGTTAATTTGTCCTCATCGCCACGAATAGCAAACGCTACAATAACCGCGGATTGAAACACACGTCCTCGCCAGAATCCTAAAACGAAGCGCCCTCGAGTCGAGCGGAGCCCGAGGGCCCTTCAGGCCGCGAGGACCGGGAGTCCTATCAAATTACAAAGTACTGGCGCGTGGCTAAGTCCGTGGGACCCAATTTGTATGTTATTTGCTGTGGGAAGTCATAATAGGACCGGATATTCGGAATATCCCCACATTTACGCGACCGTACAATTCTAAAATCGCTTCCCGCGTCTGTACGCTTGTATGTTTTAAACTATGAACAATTTTGATGGATTTTCACTATAATTTAAATAATTTAGTTTATACTTCTGGTGTTATATTGTTGGCCTCCGGCCCTGCTAAAACGTTGGTGAATAAAGGTCTTACATGTTTTGAGCACGACACACGACAAACCAAAGCAAGTTATATGCAGTAAGATCCCAATTATACATATAGTTTGTTGGTTACCTCTTCACGCTTTATCTACTGAACCAATCTTCCTGGAATTTCGCATACTCATAGTTAGGTGTACTGAGAAGGATATAGTGTATGAAATTCACGTTAATATCACGCTCGGAAATATATGTATACAAAAAGATTTCGGGGTAGACTGAACACAATTTACTAAAACTTTTGCATTAATTGATTTATGTTGGCGACTGTACTTGCGGTTTCTAGAAAGTGCTTTGAGGTATTAGCGAAGCGTTTCCCGCGGTTTCGAATTTTATGGTCACTGAATAAATACTACTTACATAAAGTGGTTAACTTTGATGTATGGTTTCGTTTTGTAGGAGCTATACTGCTGTGGCTTGGTATGATTTATATGCGCGTATAATTTATAATTTAAAGCGTTTGTTTCATGTTCAATTTCCAACCAATGGATTGCGATGTAATTTGGGAAGTTTTCAGACTATTTATGTGTAAGCAAGCTAGATATATAAAGAAAATACAATGTTTGTAGATAGATAGATAGACATAGACTTAAAATAAATTGTCATTTTTTAAATGAAAAATGTTTTTTTTTTCTAACATTATGATTTGTTCAACGAGCTAAGGTTTCCAGGACACACGAATAAATTTAAAGCTTGCGTAATATTTTTCCAAAAGTGTCAACATATATGTACTTATGTGTAGATAATTTTAAAAGGACGATGACTTCCCTTCAAGACGTTGGTTTTTAGCAGGGTTTCTACGACGTCTTAAATGGGTTTTGCTATATAAAGACGATACAGTGTTATTTTGTTCCGTGACCGTCGCCCTAAAGGGCAACTATTAGGGAGTTCCAAGCGGTCCCAGGGGCGTCGTTAAGATTTATAGGGCCGGCCTGTTGACTGGCACCCGTGGTAATGACCTGTTGACGGTGAGACCTTAGATTTTATACTGAGAAGATCAGCCATATTGCGCTATCGTTGTGTCAATTTGATGACATAATAAAGTGAAGATGAACAAGTTTTTTTTTTTTTGGCACACGCTTTTACGAGTATTGTGATCAGGGAAATCTTGGGGCATGACAAAAATTTCGTGTCCGTGCAGTTAACTGGGAGTTCCCTCGATAGGAGCTAATCCTGGGTGCACCATCAGGTCATGCTTATCGTAATAATGCTTCGTCATCAGAACTTATCGGTGGATGTTTCAAAATTCAGATTCCAAGATACTTACATCCAAACATTGCAAATTAAATAAAAGCTTGTAAAAAGAGCAATATAGGTTAATTAAAATAAAACTTAAGGGAAAAATCTACAAGACTGCAGTAAGGCCTGCTATCATGTACGGTTCCGAGTGTTGGGCTTCTACGAAATAACATGAGCAAAAGTTTCACACAACTGAGATGAAAATGTCACGATGGTCAGCTGGTGTGACGAGGCTTGACAGGATTCGGAACGAATATATCAGAGGCTCCTTCAAAGTTGCTCCAATAGCAGACAAGATCGCCGAGGGCCGTCTAAAATGGTTTGGCCATGTGATGAGAAGAGGGGAAGAGTATGCGGTTAGGAGAGCTATGGCCATACCTGAAACAAGAAGGGGCAGAGGACGACCGCCAGCAACGTGGATGACAATCGTCACCATAGATTTGGGACGGGCTCAAGTGGACACTGACAACCCAGGACAGATCGTCCTGGCGCCGACGTATGAGGAGGGCCGACCCCAAATAATGGGATAAGGCACGGAAGAAGAAAGAGGAGAGAAGAAGATAGGTTATTTAAAATGAAAATCCCAAAAATAAACTTTCTTAACAATGCTTTTCTCTTTTTTTTTCTTTTATTGCTAGGTACTTACGTTCCCAAAACAACCCATCACATCCGATGCCGAAAGTTTTTTTAATGCCAATAAAACCTTTGGCTCGTATAGTTAGAGGGTCCTCTAGACCCTTCAGGAAGTGTCCCTCAATAAACGTAAATTGACGTCTATAAGGAGGCCTTATTCGACCGATCCTTGTAAGCCGTATGGGTTAATTACCATGAAAGTACGTGTTCGTTTATCCTTTCTGCGATAAAAAAGTAGGTAGCGATCGTAAGTCTACTGGCATGGGCCCGGGAATTTTGGGAAATTCTCTTGTGGCACCCTTCGTACACCCTCTAAGGAACCTATATGTAAAATATTGTTTCCTTACGCCAAGTAGTTTTGGTTGTGCATTGTCTGTTAGTCACTCAGTCAGTAACAGATTTTTTTTTATAAATACAGAGTGACTTGTCCTTCCTAGGGGTGAAAGTACTTATTAATCAGCTGTTTCATTCATTTTACAATACCTACTCGCCCAAAATGTATTGAACAGCAAATTTTTTTTTACCCCTAGGAAGTTATTAGTGTTTTACAAATCGCCTTGTATTGATTACATAGTATTTTTTTTATAGAATAGTAGGCAAACGAGCATGCGGGTTGCCTGATGGTAAGCAATCACCGCAGTCCATAGACACCAACGACCCTAAAAAGGTCACTGATGCGTTGCCGACTCTTTGAGAAAGCGATAGGCTCTGTATAATAGCGATTTGCAAACTTTTGGAAAATCCACCACTAAGCTGGTAAAATTGGCAAAAAATAAATTCACGCGGGCGTAGCAGACGGCAAAAGCGAGTAAATGAATAAAAACATTTGACACCCAGTTCATCGGCAGTTCGCGTGCCCGCCAAGTAATCGTCAATAAAGCATAAGTTATTAGTTCGCCATCACGCGATGCTAGAGTTAACTAGAACTACGTTACGAATTAACAGCCGAAGTTGCCATCATTATTTACGATTACGAGCTCAATAAGCTGATTGATTACTTCATTTGTTTATTAGATTAATATTGCATTAAATTTCATTGCTTTCAAAACTTAAAAGTTGAAAACCATTGTTTTATGATGATAGATGATTTAAAAAAACGGGCTTTGCTCTCGTAAGAAATTCGGGATAAAAAATACTATGTATTATTCCCGGTATTTATATGTACGTATAATAATACGTGCAGTAGATTTTGCGTGATTGAATAACAAACATACTCACATCCAAACTTTCGCATTTATAATATAAGTGGGAATACGTTTTAATACTAGAAACTTAAATGAATACTAGAAACCTTTTCCACAAACTTACAGTGTGTATGCATTGTATGAAAAAGGTAATATTGTAAATGTGTTCCAAATATCCGACGAGCACTTTAAATTTCTTTTATGAATTGGTGAAATGAATGATTTATTTGAAAAAAAAAGAAAATTAAAATAATATCTAAGGACCATCCTTGAACAAACCTTTCAATAAAACGTGCAGAAAAGCGGGAATGCGGAGATCTTCACTCAATTCGTCGCTCGTAGCAGTCTCCTCGTAGCACACTAGACTGTTCGTAGCACGTCTACGTCGTAGCTCGTAGTAGATGTAGGTGGCACTTCGTAGGCAACAAGAAATATAGAAACGTTGCCAAATATTTTATTTGCTAAACTGTGTAACATTATGAAAATAATATAAATACAAATCAAATATTAGAATGGGAATTAAATTTGATTTAAATACAGAGAAGTTATGTTAAATTGGTGGTAGTGGACATAGTTTAGTTTCACGCATCACCCTATACCGTAAATTTGAAAAAACGTTTTTTTAATGTTTATAATCATACCGTTTACTCACGATTTATTGTAAGTAAAAAAGCGAGTGAAAATCGCCACAAAAACTATTTAGCATTAAGCGATTGGGCCATTCCTTCGAGGAAAACAACTTATGTTCTCTTAACCGACTCCATGTAAGTGCATTTTCCTTATTTCGTTTATTCGAGCCAGTCAGCACTTACTGATAGTAAAAAGCTTTCTTTTTATTGCTGTTTGACGTGATGAAAAGGCCTCTTTAAGATCCAATCTGAAATTGATCAAACTGCTTATGATGAAAAAAAGTAATGATATTATGAATGTACAGTATGTAGCTGTAAATTTTTCTGAAATAAAATATACAAAAGTTAACATATTTGTAATTAATTACAAATATCGTATATATTAGGCGCCCTGCTTCCAGGACGAAACAATAATACAATGCCGTAGTTTCTCGCTTCTTTTGGGTTGAGATATGTATATTAAACAAATGCACCGACCCGGATACGCTCGGGAGGTACATACATAAATTGGAGCCCTTATCATACAGGTATAATGTAGCTTTCCATTAGTGAAAGAATTTTTGAAATCGGTTCAGTATTTCCGAAGATATGATATTCCCTACAAACAAACTCATTACAAACTGCTCTCTCTTATTTTAGTACAATTAATTAATAAAATAAATACATTTTTCATCTAAATAATATTACTCAATTTGCAGAGAAATAAACTAGCCGTCCATAATTCAACTATTTCTAAGTGAAAACTAGTTTCGCTTTTAAGCGACCGTGTTTGCGAATGCTGCTGTTCTCTGTGCAACTTTTAATGACACGGCCCTGAAACTTTGCAATAAACAGTTTTATTTCCTCGATGTATGTTGACTTAGATTCCTGCATTCTCTCACTGAGCAGTAAATTTACACAATAGACAACAATGCAGGATTTTAAAAACTATTTGTAAAATTAAATTAAGGATTGAAGCGGTGGTTGCAGAGTCGTAGGGCGCCCGCCTGTGGCTGCAAAGGTCCCAGGTTCTAATCCTGCCCGTGCTACAAGAGTTTGTACACCAATCTGGTTCATGTGTATCATCGACCACCACTTCCTTCCGGTAAAGAAAAACATCGTGAGGAAACCTGCACTCTGGTTGATGATTATCAGCTAATGTGTCCAATGGAGAAGGCAATGGCAAACCACTCCATTAATATTACCAAGGGAGTCGTTGTGTGAGTTTCATTCCCTCTAATGACCACGACCCTCAGTCATGAGGAAGTATGACTAAAGAAATAACAGCTGTGGCGTAGCATGGGCTTTCTTAGCTGCCAACTTCTTTGGTGCAAATCGATATCCGGTAGGTAGTAGATATTTAAATGTGACGTCACGAAATTCATGACCCCTTACCTTACCTTAAAGTTAAAAGCACTTTGTGGATGACCCTTAATGGTGAATCATTAAATTATTATTTCCCGAATTAAGTCCCTGCTATGTTATTCCTAAGCGTTACTTATCTGTAGCTTTCACTTCGATCTAGATACAATGTTTTCTCATATCAATGTAGATCCCTGATAAACCGCTGGATATTTTGGGCGGCAAACACTTTCCTTAAACAAATACATTTGTATATAGACAGCGGATATTTTATACATATTTCAGACTGACCCTTAACCCACCACTCCACTGCGGGACTAGAGGTACTACGCTATACTTATATATATGTATGGTAGCTGCGTTGTTTCATTGCCTGGCTGCACCTTACTTAGCTTGTCATATTGTCGGTTAAAAGACGAAGAGCCGAAGAAAGATAAGAAAGTTATTCAGTCATATCTATAATTAGAGGATCTGTTACATTCCATGTAGGCGGAGCATTTAAATTTTTTTTACCGACAAATTCCTACAACCATGATTCTTATACTTAACATTATTTTGATGTTTTTAGACATCCTTATATAAAAAAAAAAAGAATTTTGATGATCCGATATGAAATGGGAGGGGTAAATAAACTATACTGAATTGCTCGTAAACAAAAAAGTTTACAATAGAGATTATGTACTGTTCACAATTAATTAATAAGACTTCATTTACCTGTAAATAAAAGTTGGCCGGTTTATAATAAGGCTTTCTATTCATAAAATGTATTTTTAACGTTATAAATGTCAATATGGTTTTTATTTAATTACAGGAAATCGGGTTCATAAATATGAGTCGTTTTTTTAAATTAAGATTGAATAATTCACATTATGTACGAATATGCAATTTTCTCGACTGTAGAATTAAAAAAAAAATTAAAGTGAATAAAAAAAAAAACTGTTGTAGTCACCCTTATGAAAATTGAGGATATGGTTCATTACAATCGTATACGAATAATATATAAAAGTCACCATTGCTGGATTTTTTGTTTTTGTACAGGATGTTTTTAAAGTATAAAAATTACAACTCATTAAAAAATCCATTTCGGATTGTTATTTATTGGTGATTTTTTAAATCAAGCTTTTATTATTCGTAAGGAAACATGTAACAAAAAATCACCCTGGTAGGATTTTTTGTTTGAGAATTATAACAATATGAGTCTTATAATAGCGTTTAAAAAAAAACGGCGGTGGTGATTTTTTTTTTACATTTAAATTTGCAGTTGTAATATCATAATCTATGTAGTTTATAAAAATCACCATCGTAGGATTTAATGTGATCATCTCCATACAACTGAAAATTCACAGCCCCGACTAATGTTAAAGTTGAATATATATACAGAGAATTTTCATTGGTTTTGGAGCAAATTAGCTACTCAAAGTAAAAACTCGGAAACAAAAAATGTTGACTAAAATTCTAAAAAGATGAGTTGAAATATATAAAGTATTTAGAAAAACAATACAACTTATGTAAGTCTCTCTTTAGTCGTATTTCCTCATGACTGAGGGTCGTGGTCATTATATGAAATGAAACATACACAACGACTCTCTTGGCAATGTTAATGGAGTGGTTTGCCATTGCCTTCTCCATTTCACACACTAGCTGATAATCATCAACCAGAGTGCAGGTTTCCTCACGATGTTTTCCTTCACCGGAAGCAAGTGGTGGTCGATGAAAACTAACATAGGTACATGAGTCAGATTGATATACAAACTCATGTAGCACGGGCAGGATTCGATTCGAATCCTGCCCGAATCATTCGAACCTGGGAACTTTGCAGCCACAGGCGGGTGATTTAACCACTCGGCCACCACCGCTTCGCTTATATAAGTAATATGATCATAAATAGCCAAAATGCAAAATTAGAAAATTATTTATTTAGAAACTTCTGTAAGGATCATAGCAAGTGGAAATCGCTGGTCTCTGCCTACCACCACGGAAAAGACGTGATAATACGTATGTATCTATTTTATGAAAGATTTGGCCTGACATATTTTACGAAGCAAAGCTATAAATTGGATGGGCGCCCTTAGATTCAGAGTCGACCCTTTCGACCCTCTTAAACGATCATGCCTTTGGAGTAAAATCTCCCTACATAAACACGAAAGAAATCTGGGACCGGATGGAGGACCGATGACGTCTGTGCCTTGCGAGTTTTGGATACTCGTATTGTTGGTTTGTGAAAATTGTAGTATAAGCATAGGGCGGGCGCTTCATAGAGACGGGGCGTCAAATATACCTACTACAAATGAAACTGTATTATCCGTGAAGACGTCAGTAATATGTCAATGTGTGCGTTTTCATAGTCATACGTCCCAATACACACAAGAACGAGGGAGAAGTTCGGGGGGGTGCTATATTGCGGGAGGGTCAGGGAGTTTCCTCTCTGTACTTATATTAATTTTGTGGCATAAGACTTGAGTTAGATATTTAATGCAATTTATTCAAAGACTAGTCGCGCCCCGGGGCTTCGTGTCCGTGGGAATTTCGAGATAAAAAGTACCCTATGTGTTATTCCCGGTATTTTTCTACCCGTATACCAAATTTCATTAAAATCCGTATAGTAGATTTTGCGTGATTGAGTAACAAACATCCTCACAAATTCACAAACTCACATCCAAATTTTCGCATTTATAATATTAGTAGGAAGTATTAGATAGTAGGATGGGTCTCTTTAAAAACTATATACGTTTGAACTCAAATACTGGACTCCGAGATACAGGCATCTGCCTAGTTTGGAGCTCAGAGCTTATAACAATAACTTGTGCTGTTTATATCGTATACTATATTCTACTAACCTGTTAAAGTTATACTCACTTTATAAATAACTTATTAAAATTTGTGTCTTTCTGTGGTTCCATACTAAAAAAGGTAAAAAAGGAACTTATTATCAGGCGTATAATTTAAATTTGACTGTTAAGATATTTATTCTCGGCAACCCGTACAGGTAGGTATCAAGTTGAAATTTATATCAGACTAGTTTTTGTGCTCGGCTACGCCCGCGTGGATTTTGGTTTTCACCCTCTTTAGGGAGAGTTTCCTAAATTCCTTTCTTAGTGCTCACTTACGCTATAAAGAACTTCTCTGCGAAATTATACGCGCATATACCAATCAGCGTCCAAGTCTACTAATATTATAAATACGAAAATTTCTTAATCACGCAAAATCTACTGGACAGATTTTGATAAAAATTGGTAAGTACACGGGTAGAAAATATCGGGAATAGTACATAGGGTACATTTTATCCTGAAATTCCCACGGGATCAAAGCCCCGGCTCTCAGCTAGTAGAAGATTACTCCAAATCTAATTTTATTCGAGATAAATCAACTTCGGAATCGGACGAGATTAGTAAAACGTTTCCTTAGTTCCCGAATGTAAACAAAAGTCGAATCAAAGTAGCCGTAACTTGGTAATTGAGCTTCGTTGAATACGATTACGGTTGTTCTTGTAATTTATTCGGGCTACCCCTTAGACGATTTGTCGATCATTCGACGAATAAATATTTATTTTGTCGATCACCCTTTGATCGAAGTTATTACTGTCCATGTTAACTTAGGATCTGAGTAAAGTTCAGATGAATGCAGGCTATAGATACAAAAGACAAATCGAATTCGGTAAACCTCTTTAATCAAGTATTAATCCTATCCTATCCTATCTATATTTATAATTCTAACTTCCTAATCTGTAAATATATAACTCAAAGGTGACTGACTGACTGACTGACATACATAGTGATCTATCAACGCACAGCCCTAACCACTGGACGGATCGGGCTGAAATTTGGCATGCAGGTAGATGTTATGACGTAGGCATCCGCTAAGAAAGGATTAACGCGAGCGAAGCCGCGGGCGCCAGCTAGTCCTATCGTAATAATTGAGGTAAATGCGCGCGCTCTCTCTCTCTCTGAAGTGACTGGTCACACTTCTTTACCCGATTCTTATTCTTTTTTTATTTTTATTTATTTACTAGCTTTTGCCCGCGGCTTCGCCCGCGTGAATTTCCCACGGGAACAGTGCTTTTTCCCGGGATAAAAAGTAGCCTATGTGCTATTCCAGGTCATTATCTACCTCTGTACCAAATTTCATCGAAATCCGTCCAGTAGATTTTGCGTGATTGAGTAACAAACATCCTCACAAACTCACAAATTCACAAACTCACAAACTCACATCCAAACTTTCGCATTTATAATATTAGTATGGATTTATTAAGTTGATATAAACTTTAGCGCGTGACAAATCATAGCTAAATACTAATAATATGAAAAAGGAATTAGTGCTATTTTTATTCCATGTTTGTTTTTGGTGGATATCTTATAACATTATGAATTTATTTGTTACAGGTACGCATTATAAATGTACAAGAGATTGCAGGGCAGACCTCCGAGTTGTTAGGGTAAAGTAACCAGTAATATAACCTTTCGCCTTATGCGGATAATAAGGAATCTTTCTCGCTAAAACAACTGTACTGTAGCGAAGGTTCTTTCTTAGAAGTTTCTTTATTACAAGCTTTGTGCTAACAGGATGAAGATTGGAGCAAACGTTTTACTTTGTCCGGGCAAAGCTTCGAGTGACTAACTATTCCAATTACCGCTCTACCTTTGATGTAATTTTGAGTGTATTTGTACGGTTAAAGGCCCACAATATAGGTTATTGCTAACAGTGCAGTATTTTTAAAGTAGTTTCGTTACTATATTTTACAGTGGTAATGCTATGACATTGCATTAGATTTGTCTAATGCAATGTCAATGTGTGTTTTGAATGTGTTCTTTGTTGTACAAAGTACTTATTACTTCCATGGTTTTGACTCAAAAAAATGACAGAAATAAGTTGTGGCTAAGTTGTGGCTAAGTAAGTAAGATAAGTGGCTATATTTCTAGATGGGGACGCCAGTGTAAGCACCAGAGTAGATATCCCATTCTGGGACCATTTTACCCAATTCCCTAATTAAGGAAAGAGGCTTTTTTTACGGAAAATCCTCTATGCAGACTTTCATTTATACAAAGATTATTTTACCCAAGAATTCGCAGGGTGTATAACCCTTACGCGCAACTATTTGCAAACCCCCCGACTATATTTACCCCTATGAATATTATTGCTTATAGTAGCTATGTTTCGTAAAAAAATGCGTAAAGATACAATGCTAAATCTAAAATGTTGAGCAATTTAATCCCTGGGTAGCTTTTGACTCAAATATTTGCATACCCGGGAGGAAGCGATTCACAAAAGGCCCACTTCACATAGCACTGCGAACCGGATGATGTTTGTCCCTTTACAAAATAACCGGTCAAAGGTAGATTCGTGTATTCGCCGTTCTGAACTTTCATTGGGGATTTCTGTTGAATTACTTTTTTTCGAGAACTGTGAATGGAAATGGACAATGGCATAAGGATTCCGTTTTTCCTTTTGAAGTTTGTATTATAAAAAAAACTTTTGCACTGTTATAATATGTGGTAGTTATAAAAATGCATGATATACGTAGTATTTACCTATATTATTTGTTGAATTTACTTGCACATATAACTAAAGCATGTATGTATATTGATTCGAAAATGTGTTGTTGTCGTTTATTCGCACTAATATAATAATAGCAAGAGTTTAATCGTTTGTGTATATGTTTGTTACTTAATCACGATTTGACAATTAGGTAAAAGTAAGGTAAGGTAGGTAAGTGTACAGTGTGTACTGGTAATCGCGAGTGTGAACTAAACAACACTGTATGATTTCTTATGTAATCAAAATAAAACTGCCTTGGTAAATTATCAACATATTCTTATTATTTCGAATAAAATTTTATAACAACAGAACTATTTTTTTACAGTGAAGTCATTAAACTTAGATTTTTGGCGGGGTCTGTCAATGTCAATAGTGAAAATTATTTGTAAGAGGAACAAGGATTTTTTTTTAAACACAGATATAAATGACATTATGAAATTTAGAAATTGTTTGAAAGGCTTATCCAGTAATTAAAACCCGGAATAGCTTATGGCTATTTTTTATCCCGATTTTCTTATATAACTCTTGCGCGTAGCTAGTTTATTTAAATACTAGCTGTCGCCCGCGGCTTCGCCCGCGTGAGTTTCGCTTAGATGAAAAATCTCTCTTGGAGCTTTTCATCAGATGTTCCAGATCTTCAATTTTTATACGTCGGCAGAAAATGCTCATCAGGTTGAACGACTTTTGTTAAGGCACCATTTCCATATTACTTATAGTTTAGCTGTTCCGTTATGGTTCTTCATCAGGTGTTCCAGTTTTCAAAATGAATTATAGCCTATATGTTGCCCAGGCTTAATAGCTATACAACAAAAAAAGTTTCATTCAAATCCGTCCAGTAGTTTTTGCGTGAAACGCGTACATACATACAGACAGACAGACAGACAGACAGACAAGAAATTCCAAAAAAAAATTTTTGCTTTCTATTGTTCTTTTTAGGTCTCCCTCTATCCATTTCAGTCAAAAATATTTAATGTACAGACAAAATATTTTTACTGTTTTATTATATGTATAGATTTGAGTTGAAGCAACATTACTTATCCTAACTAATATTATAATGTGAAAGTGAGTTTATTGTTTATTTGTTACCTCTTCACGTTTTATCTACTGAACCAATCTTCCTGAAATTACGCATACACATAGTTAGAAGTACGGAGAAGGTCATAGAGCATCCTTCATTTCGGGAAAAAGCACTGTTCCCGTGGGAAAGCAAAAGCTAGTAATGAATAATTTATGGAGTAGTTTTTACTTTTAATAAATGTAGCTGTGTAGAAACAGCCTTAACGTAGATAGCGTCCCTACGCCGGATGTTACCCAGTCTCCTCATTATCATATGACTCATACAATGTAAAAGTTTGTATACGTGGGATTACGAGCACAATGCAAAGGTAATGAGGGCCAGTCTCTGTCAGGAGTTGGGCTTTCAAGAGCTTTGTTATGCAATTTGCTTTGTATTGATTTATTGTATAGTATAGTACTTCTTCCGTCCGTGAGGTAAATTGCATACTCTTTTTCAACCCTTTCAAGTTTATTTTCGAATTTATATCTTATCTATTTTACAGCTAAAATCTGTGTCAAATCAAAATCGATTCAGGCGTTTCCGTTAACTGAACAAACATAGAGACAAGATACATTAGTACACACTACTCTAACCGGTCTCGTTCCAAATAGTTCAGATTTTCGTTTTAAGGAAAATATTCCATCATCCAACGAATAGTCTAATATGAAAAGATATTGTGTATGTGTGATTTCTATGATACTGCGCACATCTGTCTTTGTAATAAAATGTTCATGATGATGATGGTCACCCATCAAAGTGCTACCACGTAGTGATTTTTTTCTCTCTGGTGCTACCCATGAGGCTAATTATTTTGTACCTAACTCTATGGTGCTACCACAAATCAAACTATTTCTATGCACCAACTCTGTGTGAACGTTCCCCAAATCAAATCAATGTTGATAAAAGGATATTTCGTGGATATTTTCATAAACTAGATTTGAATTGAATTTTAAAATTGAAACGGATTTATTGATAGCATTTTCAGCCAGCAATAAATGAAAATATCAACGCCGGCGACGGTGTATGCGATGGTCTGGGCGTTCGCTTTGCAATCTTATTTCTGAGCAGGAATATTTGTGATTCTAAAATGCAGTTAGGTAGATAAATCGATTTCCCATTACAGGTAAGTTGTGACGTTAACGAAGAGAATAGGAATGATATGAGTTTTGTTTTAGAACTGTTTCTTAATAATCTTTAATCAAATCTTTAGTCTTTTTAAAATGGTTTCTCGGACAGCATTTTAGCTAAAAATGTCACCAGTCTTGTCATACTCTTGTAATAGAAATAATACCATAGAATATTCAGCTTATATTACCCCTAAAGGGACAAACCTGATTGGTGGGAGGTATCGAATTTTCACGAACAGTTTAATATGATATCAGCGGGTAGCCCAGGGATTTGCAGGGTCTGATCACTGTTTATGTATCAGGCTGTCTTCTGTGATTTATGAGAGGTTATGCCACTGACCGTATCACGTTTCCACGTGTAATGATGCGTAGGAAGATAAAATACGATGTACTTTTAAGTAGAACTGTTTTTTCCATAGAGTTTTTTATCCGTTTTTTCTTTCATCAGAGAATAGACTATGGATACACTTTTTTACATGACTGTCCAAAATAGGAGTGTTTTGTTTTCAGGGTTTATGTATATATCATCGATAAAATATTAGTACCTATAGATGGATACCCTTCATATATGAAAGTGTGCCTAGCTGTTACTTGTTCCTCGTCTAACTAGATGTCGCTACCAGTCTCAACCTCACGCATATCTCACGTATTTTGTCGTAAAAATTAGACCAACAAAGCTTGATCAAACCGCGTCAAAGCATACCGCGTTTTACCACACAAATTCACTAGATGGCGCAATTCTTAGAAATAATAAGGTTTTGCGCATTTATTCTTTTATTTATTCCATTTCATAAGAAAACAATATTCAAAAATTACAAATAAATACTTATATTTAAAAAAAAAAATATTGAGGAGAGATTTTTTAGATTACAATTTATTTAAGTATTGTAATTGAGATATTGTTTCGCATGATATTTTAAGTGTAAATCTATATTGGAACTTGTATTTCGTGTTAAAGTTTACAACACGGTGAGCTACAGCATTAAGAACAGTAAAAACCGCAGTGAACGTAATAAATTAATCACATTCCCACGTAAGTACACGTCTTTTTGTGTTCAGATCTTTACCACACACTTGCATAATTATTATAAATAAATAAATAAATATATACGGACAAATCACACAGATTGAGTTAGCCCCAAAGTAAGTTCGAGACTTGTGTTATGGGATACTAACTCAACGATACTATATTTTATAACAAATACATATATAGATAAACATCCAAGACCCGGGTCAATCTGAAAAAGATAATTTTCCATCTTGACTCGACCGGGGATCGAACCCGGGACCTCCGGTGTGGCAGTCCGGCGTGATGACCGTTGGGCCACGGAGGTCGTCGAAATTATATTTAGTTTACGAGTCCATGCAACAGTAGGTAGGTACTTTCTACCTAAAAAACAAAAATTTTAAACAAATTATCATTTTTTAAGTACTTCGAAAGTTGTGTTGCCAATTGTAACAAAAAAATTCTCTACTCGAGTCAATGATATATTATAATACAGATATGTTACGTTCATAGTAATTTGCGTTTTAGGTCTGTTCCGAGCATGGAAGTAGTAAGTACTTTGTACAAAGGTACTTATTACTTCCATGGTTCCGAGCAATCCAAAACTACACACATCGACAAGTTTTACTGATAAGTAAGACAAAAGATATAAAAGAGCATGCGAATGAAAGAGATAGCAATAGTTTTCAATGATTCCTCGTCAAATGTTTCTTATGCATAGAGTAACATTTTTTGTTGTAGAGAGGACACTTATTTGAAAAGAAAGTACATGGGTAAGAAATAAAACATCTTATAAAAGTAAATCATATATATTGAAATATTTAACAATTCAGTGTCGGAAAAAACTCGGAAAACTAATTGATAAAAAGAAAAACAATAGTAATCCTCAATTATCAGTATAATGTATTATAATAGTAGAAAATCGAATTCAGTGAAACTATTTTAATGTTTATTAAATTAGTCCATTACACACATTAGATAGCTATTATAATAACGAACAATAATAAAAAACAACTGAACATTAATTTTAGGCATTGAAGTCACCATCAGTATTCGATTCTGCACTAACTAATCTATGTCCGCAGCGCACGCATCCTTGTCGCTCTCACGTCAAAACTAGAATCTCTCTTTCTTTGTCTGAACATGGCGTCAGTGAGTGAAAAATAATTGAAATATACTAAACAATCAAACTATTTTTGCATACTCACATGTGATAAGAGATCCCTTGTACTTTGTTAACTTTAGAATCATAATTGGTACACTTTCGAAACACACACGATGGCATTTTTAATATATCTTAGTAAGGACACAGGAACTCGACGCGGTACGCTCGACGAGGCGCTTGGCGCAGACTGATTACAAGACGTTCCAATTGGGTCGTATTCGAGTCTTCACAGCGCGCGCGCCTATAACATATCTGCCTCTTTTATATAGTATATCATTGACTCGAGTTATATTTTTCAACCGACTTCCCAAAAAAGGAGGAGGTTATATGTTTCGTTGTATGTATGTTTTTTTTTTATGTATGTTCGCCGATTTCTCCGCCTACAGTGGACTGATTTCCGAAATTGTTTTTTTATTCGTAATGATATATACGTATATCATTCAGTGATCAGCTGATCGCCGGCGCGTGCGGTCGTTGACCTTACGCACAGCTGAGTCGACGCAAAATGTCGTCAAAAATTGTGAAATGTTGTTCCTGTAACATAGTAATAAATGAAGTGCTCGCATTTATGAAGTGTAAAATTGACAACATAGATGAAGAAACCATGATAAGGATTTGTGCTACGGCGTTTAGTGTGGAAGAAATTGTGGAAGCAAAACAACTGTTATTTCAAGCTGTACCAGTGAGAAAAATGATAAGAAGAACTAAAGTGGATAAAGCTTTTGCTTAGGATTTACAGGATATTATTGATACTCTGAAGCATATTGATGCTACGGATCCAGAAAGATTACCAATGTTCGTAGCACGGGAGCTGCACAAACTACCCCCTGTAACTTTTGAACACTTGGATGCCACCCGCTTTCTAAGAGACATAGTGACGCTTAAAAATCAGATTTCGAGCCTAGAATCTGAAATGGCATACATGAAAAATGATTGCGTTACTCGTAAAGAACTCGATGAACGGTTCCTAAAGCAGCAACCTCGTAGCAGCGACGTTAGCACGGTTAATTTTAGGAGGGGTGCCTGCATGATGAATAGTTTTAACTATGATAGTGGCCCTGTAGGTTTGCAGCATTTTACTGAAAAGTCAGTGGATCATAAGAGTGATATGGAAGCCTCAATTTCCTCGGGGTGTTTGCCTACTTACGTATCGTTATATGAGAAAAAAGAAAACGATAACAAGTTGTCTAAAAGTTGTAACATAAGCAACGTAGAAGATAGATGTGAAGAAACCCTTATAGAGGAGGTAGGAAGTCGCGAATGCCATGAGTCATCGCCTGTGAGCTCTCGAGTGAACACTGGCACTGTGATTTTGCACGATGAGTCAGCAGTTGCCGGGTGCATCGATGCCGACGCCGCAATACCGGTCATCAAGTCTAATGAGATTGAGATAACGCAGGAGCGCTTATCCCTTGTGAGCAGTTATGCACAGGCGGTGAATGCGGAACGACTGCCGTGTGTTGCGTCGGCCGAATCGTGTAAACAAACCGCGAGTGATAAAAACGGCGAATGGATTACAGTGTCTAGGAAAAATAAAGTGCGGTCTAAGTTTCTTAGTAAAACGGGTAAGGCCCGTAGTGATCCTCTTTTCTAAGTTTAAAGCAGCTGTAAACCAAATCCCTGTGTATATATCAAATGTGTGTAAAGATACCAGTGAAGCGGACATTGTCGATTACATAAGAAGTAATACGCAGATATCAGTGCAGTTAGAAAAAATTACTAATGCGGACCGGAGTTACAATTCTTTTAAATTTAATGTAGATAAATGTAACTTGCCTTTGTTTTTGAATGATAAGCTGTGGCCGGAGGGTATTCGCTTCCGTAAATTTGTGATTTTTAAGAATAAAGACAGAGTTGGCTCTGTTTCGAGTATAAACCATAAAAAATGACAGTGTCACCCAACAGTGTAAATAAAATTAATTTTGTCACGTTCAATTGTCAGTCTGTGAAGAGTTCTGTGGATAATATAAGGGACATATGTAATAGTGCTCACCTGGTGGCCCTCCAGGAGACCTGGCTTTTTCCTCACGATCTGCATTTTCTCGGGACTATAGACAGCCGATTTGAATATACAGGCAAATCTGCGATTGATACAAGTAAAGGAATTCTGGAGGGACGCCCGTATGGCGGGATAGCCCTTCTCTGGCGTAAAGGTATGTTTAAATCTGTATCTGTTTTAAATTGTAGCAGTGACAGGCTGATTGCTATTAAGGCGGATTTAGGGGAGTCTTCTATTATCGTAATAAATATCTACATGCCTACTGATGGCTCAAAAAATTTGACTGAGTTTACCGATTGCTTGGGACAAATTAACGCAATTGTTGAAAATAATGATATTGAGTTAGTCTATGTGTTAGGAGATTTTAATTCCCATCCACACCGACCTTTCTGGAAGGAACTTATGAACTTTTGTCAGGATCATCAGTGGACATGTGCTGACAGTGAAAAGCTAGGAATTGATTCTGGTTGTATCACTTACATCAGTAAAATTAATGGTAGTCTAAGGTGGTTGGACCACTGTATTGTTACACAAGCGGCCATGCACTCTGTAATTAACGTTAGCGTGGGTCGTGATGCTTACTGGTCGGATCATTTTCCTCTTTTCATAGAATGTAATTTAAGCGTGACTCCAAGGAAGTTTGAGGAAACTAACATCGCTAGTAAAGTTATTTGGAAACAGAGGAATTCTGCTCAGATCAGAGAATATCACGACTTATGTAATACGAAGCTTAGACAGATATTATACCCAGAGCTTTTTCATGACTGTGGGGATAGGATGTGTAGTGATGTTGAGCACAGGCATATGTTGGACCGCATGTACAAAGACGTTGTTAACATTTTGTCTGAGGCGGCTGAACTGACAAGTGAAAATTCCAACTTGCAAAAAGAGAGGCGTGTTGTGGGTTGGAACAAACATGTTCGCCGTGTCCATGAGGAGGCTCGGTTAAAACATCAGTTGTGGTTACTGCATAATAAACCAAGATCGGGAAAAATTTGGGATGAAATGCAAAATAGTCAAAAGATCTTTAGGGGCAGGCTTAAATGGTGTCAAAACCACCAAGAGCAAATAAAGATGGATATTATAGCATCACATAGGTCATCCAAAGATTTTAGTAAGTTTTGGAAAGCAACAAACAAGCTGAACTTGAGACCGGGCCGACCACTGAACGTTGGTGAGCATGCGACTCCCGAAGCCATAGCGAACATGTTCAAAGACCAATTTCAGGTATCACCAAAATTACCATCACGCACTAGTAGTATGACCGATGATGAGACCAATCATGACCATAAGCCGATTCGTTTTTCAACTAAAGAAGTTGCGGGAATTTTACGCAAAATGACAGGAGGTAAGTCGCCCGGTCATGATGGTCTCAGCGTCGAGCATCTGAAGCATGCAGGACTACACCTGCCGCGTGTGTTGAGTTTGTTCTTCTCTCTGTGCATCAGTCATTCTTATCTGCCCCCAGATATGTTGAGAACAATTGTAGTACCGATTACAAAAAATAAAACGGGGGATATTACAGATAAGGATAACTACAGGCCCATCTCTTTGGCCACTGTCATAGCAAAGGTGCTGGACGGTTTGCTTGACAAGCAATTGGATAAATATTTGCAATTTCACGATGCGCAATTTGGGTTCCGTCCGGGACGTTCCACGGAGAGCGCCATTTTTTGTCTGAAACAGACCGCCCAGTACTATGTGAATAGAAAAACGCCTGTGTATGCCTGCTTTCTCGATTTCTCCAAGGCTTTTGATATGGTATCATATGATATCCTGTGGAGGAAGCTCGGGGAGGCAGGTGTACCGGTGGAGATCCGGAATTTGTTTAAACACTGGTATGCCAACCAGCTAAACAGTGTCAGGTGGGGTAATTCCATGTCGGATACGTACAGATTGGAATGCGGGGTAAGACAGGGGGGGCTGACTTCCCCCAAGCTTTTCAATCTGTACATAAACGAGCTAATTGTGGAACTCAGTAGCAAACCCGTAGGTTGTAAAATAGATGACGTCAATGTTAATAATATATCCTACGCGGACGACATGGCGCTGCTGGGGCCCACGGCTGGCTCAATAAGAGACATGTTGAGAGTTTGTGAGGCATATGCACTGAGTCATGGTTTGGTGTACAATGTGAAAAAGACTGAATATCTTGTCTTTAAGGTCACTGGTAAGTCATTGGATTGTGAGCCGTTGATCACATTGAATGGAACTCCATTGCGTAGGGTAACCCAATTCAAGTACCTAGGGCACTACATAACCGAGGACCTTAATGACAAGATAGACATAGAGCGGGAGCGCCGAGCGCTAGCAGCCAGGTGCAACATGCTGGCTCGCAGATTCGCCCGTTGTAGCAATGACGCCAAAATTACACTGTTCAAAGCGTATTGTCAGTCATTCTACACGGGTAGTCTGTGGGTCAAGTACAGTCCTAAAGCTATGGACGCAATTAGAGTCCAGTATAATAATGGTTTTAGAGTGATGATGGGGCTACCGCGATTTTGTAGCGCGTCCGGCATGTTTGCGGAAAGGAGAGTTGATGACTTCTTCGCCATAATGCGAAAGAAGACAGCCTCCTTATTGCAAAGACTTCGCGGTAGCTCCAGTATCATTCTGAGAGCTCTGGTAGACAGGTATGACTCACCCTTTTTAAATCATTGTGGGGGGATACTTGTCTACCAAAAATAATTTTAGTTATAGGTTTTAAATTTTTGTTCTTTACTAACAACTAGTTTTTAAGATGTATTTTACTAACATATATGGGCCATGTTGTCATAATAAATAAATAAATTATTATTATTATTATACCCAAGTTGGTCCCATTTTAACCACGTCAGAATCTTTTCGGTAATTTTAAAGATACCTAACAAAATATAAAAATACCAACGTTGCATTATAGAGCAAAAGCCCGCGATAGCATGCCCTTCCTTATTTTATTAAAACTAAAGATTTTCTGTGTATGTTCCAAACATTTAGTAACTATAAAAGTTGGATCATGATTACTTAGGCAGATTATTTGTAGCAATAACATTTAAAGTGGTAACTCAATTTCCTTAAAGTTTAGATTAAAGTTTAGGTTTCCTTAGATTTTTAAAGATTTTATTCCTAATAATATAAGAAATCACGCCATCCATTACCAGGCAATTGGTGCAGATATAAACCCCTGCTAGACATTGTAACTTTACTAAATTATTTGTTTTATTATAAAAGCTGAATATGTTATTTATAAAAGTTGAATTTTTGTTTTATTATAAAAGCTGAATTTAATATGTATTACTTTGGAAGGCCCCAAGGGTGCTTTTATACCTATAAAAATCATCCTTGCTATCCATATTACCTGCATAAGCAACTAAGATCCAAACTTCATACCTAGGAGTCGCTAATATTTTAACTCGTATATACCACGCAGAGAAATATTCAGCATTTTTAAAATAAGGAAGGTTTGGTCGTCGCGTGCTCACGGTCTATTTATGTTCCAAAAATAATAGACAATTTGACATGTTCTGACATTTCAAATCAAACTGACATAAAAAGTTTCGAATTCTTAATTCTTTATTTTCGGCCACCAGTGAAAGAAAAGTTTAAGTTTTTATTAAAGAAAATGAAAAGGTGTAGAAGCACTAAAAATGATAAAATAAAACTTTTTTCCAAAAAAGTGAACCGACTTCCATAATAAAACTTAAAATCATGAAATAACAATAAAGAAAAATGTATTAGCATGCTACCTACTGAATGAGGTGAAGTTGGTGCCAAATTTAATATTAAATAATATAAATTAACATTAGAATCATGTAGGTACATATACAAAATGCTTAGCTAAACAATTACATAGTCCTGCACTTGGCACCGACTTCACCTCATTCAGTAGGTAGCATGCTAATACATTTTTCTTTATTGTTATTTCATGATTTTAAGTTTTATTATGGAAGTCGGTTCACTTTTTTGGAAAAAAGTTTTATTGTTTAAACCCTTATCAGAGAGTAAATATCTGTAGTATCAACTACTTTTCATACTCGTAGAGTACTTTTATTGCCTATTTATAAAAATAACTAGTGGTTCGCCGCGAACTTAGACATCGCGATTATTATTTTAAAATTATGCGTATATTTCAAAAACGACTGAATCGATTTTGTTGCGCAACGAAATTAAAAATTCTATAGATAGTTGCTACACGTATTCTTGATATCATCGAAATTAATTTAACTGTTCTAGAGTTATCGAAGAACAAACATACATACAAACAAACAATGTGTTTTCGCCCCAACTTAAATTCTAGCTTATAGCTATTTTATTAAATATTTATCATATTAATTTTTAAATTTGACATTTTAATTTTTTTAATACTTGTGCGTAATTTCCATCGAAAAGGGGAAAACGTATAATGCTGGCAACACTCATTGCCAGAATGAGAAACAGCACCGATCAAATATTTTTGAAATATAGAAACAGCTATAGGTACCTACCTAAAGGCCCCGCCATGCGCCAGGCCAGGAGATCGTAGAAACTTTGTAAACAAAGAATAGTGGTACGCAACCTGTGTACGCAACATTTGGGTCAAATCAAATATATTATTTCTGTAATATTTTTATTTAATGACAAATAATATGAGCCAATTTAGGAATAAAATTCATATAATGTAGAACAGTAATAGGGTATTTGACAAGGTGTAATTTTTCAACACATTTTTAAATAAATGGAAAGATCATATACAAGTTTTATAACAAACTGTTTTTATTTTTTTTATTTTCGATTTAATTACCTAGTTATTTCAAATTGAAAATTCATACCAACGGAATACGCCGAACAGTTACCGAACACTTCCGATTAGCCCGGTGACGTCACACAGGTGTTTTCCCTACTCGGTGCGCCTCTCCCCGCCGCCGGCACGCAGGCCCACGCGGGTGTGGAGCTCGGGTTTGTTTCGTGAACTGACAAGAAGGAGATCGGATTTTTTCGGGGCATCGGATTTTTTGGTACTTTTAATTAGATATAACTTGATAATTAGGTCGAAATTTAAAAAAATAAAAATAGTTTGTTATTATACTTTTACATGATCTTTCCAAAAATAAAATAAAAAAAACATTGTCAAATACCCTATTACAATCAAACAATAAAATATTAAAAACAACTTTAAGATTGATAAATTTAAGAGAATACCATTGTTTATATTTATTTTAGAATGAAAAACATATGCCACCATTTTTATTACATACTAACTTTCGCCCGCGGCTTCGCCCGCGTGAATTTCCCACGGGAACCGTGCCTTTGGTGAAAGGTACCCTATGCCCTTCTCCGTACTTCTAACTATGTGTATGCGAAATTTCAGGAAGATTGTTCAGTAGATGAAGCGTGAAAAAGTAACAAACAAACAAACAAACCAACAAAAAAACAAACTCACTTTCGCATTTATAATATTAGTTAGGAAGTTAGGATAATAAAATATTATATATTTCACTTGGTCGGTCCAAAATTTTCGGCATTACTTTGTTTCTTGGTAAAAAAACAAATTTTTGGTTTGGTAAGTTTAACACTACGAAATCACTCCTATAGATTGTCAGAAGCCAGACGACAGATGTTTTACATCAAAAACAAGCAAGCATTACTTACCTAAAACGATTGTATGAAAATGATGTCGTAATTTATTCGTTACTAGCTTTTGCCCGCGGCTTCGCCCGCGTGAATTTCCCACGGGAACAGTGCTTTTTCCCGGGATAAAAAGTAGCCTATGTGCTATTCCAGGTCATTATCTACCTCTGTACCAAATTTCATCAAAATCCGTCCAGTAGATTTTGCGTGATTGAGTAACAAACATCCTCACAAACTCACAAACTCACAAATTCACAAACTCACAAACTCACAAACTCACATCCAAACTTTCGCATTTATAATATTAGTATGGATTCAAAGACGGATAATATCACGGATTCGAGGCCAATTTATCCGCGGATGATTTATTCGTATATAAATTATCCGCGAATGAATTTCCACGGATAAAATTTTATTCGTATGATAATTCGAGTAAAAATATCCGAATAAAAAATTGACTATTTCTGCGCATACTCATAGTTAGAAGTACGGAGAAGGACATAAAGCGTACCTTTCATACCGAGTAAAAGCACTGTTCCCGTGTAAAATTCATGCGGGCGAAGCCGCGGGCAAAAGCTATATGAAATCCTCTTCGCATATTCATTAAAATTAATTTTATATCATTTGTCAGTATTATTAGGTACCCTATATTTCTAATTCACACTTGTCATTTATTCTATACTCGTATTATAGTTGTCTTATTTATTTTGCACAATATTTTCACAACATACAAAAGTAGGTAGTCGCGAGAGTACTACAACAAAACATCAAATAAATGAATGCATGCTCATGCGAGCAACTCGCGCGCTGTTGCCGTACCGTGCCGTCCCGTGCTCGGCGACCGCCGGCAGGGCGGCGCGGCGGCGGCGCGTTGGCCGCGCCGCGGTACACATGACGTGCACGATCTAGCAACGTCGCCTCGCAGCCTAAGTGTATCGATAAAATGATCGATACTTTTATACCAGTTCACCATAATAGCGATAAAAATATTGGTATTTACTTCAGTTATCGATTCCGTTATCGATATTTTCGTCAAAATATCGGTATTTTGAAAATATCGATATCCAGTCCCTGGCTACTCCAAATAAAATGTGTGTCCCGTTTTTGTAAAGGTTAAAATAAATCCGCTGCAGCGCTGGAGCAATAATTAAAGTGTCCAGAAACAAGCAGCGCTACGAGCGCTTCAAGGCTATTGTTTACTTGCGACCAAGATTATAACAAACACCACAGAGTGGACATCTGTTTCGCGTTTTGAACTTACCAAATCTTTTGAATAAAACTTGGTAGGTACAAAACAAATTGATGTTTGTTTCTTTATTGCATACTAGTTTATGCCCGCGACTTCGTTCGCGTGTAATTAGAACGCAGTATACTAATTACAAATTATACTTTTAGTTTTGATAGGTACAAAAAAATAAACGCCATATAATTTTTCAGTGAGTAATATTTATTTAATTCCTTCAAACAATATAAGTTTAATTAATTTTTGCCGCTTAGAAGATAAACGATTATTATTCTGATGCCACGTTTTTGTTTCTTGGCTAAAACAAACATAATACAATGTTAGTACATAAATAATATTTTATCAAAATGGTATCACTTTTATAAGGTAGGCTAGGTATAACAAGAAATTACAGGTTATTCTACCTACACTTGTTCTATCTGAATTCTTAGTCTATGACAAATGACGCGTCATGGGCATCATGGCGTCCGCTAATAATATTTAGCACAAATTAAGTTAAAAAATGATTATCTAGTAACTCACCGAAGGAAAGTTACTCCATCCCACTTCCATGTATTGCTCGTATTATTATTGGTGGACTTAACACTCAAAGAGCTTGCGTAGCGACCGTCTGAGCGAGCGAAGAGCCGCCGGCTGGCGTATGATTACGCGCCGATGTATTTCGGCGTCTCCTCTAGTACGTAGTAAAATATCTCGATGACCTACCTACATATAAATAAGTAATTTTATAGTCGTTTCGTGCATGTAGTGTAGACGTCGATTATTATTCGTATAGATAGGTACCTACTGTAGTTGTAGAGATGGTGGTGCCATCTATTGCCATAGGTAGGTACCTGCTGTAGTTGTAGAGATGGGGTGCCATCTATTGCCTCTGAATATTAACTAACTCGTATGGTATTTGAACTACGACTGCAGCGACACACGGAATTTTCATGAAAACCGAGATGATGTACTTCTCAGTGGCGCCATCTAAGTATAATACAACTTTGGTGAGGTACAGATTCAATGTACGTGAATATCCATCTATAGGTACTAATATTTTATCGATGGTATATATGCATAGAGCAACACGGACTCCGTTCCGTGCGCGGAAGTCTATGTATGTGAGTTCCTTTTTTCAATCATAAAACGCCTTGCCTTGTATAGATTCCTATCCCGGGTAACATAGGGTAAGTCTAGAACAAACTGTTGTCATGTTTGAGATTAGTTATTTAAAATCAATCATATTTTGCCTAAAGAATGTAATCTTACAGTATAATGTCTTTATCCCTTAACGGGTAGACAGAGCCAAGAGTCATGAGACTTGAAGGCCACGCTTAGCTGGATAATGGGCTTTTATTTATCTCTAAAAATGCGGGAATAAATTAAATGTATTACCGTCCAAGTTGTTTGATAAGATGTTGGAGTTTGCAAATAAACTTGGAACAGACGTTGTACCTATCTATCTAGTTCAAAACGTTGGTTACACTACTTAGTAAGACTATGACAAGTACAGTCGAAATCACGTCATGGTTCCCTCAACGGACCACTGTGTGAGGGTAATAAAGGCTACTTTGCAATAGATCTGGCTAGGCTGATGTACTATTGAATGTTATAAACTGGTGACGGCGCCCAAATGTCTTGAAGTTTGCTAACTCGGTCTGCCTTTAGTTTCGGATCTTACAAGTACCAAACAGACCGACTGGTAATATCATAAGTAGTACCAACTCGAAACTGGTACCATATATATGAATATTAGAACTAGCTTTGCCTGCGGCTTCTCCCGCGGGAATTTCCCACGGGTTCAGTACTTTTTCCCAGGATGAAAGGTACCCTATGTCCTTCTAAGTGTATGCGAAATTTGAGGAAAATTGGTTCAGAAGATAAAGCGTGATAAGATAACATACAAGTCATTGACTTTCGCATTTATAATATGTAATAGTTAGGATGCAATGATCGATGTTTGTGAAGTGAGGAAATACATGAAAATGAGTGGATGTACATTTGTACAAATATCAAGGCTTATTTAATTCCCTTGGTTGAGTTAATGTGGCAATATTTACGCAAGCTAAATATACTGATTTCGTATGTTTATTTGAAGTGGTAGTGTGGCATGTTATAGTTTGTTTGGTTTTGGTCTTTATATGGTCCGAGTTGAAGGATTATTTGTAAACATTTTTAAAGTAATTTTGGATTTCCTTTTTAATTTTATATTAATTGAATTGAGTATATATTAAGCCACACTATCTCGGGGAACTGGGTGAAAAGATCCCAGTATGAAAGGACTGATCACCCGTCTGGTGCTTGCGCTGGCGTCTCCAAAAAGTAAATAATAATAAGCCCCACTATTCTCTAAGCGTGGCTTTCGAGTCTCACGACTCTTGGATCTGTCTACCCCGTAAAGACGAGTTCTGTGTGTGTGAATTGATATTTTATGAAATAAAATCTCTTCAAATAATATTCCATGTTTTTATAGACTACTTGCTTCTGGTGAACGAAAACATTGTGAGAAAACCTAGTCTAGTTGGTGTGTGAAATAGAGATGGTACATGACATATTCACTCCATTCACATTTCCAAGAATGGGGTAGCGTGTGTTTCATTCCACGTAATGACAACACAAGAGCATAGCTCAAGAAAAACACATATCAAAGCCGGATATATTTCGGTTGTTGACAGGCTTTGGGCAAAGTTTTCCTTTACTGACAGCCGTTTGACATCACCCGACTTTGCTCACCCTTATCCAAAGTTGAACGGCTGAAAACTAGCAGTAGCAAGGGTACTAGGCGCATACAACGCGAGAGCACAGATGTGACCCCTCCTAAATAAGCGGAGAAATAGCGTGCCAAGATTTTTTTTTTAAATATAGATAGATAGATTTACACTTTATTGCACCTTGTACAGAAAAGAACATACAAATAAATGATAAAAAGTAAATATATAAATGAGCGCAAAAGCGGGCTTATCGCAAATGCAATTTAGTCCAGCCAACCTTTTGAAGATTCTTTTTCTCACACTTGAGGAGGCCCTTAGAAATCTGGTTAATATAAGCCAACAGACTTGCATCTTTGGCGGATGCTCAAGACTTAAGTAAGCGAAAAAGATCCCCTTAAAAAAATATAAAAAAAAAAACTGGGTTTCCGAAAACTTTCGATTTTTCGGACATAGCAGTAGAAAAACCTACTAAATTCGGAAATTATCCGGAAAGTAAAAATATAAAAAATACTAGCTTTCGCCCGCGTGAATTTCCCACGGGAACAGTGCTTTTTCCCGGGATGAAAGGTACCCTATGTCCTTCTCCGTACTTCTAGCTATGTGTAAGCGAAATTTCAGGAAGATTGGTTCAGTAGATGAAGCGTGAAGAGGTAACAAACAAACAAACAAACAAACAAACAAACAAACAAACAAACAAACAAACAAACAAACAAACAAACAAACAAACAAACAAACAAACAAACAAACAAACCAACAAACAAACAAACCAACAAACAAACAAACCAACAAACAAACAAACTCACTTTCACATAATATTTATTATTTATTTAATTTATTTAATATAATATTAGTTAGGATTAGGATTAGTTTATACAAAACAAAACAGGAAAAACAATGATGAAAAAAGTAACAAAAATCTTGAAGGCTAAATGAGTTTTCCAAGTTCAAACTAATAATTCTTATATTTTTACTTTCCGGATAATTAGGGAATTTAGTTGATTTTTCTGTACCCCTCCTTATTCGTAACTGCGGGTAGTAGGTTAAAAATCGCCGACTCACTCTTGTCACGCTCGCTGCCGGCTGCTTTGACAAATAGGTTTCCTCTACTTTATTTAAAGGGACGGACGCTGGAATCGTGTGGGACGATAAAAACGCTAATGTACTTTGTTGAAATACGTTTCAGGGACAGAAATAGAGTTTCTCCTTCAAAGATCTATAGAATGGAAAAAAAAATAGAGCACGCAATAGAGAACGCTGCTTTAATAATAATAATAATCTTTATTTCAGAAATAATTCCATAGATAATTAAATTCAATTACATTTTACATTTATAACAATTATTAATATTTGATTATAAAGAAAAAAAAGTTCCCTGCTTCTGTTACACACTTCCGTCCCTTATTATGAAAGTATATTGCAAGAAAGTGAGAAGAAAATGTTAAATATCAATAGTTCATTTAGTCTTGCGTTTGGACGATGACGTATTTTTTTTTATAACATAGGGCGGCAAACGAGCAAGTGTCTCACCTCATGCTAAGTAATCACCGCTGCCCTTGGATAACCACAACACCAGGATTATCGCAGGAGTGTTGCCAGCCTTTTAAAAAGACGTAGACTCGTTTTTGATTCAATATTACATGTTTCCATATTTTCACACTTTCTTTCAACTAAGTAAAGAACTTCTATAGGCTTAAGTCCCGACCGGCCCGGGTAAACATCGACAACATTCTCTTTTCCTTACCTTTATTTCTCTTTGTACCTTTGTAATGTTTATTTGTTCGGGAAACGCATTTTTCTTTATTGTCCCAACTTGGGAGCGTCATTGCCACGATATTTCAATATTTCACACCATAACCGTATGACGATAACGATTGCATCTTTTCTTAGATTCCACCCTTTATTAGGGTTTCCAAACTTTTGTTAATTCGCAGAATAGTAACATAATTTTCTGGTGATCTAGGGAAAGCTAAAATCGTGAGGGTTAAAGCATAATCGGTTCATAAACTAACCTCTAACCCAAATAAATTATGGGGTAAGGAAGGTGGAATCATCTTAAATTTTCCTTTATCTGGGGTGGAGTGTCATTTTGAGAATCGTTTTTATCTTTTAACTTGTTTTTACAAATGAAAATTAATGTCGAGAAGTTTCCCGATATTCCCAAGTGAACGGAGCACCTGAAGTTGTTTATAGTAATTACTATCGATTTCTCAACCTTGTGGCTCATAAATAGTTTGCAAGCGGCCAGTAACATTTTATGAAATGCATATTTTTTCTTGTTTCGAAAAACCTGGCACAATGCCACTGCACCAAACTGCACTGCCTCAAATTGTGTGACATTTTACGAATGCTACCGGAGTCCGTAGGTCCGCTTCCACTTATAAAATGTTTTTTTTTCTATGTCTGCTTCCACTCGACTGGTATGCCTGATATGCTTATACACAGTAGTTGCACCGAAGTCAAAGAAAAAAATACACCCGACCGAAATTTAAGTATTTTGTTAAAGTTGGTGTGAAAGTTATAGTTACCTACGTTTACGTTTTATTTTTCAACTATTAACTATATATAACTATGTGTGTTCTATTTGACAACTGGTGCAAGTCTTTTTTGCCTAACCGGTACGGTTAATGTTACTATCAAAATAAAACTGTGCAACTCAACCTTAGTTAATTTATAAACTGACTTGCTTTTAACCGCGGCCTCACACCAGTGTTTTTTCCCGGGATGAAAGGTACCATATGTCCTTCTCAGTACTTCTAACTATGCGTATGCAAAATTTCAGGAAGATTGGTTCAGTAGATAAAGCTTGACGAGGTAACAAACAAACAAATAAATAAACAAACAAACAAACTCACTTTCACATTTATATTATTAGTTAAGAAGTTAGGATTAGGATTATGCATTTTTCATTAATATCTATGTCGACTGTAGTGTCAACTGACCATTAAACCCACTCGAAAAGCAAGCATAGAAAAACGACAATAACTGTAAACTTAATTTTCCATTTAAACTAACATTTCTCTCAAGTCTTAAAACACCATTCCATTTCACAATTTCTTTTGTTTCATGAAATTAAAACGGAATTTTCCGCAAACGCCAGCTGGTGTTATTTAGACATGTCAGAAATTGTGAGAGGTTTTTCTTCTTCAAAGTACCACCGAAAAGCTCTGAAATGTTATGAGAGTCTGAACAAACTGGCTAGTCTAAAAAGCACACACCGTGTGAATGGAATTTGTTTTCAAAACACTTTTATACCTTTTGAAAGTTAAATTTGTTAAAAATAGAGATGGGATTTCGTCGGAATTCTTTTCAGTTTTATTCCATTTCGTAAGTTGAATTGGTTTATTTTGGATGGGTCGTGGCGTAATAAAGCTAAATAATATAATAATTTTCTTATATTTATTTTCGGATTTTTGAGCATCTTAGATGCAATTAATACTATCTCATATAGAAATTGGATATGGTAAAGATTTTCGATGTGCAGGATTGAAATGCGATAGCTCAGTTGGTAGAGCAAGGTCGTATAAGGACTTGGTCGCGGGTTCAAGTCCTGCTCGCATGGATTTTTTTCACCATATCTAATTTCTATATGAGAGTACTTTAGCATTTTCTTATTTTAACTTACATCTCTCATTGCATACTTTTAAGGGGTGTCTTTTTGAAATTAGTTTGTGTTTGGCCTCTGCTATTGAACTATATCCATAACAAATTTTACCAAAATCTATCCAGCTGTTTAGCCGTGAAAGCGTAACAGACAGACCTTCTAATGGAGTGGCCCTGTTAAAAATACATACAAAAGATCTTGTAAACAGTGAAAATGAAAGTAAACAGTTTTTGAATCGAACCAATGAAGCCTGTTTTGAAGAGCTATCAAATTCACATCAAATAACCCAAATGGTAGTAAACGATACGACTCTGAATGGAGGTTCTTATAAAAATAATAACCGTCATAAACGTAAAGCATGAGTGTCGTACTGGCTTTTGTTTATATTTTCAACTACTACGGTCATTCAGGGGGCCACATTGATGAATATTTAAAAATAAACTTTACACAATAACTTATAAGGTTATTTTTAACATTAGGTGGGGTCGGCTCTCCTAATTCTTTGGCGCCAAGACATTCTGTCTAGGGTTGTCGGGTCGGGTAAATTTTCTTTTTGGGTAAGCTTCCAGCCATACCACCTTTACCTTCCGGCCATACCACCTTAAACACTATAATAATAAATATTTAGATACCCTCAAACAAAAATTAGCAGCAATGTCAAGTAGACTAGACGTTACAAATCATGCACACTAAGAAAATCACAGAACACCCAATTCATCTCTAATGAAAAACAGTTTTATAGGTCCCTTAATAAGTCACAACAATCACCAGTAGCAGATTTGCCAACCGCAGAAAGTTTACAGAATTTCTGGTCAGATATCTGGAAAAATCCTGTTCAACACAATAATAACCCAGACTGGTCTGATATTATCAAAAATGATGCAGAGAAAATACAGGAAATGCAATTCGAATCCATTTCATTTTCTGCTGTAGAACAAGTTATAGCTAAAACACATAACTGGAAGTCCCCAGGGTCTGACAACATTCACAATTATTGGTACAAGAAATTAACAAATACTCATACATACATACACAGGTTCATAAACAATTTTATAGAAACACCAGAAACTCTTCCTCCATTTGTAACACAAGGTTTAACATATATGATACCTAAAGAAGGGATTGTACCAGACCCCGCAAAATATAGGCCTATTACTTGTCTCCAGACTTTCTATAAAATTCTGACGGCTTGTATTAGTAAAGTTATTTATAATCATATTGAAAATAATAATATTCTAGCAGAGCAGCAGAAAGGCTGTAGGAAAAACAGCCAAGGATGCAAAGAACAGTTAATTATAGATAACACAACCATGAAATATGCCCAATCTCGAAAACGCAGTATTTACACCATGTTTATTGATTATCGAAAGGCTTTCGATTCAGTGCCCCATAGCTGGCTTATTGATGTCCTAAAAAATTATAAAATTGACGATAGCATAATCAAATTTTTTAGAAAAAGTTATGAAGAACTGGCAGACAAAACTGAAAGTAACAACCCAAATTGGTGACGTTACTACTGAACCGATTCCTATACAGAGAGGGATTTTTCAAGGAGATAGTCTCAGTCCTCTTTGGTTCTGTCTGGCCTTAAATCCACTCTCTACACTCCTTAATAAATCAAATTTAGGTTTCAAACTTATCCAAAATAGATCCAGCATCAAACTATCGCACCTAATGTACATGGACGACATCAAACTATTCGCCAATAGCAAAGAAGAACTACTAGAACTAGCTGAAACAACTGAGAAGGTTTCCAATGATATACACATGATGTTTGGAGTAGATAAATGCAAAATAAATTCCATAGAAAAAGGTAGAGTTGAATCAAATACTTATACACTTTCAACAGGAGAAATAATAGAAGCATTAGACACTAACACTTATAAATATTTAGGATTCCATCAATCAAAAACAATAGAACATAAGGAAGCTAAGGTTCAGTTAATTAAAACATTCAGGTATAGAATATCACAAATATTAAAAACTCATTTGTTCTCTCGCAACTCTCGCAACATAGTAAAAGCCATCAACACATTTGCAATACCCGTACTTACATATTCCTTCGGCATAATCAACTGGTCGCGCACTGACTTGCTGAAACTCCAATCATCGTTAAATGTCTTACTTACCCAGCATAGGAAACACCATCCGAAATCCTGCATCCAGCGACTCACTTTACCGCGATCAGAAGGAGGTAGAGGCCTAATTGACATTTGTAATTTACACAACAAACAGATATTATCACTCCGTCGCTACTTTTTCAATAAATCAGAAAGCTCCGAATTACACAAATATGTTTCTCATTTAGATAAAAAAATTACACCGCTCAATTTAAGTAACAGTTCAACACAGCCAAATGAATCACAAACTACTATGGTGCAGAAGAAATAGGCCTGGCAACAGAAATCACTTCACGGTAGGCATTACAATGATCTTGAACAAATCCACATAGACAAGAGATGGTCCAATACATGGCTGAAGCGTGGGGAGCTCTTTCCTGAAACTGAAGCATTTATGCTCGCCATTCAAGATCAGGTAATCCATACACGAAACTATAGCAAATATATCATAAAAGACTGTAACCTAACAACAGACCTATGCCGACACTGGAATAGCGCTAGTGAAACAATTCAACACATCACAGGAGCATGCAAACGTTTAGTGCAAAGCGATTATAAACATAGGCACGATCAAGTAGCGTCAATAATACACCAACATTTGGCATTTGAACAGAAACTCATTGATAAGAAACAACCATATTATAAGTATATTCCGGAGAAGATATTAGAAAATATTTTAGTTAAAATTTACTGGGATCGGACTATTATCACGGACAAAACTATTCATTTCAATTGGCCTGATATCACAATTCTTGATAAAATCAATAGTACGGTTTATTTAATAGATATTGCCATCCCTAACACGCACAACTTACAGACTACCTATACCGAAAAAATGAGCAAGTATAAAGATCTGGCTATAGAAATCCAAACCCAGTGGCGCGTAGCAACAGTTAAAATAATACCAATCATAGTGTCTACCACAGCTGTCATACCGCGAACATTACACACCAGCCTACAGTTGATAAATATCCCTACTTATGTTATACATACCATACAAAAAGCAGTAATTTTAAATACTTGCCGTATCGCTCGAAAATTCCTTCAGTAATTAGTTAAAACAGGAATAGGTCAGCACTTGGCTTCGGCCCGTGCATATATTACCTCTTTAAGAAAAGAGAGAAGAAAGTTAAAAGTACAATAAAATAATAATAATTCTTTATTTCACAACCAAAAAGCAAAATACACAGGGATACATTATAACAAATTTGCTCCATTTACCAGCCGGCAACAGTCCACCTCCGAACTAGACGTTAGTCTGTATCTCAGAGGCGGCTTGCTTTCGGTATGGTACGGGGCCAGTCTTGTATACTTAGTATATACCAATATATATTTTAATTTAAAAGGCTGTAACATGAAACAACATTGACCAAGATTTCCCAAACTAGAGTCATCTGTTTTTTTGGAAAATCTTCTATTAATAATTTAAAACGTAAACTAACAGCTAGGTTAAGGGCATATCTTAAAAGTATTATTTTTGTGTGAAGAAGTTTCATTGTACGATGAATGGATGTTACGTGTATATAAGTGAGGAGTGTGTGAGTTAGGTAGGATGAGTGTTTGTGTGTATGAAAGGTTTTGTAATGTAAGAGGGGGGGGGCAGCGATATACGAGTACATTTTAGTGCGAAAGGGAATTAAATTAGGAGATTTTCGGTTTGTAAATAATCTAGATTCGTCAGAAATAATTTAACACGTTTTTTACATAAGAACTTCGTGCAATGATAAATATTTGTCTCTTTGTTTATTTTATTGTACAATTTAGGGCTTAAAATTTTAAAGTTCCGTTTTGCTAACGAGGTTCTATGTGGTAATATGGGACATACCATATAGCGATGTTGTCTTCTCCGATGTGAATTTAAATTAGGATCATACGCCATTTGGGAATGCTTCCTTATTATTATCTGTGCTACAAAAAGCTGCCTCACTGTTAGCACTTTGGTGTCAGAGTATAGTTGAGTGGTAGGATAACGAAAAGATTTTCGTGTCATTACTTTAAGGACAGCTCTTTGCGCTCGCTCGAGTGGAAGCATAGTTGTTTTTGTTGCAGAGCCCCAGACTCCAATACCATATATTATCAGAGACTGGCATAATGCAAAATAAGTGTTTTTTAGCGTTTCTGGGTGTCGACTCTGATTCAAATTTGACAGTAAATCACGTACTTCGTTTCACAGATGGATGGATACAGATGGATACACACATACTTATTAGAGGTGTGTGTATTCGCCCACACACACTATTATAAAATAAAAACATTTGTAATGTATAGACAATACAACTTTTTTTATATTGGCAAAATGTGGGAATGCATGAGTAAATAACCGGTATTTGCCGATAAACTCAATTTTTAGAGAAATATGTTAAAATTTTAAGATAGATTATCATTTCCTGAAGTCCGGGGCAATCTGTGTATATGATTCACGTAAAACTAAATTATTATTTTGCTTTATCAAATCTTTGCCGCAATATACCTCTATGTGAATAATTTTATAAGCCGAGTCAAATATGAAATTGCATATTTAAGTGATTCCCTATTCAGATTTACCAGAAAATTAGGGAGTTATAGCTCGTTTACACAGTGCGAGCTACTGACTAGACAGTACGCAGCTACTTGCATTTTCTAGTCGTATGCCAGTAGCTCGGCTCGCCTTAGCTGTTTACACAATAATAGTAGCTGTCCAATATCTAGCGAGTTGTCGCGATGTCGAGGCAATGTGCTTTGATTATAAAAACTGTCTATGACCCCAATATTATGTGTTGAATTAAAAATTTTTGCTAGATTAATTATTTTCTAGATTCATTTCCTTTGCAGTATGTTCTAAAGATGCTTTTCTCATATCTCTATTTTTGTAATTTTTATCAAAACAATTCCATAGGTTTTGTTGTTCTCTGTAGAGATTCATGAACATAATATTATTTTCGGAAGAACATCTATCCGCAGCCATTTTACGAGTAAATGCTGTGAACGCGCGTAGACACACGGGTGAGCTACTGCCGGACGTAAGATATGTCCATACGTTGCGAGTTACTGCACTGCAGCTACTCGGCAGGCTGACTCGCATGCTAGCTCGCACTGTGTAAACGAGCCATAATTTAAGAATGTTCGATTCGGGTTATCGTTAGGTACACGTTAAAAATTACATCGCTTTTTCAGATTAGATAAAATATTGAATATCTGCTTTTTTTAAACAATTACAATTTGATTTACAAAAAAAGGTTTTTGAAAATAATTACTTTACTTTTTTTATTTATTTAGAACTTCTAGTCTGCGGTTTGCCGTGTTACCCACTATTTATACCACAAAAATTTGTATAATTTTTTCCATTTTACCTATTTATGAATTGTACTCATCATTATTTAATAATAGGGGGTAAATATTAACAGCTGGCAACCATAGACTTCTACATCCTAAGTTTATGCTGGCAACAGTGAAGGTGTCAAAAGTCAATCCATCAAGGAATGAGCGATTTTTCTGACAGCTAATTAAGAAAAAAAAATCAGTATAAAAAAGTCTCAACAGATAGCGTTTTATGAAAGCCGAGTTGTAATAATGGCTGAACCTATATGGTGCGCTTTTTCTTGTCAACCAGAGGCAGAAAAAAAAATCACACAACAGTTTGACAGTTGCACAAATCACAATATAGATACTTTTTAGTTTTTTTTCAACTAAGTTTTATTTTTTTTAAATGCCAATCCCGTGAATTTTTTGCTTTTTGTATAGAACTTTTTCTCTCGCCTTTTACTAAGCGCCATCTATGAAGTCATCTGGAACTAATTTTTTTTTAATTTGTGTCACGGAAAATCCCTCATTGTCAAGAAAACTAAAATGATAAAGTAATAGGTACCAAAGTGTTTTATACATTTTGTTTGTAAAACATAAAAATTTTAGGTATCTACCATAGAGCAACACGGACTACGCGCGGATGTCCTTGTTGCTCTATGGTATCTACCATGGAACAAATAAGAATAGTATCTAACTACGACAATTTTTTTTGCTTTTTTTAACAATGTTCTATTGGTACCATCCAAATATATCCGCTAGCTAGGGTACCTAAAGATCAAAAGAAGAGTGACAAAATGACTGCGCGTTTTCTACCACAGAAATATTTTTTGTTTTCTACATAATATCATAGATCTATTTATCTGTGCGATAAAATACTTCGAGCAACAAGGACTTTCGCACACGGAAATCCGGGCATAAAGTTATTATATTGTACCGTTGTTGTAGTTATAAAATACCTAGCGGTCACAGAAATATTTCTTTTTTAAATAAAGAGTATTAGTCTGTGCTAAGGGTATAATACGTTTATGGTTGTCCGCTTTTTTCGTAAAAAGAAAATACTCTATGGAAAATTCTATGTTGTAGAGATTGCAACCGGTATTTATCGTTAAAGACTTTGATTTGTGAAATATTCATGGCTGGAAATAAAATATCATCTACAAAAAATACATTAAATTTTCAAATTTTTGACTTTGAAGGAAGACACTGACGTTTACCCTAAATTTCGGGAAAAGCGCAAATTTATGGTAAAAATTCGAAGTCCGAAAAATATAAATCCAATTTTACATAAATATTTTTGCTACAAACTTAACACACTACCAACACTTATTTACTTTTAAAAAAATTAATCCTATTATTTTGCATTCCATGTCCTCTAACAGTTTTTTCTTCTAACTAGGTTATCTAACTTAACTAATATTATAAATGAGAAAGTGAATTTGTTTATTTGTTTGTTACCTTTTCACGCTTTATCTACTGAATCAATCTTCCTAAAGTTTTGTATACACATAGTTGGAAGTACTGAAATGGGTACCTTTTATCCCGGGAAAAAATAATGTTCCCGTGGGAAATTCACGTGGGCGAAGCCGTGGGCAAAAGCTATTAAATTATAAATGCCAAAAAAAGGAAGTAATATTTATTTGAATTATACCTATTATATACTATTAGGTAACAAACAAACCAATAAATAAACAAACAAACTCACTTTCGCATTTATAATATAAGTTAGGATTAGTCAAGGTTTAGGAAGTTAGGATAGGATTAGGACATTCTGTGGATAAAATTGACAAACCCACAACTTATTTCATTTGTAATGATTGGTAATTTTTTTAAGAGATGGCCACATTTTATTGACGTGGTTTGACCACAGACATAAAATACTCTTCTATTAAAAATAAAATATTTCTGTGGATATGACAAGCTTGATAATATGTCATAAAATACATGAAACCCAAAACATTTTCAAGTAGTAAAATATGTTCAATATAATTGGTTAGGTATTTACCTAAATTTTACCTAGTAAATTTTATAAAACATAAAAATAAACAAATATATAGGTGGAATGCACAGATGGAATCAAAAGCCCGATGTAACATTAAACCATTGCTTGATTCATGAAATTACAAGATTCAAGAACGGATTCATCTTCTAATGATAGTCTATTTTGCGTAACAAGAGATCAAGAGATGATAACACTTATACCTATTTACTTTATATAAAATACATTGTTTTTAATGATTAAATATATGTAAAATATAACTTGTTATTTATTAAAGAAATCTACTATGTAACTATGATAAAAGTACAAAATTATTGTACACTGAAAGCAAATGCACGTATATGCCTTTCCTACGATAATATTTGATTTAATATATTATTTCGTTTATGTAGTGATCAAGATTACAGATCAGCCACTTGTTAGATACTTTAGGCTATTTTATTTAAATTATGTACTTTCTCCACGCGTTTTATTATAGTCTAGCACTAGTAAGTGCTACTAGATTGACAAAAGCATGAGAACAATGCCTATATTTATTGATATTTTATATATTTAACAACGTCTAATAACGTACCTAACTCAATGGTATAAACATATTAGACGTGACGTATTAGTTGGCTGTTCTCGATTACAAAATTTTTCAATTTAGTAATTGAAACAACCAATCATAGGCCAAGAAAGAGGTCACGTTTGCTGCACGTAGTTGCTCCGCGCTATCTTGGGCTGACGGAAAAATATCGTTGAAAGTGCTCGCTTTTCCGTATCTTTCGTTGTCAAAATCAAATGACAAGCTGTCGAAAAATGCAGTTGTGTGTGTAAAATTTTCTGAGATTCCTGTGATTGGATGATCGACGATCGTTCGGAGTGGTGTGTAACTGTCAAATCGACCCGTTAGTTAAGGTTGGATGCGGTTTTATGCTTGTGTGTATTCGGTAGGACTACACACAAGCACAAATCACGTGGTTTCACGTGTCACGTCCGGCACGAAAGGGACTTGAGAGTGGCGCCCCTGAGTCTGCTACGTCTCTGAGATTTTTGAAAACATATATGAAATTTCGAATGCGTGATGTTAGAGCCTTAATATGTGCTTTCCAGTTAAGTGCTCGATCCAAGATGATGCCAAGATATTTAGTAGTAGTAGTTGGAGTAATAACAGAGCACGAGCAGTTCGGACTAGTGTATTGGCAAGTGTGAGCTTTAATTGTAAAATTGACGGAAATCGGCAGGTACGCAGATTGTAGTCCAAACGTCATATAGTTTGTTTTTGACAAATTTATGGTGAGGAGGTTATCAGATAACCACTTCATTACTACTGACAGGGCTAATTCTGCGTGCCTCTGGGCCTCCGACCAAGTCTTGCCATAAACTAAAAGTGCAGTGTCATCGGCATACGTGAAGATATTACAGTGAGGAAGATTTAATTTGCAAAGTTCATTAATATAGATTATGAATAAAGTAGGACCAAGGATGCTTCCCTGAGGAACACCTGTAGTTATGCATTCCTCCTCACTACTATATTCTTCAATTTTAACTTTCTGTGTCCGGTTTGATAAGTAGTCCCGGAAAAGTTCAAGCGCCACCCCTCGAATACCAACTTCTTCCAATTTGGAGATAAGTTTGGTAATAGAGACAGTGTCAAAGGCTTTGGACAAATCCAAGAATAATCCTAGACACTTCTCCTTTTTCTCCATGCATCCAACGATGGTATCAACTAGAGCTAGCACCGCATCTTCAGTGGATTTGCCTTCTCTAAATCCGAACTGATTATTGGAAAGTATGTTATTAGAATTTAAGAAACTGATTAGACGAGAGTTTAGTACTTTTTCTAGAATTTTAGACATTGCAGGAAGTACAGATATTGGGCGATAGTTTGTGACATCGTTTCTATCACCATTTTTAAAAACAGGAAACACAATAGCTTTTTTAAAGGCATTTGGGAAAACTCCGGTCGAGAGTGATAGTTGACAAATATGAGTGAGTATAGGAACAAATATTTCCCTCGATGATTGGAGAATACGGGCAGAGATGCCGTCCCAGCCAACGGCGCAGTCTCTTCGCAGATTCATTATTAGGTTATCTATTTCGTCGTTATCAACATTGAAGAGTACGAAGGAGTCACGAGGAATTGAGAGTGTTACCGACGTAGGAGGACCTTTTTTATTTTGTGATATCTTATTAGACAAGTTTTTCCCTATATTAACGAAGAATCTATTTACTTCATTCACAGAATTTATCGGATCTGGTGAGGATTTCAGCAGAGCTTTTGATGTTTCAGGGGAAGGGGCGATATTTGTTATATCTTTTATTGCCTTCCATTTAGATTTAGAATTTTTCGCACTTAGGAGAAGATTTTTGTTATACTCGTTCTTTAGTCTTTTCAAAAGTTTATTTATATAATTTCTATATCTTGTATATGTAGTTTTTAGCGTCATATTATTTGGATCTCTTTTTAAATTCTTGTGCATTTTATCCCGATTACGCATGCAACGAAGAAGCCCTGGCGTAATCCATGGCTTAAGATTTCTTTTATTACGTGAAGGTATGTATTTTACAGTGTTCTTTTCTATAATTTTTGTAACCGATGATATTAAATGGTCTGTCGCGAAATTTACATCCTGAGACTGTAAGATATGTGTAAAGTCAAAAGAAGACATGTCAAGTTTTATTTGCTCATAGTCTATTCTGGTGCGTGTCATTAATTTAGGAGATTTTTCTAATGAAGTTTGAACTGAGAGCAGCGATGGACAATAGTCTGTTATAAAGGATTCAATGACTATGGCCGTGGAATTTAGTTTTGTTTTTAGTATTATGTGGTCTAAACACTTGTTCTGTCGTGTGAGATACGTATATGTGGGTAATAGACCGTGAGAAGCCATAAGGTTTAAATAATTATCCGATTTATTATCTAAATCCATATTATCATACAAATTATCTAAATAATATAGACATAAAACCAGACAGGTTTTATGTCTATATTAATATCACCCACTAGGCAGATGGTTTTAAAGGATTTAAGAAATGATAATAGATTGTCAATACAGCCTGAGAATACATCCGCATTTTTATAAGATGGCGATCTATATATTGCGATAAGAGCCATCTCTGTGCCAAATTTGCAAACAAGGCAGTCTGCTTCTTTTACTGTAGTAGGTTCAAAAACATTGCAGTCTATGGTATTTCTTACATATACGACGACGCCAGCGTTTTGATTGTCATTGTTAAGAGTTTGATATGACTTGAAATTTTTCAACTGGGGTAGATATGGATTAACTGACAGCCAACATTCGGTTAGTACAATAATATCGAATTGAATTTTTACTGTTGTTAAAAGGGCGACAAATTGATCGAAGTTACAATTAATGCTACAGATATTTAAATGTATAATATTAAGATTTTTATTTTTAAAATTTATATATTTAACGCATTGATCGGGTGCACATTTATATGTTTTTGATACATTAAGCGATTCCAGCTCCGAGGAGAGTGTACTTATATTTGTTGTCATATTAAATTTGGTATTATAATTAGGTTAAAATTTGAAAAATGGAGCCTGGTATACGCTAAGTACCACATAAAATTCATAAAAGAGATCCTGGGCAAGTAAAGTAGACGCAAGTAGATAGGTTTACCAAGACAAAGAATTTTCGTATGAAGAATCAAATTTTCGTTTTTGTGTGTATTGTGCGATTTGTGTTTAAGTTGTGATGTGTGGTGTGAAGGAGGAAGATGTATTTTTTTGAAATGTATATACCCGTAAGAAGTATACAATGAATTTAATATTGTACAAAAATAGAAATCCGAAACCAATATAAAAATCTTAACTAAACATGAATTGAGAGCAGAAAGCTTCATAATATTACAAACAAGGAAGTGCCTCAGATGGTCATATAGTCATTTTTGTGCCTGTAAAGAGTTTAGTGCTGCCTCAGAATCGACACGAAGTGGTTTTGATGTGGAATCCTTCTTGATAAAAATATTACCATTTCTGTTCCAGCAGAACTGGTAGTTATTATTTTTTGCAAATTCCCGGGCCACGAAGAATAATTTTCGGTCACTCCCAGCGAGATACCCCGATATAAATATAGGTGTTAGCTTGCCTCGAATGCCTATCTGAGAAGTATTAAGTTTTTGATCTCCATCACGGCTTGCATTGTATTTGCGTGCGGCAGCCAGCACTTCATTTTTCCTCTGAACGGAACTATCATACTGCCGCGTCAACTTTGAACGCATTATGCTTATTTAATAGTGATAAATGGGGTACCTTTAATAATAATTAAGCTGAAGAGTGTAAGTAATAATTAAGGTGAAAAAGATTGACCTTTTTTTATTAAACATCGCCCAGGATAGAGAAGGTTGGCGTAGACTAAAGGAGGCTTATACCCAGTAGTGGGTTAAGGAAAGCTGATGATGATGATGATTGGACATACTTTCTTTAAAATAATTGTAACTCAAAATTAAATTGAACTCAAACAATTCATTTTTTTTATAAAATACACAGAATTCAAAGCCTAACTTTTGGTCGTGTGGAACAAATCTGATGCACTTTTACGCGCCTAGACAAATACTCTGTAGTCTATTAACTTTTTGAATAACCTTGGTAATATTTATTAACGTGACTTGGTTCACTCTTAGTTCCAAACGCGAGAATGTTTGGTAATACACGACCAAAACAAAGAGTTATGACAATATGCGGAAAGCAGCAAAATAATCCATAAATTCCCCATAAATCGTTATCGCTTCGTACTATCCCTCACATTCTATTTAGATGTAAGCTGCTCGCATATTGACAGCAAAGAATTGACTTTGTGATATATGGGCAAGCCTATAGTTTGAACACAAAGGGATTTTGTGTTATTTTCTTATAAGCCGTATATAATATGATGTTATTTTACTGAAAGAGTCGCCTGCTTTTAATTTGAGTTCTTATGATGAATTTATTTTATTGTTATTTTTTTAAAACTTTATTGTACAAAATTTAAAAACATGTGTACAAATTTTATTGATAAATATAAAATTTCGTATCATGAAGCCTGAGGATAAGACATAGAGCTAAAGAAAATCATAGGCCTAGAGCTAGAGGTGGGCTAATGTTGACCTACTTAATTATTCTAGAAATCTAGATAGAATAAAACGTTATCTCTGAAATAAAGCCACAAAAAATATTTATGAAAAGTATTTTTGTGTTCCAAACAGTTTCAGATGTTTCGGATTTTCGATTATTGTACGTCTACAGAAAATGTTCATCAGATTAATCAAGTTTTGCTAACACGCCATTTCCATATATGTTATAGTGTAGCTGGTCTCTTGGAGCTTTTCATCAGATGTTCCATATCTTCAATTTCTATACGTCAGCAGAAAATGCTCATCAGGTTGAACGACTTTTACTAAGGCGCAATTTCCATATATGTTATAGTGTAGCTGGTCTCTTGCAGTTCTTCATCAGATGTTCCAGATCTTCAATTTTTATACGTCAGCAGAAAATGCTCATCAGGTTGAACGACTTTTGTTAAGGCACCATTTCCATATTTCTTATAGTTTAGCTGCTCTGTTAAGGTTCTTCATCAGGTGTTCCAGTTTTCAAAATCAATTATAGCCTATATGTTGCCCAGGCTTAATAGCTATACAACAAAAAAAGTTTCATTCAAATCCGTCCAGTAGTTTTTGCGTGAAACGCGTACATACATACAGACAGACAAGAAATTCCAAAAAATGTTTTTTGCTTTCTATTATTCTTTTTAAGTATTCCTCTATCCATTTCAGTCAAAAATACTAAATCTACAGACAAAATATTTTTACTGTTTTATTATATGTATAGATTTATGTCTGTCTTGTTATTATTTGCAACAAATTACAATTAATAAAGTTGTTCTATCAAGTCCCTTTAATTAGTTTGACCAAGTAATAGAGTTTGACAGTATAAATAAACACTTAGACGAATGACTTAATGAAGAAAAATTTTTAGTACTAAAACTAGGTTGTAAAGATACTTCACAAGATATTTCACAAATTCTAACCGCTCATTAATACACTAAGAAAACACAGCTCTCTTTCTGCAGTCGAGCAGAAACCAATGTTTTTAAAAGCAATATTTCTGTGCGCAGTGAAGGGAGCTCAATGCAGTTTTATTGGACAGAAACAAACCGCCGCGCAATTAGTTCGCGCGGTTGTGCACATTTTGTACTAGTGTTTTCACCAAGGAGGTTTTCACACTATCCGATCCGACATCGGATATCGGATCCGATCCGACACCGATCTTCTTACTAAAAAGATCAAACTACTCTTATTATTGCACGACTCATAACAAACAAGCGTGTCGCTACTATTTTATTTGTTTGGTGCAGTCATAAAAAAATTCAAAAAGTACAGGTTATGATCTAAATAAAAATTTTCAAAAACAGTGTACTTAAGCAGATCAGATAATAATGCAAGCATTAAAAGAAGTGACAAGCAAGATGTGGAAGAAAATTAACTTATGTTACAAAGGTACTCAATGGTAAAAAAAACAAATAATGAATAACTTACTTTACCGATGTTTGTATTATATCAATCAGTGCAAGCCTAACTGCAGTGCAAAACTTTATATTGAGTCTATATTTTTTATTGACCGAGCGAGCGAAGCGAGCAAGGTCTACAAATCAAGTTGGACAAAAATTACATTGTTTGTATGTATGTATGTATGTATGTATGTTTGTTCCGCGATAACTCTCGTACCGTTGTTCCGATTTTGATGAAAGTTGGAATATATGTAGGGATGGTTAATAGAATTTTCAAGTTCGTTGGGCATCAAAATCGGTCCAGCCGTTTTTGAGATATTTAATTTTTTGTGAAAATAAATATTGTATTTTAATAGTCGCGAGGTCTACGTTCGCAGCGAACGACTAGTTTATATAAGGTCCACGCGCAATCAGATGTCCGTGGGCTATCGGACGATACCTAATATTTCTATGTGGCACACATAAAATACAATTTATCTATAATTATACTAGTACACAGTTACGTAATACTTATATTAATTCTGTGGCACAGTGCCGCGGCAATTTTAAAAGTGTTTTTTTCGGAACGATTTCATCGGAATTTCTATATGAGTCGGCTATCCCATAACACAAGTCTCGAATTTACTTTGGGGCTAACTCAATCTGTGTGTTTATATATGTATTTATTTATGGGTATCCGACACCGGTATCGGATCGGATAATGTGAAAACGCTCTAAGAAGATGCTGGCTTATTGCATTCTTTGTATGCTCCCGCTTTGTATCTCGAACGAATAGCATTGTTAACTCCTAATGAACTGGGAGATATGTAATATGCATAGATTATATTCTGAGCATCTTATATAACTAATCTAATATTAAAGAGAGAATGTTTGTGTTTTGCTGTGTGTGTTGTTGTAGATGCACAAGGACTTGAGAATCCTAGGGAAACCAATTTCTCGATGAACAAAAGTTATTAAAATCATATCATTGAAGTTACTTGCACGTTTTATACCTGTGTAACTTTATTTAAGTACATTTAGTTCTTTGCACATAATACAGGTTTACCGTAGAAAGAAATTTTACTTCTAGTGATGTGATTTATTTCGATTTCTGTGGTTCCGATGCACGTTGCGCTCCAACAGTCAGCAGCACATCAACATACCCGAACTTATCGCAAATTCACCACTATAACCGCATCGTAAGGGCGTTTGTCCACCGCCGCCGTCACCGGACCGTCACCGAGAACGAGATTATTTCGGGCCGAGTTTAATATGACGTGACGGCGATCGTTTGTCCACCGCAACCGATTTCGCTGGTTTAGTTCGTTCTGGTGACGTGACGGCAGTGTGGACAAGTTCATACGTGTTTTCAAGTGTTTTGTATTGCCGGCACATCGGCCCGTCAAAATCTCGGCGACGTTCTAGCGGTCACGCCGATCTACTCGCAATCTCGGCGGCCGAGATGACGGCGCTCGGGTGACGGGCGTGCGGTGGACAAACGGCCCATATTAAATGTATGTACCGCAGCTTCGGCGCCGTCATCTCGTTCTCGGTGACGTGACGGTGACGGCGGCGGTGGACAAACGGCCTAAGGGTCAATACAATCACAATCAATCAATATTGCACATAGTCTAAGTAAAGAATTGTTTCTATCCGGTTATTAGACGTTGTCTAGGGCTGACGAGATAAGAGGACCGTGAAAGGAAATTTACATTTCCTAATTTTGTTGTAAACAAGATTTTTCAGAACTTAAATTTCCCACGAATTTCGTGGGAATTCTGAGTTAAAAAAGGACCCTAAACGTGAATACTGATTTTGTTATAACTGTTCCTATTTTTTTTTATTACAATGAGGGTTATAATTTCTTCGCTCACTAGTGGGCGAGTGAGGTCTGTCAGATGGTACAATACTGTCATTTGAATTTGACAACTGTTGACGTAGCGCCAACTAGTGATCGTAAATACGACAACCCTCTCCGTTATTCTTTTTTTTTTCCTTTCAGAAATTTGTCCAGGCGTAAGTAGTCTACGATTTGAAAGCATTTCCTATCAGGGCCGTATGCCTGCTTGCCAGTCGTATTACATAAAAGACTAACCTATGAGATAAGTAGACCACGATCGATCCGATGCGTAATTGGAGAAAGGCCAACGAAGTTTGATCTTCATTCGTGGCAGAAAATCGTGCACATTCAGTGTCTTCCGAGGTCTGACGTAATCTTTACCTATGACCTAATCTTAATGGTATGCACTGAATAATACTTTCCAACTCGTTTTACTAAAAAAAAAGGTTGTAGTCATAGTCATAGTGTTTTCGAGTGGCACAGCCGAGAAAAGAGATAAAGATGCAATACCTAGTTAGAAACGAATAGAGAAAGTCTAAAACTAAAGGACATGTCAATCATACCATAGGGATAACTAATGGGACATGCTAATATTGATTCATCGTGTAACTAGTTTGGAACAGGATGCATTACCAACTAACCACGAGAAATGCATATTCAATTTGACGGTTTGCGGCACAAATTTTGGACAATAGTTCTGTGTTAATCTGATAGAAGACACAGCATTGCTGTTAGCATGAAAAGTTATAAATTAATAGCCAGAATTTAATCCAGTCTTATTATTGTCGTACTATTTGGTGGAAGTGGCCAAATACTGGTCGAAAAAAATTAATCTGTGCCATTTCGACTCGAGATGTTGATTGTCGTACCATGACATTTTTCTTTCTATTTGTATGGGTCGTCTTATGTCAACTTGAGTTACCAGTTTACTTAAAAACCCTATACGGGTCTCGGGGAATTGGGTGAAATAGTTCCAGTATGAATGGACTGATCACCCGTCTGGTACTTGCGCTGGCGTCCCCAAAAAGTGAATAATGGGTCTTATACGCTCTAAAGTGCGTCGTTCAAAGAGAAGTACAAGACAGAAAAGTGGTGTGTACGACCTGCCTACCTATACTCAGCAGTAGGCAGGAAAGGCTGAAATATGGAAAAAATAAAAGAATATTTCTACTAGTGTCCTTATGAAGAAGATCGACTTGCTTTTTTGTTCTTCACTCATTTCGCAATTTATGCATGGATGAGAGAACTATATGACAGAGAAAGATAGCGTCCAAAAAGAGATCTCTATAATTAGATGCATGAAATAACTCTTTGATTATATGTTGGCAGAAAAAGAACGAAATTATGATGTTAAATTGTAATAAAAACATTGACATTTCAAGTTAAATGACGTCGGGGACTTTCCGCGTGTACCAAAGCAGTACAAAGACCTTTATTGGTTGAAATGGTCGTCGTTAGTTTGAATGAGTTGAGCATTGCCGAAATGGTCTCCCAAATTGCCTGGACGTTTGCGGTTTGCCTATTTCTATTTTGGTTATTTACATTTATTTCACATTGTCAAGTAGTGTAAACTAATGTTATTTTCATATGACTATTTTATTCTGACTGAACTAAATGCTTCTGACATTTGAAAGTATACGTGGATATTATGTTGGGTACAGTCGTCGATTGACTGTCAAATTACTTACACCAAATACAATATAAACTGTAGCGAGTATTTAATTTTATTGTTTTGACACTGCTGTTGACTAGTGTATTTTTTCTTTGCTATAGTATACACGGGTAGTGTCAAGTGTCAAAGAATACATTTTTGTACATACATAGACACAGATGATGGTAAAAGTAAAACATACGGCTGAACTGAATGTACACGTTCGTACACCGTCCACATCCTACTAATATTATAAATGCCAAAGTTTGGATGCGAGTTTATGAGAATGTTCGTTACTCAATCACGCAAAATCTACTGGACGGATTTCGATGACATTTGGTAAACGCTTATAAAAATATCGGGAATAGCACATAGGATACTTTTTATCCCGAAATTCCCACGGGAGCGAAGCCCCGGGGCGCAGCTAGTATTTTATCAATTTTTACAATTTATAAGCGTCAAATCATATTACCTTCGATTTATTTTGTCCTTTTCTATTGTTAGCAATTTGTAACAAAAGTATTCCTTTCAGTTAGGAAATGAAGGTGAAATTTCGATATCCGAAACGATCTTGAAGTAGTCAGGAAATTCGCACCTAGGCACCGATTCACTGAGATTTATTCGTTCCGTTTCATAGCAGTTGTGGATGACAAACTGGGCAATTTCCTTACAAATGCATTTCGATTCAGGAATATTCGATTATTAGGATTCGAGGTCTTCGAAACACAATAGTTCAGTTGTTCACGGCACGGTGATGTTGTTTTTATCGTATAGTGTGTCCAATATTTTTAGAATTATCGAGTCGAAATAAATCGATATAATTATAGTTTATTTCTATATCTAATTATAAATGTCTAGCTCTAACCACGTATTAACACTCACTACTTTATACTAAACACGTTATTTAATATTTATCGTTTATCGATTTTAACGAATGTTTAGCATAAGTTTTAAGAGCCAGTAGCCAATAGGTACAACAAAGTATAGTGAAGAGTCAAAAATGCAGTCAGAATCTACAGGGCAATATGATCTTTAAGGCAATGCAATAAGGTCTTTGAGATATGATCGCACTTATGACCCTTGACTCTACATTTCAAAATAAAACTTACCACTCATCACGAAACTTAATCTCCAGACTTGAAAATTTGGAGTGCAACAGGAATACGAAGTAGGTTTGGCAACAGTGGTCGAGAATTACCCTGGGATACGGAGTGTAGTCAGAATAAATCTGATAAATAGTTTATACCGAACAGGATACGCTCAGGGAGTTGAGATTTATTTGGTGCCAAAATTGTCGCTTTGGTTTTGTATAAATTACAATAGTAATTCTGAAATTGGCATAATCTTTTCTTAGTTCGTATTCGAATCTTCCAAAAATTTACATAGAAGATAAGAAATAGAAATAGGTTTATAGGGAATATAGAAATACAGAAATAGTCTATTTTATATTTTTCTTATTTGTTTATGTGCTTTTGTATAAATTTTGTTACATTATGTATTTAGCTGTAAAATACGTATATTTTTAGGCGTATAATCTCTTTACAAATATTGATTTTTCGATATATATTTCTAAGAATTAAAAATATTGACTGTAATTTTGATACCAGAAGAAAAATAATTTAAAATTTTCCTCACAGAAATAAATTATATTAGCTGTTTTTTTTTTCTTAAAAGTTTAATTTACATGCCATTCTGTTTCCGAAATAGTTCATCAATTTAATCTCCTCTTAAAGCGTTGAAAATTCTGAATCGAAGCCCGATATCGGAAACTTGAAGCTTTCCAATTAAAGTTACGACTAAGCTAGATTAAATGATCTGCTCCGATGTCAATGACCTCTGAAAGAAGTTCAATGGAAGGTCGATTTAAAGTTAACGGTTTTAAGTTATCCAGATGAGTTTATTTTGGCCTGGTAAAACGTAAAGTAACCTGGCTTTGCGGCGGCTTTGCTTGATATTAAATGTAATTTTCAACCGACTTCCCAAAAAAGGAAAAGGTTATATGTTTCGATGTGTATATGTTTTTTTATGTATGTTCGCCGATTTCTCCGCCTACTGTGGACTTATTTCCGAAATTATTTTTTTACGAGAAGAGCAGGAGTAAGGACATTATGTTGTTATTTATACTACATGATTCTTATGCTAATTTAGATTATTTAATTTTTAATTTGGCACCGACTTCACCTCGTTCAGGTGGTAGCATGCCAATTACATATTTCTTTCTGATTAATCTGCCTATAAAGTTATTTCATGAATTTTAGTTTTATAATGGAAGTCGGTTCTTTTTCTTAGGATTTTTTTTATATTTTATTCAATGCATCCCTAAGAAATATTAATTCTTTCCTCTCTGACTATGTCGTATGTACAGTGTACATATGGCTTATTTATTAGATATCTCTTACTCAAATAAAAAAAAATCGTTGTAAATATTTTTCTAACTTAGTTCCTAATAAAGCTATTTTTCACAATTTATAAAAAAAAATGTATTAAAAGTATTGATCTGTGCTTTAAGTGGCAAATACCTAGTTGGGAAGGAGCTATTTGGATTCGAATCGAACGATGGTCTGAGGGCATACCTCCAAAAAGAGGAATAAATTTGTTTTAACCTTCCTGTACTCGATTTAAATTTTATTATTATAAAATTATATTCAGTTAAGTGTTTAAAAAAAAATACTGCTCGTTTTCGAATTACGTTTCGGCTGTAGTCATTGCTTATATCAAATATACCAAATTCGTGAATGGCTCGTTGGTTCAAAGGAGAATGTACAGCCGTTGTGTGAATTGAATACTAATTTCAGTGGTATAATAGAGAACGCCAATACTCCAGTTTGAGAAGATACTGTTACGTTGTAACAAACCCTCTAGTCAACGTCTCCAAGAATGGTTAAATCCCTGGTTACGTCACCCAGAAGTAACTATTCTAACCTACTCAATATCTACTCTTATTTGATTTATCTTTAACCTAGCTTGAGAATAACCTAAGTGTGTGTTTACATATTAGTTCTCGTAATATTATGAGTTGTGCTGTGATCTCCTAGTGTAGTTCCCTGATTGTATTCCGCAATGAACCTTGGATCTTTTCGAAGTGCTATGTCGGGAGCCTATTATTATAACCTGGATTAAATGTCTTACTACTATGTACTGTCTGTGTCTTAACCAACCTTATATACATTACAGGAATTACAGATAATGCTAAGGACTATCTATAGAAATTAAAACTAAATCTTACTTGGCTAACTTATACTATTGGTTTGTCTTAAATATACACTTAACACTACTAATTATTGAATTATTAATTATAAGGTGAGCTATGAGGTTTTCCAGCTTTTGAAATACCGCAACTTTGAAAGATATCTACTAACATATGTGTGTTCCTAACGCTTAACTTAGATAGGTGAGTATAAAGTATATGACCAATGGTACCGATGATGGTTTTATTTGCTTTAATAGAATCTCTCAGCTTATAGTTGGGTCTAGTATGGACCAGGCCCCGCTAGAAATGTTTATATGAGTGAGTATGTATTTCTTAAGGTCGGTAAAAATATGTAAGTATGGAAAATGCAAATATTGCTACAAAATTGATAATTCTCAGCTTTATTAGCTAGATCTGGCTTATGGAAACATGCCCCTCCGTCCGCATGTTACAGTAACCTTCGGCTCCAGACTTGGACAGATTCCCTCCAGATGCTCAGCTATTATTTTCTTGATTTCAATATAAATAATGAATAACTAAGGTCTGAACATAGTTTAGTCTGTCTGTCTTTGTATAATTAAGTAAAACAGAGAGGAGAGACAAAATGTCTCCAAGTGATTTATCAGTTTTCACAATTATAGATTTATTCCATATATTGTGATCAGCTGAGATCTTTATTTTTATGTTAAAATCTAAATGATTAACTATATATCATATATGAATTCAACCTTACAATTCATTAATGGGATTTTGATAAATCTGATCTCTGAAGGAGAGCAAGTTATTAAAATTAATTAATAATAGGGATAGTGGTGATGTATTCATACTTTAATTATGTTAGAGTTATAATGTGGGTTTACCAACAGGTGGTAATAGGTAAGTTAAGTGTGCAGAAGAGAATTAGCATTACTCAAACTGATGTAACTTGACTTGTCTTTTGTTTATATAATTTTCAGGTTAGAATTACATCCTTAAATCTGAGATCCATTGTATTTTAGATTGATTCAGTACTTATCACCATTATTAGTGAATTTGTCTATATTCACTCAATAATAGAAGCTATTTGTACTCAACCAAAGGAATCATCCTTAATAAATCAATTTCTTTATGAATATTTAGAAGTTATTTGCAGATATTCCAGTGAGTGGTAGCAACTACTCAATATCCTTTGATAGTGTACTAAAATATCTTTTGACATAGCACACAGGCGGTAACTGCCTTGTATCTAGATTCGAGCAGACACTGAACACAACTAGAATCAAACTTTTGTAGTTTATTTGTAAGTTTTATAAATGTATAGACTCCCATCTTTAAGGAATATAGTTTTACTAATAAATTTAACTTTCTCAACAAGGAATTTGACCAATGCCGGTACAAAGGATTAGAGTATGATCTTATTCACTAGATTGGAACAATTATTAGGTATTTACTCAAATGTATAGACAAGTAAAGTCAACATCCATTAAGTACATGACTAAATTGAGTCAAATAAGTAGGAAAAGGGGTTGGAAACGTTCCATTACCCACAACATTCAGTATTTGTAAATAATGATAAGGTTAATTGGAAACTCACCGAATCTATAGTCACTTCAACACATAATTAGCACAACTAAGAACTTTCACTTTCTAAATTTTCCTTAGTCAATTACTTATTTTCCGATATTGGTTAGGTTTTATAAATAGCCCTATAATTATAAGATTCCTAGGAACCTTCTATTCATACCTTTGATACCTCCATTTTGATAAATGATAAACCGACTAATTATTTGTGTTATTTGACCATTTTGTTTTATTTTGTGTTTTAATTCCTAAAAATGGCGCCATTTCCTACCAGCCATTTTTAACACCCCTACCTATATGTATGTGAAATTAAGGCCTATTCTTGTCCCTATCGGTCCCTAAGTCCCTGACAACTACAGAATTTTAAACCATTTCATAGTGCAATGAGATGGGTCCCTAATTAGGTATCCCCGGTGTAAGGAATACCCTCCTATCAGCTAGCTACGAGACTTCGGGAGAGCTTCTCCCTTCCCTAATAGAAATTTACCTGCCTATCAACCTACAAACGTGTCCTACTCTTGGTTTTTGGGCCAACATTTAGTTAAAACCCCTAGCTTCTAAAACGCCGAGTGGGCAACCCGTTATCCTACTTTCTAACAGCCCAACGTGATAAACCTGATTGGGAGGGAACAGGTTTATGCCCTAACCGAGGTTTAGTTATATGAGGCGGTCTTCCAAATCGTCCAGTGAGATTAGATCTCTGCGCCTTTCGGACCGTCGGCTCTGGGCTCAATGAAAGCGCTTTCATTCAACTAAGCAACTAAACTAGGCATTCTCTTAACAGAAGCCCACTTGACACGTTGCAAAGCCAAGCTCCAGGACCTATCCCGCAAGGTTCTTACAAATAGCCCTTAAAGAAACAAATCAAAATATCTATTTGAACAAGAAACGAATTCTACCCTCTATCCACTTTCGCAGATATCAGGCAAAACCCATATTCTCGTCAAATCGCAGCTAATGCTCAACTACTCTAATATTTAATTAAATTTACTGGGGAAATCTACTTATTTTGTGAATTCTTCAAATTAAACTATATACGTTAAAACCGAACTTAATTTTACCATTTCAAGCTCGCAATAACGTATTTTTATCAAAAGATTCGCGGGGAAATATGCGTTCCTAAGCCTCATGAAGAAACCTTGCGCCCAAACACTTTTCTTGCAGACTACTTCTATCTTGAGTTAAAATAAACTTCTTCAATGACGCCGGCTTACAGAGGTGAGGTTGGCGCCCGCAGCACGTCGTCGTCCCCCCGAAGACCGCAGATGAAAAAGCCTCGAATGTCCCTTCCTATCAGTTTTATGCAACTGCCTCTTGTCTATGTGTGTGTAAAAATCTCGAATCTTCCATGAATTCCAAGCTCCCCCTACCTTACTTCCTGTATTGCAACTATAATAATTCTATTCTCCCGAACCCTATATCCACCGAAATAACAATATAAATAGTTAATGTAAAATATACCTTATAATAGCATGATTTTATACATAATTCTTACAAAATAACTATTTCCACGCAATTACTTGTGCTATAGTCTAGCTTAATTAATAATTATTTTCTACTTTCTTTATAATCGACATAAACCAAACAGTTCAGCTCGTTGCCGATCATATCCTTATCTTCTTTTCCTCTATTATCAAGATTAATTTCACTATTCATCCATTTTCCGTACCCCAAAATGTTACAATCAAACGAACAGAAAAATCAATAATGGCAAAATAATTCCTATACTGGCAATGATTCGTTTCCCTCCAGCTTTGGACAAAATATCACGTGACATCCCTACGCTACTATTGGGTAGTCAATTCGATCACGCCACTTTTCCGTGTGAATCTACCTCCTAATTTACTAACAGGTGCAAATATCAGCGGAACTTCTACCATAGAGCAAATTTTCTATCATAGACACTAGATCTATAATTCAAGTGGCCTATACACTTGACAGCGAATAGTTACCTATTAAAAATAAATCCTATATTTACCCTTCGCATGTTTAAAATTATTATAATAAGCTAATATTTATTCTTTAACTAACGAACTTCACAATTATTTTAAGCCCTCAGTTCTTTGCGTACTAATAATAATATCATTGCATCCGGAACGTTTATTCCTTCGGTGTCATTACTTGACGTTGTCAAAATGACATTATTTTCTTTGTTTACAATTTATAGAGCCAACAATACGCTGCCGTTTTCAATAATTAAATTTACCAAATAACTAGTAATATGCAACAAAACTACAGTTTACAGACTCAGTTCAAAACCTCCTGAAGATGACAAGGTTAGTTCAATTTCTATGTAAATATTTGAGAAGAAATAACACGTTCATATTTGAACTGTTACAGCTCGACCCCAAAATTCTTCATAGGTGACAATACTACGTGTTGGATCCGGAGTAGAATTTTCTTCCTCAAATTCTCAAATATTTTCTCTCCTTTTATTACTATTATCGTTTTTTTCATTTAATTTTACTCATATTATATTCCCAAAATCTAAGAATGTTGGGTGTGCCCTAGTGTAAATGTAATTTAGATTGTAGAGTGTGTTTAAACCAAGGCTATACCAGAAATTATTAAGCGAGCTATAAGTATTTTTTATTTCTCTTGTCAATTACGACTTATGCAATACCAACACTAGAGTTATACTGTAATATGCAAGATATGGGTTGTGAGGCCATAAACCATAATGGAACTACTCAGACGCATAGGCCCTTTTCTAACCTTATGAAAAGCTAACGAATGCGAAACGTATCCGTCTGTAGTACTCTATCACAAAACAGTATCCCTCCTTCTCTCCGCCAGGTCACCTACTCTGTCGGAAAGTAGTGAGGAATTAACAATGTCCCTATATATCCAAGAGCTCACTTAAAACTCTTGAATAACCCCAATATAAACCTCGGAGAGTGTGTAGTTGCCGAATTAAGTCATAGCTTTGTTAGCTTCTTGTGGAGTATGAACTTTAGACAGTTGTTTCACACAGGGACATTACAACCGCCAACCGCGTTTGTATATTTTTTTTTTTTCTCTATCCTAACACCAAAAATCCCACTGTCCAAAATTCAAGTTTGTTTAAGTGTGCGGGGCTTATCTCTTGGGACAATAATACGTTTGCATTCAGACTTCACATATGTTATAACCTGAAATCTATATTTTTTTTTCTAACTACTTCTAAAACTACTTTCCCGCCACCTAAGATTATACCATAGCTTTAATCTGAATACAAAATCTTTCAAAAATATCGTTAGATGAATTAGAATTTAATTAATGAAGAAAAATTACGTCGACTGTCACCATATGACAAGCTACGCTGATTGCAACCCATTGTAATAATACAACATTACGCTTACATATGTTTATGCAAAGAACTAAACTTTACACTAAGCTCCCTGCCTCTACGCATCTCTTACGCAATGCATCTTTATTCGTACGCCAATATTCGCATTGCACATGTATACCCCTTATCTCCTTCAGTGTTACTTATCCTTTAAGAATGATAAATTCACGAATCATGGCAATATTCCATTTCAACCTTAGACTAAGCTACCTAACTAACAACCAGTCACACTGTCAGCCCCATAATTTGCAAACTTCGTTGACCTATTATTGTTTTTTTTTTTTTCTATTGTTTTGTAAATTTACGTATTAATTTCTATAACCTACTATTCCTACCCCTTTTGATATTGGAAAACCTCTAGCCACTCAACCTTAGAAAATACAAAATTACCTATATTTAAGAAAAACACAACCGTTATTCTATACATACTTAGTTATTATTAATTAACCCCCCCGATAGAAAAGCCGCCAACACTCCCCTCTATCTGACCTTACGAGTGACTCAAGAATTAGAATAACCATTTGGTTATTTTGGTTAATAGTAAGTTCAACTTTCATAGTTTGATAATCTAAATTTAAAGTATAAATATCCCTTTCGAGAATTCGTGTTTCTTATTGGAATAATTCTGATAATAGAGTCGTTATTACTGTAAGTTCAGATAGGCTTTTCCCGTGCCCAACAAGCTCTACACAAAATTACCCCATCATCGTTTATTAACCAACTTAAAACTACGTTTACTCTCAATTTACATAACAAAGTTTTTTTGTTTCTATCAAAATAATTACAACTTAAATTTTATCATTTATAATATCTAGACAAGTGTATAGCGTTAAACCTTCCTCGTTCCTTGCCAGTTTTAGGATCTATTAGTAAATATACATTTTTAAAAGGACAAGCTCCAACCACATAAGGACCCTCATACAACGGTTCGAACTTTTTTGTTATTTTTAATTTAGCATCTGACTTGTTCAGCTTCCTTATCTTAACAAGGTCTCCTATCTGAAACTGAATAATTCGATATCGCTCATTGAATTTGTTTTGACGTAATTGACCAGCTTTCTTTAAATTTTCGCGGACCTTTTCTTTGATTACATCAACAGGTGGAGATTCTAAATTAATTGGTATGTTACTATCAAAAGATAAACTAGTGGACTCTCTATATAAAATCTCACAAGGAGTAAAACCAGTACTTTCGTGATAAGTGTTGTTATATAATATTTCTAGTTTGGGTAACATTTCAACCCAGCTCTTATGATTTGTCCTACAATAAGTTCGAAACAAACGACCTAATTCCTTATTTACTCTTTCAGTTGTGTTAGGCCTAGGATTTCTAACTGTGGTGTAAATAACCCTTACTCCTTCCCTTTTCATAGTTTCTTTCCATAATTTACTAGCAAATTGTGACCCGTTATCGGTCATTATAGCTTTGGGTTTTATTACACGAAAGAAATTTCTTACTTTTGTTAATACCGAAATAGCAGTTGCCTTCCTAAGATCATAAAACTTTACAAACTTGCTAAAAGAATCTTGAACGACTAAAATATAATTCATACCAAACTTTCCCGATGGCAACGGCCCATAAAGATCTGCCATAACAATGTCTCCTACGTTCTCAGTTATAATCGAACGACAAGGACCTACATACTTAGCTGTATCACTCTTCGTGACCTGACAATCATGACACCCTTTAATAACCGTTTGACCTGTTTAGTTAATCCTTTCCAGAAAAACCTATCTCTAATATATTTAATAATTTTAAATGCCCCTTGATGACCCATTTCGAAATGGACCTGCCAAATAACCTCTTCTCTAAGCAGCTCTGGTAAGAATAACACTCTTTTATTTCCTTCCCCCGGAGAATAATATACTAATCCATCTAGTAGCGAACACCTCTTCAATATTTGACTTGACCTACTATTAAGCACAACCCCACTATTCAATTTCCTAATTATTCCGCCTATCTCTGTATCGTCCTGTTGAAACTTAGCCAAATTCTTTAATTTTACAAGTAAATCTTTGTTAGTTCTATTTTCGGTATAAAATATTCTAGGCGAGTTGGTTTTATCCTCCTGTAATAATTCCCCTTCTGGTTGATATCTAGATAATATGTCTGCTACTACATTTTCTCTACCCTTAACATGCTGAACTTCATATTGAAACTGTTCTAGGTAATTAATCCATCTAGTCACTCGAGCATTATATAATTTACTATTCTTTACAAATGTTAAAGCTTTATGATCTGTACGTATTATTACTTTGGCTCCCCGTAAATAAGTTTCAAACTTCTCTAAACAACAAATTATGGAATAGAATTCTTGTTCTGTAACTGTCCAATTTAATTGAGCCCCCCTTAATAATTTACTGTGAAATCCTAAAATTTTTACTTCCCCGTGACTATCCAACTGATACAAATACCCAGCTAATCCTATTCCAGAACTGTCAGTTTGTAAATAATAAGGTTTGGTAAAATCTGGATGATTCAATTCTACGGTTTCAATAAAAAGCGCCTTTACTTTTTCAAAAGCTAACTGTTCTATTTGCCCCCATTCCCATTTTTTATCCTTTTTTAACAATTCACATAAAGGTTTAATATGGAAACTATAATTAGGTATAAATTTGCGATAAAAATTACAGAGACCTAAGAACGCCCTAACTTGTTTCAATTTCTTTGGTACCGGAAATAATTGTATAGATTTAACCTTTTCTGGATCCGTACGAATTCCTTTAGTCGAAATGATATATCCTAACATCTTTACTTCAGTACTCAAAAATTCGCATTTACTTAAGTTACAAGTTAAGCCTGCCTTAGATAATTTTCCTAATATTATATCTAAATGTTCTAAATGTTGTGATAATGTTCCAGTTGTTATAATGGCTAGATCATCTAAATAATTTACGCAAAATTCCCTGACTTCGTGTCCTAGAATAAAATCCATTGCTCTACTAAAACTTCCTACTGACGTTTTTAAACCTTGAGGTAAAACATTATAGACATAAGATTTTCCATTAAATGAGAATCCTGTATACTTCTTACTAGAATCTGATATAGGAATTTGAAAATAGGCATTATTTAAATCTACTATACTAATGAATTTCGCCCCTTGAAATGAATTTAGAACATCTAATTGTAACGGTGGTTTCTCAGTTTCCGATATCATATGCTTATTTATCTCTCTAGCGTCTAACAACACACGTATAGACCCATCTCTTTTTAATGTAAAAGTCAACGGACTACAATATGGTGTGGAAGTTCGACTAATAATCCCTTGCTCTAGCATTTCTATTAACTTAGCCTCTACTTTGTCTCTATATGCATATGGTATTGGATACGTTCTCTTTACTACCGGTGAATGAGGTTCCATGGTAATAATGTGTTCATAACAATTTGCTCTCCCCAATTTGGACGTAAATAAACATTTATGTCTCATTAAAACCTCCCCTAAGGCTTCTTGTTTATTTTTATCTAATTTCAATTTGCATATTAATTCCTGAATATTTCTATCTACATTTTCTTCCACTACAGTCCTTACATCAAATTGCACTAACGAACTATCCGTACTATGAATGTTTTCCCCCTTGAAAAATTTAAACAATTTCTTTTCATTTCCTATAATAATTTCTACCCCTTCTTCCTCTCTATTAAGCTTTATGGAAGCCTGGTTTTCTTTCATCCAATCAAACCCCAATATTAAGTTAGCACTAAGACCTGGCACAATCAAAACCGTTAAATCTCGCTGAAAGGGTCCTATTCCTAAGGTAACTAAAGCAATTTTCTTTATTTCTACACTTTTCTGACCTACTGCGGTTTTAATAAAGAATGATTTGATAGGCATAGTAGGAATCGTTGGTCTTTTTACTTTCAAACTATCCCAAAACTCGCCCGAAATACATGTTATATCGCTACCTGTATCTAATAAAGCTACAATGTTTTCATCAAAAATTTGAACTAATAACTCGGACTTAAATATGGGTGTATCTACTTTATTCGCAGCTTCCTCGTCAAAACCGGCGCTTACAATATTGTCATCATCTTCCATTTGTTGTTCTATCTTTAATTTTAATGTATCTACTATTTGGCTAGGAACGTGCGGAACTAAGATCTCTGGCATACTATACCCTATCCCTTCTTTATTATTACTATTTCTAAAATCTAAGCTTATAGGTGCTCCAATTCCAGCCCTGTTACGTCCTAACGGTTTACCTGGAACCCAGTTCATCCTAATCATCATATTGTAATTTGGGTCCCCTGTGGCTGAAGCTGATCCGGAGACTAAAGTCTCAGCTTCCTTTAGTTTAACGCTTCACTACTATTTACATTTGTCTTATCTACTAAATTAACTACTTGTACTTCAGCTTCTTTTGGTCGCTGCCACTGCCTATAATTTTGCTGGTATCCTTTCTTCCTCTTTTCCCACTCCTTGAAATTTTTAGACGCGGTAGTGTTCGGGACCTCTTGCTTCTGTATGTCATCCATGCTTCTTAAGAATTCAGCCGCTTCTATTATAGTCTCTATCTTGCTAGTCGCCCAAACTTGCTGAATAAACTTAGGGTAATGCCGCATGATATCACATATTAATTGCTTTTCGGGAATGTTATAACTCAACATTTGCGCTTTGCCAGTTAATTTCAAGAAATGATCCACCATAGTGGGCGTCTCCGTTTTGTTCCATACCCCTTGCACTATTTTTCGCCTCAAATCATTTTGTTCATTTTCGCCCCAGTACGCTTTTAGAAAGTCTGACTTAAAATCATCTAACCCGCTCCATCTTCCTTTATAAATACGCGCCCAATCTCTGGCATTACCAATTAGACACTCCAGTATTAAATCCATTTCGTTGTCCGATTTACCGGCCTTTTTTAAATAAGTTTCAAGATCCTCAATGAAGGTTACTGGATGCATCGATGTTTCCCCAAATTTCGGTTTTTCCAAGTTAATGTTTTTAACGTTACAAATTATATATTTCTGCTTATCTTCAACTAAATTGGACTTCCTAGATACATCTTCGTGTACGGGACTACTCTCCATTTCTACCTCATTCTCAAACGTAATCTCGTCTTCAGGCGCTTCCTTCTCCCCCTTAGTTATATCCCGAATAGACGTCTGAGTCTTCTTAACTTCTCCGCTTAATACATTTATCTTGTTATTTAGTACGCCTAATGTACGGTTTAGCATCCGCCGTATGGACAGAAGTTCTCGTGAACGTGTTATCCTTGTCCTTCTTACGGTCCTAACTGCTTGTCTACGTTCTTCAGTCGGTAGAGATTCTCTAGGGTTTAAATTCTCCGGCTGATCAGAATTATTTTGAATTTCCTCTGAATTCCCTTGATCTTCTACTGGTTCATAACGTTTCGGTACGCGACGAGTACGAATTGGTTTACCCATGTTGCTGTTCTTTGAGGTTCTTGAGTTCTTTTTTTTTTTTTTTTTGTAAGGTCAGATATAAACAATATCGCACCAAATCTATTACCTTGGTTCTATGTTACCCAACATCTGGATGACACACAACCAAACTTCCAACTACTAGAGTATTTTTATGTTTTCGTTTAATGTATTAAAACCTACAATTTTTTTTTTTTTTTTTTTATTTATTTTTTTTTTTTTTTATTTTTTTTTATTTTTTTATTTATCTAATTATTTGATTATTTATTTAATTATTTATTTATTTATGTAATTATTTATTTATTTAAATATTTAATTATTTAAATAATTATTTATTTATTTATCTAATTATTTATTTATTTAAATATTTAATTACTTATATAACCATTTATTTATTTATCTATAGACGCACAACCCCAGATATATATATCATAATGACAAAAAAAATAATAATCTGTCTAAATTGAGTGAATAAAACTCTCACGCTTCGATTCACCCAAAAGAACAACTTAAATAAAATAACTCAAATTTTCCGCCAGATAAATCAATACGCATTAAACCGTCTACCTAGATATCTTTAAAATCTATCTTTATTTCTCTATGACCTCAATTTTAGTAACCCAAATTCAGCATTACCATAACTAAACTTACATAATAAATCCCCAATTATGGAACAACTATAAACCTTAGTAACGTTAACTTGAACTACAGAAATTATCCCTGCTGAATAATTGAATTGCAACAAATATCCGATTTAATCTATGTCCTCTCGACTATCGATTAGCGTCGTCGATAACTCTATGATTTCGTCTATGTCGCGTCCCTTATGTCATCTGCAAATGTCATTAGCACGACATGTCAAGGTTCAAACGAAATTAACTTAACTAAGGAAAAATCATTAAAATATTATATAAATATCAAGGTAGGCACTAATTTAGGCATATATTTAAGAAACATAAGTCTAGCGTGAGATGTATTTATGTGATTTACAATCGTGAGATGGTTTCTGATCTAACATTAATCCTACTTTCAACCTCAGTTTATTTTTCTTTGGCGAAAAAATCTTTAAGGTATCTACTCGTTTTATTTTTTTTTCGCAATGACCAAACCCCACTGAATAGAAAATTCCCATATATCTAACCATTCTCGCAATTTTGTGATAACTTCAATTGAACATTTAAACCTTCAAGCAATATATTCACAATGACAATTATAACCTACTAAAGAAAATTTTGCTAAAAGGTTTATTTCTTAGACAAAACGCTAATCTCCCTATATTTTTCTGTTTTAGATTCTTCCCTACTTACTAAAGTCAAGATTCGGAAATGTGAAACCCTGCTTGGATATACAATACTACTTCAGCCGTCTGCCAACTGTATGAAAAATACATAACCCAAGAATATAGCGACAACAGACCTTCACAGATCTCCTGATAGAATATGAACGCATGCAAAGCACTAATACTAGAATTCGGAAAAGTAAACAGCCGTAATAGTATCAAAGATTGAATAGTACCATGTAGACTATGGTAAGCTATATCCTAATAAACGACCCTTTAATCATTAAATAATAGTGAGTTGTTTCATTTTTCCTACCGCTATCAATATTAGCTTTATTCACAGACTGGTCAATATTTATTCATGTAAGCAATCCATAATCCAAGACTACCAAACCCGCTGAATCATTAGTGATGATATTTTACAATTATAACATCCCACAAACTAACTTCCCTCTTTTGTTTATTGTCTGATATTAAAATTAACTAGGTAAGTATTTCTACCATGAAGTCTGTTTCAATGTAGACACATTTAAATTTAAAATTTTAGGTTGGTTCGTTTACTTGTAAAGCCAAAATTTAAGTTAGCCCACATAGTTAAGTTATTTATTCTCTTCCTTACATTTCCCTAACTATCACCGCTGTCTAACCATTTGTAATAAAATTACAAGGTAAGCCTATCTTTATTCTTTTCTTTTAATAAATAAATACTTAAATCTAATCCTTATTTCCAATAGAAGATTACACCTAGCCGTACATAAATTCTTAAAAGGACAATAAATCTCAGTAGCATAAATAAAATCCGTTCTCTACCAACTAACCAATTTTAAAATGTATGCATTTATCTCTTCGCCAATTTAACACTCTTAAGCCTGAGACTTTACCGGTAGCGACATCTATCAAGTGCAACGGTAAGTTAAGGACGACTCAATCTATCCTTTTTTTTTTTCCTCGCCATCTATAAACTACGGCTGAACTAATACCTAATACACTAAGACTTTTACATGGAATTTAATACGACCCCTGATAGTTAGATGGCGCTAACTCGAAATGAAACTTCTATTTTGTTTAGGCTGAGTAAAAATTACAAATAGATTTATTATATTTTCCTTTATTTACTTATAACGGATGGTAATTTAATCTAAATTACTTCTATTTATTTATTCTTTTTTTTTTTTTATTAATCATCTCATATTGAATAGGCTGAATGGTATAATCAATTTTGCCCTAACAAAATTTTTGACATAATTAAGAACGCGACTGTCAACTATTGAAATGTCAATTAGGTGGTCGCAACTTCATAGGAAAAAATTGATCTATGAAACGGAGTAGCGATTTGATGGTCGACTATTTCCATCTCATTCGTACCTGCAGTTCCCCGCATAAGTGCATCTCTATCGGTCGGTACCTTCGTTTTGACATCTGTATCGGACACTTTTTTGAATGGGAGTCCTGTCTCTTATAACGCAGTGATTTCATTCTCGCTTTGTCAATTATGTTGTGTGAATAAACAAATGATTTTATTAATCAGTATACAATAACTATTCTACTCTATTAGAAAAATCATTTACTTCGACTACGATAAGGCAATCTTAAAGGATTAACGACACACTAACGTTGGATTTTATAGATACGTAATGAAAGGATTCTGCCTTACTCAAGAAGACACATAATTTTATGGTTACGAAGACTTCCTCAACATAGTATTCTATCAACTCTCACCACAACAGATGTGGCCCCCAACGCTCTCTCACGCTGGTGGCCATTCTACCTCACAATACCAAGAACCAA
>CM031566.1:13358644-13377224 GCA_018467065.1 Ephestia elutella
ACATGATTGGACAGCGTTTTCGATGAAAGCTGCCGGGCGGCAAATTTTTTTCCGACTTCCTTAACAATTATCGTCATATTTCAACTAATATACACAAAACCTACACAAATTATACATTAAAACCTTCCTCAAGAATCACTCTATCTATTAGTGAAAACCGCATGAAAATCCGTTCAGTAGTTTTTGAGTTTATCGCGAACGAACAGACAGACAGACAGACAGACGCCGCGGGGGACTTTGTTTTATAATATGTTATGATGTGAGACGTATTTTTAGATTCCTTGCATTCCTCCGAGTGACATAGGCTATGTGAGTTGTCAGTCGTGTTTTTTATTTTTTAATAATTCGCTTGTTGAAAGTAGTACATATGTATTATGTATATTGAAGAGTGACATTTGTTTGTGATGTGATAGTTAATATAATACTAGCTGCCCCCAGGGCTTAGCCCCCGTGGGAATTTCAGGATAAAAAAAAATATTTTGCATTACTAAGAAATCTTACACTTTCCGCCAGCCAGCCCCACATCTCTTTAGCTATAAGAACTACTATGAAAAAATACAATGCATTGACAAAAATACTTACACTTTCCCTATAGATGTTATTCCGGTCATCTTTATGGCTCACGACGACCACTCCATGCCCCGGTCTGATTCCCTTCAACTCCCCATCAGCTGATACTTCGAAGGCGCCATCTTGGAACGCTTTATACGTCGCACTGGGTATAGACTTCAGTTACACTATGGCTCGGACGGCGACGACCAATATAGCCTCAATAGCGACCACCAATCTTGGCCAGCCTCACATCTTTTTAGCTATTAGAGCTACTACGAAAAAATACAATGCATTAACAAAAATACTTACACTTTCCCTATAGATGTTATTCCGGTCATCTTTATGGCTCACGACGACCACTCCATGCCCCGGTCTGATTCCCTTCAACTCCCCATCAGCTGATACTTCGAAGGCGCCATCTTGGAATGCTTTATACGTCGCACTGGGTATAGACTTTAGTTTCACTATGGCCCCGACGGCCACGGCCAGTCGTTGGCCGGTCGATATCTCGCCGACGCCGTCGACTGATGTGCGGATGTCCGATATGCCCAGGATCTCGATAGTACTGTCCCAGGATAGAGTGTCTGATAGCTGAAATTGTAAATTTGATTAAGTTGACATTAGTCATGTTATAATTTTACTTTAATTTGAAAGTCCAGAGATAAAAGGGGTCTTTTTACTGTTTACTTTGCACTTGGCTTCGCCCGCGTGCATTTCGTTTTTCACCCGTTTCACCGCCTTTGGAGTGGAATTTCCAATATTCCTTTCTTACTGCTTACTTACGCTATATAAAGAAACTGCAAAATTTCAAGGTTACGTAACTGCATTGATAAACTAATCAGTCAGTCAGCAGTCAGTTCAATTTTATATTTTACATTTACAATATGTTGGCTTCATCATCATCATCCACAGCCTTCCGTGACCCACTGCTGGGTATAGGCCTCCTTCCGTCTACGCCAACCTTCTATGCTAGCTAGTGCTAAAACAATACCATGAAGTATTAGACTGACCTGTGCCATATTTCTAACTCTAACATCCACAGTAATGACGCCGGGTTTCAGCGGTACCACCCGCACTGACAGGCCTTCGGCTGCCTGCCTTTCTAGCATATCTGCAAAAGAAAAAATAAGTAAGTTTTACGTAACAAATAGTATCAGATAAAACCGAAATATTAATTACATGGAAAAGAAAAATTTCCCGTGCTACAACTGGTATTACAAGCCAGTATGGTACCACGGGGGAATCGCGAAAATTTTGATATCATTTGACAGTCTAGTCTAGACTTCAAATTTAACTTTTGTAGTCGTATTTTTCATGGCTGAGAGTTTGTGTTGTGTGGAATGAAACATACGCAATACTTTCTTAGTAATGTTAACGGGGTGAGCGCTGGCCCCCAGTCCGTGGCGCTCCGCAGCCACTAGCAAGGTTTGTGTGGCTGCTGATCTCCCCAGCTCAGTATATACACTCACCATCGACATGTGTCGCATAGAGCCTGGCAGTGGTCGGGTCCCGCACAGTCCACAGCACCCGCGGCGGGGGCTGCAGCGCGGACAGAGCGCTGGCCCCCAGTCCGTGGCGCTCCGCAGCCACTAGCAAGGTTTGTGTGGCTGCTGATCTCCCCAGCTCAGTATATACACTCACCATCGACATGTGTCGCATAGAGCCTGGCAGTGGTCGGGTCCCGCACAGTCCACAGCACCCGCGGCGGGGGCTGCAGCGCGGACAGAGCGCTGGCCCCCAGTCCGTGGCGCTCCGCAGCCACTAGCAAGGTTTGTGTGGCTGCTGATCTCCCCAGCTCAGTATATACACTCACCATCGACATGTGTCGCATAGAGCCTGGCAGTGGTCGGGTCCCGCACAGTCCACAGCACCCGCGGCGGGGGCTGCAGCGCGGACAGAGCGCTGGCCCCCAGTCCGTGGCGCTCCGCAGCCACTAGCAAGGTTTGTGTGGCTGCTGATCTCCCCAGCTCAGTATATACACTCACCATCGACATGTGTCGCATAGAGCCTGGCAGTGGTCGGGTCCCGCACAGTCCACAGCACCCGCGGCGGGGGCTGCAGCGCGGACAGAGCGCTGGCCCCCAGTCCGTGGCGCTCCGCAGCCACTAGCAAGGTTTGTGTGGCTGCTGATCTCCCCAGCTCAGTATATACACTCACCATCGACATGTGTCGCATAGAGCCTGGCAGTGGTCGGGTCCCGCACAGTCCACAGCACCCGCGGCGGGGGCTGCAGCGCGGACAGAGCGCTGGCCCCCAGTCCGTGGCGCTCCGCAGCCACTAGCAAGGTTTGTGTGGCTGCTGATCTCCCCAGCTCAGTATATACACTCACCATCGACATGTGTCGCATAGAGCCTGGCAGTGGTCGGGTCCCGCACAGTCCACAGCACCCGCGGCGGGGGCTGCAGCGCGGACAGAGCGCTGGCCCCCAGTCCGTGGCGCTCCGCAGCCACTAGCAAGGTTTGTGTGGCTGCTGATCTCCCCAGCTCAGTATATACACTCACCATCGACATGTGTCGCATAGAGCCTGGCAGTGGTCGGGTCCCGCACAGTCCACAGCACCCGCGGCGGGGGCTGCAGCGCGGACAGAGCGCTGGCCCCCAGTCCGTGGCGCTCCGCAGCCACTAGCAAGGTTTGTGTGGCTGCTGATCTCCCCAGCTCAGTATATACACTCACCATCGACATGTGTCGCATAGAGCCTGGCAGTGGTCGGGTCCCGCACAGTCCACAGCACCCGCGGCGGGGGCTGCAGCGCGGACAGAGCGCTGGCCCCCAGTCCGTGGCGCTCCGCAGCCACTAGCAAGGTTTGTGTGGCTGCTGATCTCCCCAGCTCAGTATATACACTCACCATCGACATGTGTCGCATAGAGCCTGGCAGTGGTCGGGTCCCGCACAGTCCACAGCACCCGCGGCGGGGCTGCAGCGCGGACAGAGCGCTGGCCCCAGTCCGTGGCGCTCCGCAGCCACTAGCAAGGTTTGTGTGGCTGCTGATCTCCCAGCTCAGTATATACACTCACCATCGACATGTGTCGCATAGAGCCTGGCAGTGGTCGGGTCCCGCACAGTCCACAGCACCCGCGGCGGGGGCTGCAGCGCGGACAGAGCGCTGGCCCCCAGTCCGTGGCGCTCCGCAGCCACTAGCAAGGTTTGTGTGGCTGCTGATCTCCCCAGCTCAGTATATACACTCACCATCGACATGTGTCGCATAGAGCCTGGCAGTGGTCGGGTCCCGCACAGTCCACAGCACCCGCGGCGGGGGCTGCAGCGCGGACAGAGCGCTGGCCCCCAGTCCGTGGCGCTCCGCAGCCACTAGCAAGGTTTGTGTGGCTGCTGATCTCCCCAGCTCAGTATATACACTCACCATCGACATGTGTCGCATAGAGCCTGGCAGTGGTCGGGTCCCGCACAGTCCACAGCACCCGCGGCAGGGGGCTGCAGCGCGGACAGAGCGCTGGCCCCCAGTCCGTGGCGCTCCGCAGCCACTAGCAAGGTTTGTGTGGCTGCTGATCTCCCCAGCTCAGTATATACACTCACCATCGACATGTGTCGCATAGAGCCTGGCAGTGGTCGGGTCCCGCACAGTCCACAGCACCCGCGGCGGGGGCTGCAGCGCGGACAGAGCGCTGGCCCCCAGTCCGTGGCGCTCCGCAGCCACTAGCAAGGTTTGTGTGGCTGCTGATCTCCCCAGCTCAGTATATACACTCACCATCGACATGTGTCGCATAGAGCCTGGCAGTGGTCGGGTCCCGCACAGTCCACAGCACCCGCGGCGGGGCTGCAGCGCGGACAGAGCGCTGGCCCCCAGTCCGTGGCGCTCCGCAGCCACTAGCAAGGTTTGTGTGGCTGCTGATCTCCCAGCTCAGTATATACACTCACCATCGACATGTGTCGCATAGAGCCTGGCAGTGGTCGGGTCCCGCACAGTCCACAGCACCCGCGGCGGGGCTGCAGCGCGGACAGAGCGCTGGCCCCCAGTCCGTGGCGCTCCGCAGCCACTAGCAAGGTTTGTGTGGCTGCTGATCTCCCCAGCTCAGTATATACACTCACCATCGACATGTGTCGCATAGAGCCTGGCAGTGGTCGGGTCCCGCACAGTCCACAGCACCCGCGGCGGGGGCTGCAGCGCGGACAGAGCGCTGGCCCCCAGTCCGTGGCGCTCCGCAGCCACTAGCAAGGTTTGTGTGGCTGCTGATCTCCCCAGCTCAGTATATACACTCACCATCGACATGTGTCGCATAGAGCCTGGCAGTGGTCGGGTCCCGCACAGTCCACAGCACCCGCGGCGGGGCTGCAGCGCGGACAGAGCGCTGGCCCCCAGTCCGTGGCGCTCCGCAGCCACTAGCAAGGTTTGTGTGGCTGCTGATCTCCCCAGCTCAGTATATACACTCACCATCGACATGTGTCGCATAGAGCCTGGCAGTGGTCGGGTCCCGCACAGTCCACAGCACCCGCGGCGGGGGCTGCAGCGCGGACAGAGCGCTGGCCCCCAGTCCGTGGCGCTCCGCAGCCACTAGCAAGGTTTGTGTGGCTGCTGATCTCCCCAGCTCAGTATATACACTCACCATCGACATGTGTCGCATAGAGCCTGGCAGTGGTCGGGTCCCGCACAGTCCACAGCACCCGCGGCGGGGCTGCAGCGCGGACAGAGCGCTGGCCCCCAGTCCGTGGCGCTCCGCAGCCACTAGCAAGGTTTGTGTGGCTGCTGATCTCCCCAGCTCAGTATATACACTCACCATCGACATGTGTCGCATAGAGCCTGGCAGTGGTCGGGTCCCGCACAGTCCACAGCACCCGCGGCGGGGGCTGCAGCGCGGACAGAGCGCTGGCCCCCAGTCCGTGGCGCTCCGCAGCCACTAGCAAGGTTTGTGTGGCTGCTGATCTCCCCAGCTCAGTATATACACTCACCATCGACGCTGTGTCGCATAGAGCCCTGGCAGTGGTCGGGTCCCGCACAGTCCACAGCACCCGCGGCAGGGGCTGCAGCGCGGACAGAGCGCTGGCCCCCAGTCCGTGGCGCTCCGCAGCCACTAGCAAGGTTTGTGTGGCTGCTGATCTCCCCAGCTCAGTATATACACTCACCATCGACATGTGTCGCATAGAGTCTGGCAGTGGTCGGGTCCCGCACAGTCCACAGCACCCGCGGCGGGGGCTGCAGCGCGGACAGAGCGCTGGCCCCCAGTCCGTCCCTCTCCGCTGAGAGCCACACGGGGCCGGGCGAGCCCACTAGCAACGTTTGTGTGGCTGCTAGCACGCGCACGCCGGATATTGGCACTACCTAAGAAAATAACAAAGTTATATGTCATATGGCGAACCACCATTTGTACATAATTTTTGTAATTTGTGCAATAAAGTTTTTTAAATAAATAAAGTTAACGACCTTTTTTAACCAGCTGCGCCCTCGGGCTCCTGTGGGAATTTCGGGATAAAAAGCATTTTCCGAATCCGGATGACATGCGCATGCCAGCGGTAATTGACGACCACGCGATCGCGCTCGCAGCGAATTTGGAAAGGGGAAAATTCGAAGTACGTTTACTTCATTTCATCAAAATACTTTTTGCGTGAAAGACAAACATCCAAACAAACGTCCATTTTCACAAACTTTCACGTTTATAATATTAGTAGTAAAAGCAATAATGAAAATGGACAAATTATGTTCTCAAATTGTATTAACTAATGGTAGTTAGTACACAACAACGTATCGCACGCTACAGTGGTCGGATGACGACTGAAGTCCATAGTTCATGGTAATCAAGTAATCTGAGTCGCGCACACACACCAACTTCATGGCTAACAGTAGGATATCTCAAACTCGGAATGTAGTGTTTTATTGATCCGATCCACTATCTAGGACGGGAATTTTAAAAATAGAACTAATTTGTTACGAGTGAATAAACAGCCAGTGTGAATTAAAAGAAATACATTGTAAGGCAGAGGCAGTAAAGCGACGCGTTCCATATTTAAAATTTAAAAAAGATAATCTCAACTATCGAGAACTATCTTTGTAAACTGAACGAATATTTTATTTTTACTGTCAATAAATATTTTAGAAAAACTGCAATTTTTCAATTATAAATAGGTATGACTGTTTGTAATATAATTGCTTGGAACGAAACGCGGGTGTTTCGCATTCCTGCCGCTAGGCGGCCGGGGTTTTCATGGCATCGCTCGGCTTGCGCCGACGCGACGGCGTGAATCGCGAGCGACCATTTTGAAATCAGTACTGGTTTGGATAGCGCGCGGAGAGGTCGCGCCGTATGAAATACCTGGTGCTAGGCGCCATTTTGTCTGAGGCCACATTGGCATAACGGATTATCCATTGTGATGTGTAATTATTAATTAGTTTGGATTGTAATGTTGGATTTCCCTTTTGTTAAATAACTATTGAACGTTTGTGTTTGTGAAAAAACCTGTTATTGTGACTTTTTCTTGTGAGATGTGAAACGTGGCTGGCTGTTCACATCCAGCTGTTCCCGTGTTTGTAATATATTGGGTAAAACTAAACGCAGGCGTTTCCTGTTATCGCCGCCAGGCGTTTTGGGGTTCTCACACTGCTAGCGTGGATGGCGTCGCGTGTGGTCCGCCATTGCATTGTCCCGGGCGATATCGGTTTGATTTTAATACGCGGAGCGGTCTCGCGTCTTTTGCTTGTTGTTTAGTTTGAGTGATAATTGTGAATTTCCTGTTTGTTAAATAACTATTGAATTTGTGTTTGTGAAAAACTCTGTTATTGTGACTTTTTCTTGTGAGAGGTGAAACGTGGCTGGCTGTTCACATCTGGCTGTTCCCGAGTGAAACTACGGGAAGAAATCTATTTATTTGTCCTGGGGAATTGAGATCTCAAGGGTTAGGTAGGGTGATTAGGAATTCCCCCTTCCCGAAGACCCTCAAGTTTGGATCCGAAGAGAAAGAAGATTTAATTTGGTAAGTGTTCAATTGTAGTTAATTTATAGGTTAGGTTATCATATAGGGCCCTGTAGCTCCCTTCATAAGCTACGGTGGTAGCAGACTGCGTTAAGTTAGTTAGGTTTTAGTCGGGCAAACGTGGTGCCGCGTGGAGATTTTTTTCCCGGTACTTATTTTTACCGGTGGTTTTTTCCCGGTGAAGTTCCGGTACAGAATTCTTCCCGCCGCTTCGTTTGTCCGGATTCTCTCTGCCACATTTTCTGGCAGCAGAGCGTAGTTGCTCTGCACATTTTCTGGTAGCAGAGCGTAGTTGCTCTGCACATTTTCTGGTAGCAGAGCGTAGTTTATCTACCCTCTATTTGTTCGTTTGTAAAAAATAATTAATTGTTTGTAAAAATTATTAGATTTTTCTTAGTTTGTTTGTATAAGAATATTTGTAACCTTTTTTGTATTTGTTTGCGGTTTGTACCGTGCGTTCCGGGTTTGTGCCATTCTCATACCTACCGCGGTTCTTCGTGTAGTTGCTTGATTTTGTTGTTTTTTATTTACCTTTTGTTATTTTTTGTTTGTGACTTGACGCGATGGCGAAGGCCTCCAATGCTAGGGCGACACTCGCCAACGAATTGAGATGGTTTGTGACGGCCGGAGGACTCCTGTCCCGGAAGGACAGGGAGGGCGCCATACTGCTAAGAGCGGATCACCTCCACTCACGATTAATTAGCGCGGAAGCGGCCATGGCGGCGCTTACCGAAGCCGATCTTACCCCGGAGGCCTACGCAGGTCACATGGCGGACATGGACCAGATCCTGAGTCTGCACGATGATATCGCGGAGGCGGTGACCGCAATAAGGGCGAGACAGGCTGGCGGACCAGCCCCTCGCACCACCTGTTAGACAGGAAGGACCAGCGGTTACTGGTCGGCTCCCCACCCTTCAGCTGTCCCACTTTGGGGGTAGGATGGAGGAGTGGGTAGCATATAAAAATATGTTTGAGTCCCTGGTCGTAGCACGACAGGATTTGTCGAAGGCCCAGAAGATGGCCTACCTCCTCTCCACTCTTGAGGACGAAGCGCGGTCGCTCATCCAGCACCTCCGGGTGGAGGACGACCAGTACGATACGGCTTGGGAGTTATTGAACTCCCGCTACCAAAACTTACGTTTGTTAGCGGATGCGCACGCCGCACAGTTGATGGCCCTGCCCAAGGTGGCCAACAGGGCACAGTTGCGCCTGCAGTTGCTCACGCCCGTTACAGTGGCCTGTAACGCGCTCCGCACACTGGGGCTGCCGGTGGACCAATGGTCTTTTTTGTTGGTGCACATTGTATTGGGCAAATTGCCCAATGACATCCGCTCGCGGTTTGAGCGCGAAAATGCGGAGCGGGATAGCACCACCCTACCAACATTCACTGACTTGGTGAAGTTTTTGGAGTTTGAGGCACGGGCTGCTGAGAATACCATGACGGACTCAGCGCCATCCAGAGCGCCTGAACGTAGGCCCTTGGAACCCTCATGGCGAGGGAGGCCCCAACAGGGACGGCAACCGCCACCGCGTGGAGCTGGTGCGCGGGTTGCACACACGGCAGCAGTCGCGAGGGACGCGGACTGCCTGCAATGTGGTCGGATGGGCCACAGCCTGCTGCAATGCAGGGACTGGCAGGGACTGCCAGTACAAGATCGGCGCCGCATGGCAAAGCGGCATGAACTTTGCTTTTATTGTTTGGGCGGTCACTATGCACGTGACTGTCCCAGTGCCATACCATGCAGTGCATGCCGTGGGCGGCACCACGCGATGCTTTGCATGAACCGCAACGGGGATGGCACCCGGATGTTGAGGCAGGGGTCCCCTATGGGCGGGGGCGCTCCTGCGCGAAGCCCCTCCACCACCGGACGGAGGACGCGGCTTCGCTCGTCGCACCCCCTCGGGAGGGGGTCGCGTACCTGCGCGGGTCTTGGCGGACCGGGACCACGCGCCCCAAGGTCATGGCCAGTATGTAGCTGGCCAGGCCCCGGATAGGGCCCCGCATGGGCGGGGGCCCTAGATCGGACGTGAGAGTGGGGACACCCCTCCACGCGGGTTACCAATGCCCAACACATGCAGCCGCAGCGGTTTTCTCCGCCGCTGCACGAGTACCCACGGCTGGAGTACCACCCGCCGTACCATATGTATGGCCGGGCCGCGGGTTATGCCCCCCTCAGATGGGGATGTGCACTCGCCCGCCATATTATCCGGGTCAGTGGCGCGCCCCTGGTTTGGAGAGAGTGGGGAGCCCGTAACTAGCTTGCTCCCCTTGCTGGGACAGAGCCGCGGACGGTTCTGCTCCCTACCGCGGTGGTCCGCGTATGGGGTCGTGGGGGAAGCCATTAATTTGAGAGCTCTGTTGGACTCAGGGGCTCAAAGCAGTTTGGTTACCACTCGAGTGGCACGCCAGTTAGGTTTAGTCGTGGAAGAACTCGCCTGTGCCACTTCTTGGAGTTGGTGGCATACCAGTGAAGTGTCTGACGGGCCAGACACTTGTCACCTTTTCTTCGCTGAAGTCCTCCACAATGAGGATCACGACTTCGGCTATGGTAATGGATACCATTGCGGGTTGGCACCCCTCGACAGACATACCGCCGGGTGTGTTGTCTTTGGTTTCGGGTCTGGATTTGGCCGACCCCTTTGTCTTTCATCCCGGCCCAGTGGACTTGCTCCTGGGCTCGGACGTATTGGAGTTGGATTTTGTTGGGTACACAGAAGGCTCTGGGTTCGTCTTCACTGATGGCAGTGTCTACGATTTTTGGTTTTGCCCTGATGGGCCCTGTGTTTGATAATGGCACCGCGGAGGAGCCACCGGTCGTCGCATCTGCGTCCTTGGCCAAGACCATGCAAAGGTTTTGGGAGGTGGAGGAGCCACCTATGAGTTCCAGGATGGATCCGGAACACGCTGAGTGCGAAGCCCTTTTTCGATCGACCACGGAGAGGTTGCCCTCCGGTCGGTTTGTAACTAGGTTACCCTTTGTTGCCTCTCGTCCTAGCCTAGGGCAAAGTAGGGCGCTTGCGGAGAAACGACTGCTGTCCATGGAGCGACGCATGCAGCGTGACCACGTACTTCGCGATAAATATATTGAATTTATGCGCGAGTACGAGGATTTGGGTCACATGTCTCCGGCTCGAGTTGATTGGAGCTCAACTGAGCATTATTTTTTGCCCCACCACGCGGTGGTGAAGGCCTCAACAGGCAAATTGAGGACCGTCTTCGATGGGTCCGCACCCACTTCGAACGGGGTTTCGTTGAATCTGTGTTTGCATTCGGGACCCAAATTGCATAGGGACATAATTGACATCATCTTGAACTTTAGAAGACATCAAGTGGTTTTTGGTGCGGACATCCGGATGATGTTCCGCCAGACAGTCATACATCCTGAGGACAGGCGATTCCAGTTGATACTCTGGCGTGAGCGCCCTGAGGATCCTGTGACGGTGTATGAACTCAACACAAACACGTATGGTTTGAAATCTAGTCCCTATATCGCCATCAGATCATTGCTTGAATTGGCAGAGCGGGAACGGATCCGCTTTCCCCGTGGGGCTTCCGTGCTGTCACGTGACTTGTATGTTGATGACGTGTGCACCGGAGCCCAAAGTATTGAGGAGGCCCTCCTACTGCGGGATGAATTGATTGAAATATTGAAGACAGGTGGCTACGAGCTACGTAAGTGGTTGTCTAATGAGCCTAAAGTTCTAGAAGGGATCCCGGAGGATCACCAACAGAACCCTCACCTGTTTGAGGATGTGGATGATCCCAACAGGATAGCGGTGCTGGGCATGCAGTACCAGCCGCTAACCGATATTTTTACATTCCAAGTGGACTTGGAAATACCAAAGGTCTGGACTAAGAGAACGGTGTTGTCCGTAATAGCTCGTATGTTTGATCCAAGCGGTTGGATCAGTCCAGTGATATTCTCTGCAAAGTGTCTTCTTCAGAGACTTTGGACTTTGGGCGTCTCGTGGGACGAGCCGCTGTTTGGCTCTCCATTGGATGATTGGCTCGAGTTGTTTTCATCGATTAAGGAAGTCAATCGGATTGCCTTGCCTCGTCGAATATTGCCACCCGGGAAATATCGAGCCAGCCTGCATGGCTTTTGTGACGCGTCGGAGCGAGGCTACGCCGCGTCAGTCTATATGCGGACAGTTGACGCCGATGGCCGGGTCAATGTCTCGCTTTTGTTAGGGAAGAGCAAGGTCGCCCCCATCAGGACTAGGCTGACTATTCCCAAGCTTGAGTTGAGTGGAGCTCACCTTCTCTCTAAATTGTTGCATCACGTTGCATGTGAGCTGGCGGCCACGGTCGAGATACGGGACATCTTCGCCTGGTCGGATAGCCAGGTCGCGCTTGCATGGTTGCGCGCGGCCCCACATACCTTGGAGGTTTTTGTGGGAAATCGGGTTTCCCAAATCCAGAATATCGGAATTGATATAACATGGAGACATGTGCCGGGAGAGCTTAACCCAGCGGACTGTGCCTCCCGAGGTTGTACGGCACCAGAATTGGTGTCACACCCGCTCTGGTGGGGTCCAGAGTGGCTGATGGGATCAGAAACATCTTGGCCTGTCTGTCAGACAGATGTTACTTCTTTGAGTTTGACTGGGCTCCGTGTACATGCTGTAGTCGCTGAGACGACGTCGGAGCCGGATTGGCTACTTGCTCAGTATAGCAGCTTGGATAAGCTTCTGGGTGTTACCAGTTGGATTAAGCGTTTCATACATAATTGTAGAAACCCACAGGCAAAGCGGTTGGAGCCGATTGCAGGTGCAGAAGAGCGCCGGAGCGCATTGTTGCATTGGGTCCGTGTCGTGCAGACCGGACGGTTTGAGTCAGAGCTTCGTATTTTGCGCGACGGACGCGCTAAGTTGAAGGGCGCGGTCGCTCGTTTGAACCCGTACATCGACTCGGATGGGCTTCTTCGGGTTGGAGGCAGGCTCCGGAAGGCGGATCTTCCATATGAGACTCGCCATCCTCTGTTGTTGCCCAAGGGCGGACCCTTGGTGCAGCTTTTGGTGTCTGATCGACACATTCGTAACGCCCATGCTGGGTGCAATGCTTTGTTGGCTATTTTGCAACGCGAATTTTGGATTTTGTCTGCCCGAAGAGCAATCCGTAGTGTCCTGTTTCGATGTATTGCATGTTATAGGTTGAAGGCATCCACGATGCAACCACAGATGGGTGATTTGCCCGCTGATCGAATCCGACCTTCGAGACCGTTTGACGGCGTTGGAACCGATTTTGCCGGTCCCTTTTCGATCAAGGCTTCTCCCTTTCGTAATGCCCGTATTGTGAAGGGCTATTTGTGTGTATTTGTTTGTTTGGCCACCAAGGCTGTCCATTTGGAGGTGGTATCGGCTCTGACTACGGAGGCCTTCGTCGCCGCGTTGGATCGCTTTGTTTCGCGTCGAGGTCTACCTTCCCTTATTAGGTCTGACAATGGCACAAACTATAAAGGAACTGTAAATTATCTTAAGGATGTTTCTGTGTTTATTGATAAAAATTGTACTAGTTTAAGTCAAATTGCTGCCCAAAGGGGAATAACCTGGAAGTTTAGTCCCCAAGTTGCCCCCATTGGGGAGGGGATTTTTGAAGCGGCTGTGAAATCCGCAAAGACCCACCTCCGCCGCATTATCGGAGAAACGGCTCTAACTTTTGAAGAGCTGGCCACAGTGTTTTGTAAAGTTGAGGCGGTCCTCAACTCTCGTCCTCTCTGTCCGCTATCTCCAGATCCAAATGACTTGGAAGCTCTCACCCCTGGTCATTTTTTGGTGGGAGGGCCGTTGAATGCCCTGCCCGAATACCCGTGGAAGGATGAACGCGTATATCGGTTGTCGCGTTTTCAAATGTTGCAGCAAATGAGCCAGGACTTTTGGCGTCGCTGGTCGCTTGAATATTTGCATTTGCTGCAGCAAAGAGTGAAGTGGACAGACAGGACTGAGCCTCCCAGGGAGGGTGATTTAGTATTGTTAAAAGAGGCAAATTTGCCCTCATTGCTTTGGCGACGAGCTCGCATATTACGTTTGATTCTTGGCGGAGATGGCACTCCGCGTGTGGCTGAGGTGTTGGTCGACGGTTCGATTTTAAGGAGAGGTGTGACCTCTCTCGCCCGCCTTCCCGTAGAGTAAGCTAGCGGTCTGCTTCTCAGACCGGGACGGGGGGATGTTTGTAATATATTGGGTAAAACTAAACGCAGGCGTTTCCTGTTATCGCCGCCAGGCGTTTCGGGGTTCTCACACTGCTAGCGTGGATGGCGTCGCGTGTGGTCCGCCATTGCATTGTCCCGGGCGATATCGGTTTGATTTTAATACGCGGAGCGGTCTCGCGTCTTTTGCTTGTTGTTTAGTTTGAGTGATAATTGTGAATTTCCTGTTTGTTAAATAACTATTGAATTTGTGTTTGTGAAAAACTCTGTTATTGTGACTTTTTCTTGTGAGAGGTGAAACGTGGCTGGCTGTTCACATCTGGCTGTTCCCGAGTGAAACTACGGGAAGAAATCTATTTATTTGTCCTGGGGAATTGAGATCTCAAGGGTTAGGTAGGGTGATTAGGAATTCCCCCTTCCCGAAGACACTCAAGTTTGGATCCGAAGAGAAAGAAGATTTAATTTGGTAAGTGTTCAATTGTAGTTAATTTATAGGTTAGGTTATCATATAGGGCCCTGTAGCTCCCTTCATAAGCTACGGTGGTAGCAGACTGCGTTAAGTTAGTTAGGTTTTAGTCGGGCAAACGTGGTGCCGCGTGGAGATTTTTTCCCGGTACTTATTTTTACCGGTGGTTTTTTCCCGGTGAAGTTCCGGTACAGAATTCTTCCCGCCGCTTCGTTTGTCCGGATTCTCTCTGCCACATTTTCTGGCAGCAGAGCGTAGTTGCTCTGCACATCCCGAGTGAACCTTTGGGAAGAAACCTACGTATTTATTCTGGGGAATGAGATCTCGGGGTAGGTTGGGTGCTTAGGGATCGCCCCCCTTCCGAAGACACTCGAAGTTGGATCCGAAGATTAAGAAGATTCAGTTTGGTAAGTGGTTTGTAATTGTAGTTATTAAGTTAGGTTAGTATATAGGGCTCTGTAGCTCCCGTTATAAGCTATGGTGGTAGCAGTCTGCGTATAGGTTAAGTTAGGTTCTAGTCGGACAAACGTAGTGCCGGGTCGAGGTTTTTACCGGTATTTTTTGTTTACCCGGTAAATTTTTCGGTACCGAACCCTCCCGCCATTTCGTTTGCCCGGATTCTCTGCGCACATTCTCTGGTAGCTGGAGCAGCCCGCTGCTGGGCATAGGACCGTTGAGGCAGTCCGTCCAGTGCTGGGCCTATGGTTGGCGAGGCAGCACGGCCTACTGACATTCCGCCTGACGCAGATACTCACCGGGCATGGTTGCTTCGGGGGGTATCTGTGTCGCGTGGCGGGTCGGGAGCCGTCTGCCGTTTGCCACCATTGCGACGGATGCCTGGACGAAGATGCCCAGCACACATTAGAAGTCTGCCCAGCCTGGGTGGAGGACCGCGCAGAGTTGTGCGCGGTCGTGGGGAACGACCTCTCACTGTCGACTGTCGTACAATGTATGGTCGACAGTGAGACGTCGTGGACAGCAATGCAGGCCTTTGCGGAAAGCGTTATGCTCCGCAAAGAGGCGGCGGAGAGGGTGCGTGAGGATACCACAAACCTCGACATCCGCCGCCGGCGCCCGGGGCGCAGAAGGCGGGCTTACGGCCTGCTTCAGCTGCCCCCACATTAACGGCCGGTCGGGCGGCGGAAACGGGATTCCGTCGTCCGGCTTAACGGTCCCGAGTAGAAAGGCGCGCTCGTGTCAAGCGTGCCTTTCCCCTAGCGGGTAGAATTGAAGGCTGACGAGTCGTCCCGCTGGCTGCTCCGAGGAGAGCGGCCGAGCCGAGGCCGCCGTGGTAGCGGCCGCCGCGCCGGGGCTGTGGAGCGAGAGTAGCACATGGTCCCGGCACAAATGCGGTAGGCGTTGGCACCGTGTGGTTTTAGTGGGTTCAAGTCCCACACACCTGTCCGGCTTCCCGTGGCCGGATGGACGGGACGAGGGTCTTTCCACACGTTAAAAAAAAAAAAAAAAAAAAAGGTTCTAGTCGGACAAACGTAGTGCCGGGTCGAGGTTTTTACCGGTATTTTTTGTTTACCCGGTAAATTTTTCGGTACCGAACCCTCCCGCCATTTCGTTTGCCCGGATTCTCTGCGCACAATGACTATTCATAGCTTTATTTTAACCCTTTATAAAAGTGTTATTTTACTACTAACCTCCAACTCAGCATCGGCAGAAGCCATCTCCACATTAGCAATATCTGTAGCCGTCAGTTTGATCTTCGCGACACCTTTAGCGAGCCCTTGCACGATGCCGCTTGGTGACACCTGGAAATTAACTTTATTTTAACATCGGCTGAATATAATGTAAAGACTTTTCACAGTTTTCCTTTTTAGACTCACTAGTCGGCGCTACTGGCGAAAGCAATCCTCTCAGACGAAGGAAAAAAGAATAGACATAACATACCTACAAAAATTTGTGCATACCTTAAGCCGGCGCCGACAAAGGATTTGGCACAAATATGGCGGCCTGCGCGTACTAAGTGACAAAACATGGCGACCGGCCGCATAACTACTGTTTGTATATAGATTGTGATGCCGGTTCTATTCTTTTTTACTAAGTCTATGGTAATCTTTTATACTAAGTCAATGGTACACCTGTCAATTGACACATCGTCATTGACAGCGTTGTAGATGTAGATGTCTGCATTTCAAAACAGCTGCAGCCACGAGCTGCTGGGCACCAGCTCCAGGGAACACCAGCTGTCAGTATATGTTGGGACTGCAGTCACCTCTAGGTAGTGGGTGGCGGGCGAGCGGTACGCCAGCTTGGCAGCTGCAGCCGCCAGCTGCTGGGCACCAGCTCCAGGGAACACCAGCACCTGCAGTATATGTCGGGACTGCAGTCACCTCTAGGTAGTGGGTGGCGGGCGAGCGGTACGCCAGCTTGGCAGCTGCAGCCGCCAGCTGCTGGGCACCAGCTCCAGGGAACACCAGCTGTCAGTATATGTTGGGACTGCAGTCACCTCTAGGTAGTGGGTGGCGGGCGAGCGGTACGCCAGCTTGGCAGCTGCAGCCGCCAGCTGCTGGGCACCAGCTCCAGGGAACACCAGCACCTGCAGTATATGTCGGGACTGCAGTCACCTCTAGGTAGTGGGTGGCGGGCGAGCGGTACGCCAGCTTGGCAGCCGCAGCCGCCAGCTGCTGGAGCACCAGCTCCAGGGAACACCAGCACCTGCAGTATATGTCGGGACTGCAGTCACCTCTAGGTAGTGGGTGGCGGGCGAGCGGTACGCCAGCTTGGCAGCTGCAGCCGCCAGCTGCTGGGCACCAGCTCCAGGGAACACCAGCACCTGCAGTATATGTCGGGACTGCAGTCACCTCTAGGTAGTGGGTGGCGGGCGAGCGGTACGCCAGCTTGGCAGCTGCAGCCGCCAGCTGCTGGGCACCAGCTCCAGGGAACACCAGCACCTGCAGTATATGTCGGGACTGCAGTCACCTCTAGGTAGTGGGTGGCGGGCGAGCGGTACGCCAGCTTGGCAGCTGCAGCCGCCAGCTGCTTGGCACCAGCTCCAGGGAACACCAGCACCTGCAGTATATGTCGGGACTGCAGTCACCTCTAGGTAGTGGGTGGCGGGCGAGCGGTACGCCAGCTTGGCAGCTGCAGCCGCCAGCTGCTGGGCACCAGCTCCAGGGAACACCAGCACCTGCAGTATATGTCGGGACTGCAGTCACCTCTAGGTAGTGGGTGGCGGGCGAGCGGTACGCCAGCTTGGCAGCTGCAGCCGCCAGCTGCTGGGCACCAGCTCCAGGGAACACCAGCACCTGCAGTATATGTCGGGACTGCAGTCACCTCTAGGTAGTGGGTGGCGGGCGAGCGGTACGCCAGCTTGGCAGCTGCTGGCCGCCAGCTGCTGGGCACCAGCTCCAGGGAACACCAGCACCTGCAGTATATGTCGGGACTGCAGTCACCTCTAGGTAGTGGGTGGCGGGCGAGCGGTACGCCAGCTTGGCAGCTGCAGCCGCCAGCTGCTGGGCACCAGCTCCAGGGAACACCAGCACCTGCAGTATATGTCGGGACTGCAGTCACCTCTAGGTAGTGGGTGGCGGGCGAGCGGTACGCCAGCTTGGCGAGGTGCGGCGGCGGGCCCCCGCGGTGCCGCAGCTGTAGCCGCGCACCGACTGCCAGCCGAGATCTGCTGGGCACCACTTCTAGCGGCGGGAACACCACCACCTGGAAGGTATTTACGTAAGTCAGTGAGCACTTAAAATGCAAATACATGAGATTAACTACTTATAGTCTTCTCGTGGTTCGATAGGACAAATCTTTAGAGATAAAATAGATAATAAAATAAACTGAACCCAGAGCACAATGAGGGTTATCGATTTCCCGATCACTCGTTGGCGCGACAAGTGAGGTCTGTTACATGGTACAATGCTGTTTGTAATATAATTGCTTGGAACGAAACGCGGGTGTTTCGCATTGCTGCCGCTAGGCGGCCGGGGTTTTCATGGCATCGCTCGGCTTGCGTCGGCGGCGACGGCCATATTAGTATCGGTTTGGATAGCGCGCGGTGAGGTCGTGCAGTATGAAATACCTGGTGCTAGGCGCCATTTTGTCTGAGGCCACATTGGCATAACGGATTATCCATTGTGATGTGTAATTATTAATTAGTTTGGATTGTAATGTTGGATTTCCCTTTTGTTAAATAACTATTGAACGTTTGTGTTTGTGAAAAAAACCTGTTATTGTGACTTTTTCTTGTGAGATGTGAAACGTGGCTGGCTGTTCACATCCAGCTGTTCCCGAGTGAACCTTCGGGAAGAAACCTACGTATTTATTCTGGGGAATGAGATCTCGGGGTAGGTTGGGTGCGTAGGGATCGCCCCCCTTCCGAAGACACTCGAAGTTGGATCCGAAGATTAAGAAGATTCAGTTTGGTAAGTGGTTTGTAATTGTAGTTATTAAGTTAGGTTAGTATATAGGGCTCTGTAGCTCCCGTTATAAGCTATGGTGGTAGCAGTCTGCGTATAGGTTAAGTTAGGTTCTAGTCGGACGGGGT
>CM031566.1:13377324-13392950 GCA_018467065.1 Ephestia elutella
ACCACGACCACTCTTACAACAGTGACCGACTGAGAAGTAGAAGGCCAAAGTAAAAATATCTATAGCATTTGTCTCATTACTGGGTAAAAGCCTAGGCTTCCCACTCTCTTTCCATGAATCCCTGTCCCAGTTATGCTGATTGTTAGACAGACCCGTCACGAGAAGAAGTTAATGAAACGACGTATGAATCTGCCGAGTGCGTTTATTACACTAAAGTAAAACTATGCTATTGTCAATGTTGTAAAAGTAGGTTGCACGTAGTGCTGTGTACGACAAAATTATAAAACGTGAAAAATGTAAAATTATGTAAGAATGTTCTGCTTAGCCTGAACACCTGGTTTTTTACATCCACTCTCTATCGAATGCTCCTTTGACAATTTGTTCTTGTGGGCTGGTGTTTTCTGATGCTTATAGAGTTTACCATTATCTTCTACTTATTGTGTGATACAACTTTATCTCCTCATTTAAAAGTATGACGTTCCACTTTCTCTATCCTATTTACGATTTTCTCAGTACAGAATAGTTAATAGTACCTAACTAGGGTTAATTTCTGTATATTGAAAAATGTTTGAAGTAAGAACTAACATGACAGACAACATGACTAAAAATAGTTTATCTATAGAATTTGGTCAATTAGTTGATAAATGAATTTCAGTTTTCCATGGACAGTTTTTGTGACAAATGTATATATATGTATGTGGCATGTAGGCAGGGACTGGATACCGATATTTTCAAAATACCGATATTTTGAGGAAAATATCGATAACGGAATCGATAACTGACGAAAATACCAATATTTGTATCGCTATTATGGTGAACTGGTATAAAAGTATCGATAATTTTATCGATACCTAGTACTGATACCTAGGCTGCGAGGCGACGTTGCTAGATCGTGCACGTCACGTGTACCGCGGCCACCGCCGGCTGGCGCCGAGCGCAAGACGGCACGGTGTGGCAACAGCGCGCGCAAGCGCGTCACTCGCATGAGCATTTATTTATTTGATGTTTTGTTGTGGTTCTCGCGCGACCACCTACTTTTGTATGTTGTGAAAAAATTGTGCAAAATAAATAAGACTACTTTAATACGAGTATAAGAATAAATGACAAGTGTGAATTAGAAATAGAGGGTAATAATACTGACAAAGGATATAAAATTAATTTTAATGAATATGCGAAGAGAATTTCATATAGCTTTTGCCCGCGGCTTCGCCCGCGTGAATTTCACACGGGAATAGTGCTTTTTCTCGGGATGTAAGGTACACTATGTCCTTCTCCGTACTTTTAACTATGAGTATGCGCAGAGATAGACAAATTTTTAATCGGATATTTTTACTCGAATAATCATACGAATAAAATTTTATCCGTGGAAATTCATCCGCAGAAAATTTATACACGAATAAATCATCCGCGGATAAATTGGCCACGAATAAATTATCCGTGATATTATCCGTCATTTGAATCCATATATTTCCGTGATACTAATATTATAAATGCGAAAGTTTGGATGTGAGTTTGTAATTCTGTGAGTTTGTGAGGATGTTTGTTACTCAATCACGCAAAATATACTGGACGGATTTCGATTAAATTTGGTATACGGGTAGAAAAATACCGGGAATAGCACATAGGGTACTTTATATCCCGAAATTCTCAAGGGAGCGAAGCCCCGGGGCGTGGATAGTAACGAATAAATTACGACATCATTTTCATACAATCATTTTAGGTAAGTAATGCTTGTTTGTTTTTGATGTAAAACATCTGTCGTCTCGCTTCTGACAATCTATAGGAGTGATTTTGTAGTGTTAAACTTAAACTTAGGGAAGCGCCCTCCGTTTGATTAGACCGAAACGGTCGCTCAAATGGCAAATGTTTTACATCACGATGTGGATAACAAAAACCGGCGCTTCCATAAGATCAATTTTGACACTACGAAATCACTCCTACAGATTGTCAAAGCGAGAGGACAGGTGTTTTACATCAACAAATGACCAAGCCTTATTTAACCAAAACGATTGTATGAAAATGATGACGTAATTTATTCGTTATTCAAATGACGGATAATATCACGGATAATTTAATCGTGGCCAATTTACCAGCGGATGAATTTTCACGAATAAAAATTTATTCGGATAATTGCTGTAATAAAAATTTCTTCGAATAATGCCCATCTCTGAGTATGCGTAATTTCAGGAAGATTGGTTTAGTAGATAAAGCGTGTAACAAACAAACAAATAAATAAACAAACTCAATTTCGCATTTATAATATGGGTACTAATTAAACAGGCTTCTTTTTAATAGCATTATTCACCTCTAAATATATAAATTGCTTTCTAAATTACTAAGTCAGCCACAATTGACGAGCATCTGAATAAATCTATCTTAGCCACTAGTTATCTTCCAGTAAATCACTCTAATAATAACTCAGTACGGTGATTATTTTTTAGCATCTAAATTTTTAACATGCATTCAAGCAATAAACTTCTATATTATTGATATATGGCAACAAATAGTAATTCTATTAGCTTCTAATTTTATAACTCATATACATGAATCGAATGGTACTATACGTTACTGTTTCTACATCACCCAGTTGGTTGACTGGTAGAGAAGGCCCTAGGCTTTAAGTTCGCCTTTTACTTTTTTGTAATAAAGTTAAAAATAAATAAATGAAAATAAATGGCCCTCTCTGATTGATGCAAATGGCCGGTCGCTGTCATCTGGCGCACTCGCACTGAATCGTGCGGTGGTCATTTTCAAGATAAAAGAATATCTATAAGAACATATAATAAAACAGTAAACATATTTTGTCTGTACATTTAGTATTTTTGACTGAAATGGAAAGAGGGACACTTAAAAAGAATAATAGAAAGGATTTTTTTTTTTTTGGAATTTCTTATTAGTCTGTCTGACTGTCTGCAAAATCTACAGGACGGATATGAATGAAACTTTTTTGTTGTATAGCTATTAAGCCTGGGCAACATATAGGCACCTGATGAAGAACCCTAACAGAACAGCTAAACTATAAGAAATATGGAAATGGTACCTCTTTGCAAAAGTTTATCAATCTGACGAGCATTTTCTGTTGACTTATAAAAATCGAAGATCAGGATCATCTGATGAAGATTTCCAAGAGACCAGCTACTCTATAAAATAAAGGCAAATGGGACCTTAGCAAAAGTCGTTCAATCCGATGAGCATTTTCTACTGACGTATAAATAGACAGGACACGGGATAGGACAAAGAGGGACTCGGGGTGGGAGTGGCGGTACACGGGAAATTGTACGAGCAGATGAACGTCGTTTATTGAAAGAAATATCACTTTTGATTAATTTTATCACCGCGACTGTACTACGAGTACCTAATATATTTCCGCCGGACACTGGATAACCAAGTGGATGAAATTTTGAGTACTGGAGTTAAGATTACTACAGTTTGGAACACAAAAAGATTTTTCATCTAAGCGAAACTCACGCGGGCGATGCCGCGGGCAACAGCTAGTATGATCTATTATTTCACACGCTGAGATAATAATATATGATGTTGTAAATTGAAGTTTCAATTTGATTATTTTAAGGAACTAGTTTTGAAGCTGTAAAATGTAAAATGGTGATCATCATCATCATCATCAAATTTAAGAGCGAGGCTCTTGTCGGTGGAGTTCCTTCCATTTTTCTCTCTCCATTGCCAACTGTTTTACTTCTTGATACGACCCGACGCACACTTTTTCCTTTATTTGCCTCATGTAGCCTTGTCTTGGTCTTCCTGGGCCCCTTCTTCCTTTTATTTTTCCTTCTATAATGTTTCTAATGAAGTCATCGTGTCGTATCAGGTGCCCTAACATTTTCCCTCTTCTACTTTCAATAGTTTTAATAATGCTTCTTTTTTCTCCTATTCTGTTTAAGACCTCCTCATTTGTTATTCTTTTTGTCCAGCTAATCCAGGATTAGCTGGACAAAATGGTGATAAGTTGTAAAATCTGTGGCTGAATTAGTAAATTACGTGGCAATTTACCAATTAGAAAGACAAGTTAAAATAATCGTTGATCTTTAATTGACGCTTACTTTAAAATATTTAATGGGCGTTGTAAAAAAGACGAATTAGTATATTAGAGGCTAAAGCATTTCCCCGTTGCTTAGTTATAAAAAGAGAAGGTTGATCACGGGGCCAAATAAAAATTCTGTGGCTGGACTTATTATTTCTCTTATAATATTAGTTAGGATTAGGATTAAATCATTTGGATAAAGATAAAAGAGAAGAAATTGAGTCGTTAATTCATGAATATACATCAGTTTTTGCTAAAAATAAATATGATATAGGAACTGTGATCAGACACGAAGCTAGAATAGATTTATTGGTAGACAGATATTGCAGTAAAAGAACTTACAGATGAATGGTAGAGGCTAAAAAATAAATAGAACAACAAATAGCAAAACTATTAGATAAAGTTGATAGAAGAATTTTATAGTCCATTTGCAGCACCTGTAACTTGGGCATTTAAAAAGGACAACAGAAAGTCGAGATTGTGTATAGATTTCAGAGATTTAAATAAAATAGTAGTACCGCAAGCTCAACCTTTTCCATTGAATAATGATGTAATGGCTAAAACCAGGAATTGTAATTTTTTTTCAACGTTGGACATAAATTCTGCATTTTGGTCTATACCCTTGAGAATAGAAGATAGGAAAAAGACAGGATTCGTTACAAAGGAAGGACATTTTCAATGGAAGTGACTGCCATTCATTTGGATAAAAAACTTCTCCAGAAAATTTTCAAACAATTTTGATTAATATATTAAGAGAGTTTAAATTAACGGATTTTGCAGTAGATTACATAGATGATATATATATATATTTTTTTCTAAAACATTTGATGAACATATTGATCATTTGAATCAATTATTAGAAGCTATCAGAAAAGAACGATTTAGATTAAAATTTACAAAATGGACCTTTGGATCAGATTCAGTAAAATATTTAGGACATAATATATTTCAAAATAATAGCGTTAGACCATTAAAAGATTATTTGGTTTCCATAAATAACTTTTCTGTTCTGAAAACTCAACAAATGTGCGACAATTTCTGGGAAAAATAAATGTTTACCATGAATATATACCAAGAAGTTCTATTATATTAGACTCATTGAATAATTTGCTCAGAATGAAACAGAAATTTATTTGGACTGATGAATATCAAAAATCTTTAGAAACTGTAAAAAATCTCTTATGTTCTCAACGAATTTTAGAAGTTTTTGATCAAGATTTGCCATTTAACGTATATACTGATGCGTACATAGAAGGAATTGGTGCAATTTTGAAACAGGTACAGCCTCATGGTAAAGAAAAACCTGTAGCTTATTTTTCAAAAAAAATTAACACTGCTTAGAAAAAGAAGAAGGCTATTTATTTAGAATCTTTAGCCATTAGAGAAGCCGGTTCCGGCTAACAACACACGTGAGTATCCGTATTCAGACTATTTCTCACGTTAATTTTAATCAAATTATTAAAAAGCCGTGAGATATTGGCTGATAGGTAAATCATTTACGGTTTATACAGACCTTTGGAAAATATGAATTTAAAATCAAAAACTGACGAAAAACTAGGAGATGTATCATGCTATTTATCAAAGTATAACTTTAATATAAAATATGCACCTGGAAAAAATTAGAGGCTGATTGTCTCAGTAGAAATCCAGTATTAAGTCAGATGAAATCGAAGATGAGCAATTAAAAATTATGATTTTCATTCATTTACAAGATATTTCTATGAATCAAGTAAAAAACGACGAAGTTCAAAACAATAAAAACAAGTTTATACTTATTTTTGAGAAAGGTGGAAACAAACGAGAAAATAATAATATCTGAAGAGTTCAGTTTGAGACTTTTAAAAAAGATACATTAAAATATATGTCATATTGGAATTAGACAAATGCAGAAGATGGTTAGTTCAATCAATTTAGTGGAAAATTTGACCATAAATATCAGGAAGATCTGTAGGAATCTGATGTGAGATTTGTATCGTAATTCTAATATCCTAATTCTTATAATATTATAAATGCGAAAGATTGGATGTGAGTTTGTGAGGATGTTTGTTACTCAATCACGCAAAATCTACTAGATGGATTTCGATGAAATTTGGTATACGGGTAGAAAAATACCGAGAATAGCACATAGGGTACTTTTTATGAAAAAATTCCCACGGAAGCGATGCCCCGGGTCGTGGCTAGTCAAAAATAAATCAAGAGGACAAAACAAATTTGAAAGTATGTCTTATTTAGGTCTAGTAAACAGACCTTTTGAGATAATGTCCATAGACACAATTAGTAGTTTTGGAGGCTCAAGATCTACAAAAAAATATTTACATCTATTAGTAGATCATTTTACTAGAGATGCTTTTATTCTGACGTCGAAAACACAGACTGCTAACGATTTTATAAAACTTGTCTTAAGAATAACAGATGCAGATAATATTGGTATAATACTTACTGATAGAATTAATTCAAATTTAAGAGACGAGGGAATTCCTCTGATATTTACAACTGTGCAGAGTCACTACGGTCTGCTGCCAGAAAATGTGGCAGAGAGAATCCGGACAAACGAAGCGGCGGGAAGAATTCTGTACCGGAACTTCACCGGGAAAAAACCACCGGTAAAAATAAGTACCGGGAAAAAATCTCCACGCGGCACCACGTTTGCCCGACTAAAACCTAACTAACTTAACGCAGTCTGCTACCACCGTAGCTTATGAAGGGAGCTACAGGGCCCTATATGATAACCTAACCTATAAATTAATTACAATGGAAAACCACTTACCAAGCTAAATCTTCTTTCTCTTCGGATCCAAACTTGAGTGTCTTCGGGAAGGGGGAATTCCTAATCACCCTACCTAACCCATGAGATCTCAATTCCCCAGAACACATAAATAGATTTCTTCCCGAAATCGGCTCGGCAACAGATAGATGTGAGCGAGCAGCCACGCGTCACATCCCACAGGAGAAAGTCACAATGACGGGCACACAAACACAAAGTTCAATAGTTATTTAACAAACAGGAAATTCACCAATACAACTCAAGATAATTAGCAATCAAAGAACGCGGGACCTCTCGCGTATTAAAAATCAAACCGATATCGCATAGGACAATGGCGACCGTCCGCGAGCCATCATGCACGCGAGCAATGTGTGAACCCCAAAACGCCTGGCGGCGATAACAGGAAACGCCTGCGTTTAGTTTTACCCAATATATTACAAACATCCCCCCGTCCCGGTCTGAGAAGCAGACCGCTAGCTTACTCTACGGGAAGGCGGGCGAGAGAGGTCACACCTCTCCTTAAAATCGAACCGTCGACCAACACCTCAGCCACACGCGGAGTGCCATCTCCGCCAAGAATCAAACGTAATATGCGAGCTCGTCGCCAAAGCAATGAGGGCAAATTTGCCTCTTTTAACAATACTAAATCACCCTCCCTGGGAGGCTCAGTCCTGTCTGTCCACTTCACTCTTTGCTGCAGCAAATGCAAATATTCAAGCGACCAGCGACGCCAAAAGTCCTGGCTCATTTGCTGCAACATTTGAAAACGCGACAACCGATATACGCGTTCATCCTTCCACGGGTATTCGGGCAGGGCATTCAACGGCCCTCCCACCAAAAAATGACCAGGGGTGAGAGCTTCCAAGTCATTTGGATCTGGAGATAGCGGACAGAGAGGACGAGAGTTGAGGACCGCCTCAACTTTACAAAACACTGTGGCCAGCTCTTCAAAAGTTAGAGCCGTTTCTCCGATAATGCGGCGGAGGTGGGTCTTGGCGGATTTCACAGCCGCTTCAAAAATCCCTCCCCAATGGGGGCAACTTGGGGGACTAAACTTCCAGGTTATTCCCCTTTGGGCAGCAATTTGACTTAAACTAGTACAATGTTTATCAATAAACACAGAAACATCCTTAAGATAATTTACAGTTCCTTTATAGTTTGTGCCATTGTCAGACCTAATAAGGGAAGGTAGACCTCGACGCGAAACAAAGCGATCCAACGCGGCGACGAAGGCCTCCGTAGTCAGAGCCGATACCACCTCCAAATGGACAGCCTTGGTGGCCAAACAAACAAATACACACAAATAGCCCTTCACAATACGGGCATTACGAAAGGGAGAAGCCTTGATCGAAAAGGGACCGGCAAAATCGGTTCCAACGCCGTCAAACGGCCTCGAAGGTCGGATTCGATCAGCGGGCAAATCACCCATCTGTGGTTGCATCGTGGATGCCTTCAACCTATAACATGCAATACATCGAAACAGGACACTACGGATTGCTCTTCGGGCAGACAAAATCCAAAACTCGCGTTGCAAAATAGCCAACAAAGCATTGCACCCAGCATGGGCGTTACGAATGTGTCGATCAGACACCAAAAGCTGCACCAAGGGTCCGCCCTTGGGCAACAACAGAGGATGGCGAGTCTCATATGGAAGATCCGCCTTCCGGAGCCTGCCTCCAACCCGAAGAAGCCCATCCGAGTCGATGTACGGGTTCAAACGAGCGACCGCGCCCTTCAACTTAGCGCGTCCGTCGCGCAAAATACGAAGCTCTGACTCAAACCGTCCGGTCTGCACGGCACGGACCCAATGCAACAATGCGCTCCGGCGCTCTTCTGCACCTGCAATCGGCTCCAACCGCTTTGCCTGTGGGTTTCTACAATTATGTATGAAACGCTTAATCCAACTGGTAACACCCAGAAGCTTATCCAAGCTACTATACCGAGCAAGTAGCCAATCCGGCTCCGACGTCGTCTCAGCGACTACAGCATGTACACGGAGCCCAGTCAAACTCAAAGAAGTAACATCTGTCTGACAGACAGGCCAAGAAGTTTCTGATCCCATCAGCCACTCTTGACCCCACCAGAGCGGGTGTGACACCAATTCTGGTGCCGTACAACCTCGGGAAGCACAGTCCGCTGGGTTAAGCTCTCCCGGCACATGTCTCCATGTTATATCAATTCCAATATTCTGGATTTGGGAAACCCGATTTCCCACAAAAACCTCCAAGGTATGTGGGGCCGCGCGCAACCATGCAAGCGCGACCTGGCTATCCGACCAGGCGAAGATGTCTCGTATCTCGACCGTGGCCGCCAGCTCACTGGCAACGTGATGCAACAATTTAGAGAGAAGGTGAGCTCCACTCAACTCAAGCTTGGGAATAGTCAGCCTAGTCCTGATGGGGGCGACCTTGCTCTTCCCTAACAAAAGCGAGACATTGACCCGGCCATCGGCGTCAACTGTCCGCATATAGACTGACGCGGCGTAGCCTCGCTCCGACGCGTCACAAAAGCCATGCAGGCTGGCTCGATATTTCCCGGGTGGCAATATTCGACGAGGCAAGGCAATCCGATTGACTTCCTTAATCGATGAAAACAACTCGAGCCAATCATCCAATGGAGAGCCAAACAGCGGCTCGTCCCACGAGACGCCCAAAGTCCAAAGTCTCTGAAGAAGACACTTCGCAGAGAATATTACTGGACTGATCCAACCGCTTGGATCAAACATACGAGCTATTACGGACAACACCGTTCTCTGAGTCCAGACCTTTGGTATTTCCAAGTCCACTTGGAATGTAAAAATATCGGTTAGCGGCTGGTACTGCATGCCCAGCACCGCTATCCTGTTGGGATCATCCACATCCTCAAACAGGTGAGGGTTCTGTTGGTGATCCTCCGGGATCCCTTCTAGAACTCTAGGCTCATTGGACAACCACTTACGTAGCTCGTAGCCACCTGTCTTCAATATTTCAATCAATTCATCCCGCAGTAGGAGGGCCTCCTCAATACTTTGGGCTCCGGTGCACACGTCATCTACATACAAGTCACGTGACAGCACGGAAGCCCCACGGGGAAAGCGGATCCGTTCCCGCTCTGCCAATTCAAGCAATGATCTGATGGCGATATAGGGACTAGATTTCAAACCATACGTGTTTGTGTTGAGTTCATACACCGTCACAGGATCCTCAGGGCGCTCACGCCAGAGTATCAACTGGAATCGCCTGTCCTCAGGATGTATGACTGTCTGGCGGAACATCATCCGGATGTCCGCACCAAAAACCACTTGATGTCTTCTAAAGTTCAAGATGATGTCAATTATGTCCCTATGCAATTTGGGACCTGAATGTAAACATAGATTCAACGAAATTCCGTTCGAAGTGGGTGCGGACCCATCAAAGACAGTCCGCAACTTGCCCGTTGAGGCCTTCACCACCGCGTGGTGGGGCAAAAAATAATGCTCAGTTGAGCTCCAATCAACTCGAGCCGGAGACATGTGACCCAAATCCTCGTACTCGCGCATAAATTCTATATATTTATCGCGAAGTACGTGGTCACGCTGCATGCGTCGCTCCATGGACAGCAGTCGTTTCTCCGCAAGCGCCCTACTTTGCCCTAGGCTAGGACGAGAGGCAACAAAGGGTAACCTAGTTACAAACCGACCGGAGGGCAACCTCTCCGTGGTCGATCGAAAAAGGGCTTCGCACTCAGCGTGTTCCGGATCCATCCTGGAACTCATAGGTGGCTCCTCCACCTCCCAAAACCTTTGCATGGTCTTGGCCAAGGACGCAGATGCGACAACCGGTGGCTCCTCCGCGGTGCCATTATCAAACACAGGGCCCATCAGGGCAAAACCAAAAATCGTAGACACTGCCATCAGTGAAGACGAACCCAGAGCCTTCTGTGTACCCAACAAAATCCAACCCAATACGTCCGAGCCCAGGAGCAAGTCCACTGGGCCGGGATGAAAGACAAAGGGGTCGGCCAAATCCAGACCCGAAACCAAAGACAACACACCCGGCGGTATGTCTGTCGAGGGGTGCCAACCCGCAATGGTATCCATTACCATAGCCGAAGTCGTGATCCTCATTGTGGAGGACTTCAGCGAAGAAAAGGTGACAAGTGTCTGGCCCGTCAGACACTTCACTTGTAATGCCACCAACTCCAAGAAGTGGCACAGGCGAGTCTTCCACGACTAGACCTAACTGGTGTGCCACTCGAGTGGTAACCAAACTGCTTTGAGCCCCTGAGTCCAACAGAGCTCTCAAATTAATGGCTTCCCCCCCACGACCCCATACGCGGACCACCGCGGTAGGGAGCAGAACCGTCCGCGGCTCTGTCCCAGCAAGGGAGCAAGCTAGTTACGGGCTCCCCACTCTCTCCACACCAGGGGGGCGCCACTGACCCGGATAATATGTCGGGCGAGTGCACATCCCCATCTGAGGGGGGGCATAACCCGCGGCCCGGCCATACCTATGGTACGGCGGGTGGTACTCCAGCCGTGGGTACTCGTGCAGCGGCGGAGAAAACCGCTGCGGCTGCATGTGTTGGGTATTGGTAACCCGCGTGGAGGGGGGTGTCCCCACTCTCACGTCCGATCTAGGGCCCCCGCCCATGGGGGCCCTATCCGGGGCCTGGCCAGTCACATACTGGCCACGACCTTGGGGCGCGTGGTCCCGGTCCGCCAAGACCCGCGCCGGTACGCGACCCCCCTCCCGAGGGGGGGTGCGACGAGCGAAGCCGCGTCCTCCGTCCGATGGTGGAGGGCTTCGCGCAGGAGCGCCCCCGCCCATAGGGGACCCCTGCCTCAAGAACCGGGGGCCATCCCCGTTCCGGTTCATGCAGAGCATCACGTGGTGCAGCCCACGGCATGCACTGCATGGTATGGCTCTGGGACAGTCACGTGCATAGTGACTGCCCAAACAGTAAAAGCAAAGTTCATGCCGCCTTGTCATGCGGCGCCGATCTTGTACTGGCAGTCTCTGCCAGTCCCTGCATTGCAGCAGGCTGTGGCCCATCCGGCCACATTGCAGGCAGTCCGCGTCCCCCGCGACTGCTGCCGTGTGTGCAACCCGCACACCAGCTCCACGCGGTGGCGGTTGCCGTCCCTGTTGGGGCTTCCCTCGCCATGAGGGTTCCAAGGGCCTACGTTCAGGCGCTCTGGATGGCGCTGAGTCCGTCATGGTATTCTCAGCAGCCCGTGCCTCAAACTCCAAAAACTTCACCAAGTCAGTGAATGTTGGTAGGGTGGTGCTATCCCGTTCCGCATTCTCGCGCTCAAATCGCGAGCGGATGTCATTGGGCAATTTGCCCAATACAATGTGCACCAGCAAAAAGGACCATTGGTCCACCGGCAGCCCCAGTGTGCGGAGCGCGTTACAGGCCACTGTAACGGGCGTGAGCAACTGCAGGCGCAACTGTGCCCTGTTGGCCACCTTGGGCAGGGCCATCAACTGTGCGGCGTGCGCATCCGCTAACAAACGTAAGTTTTGGTAGCGGGAGTTCAATAACTCCCAAGCCGTGTCGTACTGGTCGTCCTCCACCCGGAGGTGCTGGATGAGCGACCGCGCTTCACCCTCAAGAGTGGAGAGGAGGTAGGCCATCTTCTGGGCCTTCGACAAATCCTGTCGTGCTACGACCAGGGACTCAAACATATTTTTATATGCCACCCACTCCTCCATCCTACCCCCAAAGTGGGACAGCTGAAGGGTGGGGAGCCGACCAGTAACCGCTGGTCCTTCCTGTCTAACAGGTGTGCGAGGGGCTGGTCCGCCAGCCTGTCTCGCCCTTATTGCGGCCGCCGCCTCCACGATGTCATCGTGCAGACTCAGGATCTGGTCCAGGTCCGCCACGTGACCTGCGTAGACCTCCGGGGTAAGGTCGGCTTCGGTAAGCGCCGCCATGGCCGCTTCCGCGTTGTTTAATCGTGAGCGGAGCTGATCCGCTCTTTCCAGTATAGCGGCCTCCCTGTCCTTCCGGGACAGGAGTCCACCGGCCGTCACAAACCATCTCAATTCGTTGGCGAGTGTCGCCCTAGCATTGGAGGCCTTCGCCATCGCGTCAAGTCACAAACAAAAAATAACAAAAGGTAAATAAAAAACAACAAAATCAAACAACTACACGAAGAACCGCGGTAGGTATGAGAATGGCACAAACCCGGAACGCACGGTACAAACCGCAAACAAATACAAAAAAGTTTACAAATATTCTTATACAAACAAACTAAGAAAAATCTAATAATTTTTACAAACAATTAATTATTTTTTACAAACGAACAAATAGAGGGTAGATAAACTACGCTCTGCTACCAGAAAATGTGCAGAGTCACTACGGTCTGCTGCCAGAAAATGTGGCAGAGAGAATCCGGACAAACGAAGCGGCGGGAAGAATTCTGTACCGGAACTTCACCGGGAAAAAACCACCGGTAAAAATAAGTACCGGGAAAAAATCTCCACGCGGCACCACGTTTGCCCGACTAAAACCTAACTAACTTAACGCAGTCTGCTACCACCGTAGCTTATGAAGGGAGCTACAGGGCCCTATATGATAACCTAACCTATAAATTAATTACAATGGAAAACCACTTACCAAGCTAAATCTTCTTTCTCTTCGGATCCAAACTTGAGTGTCTTCGGGAAGGGGGAATTCCTAATCACCCTACCTAACCCATGAGATCTCAATTCCCCAGAACACATAAATAGATTTCTTCCCGAAATCGGCTCGGCAACAGATAGATGTGAGCGAGCAGCCACGCGTCACATCCCACAGGAGAAAGTCACAATGACGGGCACACAAACACAAAGTTCAATAGTTATTTAACAAACAGGAAATTCACCAATACAACTCAAGATAATTAGCAATCAAAGAACGCGGGACCTCTCGCGTATTAAAAATCAAACCGATATCGCATAGGACAATGGCGACCGTCCGCGAGCCATCATGCACGCGAGCAATGTGTGAACCCCAAAACGCCTGGCGGCGATAACAGGAAACGCCTGCGTTTAGTTTTACCCAATATATTACAAACAACAACAGTAAATTCACTATTTTCAAATGGTCGTAATGAAAGGTTGAATCAAACATTAGTCAACATTAGATGTAGAATAAATGAAATTAAAACAAAAAGAGCTTGGGCAACTAAAGCACAAGAATGTGTAAATAAATACAACGAAACTATTCACACAGTTACTGGAGTTTCACCGGATTATCTTCTATATGGTGAAGATTTTACATTATTACCTAAGGAGTAGAAGGAAAAAAAAATCGATAATGATTTGTTGGAAGATAGACAGATTGCATTAAAGAACACTTTAAAATCACATGATTAAAACAAAAACTCTTCGACAAAAACAGGCAAAAGTATGATTTTGAAGTTGACGATATGGTTAATGTGGAAAACGGAAACAGAGTCTAATCTTTTTCATATTACAAAACTAATTCCAGTATTAAATGAATAATGAGTAATGAATGGATGAGTGTATAAGTAAGATAAGAAAATTTTCATAAGAAAACTTCTCGAATGGGAGAGATGTAAAAGAATATTAATCCTTTAATTTTAGGTAAGAAGGTTTCCTTTGTTCTACTCTGATCCATTGTTTGCGTATTTAATTATTGTTTCGTATAGAGAATCCCCATCGCCATACAGCGCGACAACGCCGCCAGTATAATGGGAACTTTTGAGCCAGGTACGATGCGGGGTGACCTATTAGACAATTATTTTTTTTAACGAAGCATGTTGCTAATACTTTTCTGGAGACTTTTCGACGAAGCATGTTACGGATATTTTTCTGTAGTCTTTTTGACGAAGCGTGTTGCGATTATTGTTTTAATTTCTTATTACATTTATTTACGATATTGAAATTTTATTTACATTTCCAGAAAACGACGTACACAGATACAGTAAAAACTAAAAACAAAGGCACGAAAGCACACCCAAAAGGTATTTTATCGGTATTATATGGGTATTTCAGTATCGGTATCAATACTGATAATTTTGGAACTGAAATAAAATATCGGTACCAAGTATCGATATATCGATACCAAAATATCAGTACCAAGTATCGATATATCGATACCAAAATATCGGTACCAAGTATCGATACTAAAATATCACTACCTGTATCGATATTTCGATATCGATATTTCAAAAATATCGGTATTCCAGTCCCTGCATGTAGGTACATGGCTTTGATCCGATAATGGAGCCGGACTTAATTACCTTCTATTTTCAGCCTATATTAGCCCACTGGACATAGGCCTCCCTTTTTTGACGCCACTTACTACGGTCCTGTGCCAGTCTCATCCATCCCTAATTACCTTCTATTTGTTATTAATTATTATATTTACAAATATTTTATTTCCATAATTGCAGATTATAATCCTAAGAATTCGTCAGAGTCCGAGAATGAAGATAATCCCGGTCGGATGTCCGTGGCAGAGCGCTGCTGCTACAACGAGTGCCTTCGAGAGCAGATGGAGGAGTACTGTCATTATACCAGCAGTGTTTTGACGACGACTAGCCCTGAAATGCCTGAAATGGCGCGCTCTAAGAATAGTGATGATACTACCACTACTACAGAATAAACTTCACAGGCTTGACACTTCGATCACATATAAATCTATGGCTTAACGTAACAATAAATATATGTTAGAGAAATGCAGTGACATAAGTGGTGAGTGTCACCTATGCCCACTACGCAAGTACAGCCCAGCAAACAATTTTGGTCAAAATTACCATAAAATGACCTATTCTTGCTATAAATAGGTAATTTTATGATAATTTCGACCAAAAATGTTTGCTGGGAGTGGGCCACATAGCAAAGTATAGGG
>CM031566.1:13393050-13448177 GCA_018467065.1 Ephestia elutella
AGTAAACTTAACTTCACACAACAGCGTTATGAACCCTGAATTTGTACATACATATATATTATCTCTATTTAAAGTATGTTTGAATGCAATTTATAATAATCAAATCTCATAATCATGTAAATATATTTTTCAGGGATGAAGAAGAAGTTGCAAAGGGTGAACCTGGACATCAGTCCTAAAGGGATCATAGTGACAGACGCAGAGTCACAGGAAAACGTTATCAGCGTTTCAATATACAGGTATGAGACAGTAATATATAGATAAGAACAAAGATAAGAAAATTCTCTCTCTCATCTCGTTTTCCCGGTTGCATCCTCAGCATGAAAAGAAAATTCTGTCTCCCTCATCTCGTTTTCCCGGTTGCATCCTCAGCATTAAAAGGAAATTCTCTCTCTCTCATCTCGTTTTCCCGATTGCATCCCCAGCATGAAAAGGAAATTCTCTCTCTCTCATCTCGTTTTCCCGATTGCATCCTCAGCATGAAAAGGAAATTCTCTCACTCTCATCTCGTTTTCCCGATTGCATCCTCAGCATGAAAAGGAAATTCTCTGTCGCTCTCATCTCGTTTTCCCGGTTGCATCGTCAGCATGAAAAGGAAATTCTCTGTCGCTCTCATCTCGTTTTCCCGATTGCATCCTTAGCATGAAAAGGAAATTCTCTGTCGCTCTCATCTCGTTTTCCCGGTTGCATCGTCAGCATGAAAAGAATATTCTCTGTCTCTTTCATCTCGTTTTCCCGGTTGCATCCTCATCATGAAAAGGAAATTCTCTGTCGCTCTCATCTCGTTTTCCCGATTGCATCCTTAGCATGAAAAGGAAATTCTCTGTCGCTCTCATCTCGTTTTCCCGGTTGCATCCTCAGCATGAAAAGGAAATTCTCTGTCGCTCTCATCTCGTTTTCCCGGTTGCATCCTCAGCATGAAAAGAAAATTCTCTGTCGCTCTCATCTCGTTTCCCCGGTTGCATCCTCAGCATGAAAAGGAAATTCTCTGTCGCTCTCATCTGATTTTCCCGGTTGCATCCTCAGCATGAAAAGGAAATTCTCTGTCGCTCTCATCTCGTTTTTCCCGGTTGCTTTCTCTCAGCATGAAAAGGAAATTCTCTGTCGCTCTCATCTCGTTTTTCCGGTTGCATCCTCAGCATGAAAAGAAAATTCTCTGTCGCTCTCATCTCGTTTTCCCGGTTGCATCGTCAGCATGAAAAGGAAATTCTCTGTCGCTCTCATCTCGTTTTCCCGATTGCATCCTTAGCATGAAAAGGAAATTCTCTGTCGCTCTCATCTCGTTTTTCCGGTTGCATCCTCAGCATAGAAAAAGAAAATTCTGTCTCTTTTTATCTCGTTTTTCCCGGTTGAATCCTCATCATGAAAAGGAAATTGTCTGTCGCTCTCATCTCGTTTTACCGGTTGCATCTTCCAGCATGAAAAGGAAATTGTCTGTCGCTCTCATCTCGTTTTACCGGTTGCATCCTCATCATGAAAAAGAAAATTCTCTGTCGCTCTCATCTCGTTTTCCCGGTTGCATCCTCAGCGTACGCGTCGGAGCCCAGGGACCGCTTTCCTACTTTTTCTTCTCCACTTCACTTCGCACGGTCTTCGGCATCCTTAGTTTTATGACCTAAGATGCACATCCTCCTTGACGACATCGAAATAAGCCATAAGAACATGGTTCTCTTCTTAAATGTAGAAATTACATATGATGAAAAAAATGCATGCGGAAGCAGGACTTAAACCCGCGACCGGGACAAAGTACAACCTATACAAAAACAAAGAACATTGTATTTTATTATCAATTTTATTTGATGTGTAATTTCCTTGCCAAATTATTCATTTGATTAAATTCAGATGTTTCACATCAAAATGCGACTACTGTTCTTTTCCTTTTTTTTTCTGTTCCATTATACCTTTAAATATAATCTGAATATTTAATATAACGTTTTAAATACATAGACCAATTATAAGAAAATATATAAACTATTTAATCGTTCATCGACTTGTATTGCATGGTACGGCTGAGATACGGTTTATCATATGAAAGTTAATAACAAAACAATGATCTTTACGTAATCATTAATTATTTTTATTTTTATTGTCTGCAGGCGTCAAGAAGCTTTTTTTCATATTAATAAATTGATTTAAATGAGACGCATCAATCATATAAATACACATTTATCTCTACACTTACAAGGAGATAGATATGAGTAATTAATGATGTGTCTGAGTAATAGAATTTTATTATAACTTAATTACTACTTACTATAGTAGAAAGCGGTTACCAAATTGATTGAGACCTTCAATCTTATCTGTGGCCTAAAACTGGTATGACGATTTTTCTATATACATAGATGTCATCACAGGTCTTATGTTTTATCGACGCTCCCACTAACATACGGTCCCATTGGTCCCTTACCAACGCGACAAGAGCAATTTTTGACAAACTAATTATTAAAAAAAAAACACGACTGACAACTCACATAGCCTATGTCACTCGGAGGAATACAAGGAATCAAAAAATACTTGTCATATCAAAATCTGTTATTCCGTTTAGGACTTATGGTGGAATAAAAAAATAAACTTACATACATGAACCCTGAAAACATAACACTCCTTTTTTGGTCAGTCGTGTTAAAATATATGCATTTTATTTCAGAATTTCCTACTGTTCAGCGGACGCGGCGAACGCTCGCGTTTTCGCTGTGGTGGAAGGCAAGAGCGGCGGCGGAGCGAGGCGAGACGCACGTCGCGCACGTGTTCGTGTGCGCGCGCCGGAGACAGGCGCGCGCGCTCGCCTTTGTCGCTCGCGCATGCGTTCAATGACGCGTACCAGGTAAAGTCCACTTATTCATAATTGTCCTATTATGTAAACAATCTTACCATGTCTTTTTATGATTTTACAACAATATAAATTAAAATTGACTTTTTAGGAAATTACTTCGTGGTTAATAAGTGTTTTACATTAGAATGTTTTAGTTTAAACTAATATTTGATTTATTTTCAACAAAATTCAATAAAAAGTACTCGGAAGATTGTTTACATAATAGGACATTTATTAATAAATGGACCATACTATGCGATTTAAATTCTATCGGGTTTTGTTATTTTTGTTTAGCTGTCAGCTTGTCATTCAAAACATATCAAACTATTCGAAACTAACTTCACTACATGTAAATGTGTATACATTTGTCAAAGAGACCAGAGTGAAGTTGTTACAGCCAACCAAAGTTAGATTCATAATCAGACTGTATGTGTGAAATAGTCATAGTTATGTGTCAAATATTATGTTTTTATTTTTCAGGAGATGGCAAGCAAACCAAGAGCCAGTTCCTTACATAACCCAAGCAGCAATAAGAGTGAACCCATGGGTAAAGATATTTATAACATTCCTTAGGAGATATAATAGAGTAATAAGAAAGTTGAAATACAAGGCCAGTTTAGTCCTTGATACTGAAAACCTTATAAAACATGTTTTTTTTAAATGGCTATACTATGGAATCTTTTGGAGACGAAAAATAGTAGTAAAGTACCAACGAACTATAAAGAACGTACTTATCAACACTGAAACATGCCATAATTTTACAAAACCCATATAAAAGACTTCCAACGCACCATATTCTTGAGTAACCAAAACTAAACAAAAAAATTATATAGGGCCTTTGTAGGGCGAATAGAAGAAAAAATTATATATTGTCTATTTCTGTATCATAGATTACTATTGTATAATATTGTATAGGGTAGTCTGTATGTTTGGACGCTTACACACAAAACTACTGAATGAAATTCGATGTGGTTTTCAGCAGCTGTAGTAGGTCTAACTTCTGGCGTAGGTTTTATCTTGATGCGCTGTCGCTTACCTGAAATCCCGACTAAAAATAAATGCGAAAGTGAGTTTGTTTTATTTGTTTGTCACGCTTTATCTACTGAACCAATCTTCCTGTTTTGCATACACATAGTTAGAAGTACTGAGAAGGACATATAATCCTTTTTTTCCAGGAAAGAAGCACTGTTCCCGTGGGAAATTCACGTGGGTAAAACCGCAGGCAAAAGCTAGTATTACATATTACCAAAAGTATCTAAATTCCGCGTGGACGAAGTCGCGAGGTAAAAGCATCACCTTTTGCTAACTTTCACTATATACTCGTATATTCATTTCAGGTTCAGTTTGCTGAGGAATCTGATGAAGAAGTGGAAGGGTAATAGTGAACAATGGGATTCCCCGGCGCACCACGCTGGTTACTTTCGGCTTCGAGCCTTATCATTTTTTGTTGGTTTATAATCGACAATAGGTTATCTGTGTGTGTTTTAAAAAAACGTGAAGTTTATTTTAAGTGCCATTTTGACTGTTACATATTAGAGAAATTATATAGAAATATTTGCATACTTAGGATAAATTAATTTTAATGTGTAGATAAGTTATATCGTATTTTTAATAAATGAGGCTTAGATTTATTCCTAGTTAAATATAAAAATATGTATCTCATTAAAGATTTATGTTAATAAAAATCTGAAAAAGTTTATTTACTTTAAATGCCGTACAATATCAGATGGCAAGTTATACACTGAAGGAACAATGATTGCTGAAATAATAAAAATGAATCTCTGTAAAAAAGTAATACATGGTTGCAAAAAGTTGCCGTAACTCTATCATTGTCAAAAATTGTGCATTTACTGTTTAGTTTTTGATAGTAAGTATTTTCCGTACAATAAAGTTGAACAATGGCAATAAATCTCTCACAGAATGTGCAGGTACTTCTGAGATTACATTCTTGCAACATAATTATTTCCTATTTTCTATCTATCGTAAGTTACAGTTTCTATTGCACGGTCTGGACGCCATCCATCTGTGTATTTCTACTACGGCTACAAAGTAGCCAAAGGTTTAAAACATTAGTACTTAAGATACATTTAGAATTTGTAATATCCAGGTGATTTATAAAATATTGTTTAATTTTCATTTAAAACTTGCACTTTAAATATTTTGAACTTGAACAGTCTCTAACAAAGCATCTAAAGCACTGGCCGTTTGTAAATTTAAAAAATAAAATTTCAATAATATTTTAAAAGTTGGATCATTCATCTCCGCTCACGCGTGGAGGTTAGTGCAGTTTTTTTCTTTCTATTCTTTATGGCCAGTGATCACGGGTCAAGAATTTTTTCTGTCTATCCTTTACGGCCGGTGTGCACGAGTCACGGAAGATCCTTCATGCTTGCTCTTTTAGAACTTGCACTGCCGATATCTCTCGAGCCACCTTAGCCCTCCCATGGTGAGGAACAAAGGCATGGTGCACGCGCTGCCGCCGTGGTAGTTGATCATCATGTAGTCGTAGCAGTTGGTAACACCATCGTTGTTGCAGTCCTGGAAATATTTACACAGAATTAGTATCATAGCTGATACTATATCTTAGTAAGTGATTGTTGCGTCGCTTATACGGAGTGAGTTAGGGGAGATTTGTCCTAGCTTGGATCTCGTCCCAGGGACGATTTTTCTATTTTATTGCGTACATTTATGTTTATTGTGGTAATGGCAAGTTGAAGGGGAGAATTTTGAGTTAAGTACATTGAATTTTTATTTATTTCCTCCTGGAAAAGGAGTTGATTTGATACCCACCTTTCCGAATCTCGCCATGTAGCTCTCCACGATCCTTAACGAGCAGTAGTAATCTCTGGCGCAATCTTCAAATGCTGAAAAAAAAGCCGTATTGGTGAGTTTGCGCAACCAAAACTAATTTTACGTTTACCCAGTGAACGAAAAAAGTTTATCTAATTAATTAATTTGGGTTTTCACGTATTTTATTTAAAGAACCGTTCCAAGTATGAAAACAAAAAATCGGAAACAAACATTATTACAAAATTAAATATTTATTTTACATTCTTACTTGATTCTCACATTCTCACGGAATATGCAATTATATCAAAGCTTTCAATAACTAGAAATAAGTTTTAAATCTTGTAAAATAATCATGAAAAAAGATCTCTTAATCCAGTTGTATTAAGGTCATCATCAGACAGCGTGGGCTTCCCACACTGTCTACTGTTTTACTACTGTCTCTACCCAGTAGACCCTGGAGATGTAGATGGGTCAGTAGTACCCACCACATTACCTTCCAGTCCCATTAGCGTCATTATCAGGCAGGCTTCCCACTGTCTACCCTACCCAGTAGACCCTGGAGGTTGTGAAAGTGCTGTGCCAGCCCCACTTTAACTGCTAAAGTTATAATATACATAAAGAGAAATCTACCTTCAGTCCGGTTAGCGTCGTCATTTAGCAGTGTGGGTTTCCCAGTCTTTCACCAGTAGACCCTAGAGATATAGAAGCTACAGTAGCCCCACTTTAGCTGCTAGAGTTATAATATACAGACAGAGATATCTACCTTCAGTCCGGTTAGCGTCGTCTTCTGGCAGCGTGGGCTTCCCGGCGTCTACCCAGTAGACCCTAGAGATGTAGAAAGGGCCGCAGTAGCCGCCAATGCAGCCGTGTGACATGTCGCAGCCGACCACGTGACACAGGCAGCGGAAACATGCCTCGTTCAGGTTTGAGATATATACACCTGGAAGATGGGTAGTATTCTTACACTAGCTGCGTGCCGGGGCTCCGCTATCATAGGAATTTTGGGACTAAAACCGGGCTTTACTCTAACACAAACATCTAAATCCATAGGTACAGTAAATTTTGGATGAAGGCAAACAAACAAACATGCGAACGCACAAACGCGTTTAGTTATTATGACCACCTCCTTTTTTGGAAGTCTGTAAGAAATTAAAGCAGTCGAACCCACGTTCAACATCTAATAACACCTTGCAGTTAATTGCTACAAAGTAACGGCTTTTATGGGAGAGCAAATTAAGAAAGATGCAGACGAAAATCTTTTGAATTCACCTCTGTGAATGAATTAATAAAAATAAAATCTTTTTAAAAGCATGTATTTACACGGCACAATCTAATCACACATTTTACCCCATAGACCAAACAACAACAACAAATTTAATCAAAAACAATAACGTACTTACCACAAACACTTCCTAAATAAATTAAAACACACACTAAACACTCCAATCGCATATTTCAGTCTGTTTCTCCTACGATTTACTAATAATTTACTAATTTAATTTAAAAGTCCCGTCTTCCTATTGATTTAGAGGCCAAAACCTCTTCCAACGTCATTATACACTGTCTCTAAAATTAAATGGAATATAAATATGTCCACTAACACGGATGCCCAGTGCTTTACTGACTTATTACATAAATAAACTATGTATCATTATTCGTAGAAGCAACTACAAAAAAACCGGAACAAAAAACATTCACCAGCATTAGTAAGGAGATAACCTCTAACTATTATAGTATCTACGTATATATCTTCTGTACTTTACGGATTAGATTTGCTTTTTTGATTGTTAAAAATTTTTATATTGGTCACATCACAACAATGGTTTAAACATACAACGTTTCCCAAACTTTGTATGAAAATAATGCTAAGTCCGTAATCATCAAACATACTTAGACTTTAATTATAATAAGCTTTTACCCGCGGCTTCGCCCGCGTGAATTTCCCTCGGGACCAGTGCTTTTTCCCGGGATGAAAGGTACCCTATGTCATTCTCCGTACTTCTAACTATGTGTATGCAAAATTTCAGGAAGATTGGTTCAGTAAATAAAGCGTGAAGAGGTTACAAACAAACAAACTCACTTTCGCATTTATAATATAAGTTAGGAAGTTAGGATAGGATTTTATAGGAGTAGAGTACTCGTAGGTAGAGCGCGCGTAGAAGAGTATATATAGCGCGTAGTTATCTTTGGTAACTTTGATTATTTTTTGGTAATTAGGGACGTTTTCGTTTTATTGTTATATTAGTGAGAGACACAGAATGTATGTGTATTCTATGCAAAACATTCCAAAAATAAAAATATAAACTTTAATTAGCAATAAATTATTAAATGATATAACACTTGTAAGATCTAAAACCATTTATGACCACATCGTTATAATTAATATTGTTAGATGTTTCAATTAATCCTTTAACGATGAAAAGACCGCATGCGATTTTGCTTCTGGATTAAAGATAAAATAACAAAAAAAAAATACCCTGATACACCTATCGATCATATATGGATCCCGTGGCTAACTCGGTGTTCATTAGATACCAGTGGTATCATACCAATATATCATACGAATCTGGGAAATATGCAAGGAAGCGCCGATTGACCACCAGATCAAGCGCCGCAAATGGGCGTGGATCGGCCACACGCTTCGTAGGGACCCCACGCATATTCCCAGGCAAGCTCTCGAATGGACACCGCAAGGAAAGAGGAAAGTTGGACGACCCAAGCAGACCTGGCGGCGTACCGTTGCAGCGGAGTTAAAGGCGGTCGGGCTCACCTGGTCGGAGGCGAAGCGCATCGCCCAAGACAGATCCCAGTGGAGAAGCACTATGTACGCCCTCTGCCCCACCTGGGGGCCTTAGGACCTTAAGTCAAGTAAGTCAAGGTATCATACCACACTTTGAGAGCCACTGTCTTTAAGATCGCGAGATGAATGGACGTCAATGCTAATGGGTTTATCTGGAATAGTATCATGTAGGTCTGTGTAATGTAATGCAGCACTTGAACTTTAAGAATGACATCCGGGAGTTGATCTATTCGTATCCTGCTCGAGTGTCATGTCATGATTTGCTCGGAAATCCTAATATTGTAGACGCAAAGTGACTTTGCTTTGTATACACTTTCATACCTTAACCAGGTACGACTGCCTAAATAAGGAGTGTTAGGTTTTCAAGATTCATGTATATGACTTTCTGTATTCCACTATAATTCTTAAACAAGTGAGATCCTAGATTCTTTGCGTAGTAGTGTTTTTTTAAGGTTTTTTTAAATTGTGTTTATGAGTTGGCAAAAGACTAGTTTTTTTTTAATTTGACTTCATTTTAAGGAACTTTCCTTTTGTTTCGTTTGAGTTTTATTATATCTAGCTAGGAGTAGAAATAATACTAAATAGGGAAGGACTTGTAGAGATTACCGAGCTTACAAAATAAGTTTACCTACTTGTATTCTAATTAAGATATTTACTTATGTTACTTAATTTGTAGATAGGTAACAAATCTAGAAGTACGAGTAGTGGGTAAATTTCTATAAGTAGGTATATAAAAAAGTCTCTGACTGACTGATTTTGGATATCCTACATAGAGACGAAATCGTTGAACGTAAAAACTTAAAAATTTGCAGAGAGTTTCATTTTTAAATACAGCGAAAATGAGTACTACGTACTACGAAAGAAAAATTGGAATTTCCACAGCTAAACAGGCCAAAAGCGAAATTCACGCGGTCGAAGTCGAGGTCAAAACCAAGTATATTTATAAATTCTTTATTTAGACTGCAAGAATATCCCTACGCCTGTTCCCGATCGTAATTGTAAAATGGGGGCTTCCTGTTGCTCTTATTGAGGATTGGGACATCATCTGGTCAGTGTCAGTAAATATTAGTCATTCCGAGAGAAGAGTTGACGAAAAGGAAGGGTACTTCGCACTCCAGGACTCCCAGGTTAGTAAGGCTAAAACTATTTATGTACTAAATAAAAAATCAGGGCAACGAACTGTCGGGGCTGGCATTTTTGTAAATATATTTAATTTTAGTTTTAGTTTTTTTTTTAATTAAATTGTAAATATTTTTTCAATATCTCAATAAATTGTTACTTTGAACTGAATTGAATAATAATTATATTTGCGACTGAGTTGAAATACAGTGATGCCAATATCTGCGTTTTAATATTATTTAAATGCGAAAATTTGGATACGCTTTGAGTATGCTTGTTACTCAATATCTACTTACTGGACGGATTTGATGAAATTTGGTACACGGGTAGAAAGCCTCCTAGCTCAATCATATCATACCAAATAGATACTAAGTAAACTCAACCTAGAGACTTTAGATAGTATGTATTTGCTCATCTCTATGAGTACACTAAATCAAATCTAATTTAGTTCAAATTTTGAATTTTCAATTGCGTTATTTTTTGTATACACACACACTTGTTTTTAGTGAGCGCCAGAGCAAACAAGATATTTTTCACAGCCTATGGAACTTCTATTTTACAGAAAAACTGTAACACTAAAACTTTGGCACTTTAAAACTGTGTGGATTGGCTGAAATATATGGAGTTTACTAGTTAATTTGCAAGACTTTGCTTTTCTATAGTCATAGCTCAATTTATCTAATTAATTGTTCACCATCTGTTCTATAACAGCCATGAAGAAGATCATACTCGCCGTTCTAGCTGCCATGGTGTATCAATTCCAATCAGTGGATTGCGCCATTTTTTCAATGGCGGCGGCGCGATCAGCAATATGGCCGATGCGGCTTTGCGGGAGGGAGCTAGCCCTAGCAGTCCACTTTGTTTGCCTGAATAAAGTGGGTGAGTAGGTACCAAAATATTATAAATGCCAGTAATAGAGAGAGGTGGAGAGCCATTGCAAAAGCAGCAACCTTTGCCTAGGGGACGGGCAGTACAGAAGATCCCAGGCCAGCACCATCTGCACAACCACGATCACTCTGACAAGAGTGCCGACTGAGAAGAAGAAGACCAAAGTATTATAGCTATAGCACAGCCTACCTATATGGTTTATACAGTCGGTCATCGAGGGCATCGAGGGCCTCTACGCGGAGCAATCGTGGGTGTGGGGGCGGGGGACGAAGGGGGGCGTACCACACGGCCATACTAATTTCATTTTCGATTTAGTATGTCAGTGCGGTACTAATTTAAGGGTTGTATATTTTGAAAAAGATTGTGCGGAGCGACGCCGATTAGGCAGAGTCCCTTCAATCCACCTAAGCTATTTAGATGACATACTCACTCATATCTTCCACCCAACTCGGAACCGACTAGGTAACTACTTTTTACTTTTTATTTTTGGATCCAAGGTGGCCGATATTTTTTTATTTTTTTTTTACAATATGTGTTTTATAGGTTTTCTGATGTCAAAAATAACGTTTAGTTTGAGATCCAAGATGGCGGACAATTATTTTTTTAAATTAAACATATGGGTATCGTTTTATAGGTTTTTGGGGTCCCTGATGACGAAAATAACGTTTATTTTGAGATCCAAGATGGCGGACAGTTGGGTGTCGTTTTATAGGTTTTCGGGACGCTGATTACCAAAATAACGTTTATTTTGAGATCCAAGATGGCGGACAGTTTTTTTTTTAATTTAACATATGGGTATCGTTTTATAGGTTTTTGGGGAAGCTGATGACGAAAATAACATTTATTTTGAGATTCAAGATGGCGGACAGTTTTTTTTTAATTTAACATATGGGTATCGTTTTGTAGGTTTTTGGGGACGCTGATGACGAAAATAACATTTATTTTGAGATCTAAGATGGCGGACAATTTTTTTTCTGGCACTTTTGTTTCTGACATACATACGCGGTTCAAAATGTAAACAGAAAACACAAATTTCCTTAAAAATAGTTCCAATAAAATCCGGCTAAATGTCCGCAACTTCGCATGTACATTTAAACCGCGCATGTATGTCAGAAACATAAAAAAAAAAGTCCGCCATCTTGGATCCAAAAATAAACGTTATTTTCGTAATCAGCGCCCCCGAAAACCTATAAAATGAAACCAATATAGAAAAAAAAATTAAACTATTGTCCGCCATCTTGGATCCAAAAATAAACATTATTTTGGTAACCAGCGTCCCGAAAACCTATAAAACGACACCCATATTGTAAAATTGGAAAAAAAAATTAAACGATATCCATACTTATTGCAAAATTGAAAAAAAAAATTGTCCGTCTCTTGGATCCAAAAATATTATTTTTGTAAACCTCATCCCGAAAATTGCCTACGGGATGCCAGGCAGATGTATGTTATCTTAGCATCCTGACGCGACGGTCACGCTATTTTCTGTCGCGGCATTCGAGTCGATTTTACTGTCTAGCCGCGCCTAATAGATGTATAAATTTACATGTCGGCAATCTTGGATTAAAAAAAAAACTCAATCAACAAAAATTCAAAAGGCGTCTCACCACTCGCACCCGTCTCCTCTATTTTAAATAATAAAAAAAGTACATGCACTTTTGTGACAACCCTGTCACTGCTGTGTCGGATCACGCTGGCGGCGTGACCGTCATCATTACGGCCGATGGACAACTGTATGTCTTATTAAACTATAGCATGTCACACTACTGGGCAAAAGCCTAGGCTTCCCACTCTCTTTACATTCCCCTGTCCCTGGTCTTTTCCATCCACTCTCTATTATAATGATCCTTTGACAATTTGTTCTTGTGGGCTGGTGTTTTCCATGCCAATAGTGTTTACCATTATCTTCTACTTATTGTGTGATAAGACTTTATCTCCTCAATAAAAAATTACGTTCCTCTTTCTCTCACCATTTAGGATTTTCTCAGTACAAAATAGTTAATAGTACCTTCCTAACTAGGGTTAATTTCTATATATTGAAAAATGTTTGAAATACGAAATTAAACTAACATGATGACAGACAACAAATGACTAAAAATAGTTTCATTCTGTATAGAATTTTTGGTCAATTAGTCGATAAATGAGTTCTCAGCTTTCATGGACAGTTTTTGTAAATCAAATGTATAATATTACATATTGGCATGTCATTAAATGGCTTGTATCGATACATGGAGCCGGAAACTCCGTTGAATTTCTTAATAGTCTCATTATGCAAACAACTTTCAATCTTTGAAGTACTTCTTCTCTCAATTTTGTTGAAAATAAATCAAATATAGTTCAAACCTAAACATTCTAAAGTAAAACATTTATTAACTACGAAAGTAATTTCCTAAAAAGTCTACTTTCATTTATATTGTTGTAAAATCTAAAAAAGACATGGCAAGATTGTTTATATAATAGGACAATTATGAATAAATGGACTTTACATATGTATGTAGTGTAGATACATGGATTTGATCCGATGATGGAGCCGGACTTAATTGCCTACTATTTGTTATTAATTATTATATTTACAAATATTTTATTTCCATAATTGCAGATGATAATCCTAAGAATTCGTCAGAGTCCGAGAATGAGGATAGTCCCGGTCGGATGTCCGTGGCAGAGCGCTGCTGCTACAACGAGTGCCTTCGAGAGCAGATGGAGGAGTACTGTCATTATACTAGCAGTGTTTTGACGACGACTAGCCCTGAAATGCCTGAAATGGCGCACTCTAAGAATAGTGGTGATACTACCACTACCACAGAATAAACTTCACAGGCTTTACACTTCGATCACATATAAATCTTTGGCTTTACATAACAATAAATATATGTTAGAGAAATGCAGTGACATAAGTGGTGAGTGTCACCTACTACGCAAGTAGTGGGCCACATAGAAAAGTATACCACGTAAAATACGATGCGCTATAAAAAGTGGTATACTTTTTCATAAAATACTACTACAAAAGTATAAAAATAGTGTCACTATTTCACTGTGAAATCGAATTTCAGTGTTCAGTTTATTTGAAATTTTTTAATTATAACAATTTATGATTGTTCTAAAAATGCTTTGGAGCTTTTCCGCCAATCAAGCTGTTGTATTTTTAAGTTATAAAATAAATAAATAATATTTAACAATTTCATAGTGGTGGAAATAACAATGTCCTGAATTTTTTAGTTGTATGTTTCTCAGACATACTAGTACAATTCAAGGTCTGAACAATCAGACATATAGGAGAAGGTAAATAAAACTACATAAGTCACACTTAATTAATTAGTCTTTATAATTTGATGACATTACATAATAGTTCCTAATTACTTAACTAATGTTGAGCATTTTTATGTGTTTAATTCATCAATCATAAATCATCAATAAAAAAAATAATCTAAAGACTAGTTTCGCTTTAAAACACAACAAATATTATACAAATGCAAATTGATACTTTTAGTAAGATTTTGAACAAAAAAGTCCCATTTTAAGATTATTTTTATATCGAAATTAAGTAAGTTATGTTTGATTTGTCTGGTTTAACATAAGACATTGCTGTATTGACAAGTTAAAATGCTGCTATGAGATTCATATTTATTTTACTTAGTTAAAACATGACTTAGGCAAAAGGCAGTATTCTGCCTTATGGAGAAGTAGGTTTAAAAAATTGTGAAATTATTTATTTAATGAAATATACTCTGCTTAGGCCAGAATTTAAATGACATACTTGTGAGTGTGACAGTCCTTAAAAAAAAGGTACCTTATGGTTGTTGACACTTACGACATTATATTATTAAACTTGTACGATTTGCATTTCTGAACGACAAGCTGCAATGAAAGGCCGGTACCAAATTCTCCATATATTCTAACGAAAAATACCGGGGTATTTCAAGTGATAATTTGGTACCGGTAACTGTCGGTAACAAGCCCTGCCATAAGTTACTTTTCCTGTGGGATATGAAGATTTTAACCAAACAGAATTCTCCAAAGCCTACGTCATCAGTTATTCGGCCTCTAACCCTGCTGGTGCGCGACGATGGCCAAGCACTGGTTGAAGGTGTTGACGTAGTTGAAGGGCAGCTCTCCTGCGCAGCCGTACCCGCCCTTCTTGTGGATCGCCATGTAGTCGTAGCAGTCTACCAAGCCGTCGCCATTGCAGTCCTGAAGAGAGAAAAAAAAATTATATTCGACTAATAAATAGAGATAAAGTAACCGACATAGCCCGCAGAATCGCGAAACTTAAGTGGCAGTGGGCGGGGCACATAGCTCGTAGAACAGATAGCCGTTGGGGCAGAAAAGTTCTCGAGTGGCGACCACGAACCGGAAAACGGAGTGTTGGCAGGCCTCCCACTCGGTGGACCGACGACCTGGTGAAGGTCGCGGGATGCGCATGGATGCGGGCAGCGCAGGACCGGTCGTTATGGAAATCCTTGGGGGAGGCCTTTGTCCAGCAGTGGACGTCTTTCGGCTGAGAGAGAGAGAGAGAGAATAAATAGAGAGAAAAAGAATCCTAACTAATATTATAAATGCGAAAATGAGTTTGTTTGTTACCTCTTCACACTTTATCTACTCAATCACTCTTCCTGAAATTTCGCATATATGTAGTTAGAAATACTGAGAAGGGCATAGGGTACCTTTCACCCCGGGAAAAAGCACTGTTCCCGTGGGAAATTTACGCGGGCTAAGCCGCAGACAAAAACTAGTAGATAATAAAAAAAAACATACATATTTAAAACTAAATTTGTCGAAAAGGCGACCAGCTCAGCATGGTGCGGAGGCACGAGATAAAGTTTGGGTCTATGCATATCTATCGTGTTGCACTTCATACACTACTTATATTGAATATCTTAATTCGTTATATTCATTAAGATTTGACATGATAAAAATGTTAAAAGATATATAAAGATTTGACACAGAAAATTGAAAGAGTTGTCTAGTCAAAAGTAAAAGATATAGATTGGCACTTAAAATTGAAAGATATGTCGAAGTGATCGTAATGTGGATGACGTTTAGCTGTCGTGTTCATGATAAAGTGACGGCTGATGACGAAATAACGTAAGTTTGTAGGCCAATCATCCTCGTGAGTATGGTAGTTAAAATAGACAACCATTTACTTTATGAGTTATATCATCGATAAAATATACTTGTAATGTAATATTTTATCGATGGTTATATGCTAGATACACATCCAAAATGTTGTACTGTCATAATTATTTGAACCTAATCGAAATGTGTTGCACAATCGTACAATTATTGACATTGTATTCTATTATATTTATTGACATAATTATTTAATTTCTAATATTCACTTTTATTTCAATTTTATTTTTAAAATTGAACATAATTTGTAATAATAATAAAAATATAATATAATTTAATTTAATCAATGTAATATAATATAAGAACACATATTTATATAATATGGGACTTGGTGCCTGAAATAAATGACATTTTTTTTTTTTATTTTTTTTTTTTAATGTAATACTCTATCTATCCCGTAAGGGAAAAAGACGTGACACTATGTATTCGAAATGTTTGTTGCATTTTCGATGAAATTTGTTGCACGGGTAGAAAAATACTGGGAATAAAATAGAAAATAGTGTACTTTTACCATGAAATTCCTGCGAAAGCGGGAACCGGGTACCTAAGCAAAATCTAAGTGAAAAAAAAATTTTTTTTTTTACTTAGATTTGCTAAGAGTCGTACGTGTATAGTAAATTAGTGCCATCAATCATACAAGAATTTATTAAAATGAGATTGAGTGACGCAAGTAATGGTCATGGGCACAATTAAGATGCGGACAAAACCATGAGCAGATTTATATTGTCTTTTATATGTTCTGTTGTTCCCAAGCACGCCATCAAAAAGATACAATCGCCATGACATCATCATGTAAATGAGAGGAAGCATATAAAATGTTATTGTTTATTTTAAGGGGGTTTTGCCCATATGCTTAGCTGTGGTAGATAATGTGTTTGCTAATACCGAAACAATGGTAATTTCGATGGCTTTTAATTGTTCGAAATTTTAGTTGTCTTTATTTTGTTCAGGCAATTGCAGGCTAATAACCTTACTGTCTATAAGAAAAATGCTTCTCCTACTTCGGAAGGTACATATGTAGTGATACAGGTCGCCATATAGGTAGCAGTCGTATTAAAGACCTCCATAACAGTCCTTGGATATCAAGCGGTTTGAAACTCTGACACCAGGATCTGCGGGTCAATTGACCTTATAAAACACTCGATAAACATGTAGAACACTAATTGCGTATTGTTTTTGTTGCATCGGTGACGTCATCACTGAAGTCACCAGACCTTGGTATGTAAATGGGTACACTATGCTGATTCGTACAATGTCACCAACCGCGCCCACTCAACATACAACCAAACTGTAGTATGGGATTCCTACACTATTTAGTCTAAACATATAGTAAGGCTTAATATTTTGCTACTAGCCCTTCAAAATTGCAAAGCCCATTTACTTACAGAACCAGATTTTTGTCTATTGTACAAAACTACAGAAATCTAAAACTCTTGGGTTTTTAATCTATATAAGTAGGAAAATAGCAAAAGAATATATTTAATAACTATTGGCATTTATTTTTGGATTTTTGCGCATCTCAGATGCAATTAGTACTAAAGTACTCTTATATAGGAATTAGATGTGGTGAAAAAATTCCATGCGAGCAGGACTTGAACTATTGGCTTTTTAACTATTGGCATTGTTTTTAAACACCTAAAGAGGTATAAGGAAGAATAAAAATAAATTCTAAATATATATTTTAAAAATAAATGCTTTAACTTAATTCGTCCTTATTATAACTAAGTATATTGGCATTATAATGAGCCTCCGATCAACCAGTTTTAAGTATTCGTCACGTTGTACCTTCACCCGTAAACAAAGAATTACAATAACAAATTAATCCCCCGAAAATACAAAGAAGCGAAGGTTAGATCATCAGTATTATATAAATTATGGATTTAACGCTTCCTACATCATTATTTCTTTATTAATTTATTAGGAAGTGGCCAAAATGATCATACCTGGGCGAATTTCCTCATGTAACCTTGGACTGTAGCGGCCGCACAGTGGGGGTCATTAGCGCAGCTGGAATATGCTGAAAAGAAGACATATTAGGTATATGTTATTATGTTGTCAACAATTTATTTATATTGACAAGATTTTCCGTAATGACTTTACCGCCTCTTTACTAAAGTTCGGTGACGACATGGTCACTTAAAATTAAATTGAAGAGGCATTACTATATGTATACTCGTATTAGGTCTAAACAATTTAAACCATGGTCAGTTTGCCGCCAAGTACGTCCACGTGATGTGAAACAGGCCGCAGTGGTCGCTCGCACTGTGCCCAGCTAGCAGGCAGCAGTAACTTACCGTCAGGATGGTCGACAGGCAGCTGGTTGATGGTCAGCTTGCCGGCGTTGGCCCAGTACGGCCACGTGATGTGGAACAGGCCGCAGTGGTCGCTCGCACTGTGCCCAGCTAGCAGGCAGCAGTAACTTACCGTCAGGATGGTCGACAGGCAGCTGGTTGATGGTCAGCTTGCCGGCGTCGGCCCAGTACGGCCACGTGATGTGGAACAGGCCGCAGCGGTCGCTCGCACTGTGCCCAGCTAGCAGGCAGCAGTAACTCACCGTCAGGATGGTCGACAGGCGGCTGGTTGACTATATGTATACTCGTATTAGCTCTAAACAATTTAAACCATGGTCAGTTTGCCGCCAAGTACGTCCACGTGATGTGGAACAGGCCGCAGTGGTCGCTCGCACTGTGCCCAGCTAGCAGGCAGCAGTAACTTACCGTCAGGATGGTCGACAGCAGCTGGTTGATGGTCAGCTTGCCGGCGTCGGCCCAGTACGGCCACGTGATGTGGAACAGGCCGCAGCGGTCGCTCGCACTGTGCCCAGCTAGCATGCAGCAGTAACTTACCGTCAGGATGGTCGACAGGCAGCTGGTTGATGGTCAGCTTGCCGGCGTTGGCCTAGTACGGCCACGTGATGTGGAACAGGCCGCAGTGGTCGTTCGCACTGTGCCCAGCTAGCATGCAGCAGTAACTTACCGTCAGGATGGTCGACAGGCAGCTGGTTGATGGTCAGCTTGCCGGCGTCGGCCCAGTACGGCCATGTGATGTGGAACAGGCCGCAGTGATCTCCCTCGCACTGCGTGCCCAGCTTGCAGCCTGACACAGCCTGGCAGATGCAGCCGAGGCATACGTCTGTTACTGGCTGCGCGTTTACAGATCCCTTGGCTTCGGCGAGCTCGGCTGTGGAATAAAGAAATTTGAGATTATTTTAGAGAGCATTTGCGTTTTCTTTAATTATTTTAATAATTTTTTAATACTACCTATGACTTTTTATTTTTTTGGCTCTCTGGATTCCTAGATTTTTATTATTGTCCTATTCATCCAATTGAACGCTTCTTATGTGATTAGGTATTTTTTAATTATGTAAAATACCATAATTTAAAAGTAAGTAGCAAGCGCGCGCCGCCTTCGCTGCCCTTCCTATTTCTATAACTAAACTCAATTTATTCTTACCAGTCCTGTCATGTAAACAATCTTTATAGTACTTTTTATTGAATTTTGTTGAAAATAAATCAAATATTAGTTCAAACCTAAACATTCTAAAGTAAAACATTTATTAACCACGAAAGTAATTTCCTAAAAAGTCTATTTTAATTTATATTGTTGTACCAAATTTCATCGAAAAAAGACATGGTAAGATTGTTTACATGATAGGACTGGTAAGAATAAATGGAGTTTACTTAGTTACACTACTACTAAACTAAGGGTACAGCAGTCTGAACTAGTGAAAACATTATACTAGTGGGACACACGTGGAGGTTAAAAAAAAAAAAAGTAGGTATTATTTATTTTAGATTGTATGTAAATTCTTTTTGTTTATTTTGAAAAATTCAATGTTTGTCAGTCAGTAAACATTCCGTATTTTGCACAGGTACGAATATTTTTTATGCAAAATTTTTAAGTTGTAAATCCATCGAAGGTTGTTTTGTATTCAATTCGCGGTGACGACATATTTATGTACGTACCTAAATAAATACCTAACAACAGTGGTCACCGCACCGCACCATCGGAGACACATCATCACATCTGTTAAGGTCAAGGTTCTCAATAAACATAGCCTTTTTATACTTACCTGGAATGTCATAAAAATAAGTTATCTAAACTCCGTTTTTTCTTTATTATAGGTATAGTCCTATTATGTAAACAATCTTCACAGTACTTTTTGTTGAATTTTGTTGAAAATAAATTAACTAGTCGTTCGCTGCGAACGTAGACCTCGCGACTATTAAAATACAATATTTATTTTCACAAAAAATTAAATATCTCAAAAACGGCTGGACCGATTTTGATGCCCAACGAACTTGAAAATTCTATTAACCATCCCTACATATATTCCAACTTTCATCAAAATCGGAACAACGGTTCGAGAGTTATCGCGGAACAAACATACATACATACATACATACATACATACATACATACATACATACATACAAACAATGTGTTTTTCGCTCCAACTTGAATTATAGCCGAAAGTAATTTCCTAAAAAGTCTATTTTAATTTATATTTTTGTAAAATCATAAAAAGTAAGATTATTGTAAAAACGGAGTTTATCTAGAATAGGGCTGCCATCTTTTTTATGTCCGGGAGATTTGTTGAGTACTTGTTTTTCGAGGAAGTCCGGGAAAAATCTTTATTTCACACAAATGTTCGGGGTTTTAGAGGGGTTCCTAATCTTTAATTATAACTGTTATTGTTGATATGATGATGAAAATAGAGTTCCAGATATAAGTAGGTAAAGAAATGTTAAGTTAATCTTTAAGGAAATGACAGCCATCAGTATCGAAATAACCTTTGATAGCAACTTGCTTAATAGTGTTGATAGTTCAGCTGTGGTCAAGATCAAGTTTATTTGTGGTTAGGTAATAAACATACCGTGGCAATGAATACTTACTATCTAAAGAACTGGAATGGTCAGAGAAATTTCTGGATGTAGGTACCTATCTGCGATGCAAAAGTTAGGACTAGAAAAGTTCCTTATTTGCCTACAGAATGACAATTTTTTCTTAAAGAATTCGGCATTTTTCGTGTATAAATATCATAGTTGTTGGTGATACCACAGATAATATACTATACAAAGAAGCGATACAATGCAAACTGGCTCTAAAGAAATTTTAAAAGAAAAAGGGAAGTTTTTAATAGCGCTTAAAAGGTGATAATACAAATCAGCTGGTGTTTAAAAACCCAAGGAATAATTAAATAAATAAGGAAGTTTAAACATTTTAAGATTTTAAACTATCTCGATCTAGGTACTTTGATCAGTTTCTAGCCGGTGAAGGTACTAATGCAATTCAATAGATTCATATTAACATTTACTAATAGAAAAAGAAAATAATATTTTTCCAACAACATAGCAAGCAAGTATGTCGTCAGACTAGTTGGCTGCAGGATCTTAACATATAAAGAGGCTGGACCGGATTGTCTTGATTTCTTCACAGTCAGTATCACTTGTAGACTCTATTTTCATCAGTCGTATAATTATTTTGAAGATACATATGAGAAGTGCGTCGAGTCTAGCCTTTTTTACCAGGACAGGAAACATGCAATGATCGTTTAAATGCCAATTGTCTTGTTTTCAATGGTCTCGGATACGGATATCGCAATTTGATATTCTTTTTTGTTTGCAAGTTATTTGCAATTCATGTGAAAGGAAGATTGTCTAAATTAAATTTAATTGTGTAAAGGAAAGGAAGATTTTTTGCTTGTTAATAGGAATTATGCGATTGATTACACAAATGCTGATAGTAGTAAAAGCCAGTGGGTTTAACTTGAAATTTAACGGGAAATAATATCTTCAATAAGAAAAAGGAACTCTTTACTGAAGATTGCACACGAAAGTAAATATAATGTGTAGTCATGTCATGGGGAGTGCCTAGTGTGTTGACAATTTAAGCAAGATTATTATGACACCTTCTTCAATGCCGCGATTGCAGCTTCACATAACTTCTGATGACATCTTTTTGAATCATTTGCAGGAAAAGAAATAATTGAAATCTATAAAATTAAGTATATCTAAGTATTAGATAGGTACCTATTAGATTTATTATATGTAGGTAATCAAACTAAACTTATAACGATTTAATTGGTCACGTTAACTCAAGTAGGAATTTCTGGAAATTCTTTCTCAGAATGTTTTGATTGTAAAATTTTGTGTTCTATTTTTCTGTGTGGCACATTGTTTCACAAAGACATGGTACCTACACCTCTGAGGTCAGATCTGAGGTAGCCTACCGGTAACACTGCTAGCACCAGTAAAAACCAGATGAACTTTGCAACTTATGGTAGTACTGAATGACGTTTATATCAATCATTCAGGTTTATTGTTATTGATTTACAATATTGTTGAATGTTCCACATAAAAGTCAATCTTAAGTAATCTTAAGTCGAGTCATCGCATGGATATGACCTAAGTCACGCATTAATAATCATTACTCTTAATGCATGACTTATAGTGTATTGTCCTGTTATGTGATGAAATATTATAGAAGATCTTGTGTCAATTACAAACACGCACAAATATGGCTTTAAGGCATATTTATGATGCGGATAAATTATATTCTATCTACACATCTTGTAAGCACTGGGTTTACCCACAGATTTAAAAACCATTGCATGCAACCATTTGGTTGCATCTAGACGAAAAAAATGATCATATTTAGGTAATATTTATATTTAATTATTTAAATTAAAAAAAAATAAAAAATTGCCGCCCCGCCTGACATAACCTGCATAGGAATCTAAAGCTCTCCGTAGCTCACTAATTCGAATAGAATATCCGTTAGAATTTGAATTTTCAATAACGTTGTGTACGTAACGTACACTTGGGCACAGATAATATATTACGCTAGTAACTTGAGCCAAGCCATATTTTTTCTTTGGTCAAAATGCCATTTTCTAGTCGTATTTTATTCCGATTTCTGTGGTCATAACAGAGTTCGATACACTGTAGCTATAATTTTATGTAAATAAAAATTGCTTTGAACAATTTGATGAGACTGCAGATCTTGTAATTAATAATCTAGTTTAACAAGTAGTAAACAAAACCGCATTTTAATTGCTGCAACTAATTAGTTGATCAATGACATTATTATTGTGTCCTTTGTATTAGATTGCAAATCAGATTATATTAGTGTTACACGCAATTAAATGGTGTGTTACTAATAAGTACTTAATTAAGTGTGCTATTCGCTTGTCTGAAATAATAATCATGATGTAAATAGACGTAAAATCCAGTCATGTAAACAATCTTCACAGTACTTTTTATTTTATTTTGTTGAAAATAAATCAAATATTAGTTCAAACCTAAACATTCTAAAGTAAAACATTTATTAACTACGAAAGTAATTTCCTAAAATTTTCCTATTTCTATTTTAATTTATATTGTTGTAAAATCATAAAAAGACATGGTAAGATTGTTTACATAATAGGACTGGTAAGAATAAATGGAGTTTACATAAAGTACGATTGTTATAGCTTTATGGATGAGAATCAATGATAAATCCGGAAGTTAGATATTAATGGGTTATCTCGATGATATATTAATAGGCTAATAAATAATAATAACTAAATAATAGGCTCTATATTATCATCTTAGGTAGTACCACAGAAAACACAAAGATTATGTTTTTACACCGGAAATCCACGTGACTTCTTCCGTGTGGGACCCCGTGGGAATTTCAGGAAAAAAAGTACCCTCTGGGTTATTCAAGGTTTTATTTTATCCCTGTACTTTATCGAAGTCTGTCCAATAGTGAGTATCTATGGGGCAAATAATTTAGATTTTTGCTATGAGCTATCATGTTATGCTTGCTTTGCTTGTTGCCGGCTTTTAAATGCAAAAATATAGTGGATAAAAACAGTTCCTAGTTAGTAAAACAGGCTCAATGAGCTTATACCTATGAGCAAATTATTCCTAATAAACTTTATGACATGGGCTATACATAGCCTTGGCTTAACATAGTGCTTAATCTATACATACATATAATAAAACAGTAAAAATATTTTGTCTGTACATTTAGTATTTTTGACTGAAATGGATAGAGGGACATTTAAAAAGAATAATAGAAAGCAAAAATTTTTTTCTAATTTTTTGTCTGTCTGTATGTATGATCACGCTAATCTCCGAAAGTACTGAACCGATTTGAATGAAACTTTTTTTGTTGTATAGCTATTAAGCCTAGGCAACATTTAGGCTATAATTGATTTTGAAAACTGGAGCACTTGGTGAAGAACCAAAACAGAACAGTTAAACTATAAGATATATGGAAATGGCGCCTTAACAAAAGTTGTTCAACCTAAATTTCTGCTGACGTATAGAAATTAAAGATCTGGAACGTCTGATGAAAAGCTCCAAGAGAGATTTTTCATCTAAGCGAAACTCACGCGGGCGAAGCCGCAGACGACAGCTAGTGCCATGATAATTTCGGCTTAATTTTTTTTCATTTAGTTACTACTCGTACATTACAGTGACTGCTTCAGCCCATGTAAGTAATAAGTACTTTGTACAAAGTACTTATTACTTCCATGCTTCAGCCTTAATTCTAGATGTAGAGTCATCTAAATATGTGTTAAAATTGTTAAACCTGCTTAAAATTTAAGATCTGGCAAGGTATTATTTAAAAATAAAAACAAATGTATACTAACAGACATCTGCAGCACACACGGCGACGAGCATCAATATGGCACTGAACTTCATCACGGCGGACGCCATTGCGGCGGTTATTAAAAAGTAAAAAATTAAAAAATAAATAAATTCAAAATGGACGAGTATTCTCGCGCGCAACCACGACCGACTGGTAATGAACGTGGCCTTTACCGGCTTATATGCACACGGATGCTCTGATCTGACTGAATCACTGTGTTCCATGAAATTTATCGGATTTTGGAGGCTCTGGTTTACGGCTTGCTATTTTCCTTAGAATTTTGGAACATACTTTTATTTTTTATTATTTTTATTTCTTCTATCACACGATTTGGACACTAAACAAGTAGGTAGGTATTTGAAACCTAATGACTGGTAGGTAATGGGTTCAATCAGATGATTAGTACCTACGACGTAGTACCTATATTCTAGCTAGGTGGCTCAGGTGGTTCTTTGATTGTAACTATTATTTATAATACTACCTATGTGACCAGTCTACTATTTTCATCAGTGGCTGAGTAGGTATAGGATTTAGATAGGTAGGTATCAACTTTTTGATGTTCCATTTTCTTCCCGCTTAAGGAATTTCTAAAACTTTAACATATCCGTATTTGAACTATTTTGGCACAATTAATTTTGTAATTATTACTTAGTCAATTAGTTAGATTAAAACCGGCTTTTAAGCCGGATTTCTTTATTGCTATATTAATTTTTGTATGTAATTTATTAATAATTATATTATCGATAAAATATCGTTTAATAAAACCTTTTCTTACTACCTAATCCTACATGAATGTTTGTGAGGTCATCTGAATGATTATTTGAGTATCAACTAGTACTGTACCTACCTAATGAATTTGTTTTCCTTTTCGTCATTTTTCTCTCTCTCTCTCTCTCTCTCTCTCAGCCGAAAGACGTCCACTGCTGGACAAAGGCCTTTTTTCTCTCTATCCTAACTAATATTATAAATGCGAAAGTGAGTTTGTTTGTTTGTTGTTTTGTTTGTTACCTCTTCACGCTTTATGTACTGAACCAATCTTCCTAAAATTTCGCATACACATAGCTGGAAGTACGGAGAAGGACATAGGGTATAGGTTACCTTTCTTCCCGGGAAAAGGCACGGTTCCCGTGGGAAACTCACGCGGGCGAAGCCGCGGGTGAAAGCTAGTTTAAAATATTAGAAAAAGCATTGATGTAAGGTAAAATTTACTACTGCTGTAATTTTATTCCGTCACAGCACAGCCATACCATATCTCACAGCCCAGAAAGAATTTTAGCTGAAAAGAATCATTTTTTGATTGACAGTTATTTCCGATTGAATAGGATTATTCCTTACTAGCATGAGCACTGAACTTGGTTCTCGTGGGAATTCCGGGAAATCTCTTTTAGTGCTCCCCTATATTCCCAAACTAGCTTTTGCCCGCGGCTTCGCCCGCGTAAATTTACCCACGGGAACAGTGCTTTTTCCCGGGATAAAAAGTAGCCTATGTGCTATTCCAGGTCATTATCTACCTCTGTACCAAATTTCATCGAAATCCGTCCTGTAGATTTTGCGTGATTGAGTAACAAACATCCTCACAAACTCACAAATTCACAAACTCACAAACTCACAAATTCACATCCAAACTTTCGCATTTATAATATTAGTATGGATTTCAGCTTCCTACGCCCAGTAGTTTTGGCTGTGCGTCTGTCAGTTACTTAGTAACGGAAGAATTATATAAGTACTTAAATTGATATTGACTATCTAGCCTACGACGACTTATTACATTATCTACAAGACCACATAAAATCGTGATTTCATGGTTCTTGAACAGCTATCTATAAATCTCCACCACGCCGACGACGGTAAGGATAAGTTGGAAGTCACTTAGTTCCTGATGCCGGGGATTTGGTTTTCTCTTAAATATTCTCGAGAACGAAAAGTTTTTCTGAAGGAAATTTCTGAGAATTTTCGGAAATTTTCAATAGAAGAAATCTTAGGAAATTTCTCGACGGCACATTGCTTGCTAGGCTCAACCAACTTATGAAGGAATAGACAGCCTTAACCTTGAATAGAGACGGGTGGAAATGTGAGGAGGAGGTTCTTGCCCAGCAGTCGGATACAAAATCTACAGGCTAACCTGCCTAGATAGATCATTGACATTAATTTGCATTGAATACCTATAGTAGATTTATTTTTTTAATCCTGTTGTCACGCACGGTATCTACCGTGCAAGTATATCTATACTTGTTACAGATTTTTTTTTTTTAAATATAACTGCTTCGGAGTGTGAAAGGTAAAAGAAATCATAGTTCTCGAGTGGCGACCACGAACCGGAAAACGTAGTGTTGGCAGGCCTCCCACTCGGTGGACCGACGACCTGGTGAAGGTCGCGGGATGCGCATGGATGCGGGCAGCGCAGGACCGGTCAACGTGGAAATCCTTGGGGGAGGTCTTTGTACAGCAGTGGACGTCTTTCGGCTGAGAGAAGAAATTTAACTAATATAATCGCTCCGACATATAGATGAAGAATGTTAGTACAACATTAAAATGAGCAAGCCCAAAATTAGTCGAAAAGTTTCAGATGTTTTACATGAACCTGGGACTTGCAGCCAAGTCCCAGGTTCATGTAAAACATCTGACATTTATATAACTTACTATTATTATATGTCTGTGATACTTGTTGATATATATACAATCACAAACTAAATAGAATACAATAACCGTTGTCCGATTATCGAAATGTATAAAATGTCAACGTCCGCATTTAATTATTAAATGATCATCCATAGAAAGAGATGATAAATATTTATTTGGCATGGCAACCTACCTACGCGAGTTTCATAGCAGGGTTGATGCTGAGTTAGAGCGACCCCGGTTCATTGTGTAAAACTTGGACCTCACAGAAATAATTTTTTTTGGACCTACTCGTTTTATTACGACTCAGAGGCTACCCAAGGTTTCTCCGAATTTTATCACCACAACGATAAATGGCAGTCTGGGACAAACGACTAGCAGTTACTTGGTCTTTACTCATGCATAAGACTAGCACATGACCGTGTGGACGAAAAAGGGAGGCCTACACCCAGCAGTGGGTTGATGTGGGCTGAAAATCATGATGATGATCAATGATACTAGGTTCTCGGTTTTTGTTGATATTACCAAGAAAAAATAGGTACTTACTTAGCCCGCAACGGATAAATACTGTACCTAACTACTAATTACCTACTTAGAAAAAGATTAGAATTTCCCGCTCCGCTAGTGGCGGCCGGCACGCGGCATAGTGATTATATACGAGTACCTACTCTTTGGTGGCGGCACAAAGTAGTTAAAAGGGTAGCGGCGGCGGCGCCGAATTTGTATCTTTTTTTTTTCGTATCACGCCTAGCAAAGATTACACGCGCACATGCTCCTAATTAGCAATTAAGTGTAAAATTTTAGTTAAAAAATTAAAGAGATCCTAAAAAAATCTGTAACAGATCGTATAGAAAAACTTTCTCTTTGTAAATGACTTAAGTAATAGCTTTGCTTAAGGCTTTGTTTCGAACTACCAAACATTCTGTATAAATCATAGGTCTAGTCACAGAAATAAATTTTTTATTAATACATACAATAAGTAATATGTGTGTCTTTGTAGTAGCTATTAGTAAAAATAATTATTATTTCTGTGTTTTGTAGGATCCTCTTCGTTTACTCTATATTCTCTGTTCTATGGTCTATAAATTACAGTGTTACCAAATTATGAGTTATCCCTCAATTTATGGGAAAAGTGTATTATTTGTAAAATAGTAAATAAAGGAAAAAGTGTACCTATTTAATTTTCAAAATAACATTTTTCCGCGGCTTCGCTTGATTTAATATATATCCTGGGCTATAGGAAAGTACTTTTTGACATTGGTTTAAAAATATTTAAAATTGTGTTGAAAATAGTTATTTTATTTATTGTCTATCAAAATAAAAATGCATACACATTAACATTTGCTTCTAAATTAATACTGCATTAGCGATAACAAAGATAAAACAGAAAAATAAAATTAATAAAGGGAACTCAAGTAAGTAATTGACTTACTTTTAACTGATTTGAAACAGCGAACGAATTTGTTTTTTGAAAAAGGGTTTAGTCGAAATGTTACGGATATCGTCGGGTAAGGTGTTCCAGAGTCGTATAGCCTTAAATGTGAAAGATTTAGACATAAAGTCCGTCCTAATATGGGGAATCTGAAGACGTAAAGTGTGACTAGAACGAAGCTCGCGGCTTTGGGATTCGGAAACGTAATGAAATTTACTTTTAAGGTATGCAGGAGAGAGGGGATTTTTAAGTACAGAAAAGAGTGTACAGAGTATTCTCTGTTGCCTGCGTTGGCGAATAGGAAGCCATTTGAGCTCAGATCGAAAGGAAGAGATGTGATCGTACTTACGAACACAGAAAATAAAACGAATGCAATTATTAATAAGGCGATCGAGCTTATTGAGAAGATCAACATTAAGATCAGGATAGCACACATCAGCATAGTCAATAATGGGAAAAACAAGAGTCTGAACAAGAGAAATTTTAGTTTTGATAGGTAAGAAGTTCTTAAGGCGATTTAAATATTGAAGAGAATAATTTACCTTTCTGCAAATTTCAGTAATTTGAGGCTTCCAGCTTAGTACAGAGTCCATATGCAGGCCCAAATTCTTAACAGAATCACTAAAAGCTCGCGCTCATGTCTAATTTAGCCAGCTGCCTAGAACTGCCCATAATTATGGCTTGGCATTTGGAAGGGTTGATTTTAATACCAAAACCATCCGACCATGAAGATATATCAGATAAAGCTCTATTTAACTGGTCAATACCGTTGTTAACATCTTCAGCAGTGGTCTGAACGTAAACCTGCAGGTCATCCGCGTAAAAATGGTAAGGACAGCTAATACAAAGAGATAAAAGGTTAATATATAATGCAAATAGCAACGGAGAAAGGATACCACCTTGTGGAACACCCGAAGTAATATTTATCCACTGGGATAACTGACGATCCACACGTACCGCCTGCTGCCTGTCATTAAGATATGAGGAAAACCAATCCATGACTGAAGGGGAAAATTTCATATATTGAAGAATAGCAAGAAGAATGTCATGGTCAACCATATTGAAGGCGTTAGAAAAATCAATAAGAACAATTATGGTGATCATTGAATTCTCCATGCCTAGGCGGACATCTTCGGTTACATTAAGTAAGGCAGTGGCAGTGCTATGTCCGGGCCGGAAACCAGATTGTAGTGGCGTGAGGAGACAATGTTTATATACATAAGAGGAAATTTGAGAATGTGCAGAGGCTTCTAAAACTTTAGAAAGGTATGGTAGTACGGATATTGGTCGAAAATTATTTAAAACTTGAGGATTATTAGTTTTTGGTAAAGGGGTAACAAAAGCTTTTGCCCAAAGAGATGGAAAAGTGCCTAAAGTGAGAGAGAAATTCACTATATGAGAAATGACAGGAAGAAGAATATCAAGTAAATTCATAATCATTTGCCGACTCACGCCATCACAACCAACAGCATTGGATTTGAGAGAAACCATAACTTTACGAATATCCTCTTCAGAAACAGGAGTAAAAGAAAAGGAATCTAAATGAAGGTTGGCCATAGAAGAAATATTGAAAATAGTACGAAGTTTGACAGAAGGATCAAGTGAGCTGGAAGTGGAAAAATGATTAATAAATTCATCAAGCAAAAATTTAGACGTAGAAGTAGATTTATGAGAAGTTTTTCCTAGATCAAGAGAATGAAGAAATTTCCAAGTGTTGGCAGAAGAGTTGGAAGAAAGCTCACTTTGAAAATATTTTAATTTAGCTGCTCTTACCATCCGATTACAGAGGTTACGCGCATTCTTATACAAACACCAGTTTTCATACGATCTATTACGTTTAAAGAACCGAAATGCCCGATCCGATTTACTTAATTTCTTACTCATTAAACTTATTATTGCAAGGCGTGATAATTTATATGTAGGTATCTTTTAAATACCTTTTGTTGTAGTTTCATATATTACACAATTTAAACCATAATTGATTATAAACTACAGTTGTATGGATGGTTAAGAATATAATTTATTGAGTTATAATCAATACAAAAACTTTGGTTATCATGATAGCATGGTATGGTAACACTGGAGGATTGACAGCCAATGACCCAATGACAATGCGCATGACAAACAAAATTGACAAATGAAAATGCAGGGTTGCCAGATTGGGTATTTTTTTCGCAATTCTGGGTAAAAATTTGACTCTTGGAGAAATTTTGGAGAAATGGAATTTTTGAAGAAATGTTTGGAGAAAAATAAATTTCGTGGAGAATTTTGGGTATTTTTTTTTTTGGTTTGGGACGCCTCTTTTCTTATTGTAATGAAACGAACATGCATCTTACAAACGTGCAGGGCGTTTAATTTAACAATCGTTTTCGAACGTAGGCTATCTGTGTAGATTTTCGAACGTTATTTATTCGTACATTTCTGGTTCGATTCCTTGAATTACTTCAATCTTATTGTCGAAAAAAAAAAACTCATCAGCCGTTAGGAACACGGGCAAAAAACCGGTTAGGCCTTTGGGTAAAATTAAAGAAAATAGTATCGTTTTGGAGAAATATAATTTCAATTTTGGGGAGAAATAGAAAATTCCATCTGGCAACCCTGTGAAAATGAGTGACTGACAATTTTGTTTGTTGGTCGTCTACAAAGTCGTGTGTAATTTTTATTATTTTTAGAATAATAAGTGAATGGAACAATCAATGAACCGTATTCCATAATAAAGGTAAAATGAAATGTTTTTCACCAAATAAAAATATTACCGTGTTCTTAGCCACATGTAGGAGCGATGTTAAATATATCTAATTAGATTGGGTGTCAGTTTTCTTATAAATATAATTAGACCACCTCGACCACCTTAAATATCCCTATTAAATTGGTTTCCTATGCTTATTTGACCCGTAAATCTGGATATTAAGACTAGTATGTTAGATGTAATTATGTGGGTCAAGTGGTTTGTGTAATGCTTCTGCACTGAGTGAAGTCATATCAAACATTTCAATACGCATTTCGATATATTCTAGACTTTTATATGACTTGAAAGTATTATATATTGTAAATAATTAGTTCATTTGTCTATGTCTAACTTAATTGTTTAGAACCACGTGTCATACCGTGTAGTATTTCATGAACATTCAATTTTTTACAAGAGAAGCCATAAGTATATTTGATGTTTACTCATAACCTTGGAAGTATGATAAGATTACCTACTTGTCAATGTTTTTGTTAGACATTGGTTTCAGTATTGTGTTACTTACTTTTTAGTATTAAATCAGTGATTGAATTGTTACACCTGAAGGTATGAAACAGGTTTTCTTATCTTATGTTTAATGTGCACTTTAATGTAACTTTTCCTACAAAAAAATTAAATAACTGATATAACAATACAATAATAACAAATAAAATACCATATGAGTATAATAATCCCGCTTGCTTGTTTGCTGCCCTATGTTATTAAAAAAAAGAGGCATTAAGCGATAAATCAATTTCAAATGATTCATTATTCTGTCCAAACATTTAATTTAATTTCAATATACCTATGTTATTCATGAAATCGTTACAGGACAAGATGCGGTTTGCCTTATTTTCAATAGCACTGCTGCTCTGCAGTGCACTAGTCACTCAGGCTTTTGAGGACTCCAATTTAGAGGATGATGATTTTGCTGAATTTGAACAGTTTGAAGCTGATGATGAGGCAACTGTCAATGGTAAGATTCTCATTTTCTTACAGACTATATCCACAGGCCACACTCTTGTATTCAACAATAAAGTACCTAAGTAACTATTAAAGTTACTTACTTCCCCTGAGGATCTTATTCCGCAGTTAGGCCTCACAATCAGGCCCTTAATATAAATAGTTACAACACGGTTGCATTAACTTTATGCTTGGCGTTGATGGCATCACATTTCAGAAATGCGTCAAGTTAATGTGACTCTGATGTACTCAATATCAATTTTTAATGTTAGATTTCAGTGAAGATCCCAAAGAGGTCCCAGTTCAGAAGCCCAAAGAGCCATTTGAGACAACTGGTGATGCGGCAGATGAAATTTTAGCAGAGGTGAATGTTGCAATACCATTTTCAAGTTGTTGGTGACCTTGAATACATTATGTTAAGTAAATGATTATTTTGAATGCTATTAGCATGTTTAATTTTTTTAACAATTGGTATTACGTCTCTAGTATACATATACAAGACAAGACATTGTCCTGATATTCCAAAGCTGACTAAAAATATACAGTCAGATGCAGAGTAACCTAACCCCCCTGAGATTAGGATTCGGTGAGATAGGGGTTGAGGTTTCTCGGCATCTGACCGTACGGTCACTAGCATCAATATGTATCCAATTTTAGACCTTATCACATTGTCTTATGGACAGAAGTGTTTACATATTAATGCATTTTTGTGACTGTGGTGGTGATCTCGAAATGTGGCTATAGTTCAATACTCTACACATATATGATATGCAGCATACAAAAAGTGCATTATCCATCTGTAAATTTTTAAAAAAGGTAATATGTAGTTATAAAATTAACATAGAGGAGACCTTATCAAATTGTCTTAAGGACTTAAGACTGCATGTGTTGGTGCTCTAATCTTGTTATGTATGCTATGTGAGAGAAGAAAATAAAGATTATGATGATTATGAAAGTCAAAAGTCAAAAATACTTTGTCCAAAATTAATTACATAATTAAATTGTAATATAATTGTATTATAGTTCAATTTGCTCCATATGACTGCATAAAAAAAAAGTGCATACCTATCTGTAAACTTAAAAAAAAATTAGAACTGGCAATGTATAGCTGTACATTTAATACTGTTCCTAGGAGGAGGAAGACAATGAGTTCGAACACTTCCAAGATCCAGAGGAGTTTGAGGGCTTACCTGAGAGCACCACTCCGCGCAGCTCTGAACAACCAAAGATTACTATTTCTAAGGTATAATATGACTATAATAATAATATACGGCCAACCAACCAACCCAAACGGACCCAAAGTAAATTTGAAACTTGTGGTATGGGATACTAACTCAACATTACTATATTGTATAACAATACTATATTTAGTTGGAGTGATAATCATTAGGCCACAGAGGTTGTCGAATTTCCCTATAATAGAGTATTATTTATACTTTTGTTTACTGCTGATCATAGATAAAAATAAAAACCACAGAAAAATAAAATACGACGTTGAAACATCTGTCCTCTGCATATACGGCCCGTTTACGGCAATTATCCTTAACCAACTTTGATTGAAATTCGTAATTTATGATTGAAAGCCTCCCACGACAAGGAAAATATGGACATAAATAAACGGTCAAACTAACAGAGAAAAAAAACAAATAGAGTTGGCATCATTAATATGTGGTCACTATATTATAACTTCAAGGTTTTTAGGTAGGTAGTCAGATTTTAATCCTATCCAATTATAAATCCTACTAAATATAAATGCGAAATTTGAATGTTTGTAAGTTTGATGTTTGTTACTCGGTAAGACTGTTTCATGAGTTTCTTTCGGCATTTCTTCTCAGTAGTGGTCGTGCCGAAATGCTAGTAGTTTGTAGCTTTGAGACATAATATATTATGATTAAATAATTAGTTTTCGACGTGAAAAAGAGCCTTCTTTGAAGGCCAAGTTTTAATAAATAATTTTTGATCAATTGATTGATACTCAATCACGAAAAATCTACTGGACGAATATCGCCATTCAGGACTTATCCTAACTAGTATTATAAATGCGAAAGTAAGTTTGTTTATTTATTCATTAGTTTGTTTGTTTGGTTGGTACCTCTTCACGCTTTATCTACTGAACCAATCTTCCTGTATGGCATACATATAGTATAACTACTGAGAAGGACATAGGATACCTTTCATCTCGGCGACAAGCACTGTTTCCGTGGGAAATTCACGCGGGTGAAGCCGCGGGCAAAAGCTAGTGAAGTTTTATGTTTTTATTTATTTAGGTACACCAACAGTATTTACATGCTACATACATTTAGCTAGTGGTGGAATAAAGAAACTTACATACCCTGAAAACATAACATCCCTTTTTTGGTCAGTCGTGCAATAAAGGTACAATTCCACAGGTTCCTATAACAGTACGTCCGCGTTGGGACGCGTACTGGCTGGAGGGCACGCTATGTTGCCTGCTGGCCGCGTACGCGCTCGCGTACGCCGTCGGCCGCGCCAAGAATACGTCCATCGCGACCAACTTCTTGAAGCTACACAAACCGCTGCTTGACGACAACTTCACGTTAGTCGGTGAGTTGTCCTATCCTATGACAGTGCGTCCGCGCTGGGACGCGTTCCGTAAACTCTAATGTGCGTACCGTAAACTCTAACGCGCGTACCGTAAACTCTAACGCGCGTACCGTAAACTCTAACGCGCGTACCGTAAACTCTAACACGCGTACCGTAAAGTCTTCATGTCTGAATGGATTCTTACGAAACTTGACACACGTTTTCCTTGATTTATTTGAAATTTTTGTGTAGTTTTTTCGGACTAGGAGGGGGGGGGGGGGAATGAATGGGCAAAAAAGGGGAAAAGTTTGCTGAAGCGTTTTTAATAGGGCACGCTGTGCTGCATGCTGGCCGCGTACGCACTGGCGTACGCCGTCGACTGCGCCAAGAACACGTCCATCGCGACCAACTTCTTGAAGCTACACTAACCACTGCTTGATGACAACTTCACGTTAGTTGGTGAGTTGTGATCTAATAACAGTACGCCTGCGCTGGGACGAGTACGGTAAACTCTAACGCGCGTACCGAAAAGTCTCCATTTCTGAACGGATCTTTACGAAACTTGACGCATGTGTTCCTTAAATTTTTGTGTAGAGGTTTCTGAGAGGGGTGGAGGGGGATGAACCACTACTTTACATTTTATTTTTGATTCCCAGGCGAGCCAGGCGCAGACGTGGCATCAGCGGACGGAAACGGCTGGCGGCGCGAGGCGGAGCACTGCTTCACCATGTGGTGCAGCGGCCGGCTCTGCTGCGAGGGCATGCTGCTCACTCTCAAACTTATCAAGGTACTAGCTGCCGGCCGAGGCGGCACTGCTTCACCATGTGGTGCAGCGGCCGGCTCTGCTGCGAGGGCATGCTGCTCACTCTCAAACTTATCAAGGTACTAGCTGCCGGCCGAGGCGGGGCACTGCTTCACCATGTGGTGCAGCGGCCGGCTCTGCTGCGAGGGCATGCTGCTCACTCTCAAACTTATCAAGGTACTAGCTGCCGGCCGAGGCGGGGCACTGCTTCACCATGTGGTGCAGCGGCCGGCTCTGGCTGCGAGGGCATGCTGCTCACTCTCAAACTTATCAAGGTACTAGCTGCCGGCCGAGGCGGGGCACTGCTTCACCATGTGGTGCAGCGGCCGGCTCTGCTGCGAGGGCATGCTGCTCACTCTCAAACTTATCAAGGTACTAGCTGCCGGCCGAGGCGGGGCACTGCTTCACCATGTGGTGCAGCGGCCGGCTCTGCTGCGAGGGCATGCTGCTCACTCTCAAACTTATCAAGGTACTAGCTGCCGGCCGAGGCGGGGCACTGCTTCACCATGTGGTGCAGCGGCCGGCTCTGCTGCGAGGGCATGCTGCTCACTCTCAAACTTATCAAGGTACTAGCTGCCGGCCGAGGCGGGGCACTGCTTCACCATGTGGTGCAGCGGCCGGCTCTGCTGCGAGGGCATGCTGCTCACTCTCAAACTTATCAAGGTACTAGCTGCCGGCCGAGGCGGGGCACTGCTTCACCATGTGGTGCAGCGGCCGGCTCTGCTGCGAGGGCATGCTGCTCACTCTCAAACTTATCAAGGTACTAGCTGCCGGCCGAGGCGGGGCACTGCTTCACCATGTGGTGCAGCGGCCGGCTCTGCTGCGAGGGCATGCTGCTCACTCTCAAACTTATCAAGGTACTAGCTGCCGGCCGAGGCAGGGCACTGCTTCACCATGTGGTGCAGCGGCCGGCTCTGCTGCGAGGGCATGCTGCTCACTCTCAAACTTATCAAGGTACTAGCTGCCGGCCGAGGCGGGGCACTGCTTCACCATGCGGTGCAGCGGCCGGCTCTGCTGCGAGGGCATGCTGCTCACTCTCAAACTTATCAAGGTACTAGCTGCCGGCCGAGGCGGGGCACTGCTTCACCATGTGGTGCAGCGGCCGGCTCTGCTGCGAGGGCATGCTGCTCACTCTCAAACTTATCAAGGTACTAGCTGCCGGCCGAGGCGGCACTGCTTCACCATGTGGTGCAGCGGCCGGCTCTGCTGCGAGGGCATGCTGCTCACTCTCAAACTTATCAAGGTACTAGCTGCCGGCCGAGGCGGGGCACTGCTTCACCATGTGGTGCAGCGGCCGGCTCTGCTGCGAGGGCATGCTGCTCACTCTCAAACTTATCAAGGTACTAGCTGCCGGCCGAGGCGGGGCACTGCTTCACCATGTGGTGCAGCGGCCGGCTCTGCTGCGAGGGCATGCTGCTCACTCTCAAACTTATCAAGGTACTAGCTGCCGGCCGAGGCGGGGCACTGCTTCACCATGTGGTGCAGCGGCCGGCTCTGCTGCGAGGGCATGCTGCTCACTCTCAAACTTATCAAGGTACTAGCTGCCGGCCGAGGCGGGGCACTGCTTCACCATGCGGTGCAGCGGCCGGCTCTGCTGCGAGGGCATGCTGCTCACTCTCAAACTTATCAAGGTACTAGCTGCCGGCCGAGGCGGGGCACTGCTTCACCATGTGGTGCAGCGGCCGGCTCTGCTGCGAGGGCATGCTGCTCACTCTCAAACTTATCAAGGTACTAGCTGCCGGCCGAGGCGGGGCACTGCTTCACCATGTGGTGCAGCGGCCGGCTCTGCTGCGAGGGCATGCTGCTCACTCTCAAACTTATCAAGGTACTAGCTGCCGGCCGAGGCGGGGCACTGCTTCACCAGGTGGTGCAGCGGCCGGCTCTGCTGCGAGGGCATGCTGCTCACTCTCAAACTTATCAAGGTACTAGCTGCCGGCCGAGGCGGGGCACTGCTTCACCATGTGGTGCAGCGGCCGGCTCTGCTGCGAGGGCATGCTGCTCACTCTCAAACTTATCAAGGTACTAGCTGCCGGCCGAGGCGAGCACTGCTTCACCATGTGGTGCAGCGGCCGGCTCTGCTGCGAGGGCATGCTGCTCACTCTCAAACTTATCAAGGTACTAGCTGCCGGCCGAGGCGGGGCACTGCTTCACCATGTGGTGCAGCGGCCGGCTCTGCTGCGAGGGCATGCTGCTCACTCTCAAACTTATCAAGGTACTAGCTGCCGGCCGAGGCGGGGCACTGCTTCACCATGTGGTGCAGCGGCCGGCTCTGCTGCGAGGGCATGCTGCTCACTCTCAAACTTATCAAGGTACTAGCTGCCGGCCGAGGCGGGGCACTGCTTCACCATGTGGTGCAGCGGCCGGCTCTGCTGCGAGGGCATGCTGCTCACTCTCAAACTTATCAAGGTACTAGCTGCCGGCCGAGGCGGGGCACTGCTTCACCATGTGGTGCAGCGGCCGGCTCTGCTGCGAGGGCATGCTGCTCACTCTCAAACTTATCAAGGTACTAGCTGCCGGCCGAGGCGGGGCACTGCTTCACCATGTGGTGCAGCGGCCGGCTCTGCTGCGAGGGCATGCTGCTCACTCTCAAACTTATCAAGGTACTAGCTGCCGGCCGAGGCGGGCACTGCTTCACCATGTGGTGCAGCGGCCGGCTCTGCTGCGAGGGCATGCTGCTCACTCTCAAACTTATCAAGGTACTAGCTGCCGGCCGAGGCGGGGCACTGCTTCACCATGTGGTGCAGCGGCCGGCTCTGCTGCGAGGGCATGCTGCTCACTCTCAAACTTATCAAGGTACTAGCTGCCGGCCGAGGCGGGGCACTGCTTCACCATGTGGTGCAGCGGCCGGCTCTGCTGCGAGGGCATGCTGCTCACTCTCAAACTTATCAAGGTACTAGCTGCCGGCCGAGGCGGGGCACTGCTTCACCATGTGGTGCAGCGGCCGGCTCTGCTGCGAGGGCATGCTGCTCACTCTCAAACTTATCAAGGTACTAGCTGCCGGCCGAGGCGGGGCACTGCTTCACCATGTGGTGCAGCGGCCGGCTCTGCTGCGAGGGCATGCTGCTCACTCTCAAACTTATCAAGGTACTGTGTATAGATCACTTTGACATCCGTCTATCAGTCTGTCAAGACAGTTTTTCTTAGTGGTTAGTCCTAGTTGTTCGATGGTTGATGATTAAACTAAATAACTTCAACTAAAGAACTTCTGTTTTTTTTCTTTAGGGAATTATTTTCTTTTTGCCTCATGCAAAATGAAAGTTTAGCGATGGTCCAGTCAAACGGACAATCCCAACTGTACAACGGGCAAGAAGCGACTAATTTAGTTTGTTTGTTTGTAAACTCTTTATTGCTCATACACACAAGAAAAATACAAAACATAGTGAAACAAAAAGAGAGGCGTACAATGACGGACTTATCCCAAAAAGGGATTTCATCCAGTCAACCAAGTGTTTGAAAGGAATTTTAGTTCTTTGATTATAGACATCCAATATGGTTCTAGATGTGAAAACTTTTATGTGGCTTACTGTTTCTATAATTGTTGTGTCATCGTTTCTGATTGCAAAGTCCTAGTTTACTAAATAAATAAAATAAATGTTTTTTCCAGCGTCAAGACCTAGTGCACGTGTTGCTAGGAGTAGTGCGACCTAGTCCGGACACGTTACTCGTGCGAGTGGAACTGGGCAAAGACGATAGCGACCCTTTCGTGCTCTGCGTCGCTCAGAAGAAGATCGCCACCAAGCTAGCCAAGGAGATGCAGGATCTGGTAAGAGACTATACTCGGTGCACGTGTACTCAGTAGTGCGACCTAGTCCGGACACGTTGTTCGTGCGAGTGGAGTTGGGCAAGGACGACAGCGACCCGTTCGTGATCTGTGTCGCTCAGAAGAAGATCGCCACCAAGCTAGCCAAGGAGATGCAGGATCTGGTGAGAGACTATATTCAGTGCACAATAAAATAAATAATTCATTTATTTAACAGGAGGGATATTTGTAGATTGTTCACTGTGACAAGTTTGACAGTGATCATTTTTATTAAACAAAAAATTGTCATCTGTCGCCATTTTGTAAAATCTTGTTAACTCATTTACTGTCCCATGAATCACACATGTGACCAAACTAATTGTTACAACTGTAGCGGGACGTAAGGTGTAATGCTGGACCGCCGCGGTGTAAAGGAAAAATCTTCCCGCCAAGCTAGTTAGCCTTGGGAACCGCGACTCGGACGATGTCATGTCGGAGGTTTTATTTATTATATTTTTATTATTATATACGGACAAATCACACAGATTGAGTTAGCCGCAAAGTAAGTTTGAGACTTGAGTAATGGGATACTAATTCAACGATACTATATTTTATAACAAATACCTACATATATAAATAAACATCCACGACCCGGGTCAATCCGAAAAATATAATTTTTCCATCTTGACCCAACCGGGGATCGAACCCGGGACCTCCGGTGTGACAGTCCGGCGTGATTACCGTCGGGCCACGGATGTCGTCAAATTCGTCGTTTATACTAGCAATCTTGGGAATATTAAGAGTGTATCACGTCCGCGCGCCCGACCGAGTTTAGGTATTTGATAGACCTCAGCTGGCTGTGTGCAAGTCACACGCACACATCGACGTGAGATTGCCGCCAACCCGAAGTAATAAGTGACAGGGATCCGGCAAAGGATTTGTTGGTACCTATATAATTTTTTTTTCTTGTTTTATGGTAATGAATACTAAAAATAAAATTACGACCATTTTCTTATGTAAAACATACTTGGCGCGACTTGGCAGTAAAATGGACACGAATGCCGCTACAGAAAATAGCATGACCGTCGTGCCAGGATGCTAAGATGTTAAACATCTGCCTGGCATCCCATGAAGGCCAATTTTTCGGGATGAGGTTTACAAAAATAGTATTTTCGGATCCAAGATGGCGGACAACTTTTTTTTAATTTTGCAATATGGGTATCGTTTTATAAGTGTTTCAGTGCGCCGATTACGAAAATAACATTTATTTTGAAATCCAAGATGGCGGACAACTTTTTTTTCACGTTTACAATATGGGTATGGTTTAGGTTTTTCGGTGCGCTGATGACAAAAATAACATTTATTTTAAGATCCAAGATGGCGGACAACTTTTTTTTCAAGTTTACAATATGGGTATGGTTATATAGGTATTTCGGTGCGCTGATGATAAAAATAACATTTATTTTGAGATCCAAGATGGCGGACAACTTTTTTTTCAAGTTTACAATATGGGTATGGTTATATAGGTATTTCGGTGCGCTGATGACAAAAATAACATTTATTTTGAGATCCAAGATGGCGGACAATTTTTTTTTTCAATTTTGCAATATGGTTAACATGCTGTAGGATTTTGAGGACGCTGATGACGAAAATAACATTTATTTTGAGATCCAAGATGGCGGACAACTTTTTTTTTTAATTTTACAATATGGGTATGTTTTATAGGTTTTTCGGTGCGCTAATGACAAAAATAACATTTATTTTGAGATCCAAGATGGCGGGCAGTTTTTTTTTTTCAAGTTTACAATATGGGTATGGTTATATAGGTTTTTGGGAACGCTGATGACGAAAATAACATTTATTTTGAGATCCAAGATGAATGACAGTTTTTTATTTTATTTTACAATATGGGTATCGTTTTATAGGTTTTTGGGGACGCTGATGACGAAAATAACATTTATTTTGAGATCCAAGATGGAGGACAGTTTTTTATTTTATTTTACAATATGGGTATCATTTTTAGGTTTTTGGGGACGCTGATGACGAAAATAACATTTATTTTGAAATCCAAGATGGCTGACAGTTTTTTTATTATTTTACAATATGGGTATCGTTTAATAGGTTTTCGGGGACGCCATCTTGGATCTCAAAATAAATGTTATTTTGGTCATCAGCATCCCCAAAAACCCATAAAACGATACCCATATTGTAAAATAAAATAAAAAACTGTCAGCCATCTTGATCTCAAAATAAATGTTATTTTCGTCATCAGCGTCCCCAAAAACCTAAAAAATGATACCCATATTGTAAGATAAAATAAAAAATTGTCCGCCATCTTGGATCTCAAAATAAATGTTATTTTCGTCATCAGCGTCCCAAAAACCTAGAAAACGATACCCATATTGTAAAATAAAATAAAAAACTGTCCTCCATCTTGGATCTCAAAATAAATGTTATTTTCGTCATCAGTGTCCCCAAAAACCTATATAACCATACCCATATTGTAAACATGAAAAAAAAAACTGCCCGCCATCTTGGATCTCAAAATAAATGTTATTTTTGTCATTAGCGCACCGAAAAACCTATAAAAACATACCCATATTGTAAAATTGAAAAAAAAAGTTGTACGCCATCTTGGATCTCAAAATAAATGTTATTTTCGTAATCAGCGCACTGAAAAACTTATGAAACGATATACATATCGCAAAATTAAAAAAAAAAAGTTGTCCGCCATCTTGGATCTTGATTTAGATTTATTTTGATTTTTATGATTTCGATTTCTATGATTTCGATTTATTACGATTTCTATGATTGCGATTTATTACGATTTCTATTTCATCAAAAATTGTCGGCCATCATTCATGAGTAAGAAAATGGTACCTATATAAATTTTAAAAAGATTAAAAGTAATAAATATGTAACTCTGTCGTGTATAAAAAATAAAAAAAATAAAAAGGTGTATGTTGGGCGGTGTGCGCAGGGGTCTCCAACTATTTGAAGCGAAGACGGGCAATGTCCCTGCGCAGTGCGATTATACACGAACAATTACTTTAGAGAGAGCCGGATGTAATGCTCAGGATAGAGCCTCGCACTTTTGAAGTACAAGGACCTCTTGTCTAGTAAGCCTTAGGTCCTGGGAGTCATGGGCAGGGTGATATCATCAATACAATATGGTTGGGATAGAATATAGCATTTTATTCCATAAACACACTAGCCGCTGAGGGCGGGCACATGTTATACTAATACCAAAATCTGATAAGTCTTTGCCGCAATTAAAAGTTAAAATTAACATAAACCAAATATAAGGTACATGGCCAGGTCCGTACACAAACGTCTGTCAGCACTTTAGAACGTTGTCCCGTTCACCGTTTTGTGATCCATTGGGTTCGAGCACTGGTACTGGTCGCGTCCTCAAAGCGACGCGGCGTGCTCCCTCGCATCGCTCCGTTGTCATGCGAGATAAAGGTAGGAGCGCCGTGGCTGGACCTTCCGAGGTTTGCGCTGAGCCACTACAGTGGACCTCGGATCGGAGGAGTGCGGCGACGCGGCTCTTTGGAAATAAGGTTAGGATCCGTGTGCTGGTGCACCTTGGGGTCGCCGACGACGGGGCCTGCGCCGTGGCATGCGGTCCACGGTCCGGGAGAACCGCACCCTCTGGTGATGGGAGTGACACTCCAGGAAGCGCCAATTCATACGGCCGGGCGGGCACGTGGATATCAAACAGCTCATCCTCCTGACAACTTTCGTGGCGGCAAATATCCCCTGTGTCCTTGCGCGTATCGCGGATTTTAAAGCTGAAGGTTAAACTATAGTCCCATGACGGGGTGCCGAGGGCGGCGAAAGTGAAAAAACCCCAAAAATTTAATGATTTTGCTCAAACCATCTTAGTCGTGGCGGCCTATCCAGGAAGAGCCCCATCCCTCTCCACTCGATTTGACATTCCGCCTCGCCGCGCTCCATTTCGCTTAATTCGGACGCACGTCAAACCAACTTTTTTTAAATATGCCCTTTAAAAAGAACTAATGTTTAAATAAGGTATTTATTCGTTGAATATTATAATAATCTAAGTCAGACGATATTAAAGGAGGAAATAATTAAAATTCTACAAACAATCCCGTACTCATGATTTCTTATTTTTTTATGATAAGAAAGGTTTGTTAGGACCCAGGACGGAACGTGTGTCACTAGCTGTCAATGTCAGACGTCCAACTCTGTAGATCTCAGTTGACAGTCTAATCTAATCATGGGAATGTTTTGTTATGAATGTTTAATTTTCGATATAATTCCGTAAGTACACAAAATCACGTCGAGTTGTTGCTACCAATGGTTTCGGCGTGACTCAAAGAACGTTTTGATGTGCGGGTCTCCCTCGTTTTCTTAATACAAGTATTGTAAAAACAACATATGAAGTTTGTGTACCGGTGTGTCACTTCTTTCCCATTCAATTTGTCTGGAGACTAATGGATTTGAATGCCTTGCTATTGTGGTGAGTCGAGAGCCTATCATGCAGGTAATACGCCACAGGAATAGTACCCCAATATATCAACTATTTCACCTAAAATATGACATGCAAAGTTGACCAGTTAGAAGTTCAAAATAATTCTGTAGTTATCACTACAATACCCCCCTTTTCGGCAAAGAGGTTAAGCTCGTACTCTCTAGCCAGAAGCCCAGCCGGGAGTAACCGGAGAAAACATTCACCTATCCTACGGCAATATATTTCTAAACATAAAACTATCAGCTATATATGAAACTAACTCATGCTATTTCATATATTAAACTAAAATGTATGTTCTAGAGTTCGTAAAACTAACTCAATTTATGTTGGAGTGTCAGGAATACAGCGTCTGTGCCAGACCGCTGCAATTCCCCTGCATGATAAAAAATCTATACTTGGATTTCTAATGAGATAATCGCAAGTAGCATACTAATAATAAAGAATTATCTAAAGTAATATAGTTCTTACTTATGTATAATAAGAAAAACTATTTGAGATTTAATTAAAATATATGTAATCTAGCATTCCTACATAATTTACTAGTTAGTAATTAAATTGTAAAACCTAATAAAGTCTTTAAACTAATGGAGAGCTCTCACATAAATTGACATTTAAAATGTATAGCCGTTGGGCTGACATTGTATAATAGGGAAAAAACTTATTTTCCTTTTTTCTCAAAAAAATTAAGGAGTATTCAATCCATATCCTTATATTTACTCTGGCGCCTAGAGTGTGTAGTTACAAAAGAAATTGGTTTTCATGAAAACGCTTGACAAAAAAATTTTCACATGTGAGAATCATGTCATATGTGAAAAATGAGGCCTCTGATTGGTTATACCAATCCAAAATAACAAAGTTCAAGATAAGAAAGTTGCTAGCTAGGGGACACACCTTGGTAGAGACTTTTATTATGTCCAGGACATGATATTTTCCATTCTTTACTTTTCAGTTTCTATCTCCCTGAAGGTTGTAAACAACATCCGAATGCTTCCTGACAACTTTACGATCACAAAGCGCGGTGCTAGTTTAGCGGAGAAGAAATGAGCTGAACGACTGGTCGATTTGAAGGTATTAACGAATTTGGAATGCCGCCTCTTTTCGGCAACATGCCATCCGTCATTATCTCCCGACCTTTAGCTAACAAAACCATGGTGTGTGCCCGGTGGCAACATACTAATAATGCTATTCAAAAGATAGCTACCACTAAGTAAGTCAAGAAAAACATTTCAGTACTCTTATGTTCTGAAGTGTTTCGACTACGCCTAAAATCATCAATTCTAAGAAAAAAATCTGTGACGTCTGAGTCACCAGAAAATTTTTAAATTTCCACGATCCTCAAAATGGTCCTCCTTTGAATATGTGAATAACGCGTTCGTCATCTTCCCTAGTCTCCTTAACATTGGTAGTCCTACCCATTGAGTTGGCTTGACGTACTCAAACCAGGGAGTTCCTAGTTGAGACAATGTGGGTTGTAACGCTTTAGCGGTGTGGAAGGGCCGGGTGGGTGGGTGTCAATTGCACCTCCCCGTGGTCGTGTATTAACAAATGAGGTAGTAGTAGTGGTAGGTGGTTTGTTTGCCTCCCCACTTACTTCGTGATATTGCTCTTCCCTTTTCGCCGTCCGACATGTTGACAAAAATGTGAGGTTATATGTGTCAGGGTATGTAATAGGTGTTATAATAATTGATAAATTTCTAAATAGATACAGGTTACTCCTGTCAATAAAAAATAAATTAGCTCTCAAAATTGAGATGTGAAATAGGAATTATGGCTGAGCGCTATGCTTTTTTATTCATAGCGAAGCCCAAATAAAATATTAATTATTGATATTATTAATTATAATATTATTTAGTAATATTATAATAATTACTATGGTAATTGTATTAAATGTATGCTACAACCCCACAACTCCTGTTCGCATATAAACCTAACACACAATAAGTATAATAACTTTACTTTAGTCAAATTGATATCACCAAAATTTCAAAATAACAAGTGAGCGAGTTTAAAAAATTTAAAAACTATTTTTTAGAAAAAACTGTTGCCACTCTCACAGGACTCCCAAAAGGCTCAAAAATATAGTAGTTCGGGCGCCATTGTCGTGTATAAAAAATAAAAAAAAATAAAAAGTGTATGTTGGGCGGTGTGTGCGCAGGGGTCTCCAACTATTTGAAGCGAAGACGGGCAATATCCCTGCGCAGTGCGATTATACACGAACACTTACTTTAGAGAGAGCCGGATGTAATGCCTTCAGGATAGAGCCCTCGTACTTTTTGAAGCACAAGGACCTCTTGTCTAGTAAGCCTTAGGGTCCTGGGAGTCATGGGCAGGGTGATATCATTAATACAATATGGTTGGGATAGAATATAGCATTTTATGACTTATGCATCTTACACCGGATAGCAAATGGATACATAGATTCCCAATTACTAGGAAAATTAAGGTTCAGAATTCCATATCGTTCAGCCAGGGTTCCGCAATTATTTAGTATACTACCTACTAAAAATAACGTAGGACAAAATCATGATAAGGATTTGCGGTTGTACAACAAACACAGTAGTGTTATTCAATGTGACCTATTCTGTGATAGTTACGCAAAGTTTAAAAAATCCGTTTCTGTAAGTATTTAGTTATCATATGTCATAAAGGGGTATTATTTATTTCTTTTTAAATGTTTTAGTCAGTGATTTCATACAAAAAACTTGTTAGACATCAAGTTAAATTTGTTCTTCTTTTTTTTATATTTGTTTGCATGTATTAGACTTTACCATAAGTGCTGTGTACAATCTTTATTAGGATTTCAGAATCAAAAAGATGTGTAGAACTATGTATAAGTAATTTATGTTCTGTAATCTGTGATTGTACCTTTTTAAATAAAATAAAATAAAATAAAAATCCATAAACACACTAGCCGCTGAGGGCGGGCACATGTTATACTAAATACCAAAATCTGATAAGCTCTTTGCCGCAATTAAAAGTTAAAATTAACATAAACCAAATATAAGGTACCTGTGCCAGGTCCGTACACAAACGTCTGTGCGCACTTAGAGACGTTGTCCCGTTCACCATTGTGATCCGTTAGGGTTCGAGCACTGGTACTGGTCGCGTCCTCAAAGCGACGCGGCGCTCCTGCACGCTCCGTTGTATGCGAGATAGTAGACGCTGGCTGGACCTTCCGAGGTTTGCGCTGAGCCACTCCAGGGACCTCGGATCGGAGGCGGCGACGCGGCCTTTTGGAAATAAGGTTAGGATCCGTGTGTTGCACCTTTGGGGTCGCCGACGACGGGGCCTGCGCCGTGGCATGCGGTCCACGGTCCGGGAGAACCGCACCCTCTGGTGATGGGAGGACACTCCAGGAAGCGCCAATTCATACGGCCGGGCGGACACGTGGATATCAACAGCTCATCCTCCCGACAACTTCGTGGCGGCAAATATTCCCCTGATGTCCTTGCGCGTATCGCGGATTTTTAAAGCTAAAGGTTAAACTATAGTCCCATGACGGGAAGCCGAGGGCGGCGAAAGTGAAAAAACCCCAAAAATTTAATGATTTTGCTCAAACCATGTTAGTCGTGGCGGCCTATCCAGGAAGAGCCCCATCCCTCTCCACTCGATTTGACATTCCGCCTCGTCGCGCTCCATTTCGCTTAATTCGGACGCACGTCAAACCAACTTTTAAATATTCTCTTTAAAAGAACTAATGTTTAAATAAGGTATTTATTCGCTGAATATTATAATAATCTAAGTCGACGATATTAAAGGAGAATAATTAAAATTCTACAACAATCCTACCATGATTTCTTATTTTTTTATGATAAGAAAGGTTTGTTAGGACCCAGGACGGAACGTGTGTCACTAGCTGTCAATGTCAGACGTCCAACTCTGTAGATCTCAGTTGACAGTCTAATCTAATCATGGGAATGTTTTGTTATGAATGTTTAATTTTCGATATAATTCCGTAAGTACACAAAATCACGTCGAGTTGTTGCTACCAATGGTTTCGGCGTGACTCAAAGAACGTTTTGATGTGCGGGTCTCCCTGTTTTCTTAATAAGTATTGTAAAAACAACATATGAAGTTTGTGTACCGGTGTGTCACTTTCCCATTCAATTTGTCTGGAGACTAATGGATTTGAATGCCTGCTGTTGTGGTGAGTCGAGAGCCTATCATGCAGGTAATACGCCACAGGAATAGTATCCCAATATATCAACTATTTCACCTAAAATATGACATGCAAAGTTGACCAGTTAGAAGTTCAAAATAATTCTGTAGTTATCACTACAACTCTGATCTACATTACTCTCTGCTGTCTGTGAATACATGAACACGCGAAAATTAAATGCCTCCCGAGCAGCAGAGCGACGTGGATTCCCCTTGACTCTTACCGGCAGACTGATTTTTCGTGGGCTTGGAACTTGGAACTCGTATATATTGAGCGATGGCATTGCCATACAAAAAATGTATGGGGAATTTCTTAGTGAATTGTTACGATATATAATATTTTTTTCGAGTTATTTTTCAAAAATCTAAAACGAGCAACTTGTAGCTAGTTTAATAAACTCGCGATTTAACATTATGTAGAAATTATAATTTGTGTTTTACATAATGATTTCGTTAAAGCCGTGAACCTTGTTTTTCGTATTTTTCGTGTTTTCTGGAAGGTATTTACGCAAAAATAAAAGGCAAAATATTTTTATCTGTCTCGTATAAGTAGTAGCAGTTATTTGAGAAGCCTATAGTACTATTTTTATTATCAATAATGATCTAGTTTTGGCACCAGGGTCAATTCAGTAACGCCTGTTTTGGCTAAAAACGTGTGATGCAGGCTTAACATCGCGTTCCAGCGTGTCATCGCGCCATCTGTCTGGAGCATCTTGAACTATCATCATTGTTACAAATTATGAACTGTTAGCCCTTATTTCCAGAGTGTATTCTGCCCCGAGCGGCGGCCAGGTGATAAGCACGGACTTCCGAGTTCATTCTCAGTGCTGTCCGAGTGCGCTGAAGCCACGGCCGGGATACTCGACGCGCGAGTGACTGCCGCTCTGACGCAGTACCACTCACACGTGCAGTACATACACATCTCGGACAAATACTGCGGGCCTAAGCAGCTGGAGTGAGTATTTTTTACACTATTGCCCAAATAAGAAGTGTTATGTTTTCAGGGTTCATGTAGGTATGTAAGTTTTTATGCCACCATAAGTCCTTAACGGCTTAGACAAATAATGCGGGCCTAAGCAGCTGGAGTGAGTATTACACGACTTACCAAAGGAGTGTTATGTTTTCAGGGTTCATGTATGTAAGTTTCTTTATGCCACCATAAGTCCTGAACGGCTTACACGACGGACCAAAAAAGGAGTGTTATGTTTTCAGGGTTCATACCATACGGAAGTGACACATAAGTAATAGAAAATAAATATAGAAAGTAGGGGCGCTGTCTACACTTAGCTAGCAGCACTGGGTGTTAAGCAACCAATCACATAGTACGTGCATGGATTTTTAACCAATGACGACTATTCGATCTGGTATTGCAATGATAGAAAAATTTTGTTCGTCCTAAATTCATTTTCTTTTATGTCGCACTGTACATGTATGTAAGTTTTTTTATTTCCACCATAAGTCCTGAACGCTTAACAGATTTTGATGTGAAAGCGTATTTTGGATTCTCGGCATTCCTCCGAGTGAGATAGGCTATGTGAGTTGTCAGTCGTGTCTTTTATTTTTTAATAATTACCCTTGTTATTATTACATCATCAGCCATTTTAATGTCCTCACTGCTGAGGCCATGACCTTGTGAATATATAAGGAGGATGGGCCAAAGTCAAAGTCATATTTTTTTCACGTCGATAACTAATTATTTAACCATAATATATTATGTCTCAAAGCTACAAACTACTAGCATTTCGGAACGACCATTGCTGAGAAGAAATGCCGAAAGAAACTCATGAAACAGTCTTAAGTGCCTAGCATGCCAGAGGGGCTATTCATTAACTTTATACATATGTTAGATTGTGTACAGTTAAAAATAAAATATAAGAAAAAATAATAATAATAATAATGGCTATGACCCACTACGGGCCCATTGCGGGTTAGTGGGTTTTAACCTACTGCGAATACAGTCGAAAATTCATTTATTTACTTCCATGATAATAAAATGCCAGGGCTATGATTCTACTAATAACAAAATGTACTATATCATGCCTCAGTTTTGTCTCAAAAGCCAAAGAGCTTGTACTAAATTATAGAGATCTTGTCGTTTGTAATAGGGGACCGGCCAAGGTATGAGAATTGTTAAAAATATGTAATTTTAAGTGATATAATACATATAATTAAACACATTTTGCGACTTTTCAGCACGAGATTATTCCTCCTGAGCTAATTTATTCGAGTTCAAAACTTTTTGGGAAAGTCCATTTTCTACGCGTGACGTCATATGAATGCACGTTTAGTTAGAGGTGTTTCTTGGTATTGCCCAAACATAGTTTAAAAATGTGGAATTGTTTTTTGCCTATATCTTGGGAAATACTTTGGTTATGGATGTGATTCTTTTACGGATTATTCTATTAATGTGAGATATTTCAAATAAGCATTAATAAAAAAAATAAGTTGTCCGGTCCCCCTATTTCAGTTATCTGCGTTAGTCCCATTCTTATCGAGTGTGTTATTACTAACATTGTATTGATTTTATTCAAGTCGCCCAAAGGCATCTGACATGATTCTTACGACTACCGCCATCTAGTGGCAGTAGCCGTATACATAAGTAAATAAATAAATATATACGGACAAATCACACAGATTGAGTCAGCCTCAAAGTAAGTTCGAGACTTGTGTTTTGGGATACTAACTCAACGATACTATATTTTATAACAAATACATATATAGATAAACATCCAAGACCCAGGCAATCTGGAAAAGATCATTTTCCATCTTGACCCGACCGGGGATCGAACCCGGGACCTCCGGTGTGACAGTTCGGCGTGGTGACCGTTGGGCCACGGAGGTCGTCGTAAACTAAACAGTCAGCCAATGTGCAGGTTTCCTCTCGATGTTTTCATTCAGGAAGCAGGTGGTGGTTCCTGAGAAAACTACCATACATGAGTCAGATTGGTCTACAAACATGTGACACAGGTAGGATTTGAACCCGCGTCCATCCGACCTCAGGCAGGTGTCATTATTACTACTTGGCCACCACGGCTTCTACGTTAGTTATTAGTGGAATCGGCCTCATTATTAAAAAAAAAATATTTGAATCTGCAGAGAGCAAGCAGCGACTAAGCCACCGGAAACGGAACGCGTGATGCTGATCAGCCTCGCCCCTGGGCCCGGACGGCGGCGGCGACGAATGGTGCGGCCGCTGCTGCTGCTCGTGCTGCATCTGCTGGAGAAGATCATGCGGTTGCGACTTAGCAAGGAGGTCACTTGGATCTTACACTATTAAATGCCATTTTAGTTATCGACATCCCCTGAACCCTTGATCGATGGCGACGAGGTGCGGCCGCTGCTGCTGCTCGTGCTGCATCTGCTGGAGAAGATCATTTGGCGGTTGCGACTCAGCAAGGAGGTCACTTAAGGATCTTACACTATTAAATGCCATTTTAGTTATCGACATCCCCTGAACCCTTGATCGATGGCGACGAGGTGCGGCTGCTGCTGCTGCTCGTGCTGCATCTGCTGGAGAAGATCAAGCGGTTGCGACTTAGCAAGGCGAGGTCACTTGGATCTTACACTATTAAATGCCATTTTAGTTATCGACATCCTCTGAACCCTTGATCGATGGCGACGAGGTGCGGCCGCTGCTGCTGCTCGCTGTGCTGCATCTGCTGGAGAAGATCAAGCGGGTTGCGACTTAGCAAGGAGGTCACTTGGATCTTACACTATTAAATGCCATTTTAGTTATCGACATCCCCTGAACCCTTGATCGATGGCGACGAGGTGCGGCCAGGAGCTGTTGCTCGTGCTGCATCTGCTGGAGAAGATCAAGCGGCTGCGACTTAGCAAGGAGGTCACTTGGATCTTTACATTATTAAATGCCATTTTAGTTATCGACATCCCCTGAACCCTTGATCGATGGCGACGAGGTAAAGGCCGCCGCTGTTGCCTGTGCTGCATCTGCTGGAGAAGATCAAGTGGTTGCGACTTAGCAAGGAGGTCACTTCTGGATCTTACATTATTAAATGCCATTTTAGTTATCGACATCCCCTGAACCCTTGATCGATGGCGACGAGTGGTGCGGCCGCTGCTGCTGCTCGTGCTGCATCTGCTGGAGAAGATCAAGTGGTTGCGACTTAGCAAGGAGGTCACTCTGGATCTTACATTATTAAATGCCATTTTAGTTATCGACATCCCCTGGAACCCTTGATCGATGGCGACGATGGTGCGTCGCCGCTGCTGCTCGTGCTGCATCTGCTGGAGAAGATCAAGCGGTTGCGACTTAGCAAGGAGGTCACTTCGATCTTACATTATTAAATGCCATTTTAGTTATCGACATCCCCTGAACCCTTGATCGATGGTGACGATGGTGCGGCCGCTGCCGCTGCTCGTGCTGCATCTGCTGGAGAAGATCAAGCGGTTGCGACTTAGCAAGGAGGTCACTTGGATCTTACATTATTAAATGCCATTTTAGTTATCAACATCCCCTGAACTCCTTGATCGATGGCGACGAGGGTGCGGCCGCTGCTGCTGCTCGTGCTGCATCTGCTGGAGAAGATCAAGCGGTTGCGACTTAGCAAGGAGGTCACTTGGATCTTACATTATTAAATGCCATTTTAGTTATCGACATCCCCTGAACCCTTGATCGAAGGCGACGTAGGTGCGGCCGCCGCTGCTGCTCGTGCTGCATCTGCTGGAGAAGATCAAGCGGTTGCGACTTAGCAAGGAGGTCACTTCGGATCTTACATTATTAAATGCCATTTTAGTTATCGACATCCCCTGGAACCCTTGATCGATGGCGACGATGGTGCGGCCGCTGCTGCTGCTCGTGCTGCATCTGGCTGGAGAAGACCGGGCGGTTGCGACTTAGCAAGGAGGTCACTTGGATCTTACATTATTAAACGCCATTTTAGTTATCGACATCCCCCGAACCCTTGATCGATGGCGATGATGTGCGGAACCGCTGCTGCTGCTCGTGCTGCATCTTGCTGGAGAAGATCAAGCGGGCTGCGACTTCCACGGCAAGGAGGTCACTTGGATCTTACATTATTAAATGCCATTTTAGTTATCGACACATCCCCTGAACCCTTGGGATCGATGGCGACGAAGATTGCGGCCGCTGCTGCTGCTCGTGCTGCATCTGCTGGAGAAGATCAAGCGGTTGCGACTTAGGCAAAGGAGGTCACTTGGATGTTACATTATTTTTTTGCAACTAAAAAAAATAAATGTCATTTTTGTAATCCCCGGAAACCCCGAAAACGATACCCATATTGTATAAATATTGTTGGCAGTCTTGGAATCCAAGGAGTCTTTTTTCGTAATCATTACCCGAAAACACCGAAAACGTTACCCATATTGAAAAGTTAAGAAAAATTGTCGGCCATCTTAAATTCGAAAATGTCATTTTCGTGATCTGCACTTTAGGAACGCTCTAAAAACGATTGCAAAAGAAAAAAATAATTTTTGCCATCTTGGATCCAAAAATAGTGTCATTTTCGTGTTCAGCATACCCAGAAACCCAAAAAATTATACTTACCCATATTGGAAATTTGTAAACAGTCTGCCATCTTGAATTCAAAAAGTCTCGATTAGCATCCTTCGCACATTGCTAAATTAAAAAAAGAATTATTTGCCATCTTGGATCGAAGTTCGCAATTGTTTTCTTATACGAGCCTACGTCTTTTTAAAAGGCCGGCAACGCTCCTGCGATACCCCTGGTGTTGTGGTTGTCCATGAGCAGCGGTGATTACTTTACCATCAGGTGACCCGCTTGCTCGTTTGCCGCCCTGTTACAAAAAAATACATAAAAAAAATCAGGCGTGAAAATCTGAGACCAGCCTCTCATTATAACACGTATATATTTCCAGGCGCTAGCGAAGTGCGAGAAAGCGCCGTTGGAGAAGGTGTGGCGGAGGCGTGGCTTCAGCGGCGCACACGCGGCCCGCGCAGAGCAGGCCGCGCTCAGACGAGAGGAGAAGCGGAAGCAGGAGAAGGAGAAGATACTCGCCGTAAGATATTATATTGTTATTTATTTAAAACTTTATTGCGAAATATTAAAAAAAAAAAGGAAAAAAAGGGTGGACTTAACGCCATATGGCATTAAAATACTCTCTCATATAGAAATTAAATGTGGTGAAAAAATTTCATGCGAGTAGGACTTGAACCCGCGGCCAAGTCTTTATACGACCTTGCTCTTCCAACTGAGCTATCGCATTTCAATTCTGCACGTCGAAAATCTTCACCATATCCAATTTCTATTGATAATTAAACACATATTTTTTTTTTTTTCCTTTTTCTTAACATACTTTAATATAATTAAATATGCTAATATTATTACGATCTAGCCTATTTACAGGCTAATGTGTAATTTTATATTGTCCTAGTTTTATAAAGTCCATAGAATTAAGAATGTGTCCATCGGCACTTTTCTTACTGTCTCTATTAAGGGGAAGGCACTTTGATCGTGTGACTTTTTATTTGCACTATTTTATCACTATCACTATTGATCTGTTTGTATTATCACTACACTAAATCTATCGGTTTAGTTTCTTTTTAGTCTTCGCACTCATGTCCGTGTTGTCGAGGAGCTGGATAGCCCTCAAACATTCACATGATGAAGCAGCGCCTGTGTTCATGTGCTTCTGCATATTTTTGTATTACACTCACAGAACGTACTGCATGTTAAGGTCCTGGTGCAGAGTTGTCATTTCTTACGTTACCACGGCGCATTCACAATGGCTCGCAGCACTTTATTTTGAAAACGTTGAATGATGTCAATATTGCTTCTTTTGGTACAGCCCCAGAGCTGTATGCCATAAGTCCATACTGGCATAAGGACTTGTTTGTATAAAAGTAATTTGTTGGTGTACCGACAATGTAGACTATCTACCGATAAGCCAGTACATTTTGTGAAATTTGAGATCTAGTTCCTGTCGTTTCTTCTTAACGTGAGCTTTCCAGCGAAGCTTCGCGTCGAGCGTCATACCTAAGTACTTTGCTGTATTTCCGTACGGGATTTGATTTTCGTTGATATATATCGGATGATAATGCACTTCGCGCTTATTTGTAAAGTTAACGTGGATCGATTTTGATTCGTTAAGCTCTATACGCCATCTTCTTTGTCCAGTCTTGAACTTTATTTACAGCCATTTGGATCTTTTCTTGCCGCTTCTGCATGAGTGTTAGCAACTGCCATAATAGCTGTGTCGTCGGCAAAGGTTGCAATTGTATTGTTATCTACATTAGGAATATCTGAGGTGTATAATAAGTACAGGACCGGACCCAATACTCTTCCCCTGAGGTACTCCAGCATTAATTTCTCTTCACTTCAGAATATGCATCTTCATGTCGTACTCTGAATGCTCTATCCGATATGTAGGATGTTAGTATATCGGTATAGTGTTTTGGGAAGAATTCTTTTCAGTTTTATTACAAGGCCTTCATGCCATACTTTGTCGAAAGCTTGCGCTACATCTAG
>CM031566.1:13448277-13558547 GCA_018467065.1 Ephestia elutella
ACCTTTTGTTAGCGACGCGCTCGCTATGATATATGTAAATATTTAGGTGTAGATTAATTTAATTATTTTGTAATTAAATTTGCCAATTAAATTCAGTAGGCAGTATAGCACTCATTTTGTTATTAGTTTTTATATAAAAAAGTAAAAGACTGGCTGCGTGCACTGCCGCCAATTTAAAAAGTTTTTTGTTTTTAGAAGCGATTGTGTTTTGTTTTTTCTCTTCGTCCGCGCCGTGAAAATTGTCGATTTATAATTTTTCACATTTAATTAGTTTTATATTTTATCTATTGATTTTGATTGTGTTTTTTGTAAATATCCTTTGTAATTATATAGTTCTTAACTGTCCGTGTGTATTTTGACTGTTTTGACCTACCGGTGTCGCCTACAAAATTTCCTTCGAGCCGGATTTATTCAAGTTTGTAACCAGCGCATATATTGAGGAAAATGGTTGGTACACGAAGCTCTGCACGTCGTGAGCGGGAACAAATGGTTCGCGATCAAGGAATATCGCACAATGTGGATAATTCGGCAACTATGGCCGAAAATCTTAAATCTCCCGCTGCCGCTATGCCGAGTGTTACGAGTGCCATCACACAGAGGTCTAGATCTAAGGTCAGTACAACGTCGTCAGTTAAAGCTAGAAGGGCGCAGCTATTATTGGAAGCTGCAAAACAGAAAGCACAGATCAAGATGGAATTGATAGATAAGCAGTTGGAAGCGGACCTATCCCAGCTGGAAGAACAATATTACAGTCCACCCGATGAAGGCACTCGTGACGTGGCACAGTGGAAGGAGCAAAGTTCTGACGAATTGATGGAGCCAGCCCCCGTACCTGGATACCCCCCGGGCCGGCTACATCAGCTGCATGTACCGTCAGCCGCCGCCACACAGGACGTTTCCGCGTCAGGACCTGCCGCACCACATCTGCCGTTGGAGTCGCAGGTGCCACGTATGTCGCCACCTACAGAGGAGGCCCCCGGCATCAATGCGACTATTCAGATGCTGGAGAGTGCTGTCAAGGACCTGGCCACTGCGAGTGCGCCCGGAAACACACTGCTGCATTTTGTACGCGACCGGAGTGCATCCAGCCGTTCGCAGACGCCGCCGACGACGGAGACGTCACCAGCTGCCGACAATAGCACTACCGAAACAGTGACGCATATATACGCGAGTGAGTGCAAAGTGCTACTAAAAGTCGTGCCGGTTCGTCTGCACACCAACCGCGGTGCATTCGATGCACATGCACTTCTCGATCATGGTGCAAATGTGTCGTTGATGTGTTCAACTTTAGCAATGCGCGCCGGCGTCTCTGGCTCCGCTGGATCTATGAATGTGCGCGGTGTGTGGTCCGATAGCAAACCTGTGTGTAATTTAGTTGTAACAAATATGAACCTTGTATATATGTATTATAAGCTACTTAACATTAAAATAAGATGTGTCAATGAGTTGAATTTACCTGTCCAACAATATTCAAAAGTTAATTGTAAATATTGTAATTATTTAGCACATTTCAAAAATTTCTTGTGTACAGAAAATTTAAATATAAATGTGCTAGTTGGACAGGATAATTTTATAGGATCTAGGTTCTTAGGTAAACCGAGTGAGCCGTCCACTACTCTCACACCCCTGGGCTGGTGTATGCGCGGCAAGGCACAGCTGCCGGTGCAGTGCGTGCATCCTCGTATTTCAAAGTCGCCATTGCATGTGACTTTGCTTGTGGCTATGAGTGATGAGCTGCCCTCGGTCGCTGCCGCCTCCAGAGCTCATGATAGCGAGCACGTATGCCGACTTCGCCGCCGCCTCAGCCAGCGACGGCGCCCGCTACGAAAGCGCCTTAAGGAGGTAAGCCAGCCATTCGCAGGAGTACCAGGTAAGAACTCCAGCCACAATTTTGACGTAAGAGCCATCTCTTATGCAGAGAACAACGAACGACGTTTTCTGCCGGTCACTTCTGGACGGAGGTTCACTATGGAAACAGTCGGTTTCTAACCCAGGCCCACTAAAAAAGGAACAGAACGAAATATAGATTTCGCAGATAGGTTAGCTTTAAATTGACACGTTTTCATTTTGGTGTCAAAAATAATGTAAGTTTTCTGACACACCTGAATTTTGTAAATAAGTATGTATAAAATATGTAATATATATACCTATGTAAGTATTTCAACAGCACCGCTATCGACATGGTGTCATCACCTATGGATAACGCTGCGCTTTGTGTTATGAATGTAATTGCAGTTATAGATGACATCTACTTGTTGGCTGTTGAGTGTTGGATGACACTGATGTGGTGGGAACTAGTTGGTATAAGCGTTCCTCCCACCACATACGGTGCCCACAATAACATGCTATGGGCACTTCTTATATCATGCCCACTGGTGGTCCCCAATGGGGTGGGGCATGATATCACTTTACTCACATGTAACATGTATGGTAAATAGTTCTTATTTTCTTTTCTCTTTAAATCTTCTTAGTAGCTCTACAGTTTGCCTGTTTATACAAAAACAGGCTATGAACTTCCATAAATTATTACTTTATTAGCCTAACGATGAGCGTTTGGTATATATTTGGCGCACATGGCTAATGGAAGTTTATCAAGATTTGCTACTAAGAAGATTAAGCCTGACAGATGGAGATGAACTTTGCCGATTCTGATAGTCCTCGCAAAACCTGGACAAAGGGTATGTAACATACACAACTGTAACCAGGTACAAATGGCCGCGTTAATTCTTTGACGTGAAGACAAAGACTGGCGCTTGGTGGCGATCGGCGGCACGCGTCGCTCTTATCCATCAGGTATTGAGTGCTGTACCAGCACTGGGGTGGGGAGTGTTAGCGACGCGCTCGCTATGATATATGTAAATATTTAGGTGTAGATTAATTTAATTATTTTGTAATTAAATTTGCCAATTAAATTCAGTAGGCAGTATAGCACTCATTTTGTTATTAGTTTTTATATAAAAAGTAAAAGACTGGCTGCGTGCACTGCCGCCAATTTAAAAGTTTTTTGTTTTTTAGAAGCGATTGTGTTTTGTTTTTTCTCTTCGTCCGCGCCGTGAAAATTGTCGATTTATAATTTTTCACATTTAATTAGTTTTATATTTTATCTATTGATTTTGATTGTGTTTTTTGTAAATATCCTTTGTAATTATATAGTTCTTAACTGTCCGTGTGTATTTTGACTGTTTTGACCTACCGGTGTCGCCTACACCTTTCATCCCGGGAAAAAGCACTGTTCCGTGGGCGAAAGCTAGTACTTAATAGTACTTAATAAATAAGTATTGTACTTACAAAGAAAATCTCACCTTAGACGCAAATAAAACTTTAAGAACTCAATCTATAAGTGCTTGACTGGATGAGACCCTCCTCGGGTGAAGTCAGACTTATTTGACACGGGAGTTTGACTTATTATTTTCAAGCATATTTTCTTTGTACAAATTAATTTAAATTATAAATAAATTAAAAATAATTTTACAGTAAACAATAGAACGATTATAACCTATAAAACATGACTTTGTCATAGACAGACAGACAGTTTACATTTTTTTAAAGGCAAAGGCATCAAAGACACACATTAACTAATTTTCAGTTTTTTTTAGATATAAGCGTGAAACATGGCTATATGTCTTTAAATTTATGTCAAAATATCAATGTTAGTTCTAATTGATAATATTTCATACGTTTTTAGCGGAAAAAAGGAGTTTGAATTTTATTATTAAATAATAGTAGTTTTTTCTAGCAGCGACGGAAACACCAAAGATTAATCAACAACACCTAGACTGACATCCTATAGACACTTTATTCCCACACTATAGGAACATGAATAACTTATTGCAGAATACCCTTTATGGGACCTATGGATGTCTTATGAGTATTGTGTGGCAGTTGGACGGTGATTTTAAGTTAAATAAGGGAATTGACGCCCTGGACTCTTGATTTTGTATGGAAACAGTTGAAACAGAAACATACTTATCATACGCGACGCTACAACACCACAGACAACTTATACAACAAAAAGTACATAAAACGTTTTAGTTATATTCATTTTTGAAGTCGCCTTTTAAAGCCCTTCATTTTGGTATCCCACTCGATAAGTATAGTATCAAATTTTATCATAATCTATGTCACTTGGAGGAATTCAAGGCATTCTAAAAATACCTCATACATACAAACATACATAGGTACATGAAACCTGAAAACATAACACTCCTTTTTGGTCAACCGTGTAAAAATGGGAGACGAACAACGAGTCTGACGTCATTATGCGTAGTGTACGTGGGACTAGTATGCACACCAACTCTCCCACGTTGCGTCGCTCGCGTAGCATGTGTGGTGTACGTGGCGTAGGCTAAGTTTGTCCCAGCCTTTAGTTATGTTATGTCAATGTCAAGGCGGGCGAACAGCCGACAACAAGTATTCTATTCTACAACTTTACTAAAACTTTTTATTACATGCCATTTAATTAAATTTCCATACGATAACTACACAGCAGCTGCAGATAACTTAATTCTTCATTCAGAAAAGAATTGTCTGTTGTTGTGGACGTTTATATTGTGGTGATTGCAAACATTTTGTTGCTTTCTTACCTTACTTACTTCTCTAAACATGAGTGCAATAGTAACTGTAGTTGCACCGGTAAATATAGCAGTCATTAAATATTGGGGCAAACGCGACGAAGAATTAATATTACCTATAAATGATTCCGTGAGTGCAACTTTAGATACAAGTGTTATGTGCGCTAAAACTTCCGTCACCGCCAGGCCCGAATTTACTGAAGATGAAATTTGGTTAAACGGGAAAAAAGAATCCTTTTCCAATAAGCGATTGCAAAATTGTCTCAAGGAAATTAAACTTCGAGCGGCGGAAGAAAAAAGCGTTGAAGAAAAATTTTTGTCATGGAAAGTACATGTTTGTTCAGAAAATAATTTTCCTACTGCTGCTGGGTTGGCATCTTCAGCTGCTGGATACGCCTGTCTAGTGTCTGCTCTTGCTAAACTCTATAAACTCAAGTCAGATGTAAGTTCGATAGCTCGGTTAGGTTCTGGAAGTGCCTGCAGGAGTGTTTATGGAGGATTTGTGAGATGGCATACAGGTGTGAATCCTGATGGTTCAGACTCAGTGGCCACGCAGGTGGCCAATAGCTCCCATTGGGCAGAAATGCATGCCCTGATACTTGTAGTTGGGGAGGCTAAGAAGAAAACCAGCTCCACAAAAGGAATGAATATTACCTGGCAGACATCGGAACTTCTAAAACATCGAGCTCAGCATATTGTGCCTCAGAGAACTGAGGAAATCTGCAAAGCTATCAAGGAAAAAAAATTTTGCAAAGTTTGCTGAAATTACTATGAAGGATAGTAATCAGTTTCATGCAGTTTGCATGGATTCTTACCCTCCATTTGTTTATTTGACAAGCGTTTCATATACCATTATTGATCTTATTCACAATTATAATGATATATGCGGGGAAACTAAAGTGGCTTACACATTTGATGCTGGTCCTAATGCTTGTCTCTATTTATTAGAGAAGGATGTTCCGGCAGTAATAAATGTAATAAAGCATGTCTTTCCGTCCTCTTCTGGTACTTTCATCAAAGGCATAGAAAGTGAAGCTGTACCTGTTGATGCTGCAGTCATAAGCAAACTGACTGTGGAGCCTCAAGCCAAGGATTTGGTCAAATATGTCATACACACTAAGGTTGGGGATGGACCAATCGAAGTATTGGATGGATCACATTTACTAAATGAAAATGGATTACCAAAAAATATACTATGATTCTGATAACTATTATTGTATCTGGGCTTAGCATTGTTATAGGTACCTACAACTATTTAAATATAATGGGTTATGTTATGGCTTAGCACTATCTACTTTATTGCTCAAATTAATTACTAGATTTAAGATAACTATAGTGCCAAGTTAATCATAATTCACAAAAGTTCCATGGTGATTGGATGGGTAGACTAGCACTATAGAATTTTGTATTTATTGGAATTTTGCATTTATAATAATTGGTAATTTTTTTATTTTACTATTTCTGGCTGGTAAAAATTATGGCCAAAACCTCTAATAACTTTCCATCTTGCATGTTTCCAATGGAAACTTCAAGGAAATTTTATACAGTTAAAAGCAAATGCTTCTACAATTTAAATCTTATTAAGTAGTCCAATAAATCTATTCATCTAGCTGTAGGTATATTGATTCATGGACTAGTCTAATTTTATTATGTATCTATAGAAAAATTATCTTAAATGTATATATATATGTATTTGGAAAGGAATCTTGTATAAAATTTTGTCTCAATATAGATTGTGGATGTACTTTATCAGTTTTATTATTTTAATTGACTTTTAAATAGGTTTTTAATTAGATATATTGAAATGTAATGGCAAAGGTGAAGTGTTATCATTCATCTGAATAAACAACTATGTTGAAATTCAAATTTTGTGTCATTTCTATTATCATATCAATACAATTTGACCCCAAACCCACCCAGCGTGAACATCTTTTGTTAAATACGCAAATAATTCTACAGGCTTTTTAAAACTGTGCAATGTTTTCATGTATGTTTTATGCATAGAAATAGAAAAGAAATATTACTAATTTGCATGGGTTCTAAAGTACCGAGGTTAAATAAAACAAACGAATTAACTATTGTAACTTAAATTGTATTAGCAAATAAACAATTTATAAAATATTCTCTTAATAGACATAATGACATCATAGTCCGGTAGAAAAGCGTTTTAGCAATACTTTTGTTAATTCCAATGTCATTTTGAAAATCATAATTTTGCAGTCCAAATGCTCAGTGCCAGTAAATTTAGCTTACTAAAATCGGTGGAAGTATTTTTGAGTATCTAAATTAATAATAATCTAAATAATAGTTAAGCGACTGACCAAAATGATCATGTTACGAGCATATGTGACAGTCACAAGTGTTTATTTATGAATTTTGTTTTTTTCATACTAAATACCAAAATCACATTGAAAATAACAAGTCGATCTTACCTGGACTACTACATTTAGCGATTACAACAACTCTGCATATTTTAATATTAAAAATTATAAACATTTAAGAAAAAATGCAAATAAATAATCAGCGATAGCCAATATATGGCAAAATAAAGAGGCGTTTACGTACTCTACATAATATAAAACATGCTCTATGTATTTCCTTACGTCTAAAATTTACATTTCTTAACCTAATCGTGACCATTATATACGTACATCATGCTACTATGCTACATTGCTGCTTATTTTATATAAAATGCAAGGAAAGTAATATTTTAATTTAATAAAGTTAGTTTTGTGTTTTGCCTTTGACCCAAGTCATATTTATTACTCAATATAATTCAAAAACCTATAAAATGCAAACAGAAATTCGTTTAGAAGGAGATTAAAAAATATTAAAGACGCTTGAATAACTAATAATACTAATATATACACAAGTGGCGGGGTTCACGTTACTTACAATTATATAAAGGATAAGGTATAAAAGAAAAATAAATCAAAATTGATCACTTGACCACTGAGGGGTTGAAAAAGTTGATTCACAAAAGTACATACAGAATACACGTATGTATCGACACTTATGCCTAGCTAGGTACAACACTACTCTCGACATTTTGGTACACATTCGTTGCTCATTTACATTATAACATAACAATTCACATCGCGGGAACGGCGAGCAACTAAACATTTGGAATGCATGGGACACTCAAATAAAAATGTAGGATAGGGGTTCTAAAATTTCACTTTGACAAAGAATATGAAATATTATATACTTCCCATTTCCTAAATATTTAAAAATGAACCTTATAAGACCACTTACAATGTTCATTTTATAATATTTAGATCATATTGTAATTTGTCAGTGGCATTTTTAGTCCCCAAGGGACAGTCACTTGGCTTCTGCAATTAGAGCTATGTATTAGTAGTTACCATTGGCTAGGCCACAGCGTACATGAATGGGCCTTTAAAGGCCTGCGTCCGACCAATTAGTATTACTAATTATGCACACTTTCAAAAAATATGTTGTCAAATTAACGTTTCCTTTGTTTGATTTCAATAGTAACACTTTGCGACTTCGTATTTATATCGTTTATATAGTGTATTTATATAACGTTGGTCAACGGCTTGGTCGACTAGCAAATGGCAACTACTTTACAAAATACTGTAATATAAATGGCTAATAAATTTATTAATGGCATATAAGTTAATCTACGGTGAGTATATTTTTGTGGCATACTGCAAATGAGGTCTAAATAGTTTTCTATGAATATTAGAGAAAAGAAAGCAGAGATTGCTTCCCAAATTACACAACATTAATTTTTATTCCTATAAATGGGACGAGTACAAAATTTTAGTATAAAATGGAGGTTATTGTTTTAACGAAATTTTTCAATAGATATAATTGGCACTACATATGCAGGTCACAGAATATGAAATTACAAAACTTATAATGTGTTATTAGTCTTATACACACCTAATATTATTTTTGTAGACTATTAAATACGTCTAATGGAATCGTTCATATCATAAGTAACAAAATACATAATATTTAATGAGTAATATAATTTCAAACAATACTACAAGTATAAAATATCTCTCGTCTTTACGTGACGCACCTCTAATGTTCAGAATTTTAACAGACTAGCAGCTATTATATTAACTTGCTAATAAACCATTTAGGCGCAAGAATGTCAGTCTCGTAAAACGTCATTGTGATGAAAAAATCTATACGCAAAATGTCCAATCCGGGAAATCCTTTATGCTACTTCCTTCCTACCATAAACATTAAGCAAAACTGTTACACATGGCATTTTGAGTCCAACATTCTGAGACCAAATTTAAATTAAAGCGTTGAATTTTTTCATAAATAAATTATAATTACGTTGAAACGAAATTTCACAACCGCTAATCAAACAAGACCTATGAAAGTTCGCCAAGTACAGACAAAGCACCATTCAATCAGTTGTGCTTAGGTGGGTTTACGTGTGTGTATACACAGGTAGAATTACATAATTGACTCACAAAAGTCGAATGTTACACATTTTCTCACTTTACAAATGACACATGACCAAGAATATTAAAATTGGTAAAGCTATGGGAGAGCTTATTCCCATTAGACAGGGGTACCTACAGTTTGAAGATAACTTAGTGAATTATCAAATAGTCTCTTTTCTTGAAGTAGTTATAAAACAGTATTATAATATTGCCCCCAAATTTGATTATTAAACAAGGGTTTTATGCGATAGTTCTCGAAGGTTTACCATGTTTTAGGTTTCTGGTAAACTATACAATTCAACCATGATGGTATATTTTAAGATTTCCTTTATGCTACATCTAATCACTTCTTTAACTACATAATTATCAAGTAAATATTTGGTTTCAAGAAGCGAAAAATTAAATCACTCTCAAATCCGTCTAGCTTTCTTCATAAGACTAGCCAATATTTTTTTAAATATCAAATACATTTTACCATTCAATACAAACCACACTGATTATGTGAATACACACGATACGATACAAATATTCCATGCACTGCACCAAACTATCCTTACAATACAACCCTGCGGCTTGCACACGTTTCTCTGTTTCCGACAGAGGAACAAGCGCCGGCCGAGACATACTTACATAATATCATCACAATGAATCGTGCATGGAACAGAGGGAAGAAAATTCCATAATAGCAAGTTAACTAACTCTCTTTAGTCGTATTCTTCATGATTAAGGGTCGTGGTCATTGGAACTAAACACACACGACTATCTTGGAAATTTTAATGGAGTGGTTTGCCATTGCTTTCTCCATTTCACACACTAGCTGATAATCATCAACCAGAGTGCAGGTTTCCTCACGACCACATTAAATTTGAAGCTACACGAGAGTTTCGTATTTATCGAGGACTGCCTGGTTGTTTTCGTCCCCGTGGGACCGCGAGCGGGGCCGGGGCGGGGCCTCAGCACTTTTGGCGCGAGTTTTCTTATCGTGCCCGCACGTGCACGCCACTGACGATTGCCGTTTTAAGGTCTGCGCACGCGCACCGGCCCACTGAGGGTCTAAAGACTCGCTCCTAGCGTACATTTGACGTTTGTTTCGGCCCATGGTTGCGTGGGAAAAGGAAACGCTTTGCCCACTGTCGGAAGACGGCCGCATGGATTCGCTTCTCATGCAAATATTCCCGCCCGCGCGGCGGAACGAATCGAGCACTCTCTCTTCTATTTCCTCTATATCCTTCTTCTTCACCAGCCAAATCTCCTCAGAACCCCGCGTGAAATAACTCGAGCCTTTGCTGACGGAGTATTTCTCTTTGTTCTTCAATTTACAAGGCTTAAGATTATTATGAGTATTTACATCTTCGACTTTCGCCCGGTTGGTGTCGGGGGAGGCTACGTTTCTGAATGCGGTGCCGTGTGAAGGAAACTGGTCGGGGATTTTGGCCCCGAGACTGGGGGATCGGATCGTGACGTCAACAGGGGAGGGCATCGGCTTAAATTCCGGCTTTATGATCTTTTGCGGCTCGGGTTTTATTTTGTCGATTTCCGTGGAGCTGCTGTCGTTTCGTTGCCACTTTACAGCGGCGGGGTGGCCGTTCTTGTTGAGGGGTTGCTGGGGGGATGGTTGAGTGGGGGGCAGTTCAGAGGGGGCAGCCCCTTTGCCAGGGGGTGCGGGGGGGTTATCATCACTACGCGCGCGACGCACGGATCCGGGCCGCGATAACTTCCCCACACTAACATTAGCACTGGCGTCTTCAGCCGCCTTCTCAAACTTCTTAATTTTATCTCCGACACCGTTCGACTCTTCACTCTTCTTATCAACGCTGTTAACTACCGTCTTCTCACTCTCACTCTCCGTACTCCCAGACTTGGCAACATCCTCACTGACCAGAGACAATTTCTCATGTTTCACTATAGTCTCCTTGACGAATGGCGTTTCCTTTTTCGCGACTTTCAAAGGTTGACTTTCCTCTTTCGAGTCGGATCTGTTCAGTTTGACGTTCGACATCGGCGGGGAGGTGACTTGGGTTTTCGGGGGCGGGGGGGATTCTTTTTTCAGGGGGAATTCGACTTTCGGGGGGGAAGACGTGTCGCGGCTCGGGGGAGAGATAACGCTGCTTCTCGGGGGTGGAGCGACGGTTCGTTTGGGGGGTGAAATTACATCTGGGAGTTTTTTCGGCGGGGACGCCTTCGGGGGCGAAGCTTTTGGAGGGGGCGAAGATTTGGGGGGTGAAGTTTTCGGAGGGGGCGAAGATTTGGGGGGCGAATTAGGTTTGACCGGAGGGGAGGGTACTTTTTTGGGGGGCGAGTCTGTGGCCTTGCCTTTGGTCTTGGCCTCGATGTCTCGGCTGAGGAAGGAGGAGTTGCGTACGTAGCAGAGGTCCGGCGCACGCGCAACAGGCACGCTGATGGCCACGCGCTCCGAGGGGGCGGGGGGGGCGGCGGGGAGGGCCGGGGGGGGCTCGCCGCCGGGGGGTCTGCGGACAACAATTTACTATAGTATAACCAACCCCTCCTCCTTTATTTGTATTCCTCATGACTGAGGGTCGTGGTAATTATATGGAATGAAACACACAGCGACTATCTTGTCAATGATAATGGAGTGATTTTCCATTGCCTTCTCCATTTCACAGCGGAGGTTTCCTCACGATGTTTTCCTTCACCGGAAGCAAGTGGTGGTCGATAAAAACTAACATAGGTACATGAGTCAGATTGGTATACAAACTCATGTAGCACGGGCAGGATGTTATAGTTATCATGAAATTAATACACCTGAACTTACTTGCTCCTTTGAAATTTCAAGCTTATTTAACAGAACGAATCCTGTACCTATGGCATTTCTACGTTTGTCGACTTTGCGCGCTTAAAAATTACGATCCCTCGGAAAAATTATTGGTATTTGCTTAAAGCTTGCTTACTTTTAGTTGCTCCATGAGTGACATCATTCTTCTTAGCCACCCTATAATCCACATTATATAGAATGCCGGTTCTGAACTCAGTAGAGTCGCGAATTTTAGGTGTCAGCGGGGCGTTAGCGCGGGGGGGGGCTCACACCCCCGACCCCCGCGCGGATCTATTGCCGATACGCTGCTAAGTTCAGAGCCGACATGCTACTTGTTTCATGTCGTACCTGCGGTGTGAGTGAGACGCACGGTGTCGGGCCGTCGTCACGCGCGGCTCTCGGTCCACTGGTCCTCGTCGTCCGAGTCGGACTCGGCGCCCGAGCTGGTGTCGCTCAGTTCCACGGCCACTCGTCGCGCGAGTATAGAGGCGACATCGTGGGGAGCGCTGCGGAGTGTGTCGTAACGGCCGGTCGTTTCGTCGCAACGCTTCTCGACTTTTCGGAGTTTTATGCCTGTAAGGAGAAATTGGTCGTGAGATTTTTTGCAATTATGCGGTGTTATATTGTTTATGTTTTCATCCCTTACGAGATTAATAGAGCCAGGAGTCTTGAAACTCGCAGGCCACGCTTAGCTGGATAACGGACTTATTGATTATGACAGGTTGCTAGCTCCACCTATGTAAAGAGGAATTCCCAGCCTTCGTTGATTTACAATATGCGCAAGAAAAAAGTAGCTGACACATTCAATGTCTTTTCTGCACTCGTAAACTTTGATCATCAATACACCAAGATTCAAGGTGACAACTCTGAAAATGGGCCGAGAAATAGACGCACACAACTAGCGTGTGCACTTATTTTTGACAGTATGGTCCATTGCATAACATAAATAATGAAAAGTCACATCTCTGATAGCCGTCGTCCTGTGCTGCAAACTCGCACAGCTTTCTGGGGGTCTAAAAAGGCCACTTTAACGAATCAGAATATGATTCATTTCTCATTTCCTAAATATTTAAAAATGAATTTATAAGTGGTTAAATAAGTTTCATTTTTAAATATTTAGAAACTGAGAAATGGATGATATTCCGATTCATCAAAATGGCCGTTTTAGACTCCCTGATCTAATAACAACTAGCAATATCTCACCATCTCTGATAGCCTTCAAAAGATCCGACCGCGGATCGGGTTGTGGCTCGGCTTGCGGCCGCGGGGGCTTCAGGTTCGATGCCCCTCTCAATAGCGCGCCAGGTGACGGAGGCCGAGGCCTGTCGTCCTGCGCGGGCGGCGGTGGGGAGGGGGCGCGGGGGGGCGGGCGGCGCCGGCGGAGGGGAGGGGGCGAGCACGCGCCGCTCTCTTCCGATGACATCATACCTGGGGCGGAAGTACACAAAAATTCATTTATTTAACTCCACCAAACATCTGCTTAAAGCGTAAGCGTGATGGTAGACAAAAACCGCAGAAAAAAGAAAAATTAACTCCACAAGTTACACAATCTACTAAAACACAACTTACATAGCCTATGTCACTCGGAGGAATGCAAGGAATCTAACAATACCTCTCCCATCAAAATCTGTTAAGCCGTTCAGGACTTATGGTGGAATGGACTTACATACATGAACCCAGAAAACATAACACTCCTTACATTTTTTCACGTATATTTCCTTCCACCCAAAGGTTGGCTGGAAGAAATTGCATTTGCGATAAGCCCGCCTTTGCGTTCATTTATATATGTATTTACTTTTGTTACTACTTTGTATTTCTTTTCTGTAAATGGTTCAATAAAGTGTTGATCTATCTATCTATCTATCCTTTTTTTGTCAGGGTAGGTATACTCACCAATAACAGCATGCATATGGTCGAGATGTGCGTCGAGTGCGGTGCGGTGCGGGGGGGAGGCGCCGTTGACCAGTGGAGGGGGGGACGCGCCCGGCGGGGGAGGGGGAGGGGGCAGCGCCGATCTGGAAACATATCAATACATGTAATGAACTTGTCTGTGTTTACTTAGGAGATATTTATGAATCAACTAGCTTTTGCCCGCGGCTTCATCTGCGTGAATTTCCCACGGACACAGTGCTTTCCCACGGATTAAAGGTACCCTATGTCCTTCTCAGTACTTCTAACTTATGTGTATGCGTTTCAGGAAGATTAGTTTAGAAGATAAAGCGTGAATAGGTAACAAAGGATAAAGTGTTTAATAAAATAGTAAGTTCATTACTCTTATAAACAAAAAAAAATACATTCTTCCGATGAAATTTGCTACACAGATAAAAACCCGAAACAACTCATAAATTTCTTATTGTACCCGAGGGGAAGATGTAACAAATTGTAGACAATAGGGGACCGGACAACTTTTTTTTTTTTGATGCTTCTTTGAAATATCTCACAATAATAGAATCATCCGTAAAAGAATCACATCAATAACCAAAGTATTTCCCAAGATATAGCAAAAAACAATTCACATTTTCAAGCGATGTTTGGACGATACCAAAACGCTCCTAACTAAACGTGCATTCATATGACGTCACGCGTAGAAAATGGACTTTCCCAAAAAGTTTGAACTCTAATAAATTAGCTCAGGAGAATAAACTCGTGCTGAAAAGTCGCAAAATGTGTTTAATTATATGTATTCTATCATAAAATTACACATTTTTAACAATTCTCATACCTTGTCCGGTCCCCTATTCATTACAGCTAATAATCGCAGCGAGGCAATCTGGACTCTCAGTGCCTGTACATAAAGTCCAATGTTACCTGGCGGGCGTGGAAGCGGCGGGCGGGGTGTCGGCGGGGGGCGCGGGCGGCGGGATGGAGGGGCGCGGGCGGCGGGGGGTGCCCGCCCCGCTGCCGCCGTAAATTGGTTCCGCCACCGACCCGTATGGACTTTCCTCTTGCACCACTGGAAGTAGATATGCACAGTTCAAATTATATTGAAATCAAAATCGACTTGCCTTCTTTTGCTTTACATTCATTGCCAGTTTTAATAACAGTACTCGTACATAAGAGTATATTCACACCGCTGTATCTGTCGGCCGGCACATAAAAGCGAATCTTATCGCATGGTAGTAATGTCCATATTTTATTGGTGTATCACTGATAGCTGTCACACACGAAATCAAAACTTATAGCGTGGCACTAAAGTACATATTCATTGATGCTTCGATACACTTATTTCACCCAAAAAATGTCGGCGTGCCGGAATAATACAGGAGTTTCGACGTAGGGTCGCGGCTTCTATAGTCAAATCTATACTAGCCCCGCGCGTTGATATTGCGATGGAACCTTGTCACGATAACAGCAGCGTGACGTCATCCATAGCAAAAAAATACGGATAGCAAAAAAAAATGTAATAAAAAGTCAATATGCTAGGGTTATGGGTTTATTTGTAATAGCGAGACGGCTGTTTATGACCATAGGTATATTTCTAAGAAATTTAACCATAAAAAAATAGTTTTGTATGCTGCTTAAAAAAAACAATGATTACACCCATAAATACTAATAATGATACTTATTGTTGATGTGTAAATATGAATATTTTTTTAATTATAATAATGTCTGGGTTATGTGATTATGAATTATAAATAAAACCAGGTTGGTATGTAAAAATCTATGTTTATTTAAAATCTTAGCCTATTTCTTCAATCCCACTCATATTGTCTTCCGAATCAGAACTACTTTCGGTGTCAGTTGTTTCAGATTCACTGTCGTCTGCCGTATTTATGATAAATAACTCTTCAGTCATTCTATCTTTCTGCCAATATTCCTCTTCAAGCCTTTTCACATGGTTTACTTCTTTTCGCCAGTCATCTGGAGTTATTGATGCCAACGCCTCCAACGTCAGAGATTCAATTCGACTCTCTAACTGCTCCACATTCTTTTCTGACACCCTCATTTTGACTAGGTTCCAGATGTACTCAATAGGGTTGAGGTCGCAGTTGTACGGTGGCAATCTAACGACCTCATGGCCATTGTCAGCTAATAACTTGTCGATTTAATAATTTTTCGGCGGTTTGTGCTGTTTAATTAATAAATATAGTTCTGGTTTTGTACTCTCGCTGGGAAATTCGATGTGGTGAGCTTGTAGCCACTCAACCATCACCTGTTTTCTATTATTCATGTTTGGTGGCTTATTCTCTTCCTTACTGTGATAAGGGGCGTTGTCCATCACAATTATGGAGTTGCGTGGTATATTGGGTAGTAATTTTTCTGTAAGCCACTTTGTAAAATTTTCCGCATTCATTTGGTCGTGATAATCCCCCGTTTTGGTGTCTGCCTTAAACATTAAAAGGGCATTGTCAACAAAGCCAGTTTCGCTTCCCGCGTGAACTATTATCCATCGGCGGCCGGGGCTGTCGTTCCGTCTCACTCCTACATCGGTTGCTGTTTGCCAACATTTTTTCACTGTGTAGTGCGCGTGTATCCACGTTTCGTCGAGATAAATAACGGGTCTTTTGTCAGCACCAAGCGAGTCATTTTGTTTCATACGGCGTAAATATTTAGCCCTCCACGCTTGTATTTGGGGTCTTTCAATTAGAGCCAGTCTTTTTCGGTAACATCGTTTAAATTGGTAGCCTAAATCAGTTTTAATTATTTTTCTTAGTGTAGTTTCACTACCAGTATAATTAAGGTCTACTTTTGCAGCCGCCAAGATTTTGCGCATTGTAGGAATTTCTTTTCTCACCGTATACATTGAATGAATGATATTTCTTAATGCTGTTAGTGAAAATCCGTCGAAATATTCCTTCCTTTGCCTTTTTGCTTTGGTAGGAGTTCTCATTTTGCTGCCACTTGCTATTGCTGACTCATGCTCTCGTCGTAATTTTGTCACAGTATTTTTTGCAACGCCTGTGGCACAAGCCACACGTTCCGTGACTTTGGTAGAATTTTGCAAAATATTTAAAATGTCTTTTACTAGTTGCTTCGACATTAAAATGTCCTCAGTTCAGTAGTGTCCGAAGCACTTATTAAGGCACGGTTTATATTTTGGATAACTAACTTAGAGTCCTCTTTCTCTTTTACAAAATAATTGTCCACTTTAATTATCATTTCACGAGCACGATTGTTAATTAATTTCTTACTCATTTTAACGGGTAACAAACAGGTAACAAAACTAAACAACAAAACTCAACAATAAAACAGGATAACAAAAACAAAAATCTATAGTTAACAAGTACTCGATGCGCGTAAGCACGTAAGCGGGGCTGACCTTGCAAACGGTACTGACGGTGCGACGTCGACTACGTCACCAAGATGGCCGCCAATCGCAATATCAATGCGCGGGGCTACTATCAACCAACCTATATACTTTTTCAAACATGACAGCGCAGCGGTAGTTACATGGTTAAAGGCGGTTTTGTTTTTGTTTTGAAAGTTGCAATTTTGCAAAGAGGCATGCGAGCACTTTTTACACGACTAATGGTTCATGTATGTAAGTATGTAAGTTTCTTTATTCCACCATAAGTCCTGAACGGCTGAATAGATTTTGATGTGAGAGGTATTTTTAGATTTCTTGCATTCCTCTGAGGCTATGTGAGTTGTCAGTCGTGTTTTTTATTTTTCAATAATTAGCTTGTTGTACGTAAATAAATATGTTATGTTCATACCATGTCCGTTTCCTGCCACCCTTTGAGGGCGGGGCTGCATGTCGATCTCGATGGAGTTGGGCCGCACTTGTTGGGAAGCCGGCCGCGGCTGCGAGGCTCTGTACCCACCGTCCGGGACCGTCGTCGCTGTAAACAATAGAAAACATTTATTTTATTTGATAAAAAATATATAAAAAATTATGAATCCTGGGGAATCTACTTAGGATGTAGTCAGTATTGTACAACTTTTTGTATTTAGCTGTCTAAAGTAGACTTTAGACAGCTAAATACAAAAACCGGCCAAGTGTGTGTCGGACCACGCATAAAGTAGGGTTCCGTAGTAATTTTTGGCACCGCGCTGTTTTGCATTTCTTGCATCATCATCATCTCCCTAGCCTTTTCCCGTATCTCACGGGGTCGGCTACATGTCGGCTACCTAAAGTTCTTTTGGAAAAAAGTATATATATTTTTATTTTATTTAAAATTTCAAAAGTATTCATCACAGGATACCCGAAACAATTTTAAATAAGAGTTTCCTCGCCTGTTTCTTTACGTGAGTGATTTGAAGTTTATAAGCTCCAATACTTTAGAAATTACAGGGGGGGGCACCGTATTAACGACTTTGGCGGGCTATATCTCGCAAATGGTAAAGCTGATAAAAAAGTGTTGTATGGAAACCTACCTTATTTTCATAGTCCTTTTCAACAATACCCCACACAAGGGGGTGCCCTCAAAAAAATAATTCACCCCCCCCTTTTCATGTATGGGGAGGTACCCTTAAAAAGGAATCATTTTAATTTTTTGTATTTAAAAAAATGAGATCTATATGTGAAGTATCCTCGAACCAAGTTACATGCAAATCAGTCCATAAACGTAGAAGATATTCTGCTGTGACAGACTAGGACGGACGGACTGAACGATCTTATAAGGGTTCCTTGTCGGACTACGGTACCCTGAAAAGTTACACAATTTTACGACTAAAGGCGTATTTAGACAGTGCAGGTTTTTAGCCTGTTGCATACAATTAAATTGAAGCAAAAATTTACTTGTATGGTCTAAACAACAGTTGCTTGCAATTATTGATAGTAAATTGTTGAACTGCAATTATTGTATGCAATAAGCTCTTGTATGTACAAGAAACTTGCACCGTTTAAATGGGCCTTAAAAGGTCATTTATATGGTGCCAATTTCTTGCCTGTTGCATACAATTAAATTGAACCAATAATTTACTAGCATGGTCTAAACAACAGTTGCTTGCAATTATTGTAAGTCAATTGTTGCACTGCAATTATTTCATGCAATTATTACTCTTGTATGTACAAGAAACTTGCACCGTTTAAATGGGCCTTAAAAGGCCATTTAGACGGTAAGAATAAATAATTTACTCGCATAGTCTAAACAACAAATGCTTGCAATTATTGATAATAAATTGTTGCACTGCAATTATTGCTTTTGTACATACATACATACATAAAATCACGTCTTTATCCCTTACGGGGTAGACAGAGCCAAGAGTCATGAAACTCGAAGGCCACGCTTAGCTGAATAGTTGTCTTTCTGATGATTGCTTTTATATGAATAAGTAAATAACAAATCTCGAAACCGCCATGATGTGCGCGGACGCAGCTTTTTGCTTCTATGGTGGAGCTCAACGTATACAGATATACAACTCACTCTGATAGAGCGGCTCCCGGTACTGGTCGATGTTGTAATGCCGCAGCTGCGCGGGCGCCATGATGTGTTCGCCGCGGGTCACGGCCGCAGCTTTCTGTTTCTCTATGGTGGAGCTCAACGTATACAGATATACAACTCACTCTGATAGAGCGGCTCCCGGTACTGGTCGATGTTGTAATGCCGCAGCTGCGCGGGCGCCATGATGTGTTCGCCGCGGGTCACGGCCGCAGCTTTCTGTTTCTCTATGGTGGAGCTCAACGTATACAGATATACAACTCACTCTGATAGAGCGGCTCCCGGTACTGGTCGATGTTGTAATGCCGCAGCTGCGCGGGCGCCATGATGTGTTCGCCGCGGGTCACGGCCGCAGCTTTCTGTTTCTCTATGGTGGAGCTCAACGTATACAGATATACAACTCACTCTGATAGAGCGGCTCCCGGTACTGGTCGATGTTGTAATGCCGCAGCTGCGCGGGCGCCATGATGTGTTCGCCGCGGGTCACGGCCGCAGCTTTCTGTTTCTCTATGGTGGAGCTCAACGTATACAGATATACAACTCACTCTGATAGAGCGGCTCCCGGTACTGGTCGATGTTGTAATGCCGCAGCTGCGCGGGCGCCATGATGTGTTCGCCGCGGGTCACGGCCGCAGCTTTCTGTTTCTCTATGGTGGAGCTCAACGTATACAGATATACAACTCACTCTGATAGAGCGGCTCCCGGTACTGGTCGATGTTGTAATGCCGCAGCTGCGCGGGCGCCATGATGTGTTCGCCGCGGGTCACGGCCGCAGCTTTCTGCTTTTCTCTGGTGGAGGTCAATGCCCGGACCCTACGGGTGCCGCGACCGTCCGCACCGCTGCCGCTTCTGGCGGGACGAACCTTAAAAAAAGGTAATCAAATCAATATACAATTCATACTAATCCTAACTAATATAAATGCGAAAGTGAGTTTGTTTATTTATATATTTGTTTGTTACCTCTTTACGTTTACGTTCTACTGAACCAATCTTCCTAAAATTTCGCATACACATAGTTAGAATTAGAAGTACTGAGAAGGATATAGGCTACTTTTTATCCCGGGAAAAGCACTGTTCCCGTGGGAAATTCACGCTGGCGAAGCCGCGGGCAAAAGCTAGTAGGTATATAAAATTAAAAAGCAAGTAGGTATATAAAAAAAATGGACGTAGGGAGGTGAAATTTTGCATATAGGTTCCTTAGGAAGTGTAGGAGAGCACTAAGAGGATTTCTCGAAATTCCCACGGGAAAAAGTCCCGGGCTTATGCTAGTTAATATACAAATTACACGTCAGAATTAAAAATATCATCAAAATTCTGCAGTCAAAGAAGAAACTAAATAAAACATACCTTCTTCCCCCGATCATGCTGAATGCGCTCAGTATCCTGCAGCATTTCCCTACGCCACAGCTCGAAGAAGTAGTCCGGGTCAGTATAGAACTTCCTCGCATCGCGACCATCATCTCTAAACTCGTTCAGCCTCTCCAACGGCGGCGGACGATCGCACTTAGCGTACGTCGCTTGCATGGCGGAAGGCATCGTGTTTCTGGAGAACAACTGCTGTTGAAACGTCCGTGATGAACGGAACGCTTTGCGCATTTGGATGTCTTGGAGCGACACTGGAAGAGAATTGGTTGTTTTATATTATTAAAGTTATAGGTACAGTAAGTTTTAAGAAGCGAAAAGGTGTGTCATGACTTAATACTTTTGTCTTTGTTGCACTTATGTGTTACATTCACTCATCATGATAGTGGTCATCGAGTCAAATTTTAAAAATTCTGCAAATGCTTGTACTTATGATAACTAAAAACAGATAATACTAATACCATTATAACAGGGTAATACCTATTCTACCAACACATAAACATACTACCCTATGATAAAATATATCTTACAAGTCTGCTAAGAACCAGGAGTGAAGGTATGTAATTTCATTTTGTAATGACCTAGACTTTCAAAGCAAATTTATAAGTCACTTTATTTACTCAAAAGACTTGAAGTTTTTATGAATATTCCCATATTTTCGTACTAAGATTTCTGGGAAGATATCATTTATGGGAAGTTGGCTTGTGTATGATTGCAAACATACCTTCTTCCACCCCAGAGTCCAACTGCGTGACTTTGATCGCCAGCCTGTCTATCCTCGCTTGCAGCACATTTGTTCTCTCCGCCAACCCTGTCGCTTCCCGGGTCAGCTCGCCGAACATGTCCTCCGCATGTTTCGATAGTGAAGATAGTTGTCTGTAATTAAAAGATTTTATGAAAATAAGATATTTAGGAGTAGTCTGGGTTTTCCACCACCTTATACACATCAAGCTGAGCCTGCACACAACCAGCTGAGTATTTCGTGGCAGATTTAAAGGGAGGTCATGGTGGTCATGACCCCCGTGGGACCACATAGGTATATATTTGTTCCTATACTTAAAATAAGCCCGCGACTGTTCCCGGGCTAATTTTGAGAATAGACTAAGCACTCGACCATATGCTCCCCTGACGCGAAACCTGGATCCGCCCTTGGTTACCTGACAGTGTTAGCGAGTGTCCCGTTGGTGACCGCCTCTAGCTCGGACGGCACGGCGAGGCGCTCGGGCACGGTGCCTCGGGACACGTGCACCGGCTCGACCAGGCGCTTCGGCAGCGGCATCGCCTCCACCAGCGGTAGCTACCTCGTACACATCAAGCTGAGAGTGTTACCTGACAGTGTTAGCGAGTGTCCCGTTGGTGACCGCCTCTAGCTCGGACGGCACGGCGAGGCGCTCGGGCACGGTGCCTCGGGACACGTGCACCGGCTCGACCAGGCGCTTCGGCAGCGGCATCGCCTCCACCAGCGGCAGCTACCTCGTACACATCACTGGAAAACAAAATGTATCATCTTTAATCATCATCATCAATATATATAAAATTCTTCCGTTACTGACAGACAACGCACAGCTAAAACAACTGGGCGTAGGAAGCTGAAATTTGGCATGTAGGTTCCTTAGGGAGTGTAGGGGATGGTAGGTGAAGAAGCTGACGATGATGATAAATATCAAAGTTGTGTAACTCCAAGAAGAATCTTAATACCTATTGTTGGATTTTTGAGCATCTCAGATGCAATTCCAAATAATCCCATAGGCTACTTTTTATCCCGGAAAAAAATGGTTTCCGTGGGCATGGGATAATGATCTAATTTCTATATGAGAGTACTTTAATCTTAATACCTATTGATAATACATATTTTTCAATTCAATTCAAATAATTTATTGCTTTTCACATTGTACAGTAGTTACATAAAGGTTACACGTCACTACAAATTTTAGGTACAATGTAAACCCTGTCGGGCATTGCAATTAAAATAGAGAGGAACGGCAAGCGGATTATCGTCAAGTTATTATTAGTTTTAGATTTAATAATATTATTAATAGAATTTAAAATGTCAATTTTTTAATTATATGTCGTTAAAATATTCGTCCAACGTGTAAACACATTTATTTATTAAAATTAATTTAAGTTTTTTAGAAATGAAGAATATTTTTCTTCATTCCTTAAATCGTCAGGTAGGGCATTATAATTTTTTATAGCCATAGATAGTGGCCCCGAACTAAACAATTTTAAATTAGATGTCGGTATTACTAATTTGTTTTTCCTCCTAGTAGGATAACGTCGCGGTAAATCGTCCTCTTTTGTAAATAGTTGAGGATATCTTCGTACAAATTTGCACGCTTCTAGGATGTAAATCGAAGGTAAAGTTAATATCTTTAAGTTTCTAAAATGCGGCTTACAAGTCTCTGTCTGTTTAATATTCAAAATTATACGAATACATTTTTTTTGTAATATAAAAAGTGTATCTACGTCAGTGCTATTTCCCCAAAGAATTATTCCGTATGTCAGCCACGAATATGCATACGCGTAATAAGCTGTAATGGCGGTTTTCTCACTTGTTGTCATTTTGAGTTCTCTGAGTGCGTATGTAAACGACGACAGTTTGGTTGCTACTTTGCTCACGTGCGCTTTCCAGCTCACACTTGTGTCCAACATTAAACCGAGTAATTGGAATGTACTGACGGTTTCAAGGATTTTTCCCTCATATTCATATTTTATACAAAGGGAGGATTTTTGATATGGTCTAAATTCAATTATTTTTGTTTTATTAAAATTAATTTCTAAATTATGGTCCGTAAGCCATTTAACTACTGAGTCCATGATTTGTTTAAGTATTTCATTTAAATCGTCAGGTTTCGAACATATTTGACACTAGAATTTAACATGACGAATTAACGGGAACTTTTGATGATCTTTAAACGACAAAGATTGTATTGTATAACATTTTTAAATGATTCGCGTAGTATTGAGCGAATATTTATTATTTATTCAGCACACTGTTCAGTCCATAGTTGAATCATTGTCAATTTAAAATTAGTCAATTGGTCATAAAAATACTAGTGCCAGCTTGCGTCACTGGAGCAAATATTTTATAACCTGAACCGATATTATGTCTCTGATTAATGCCGTTACTTTCAATCAAAACGTGTCTAAAATACAATCATCTTATCGCCATGACGAAACTCCTTTATAATGCCATTGTAACAGTAAAACCAGCAGTAGACTGAAACTGCAATCTGGTTGTTTTGCACTTAAAATATTACAATTTGCGTGCAATAACAGAAACGCGCTATTCGCAGAATGCACTACAAAAAGGAGATGAGCTACGCATGTCTGACGTTTGATCGACAGCGGAGTAAATATTTCAGTAGATACATGCATCGTATAATGTTGAATTGAGTTATTGACTAATACAATCCAAAGGATAAACTAATAAACTTACTTGCGAAAGAAGGGTATCTGAGATCTCGAAGCTTATCGCAAAGAAAATTCACTAACCATGGGACAATGTCCATCGGAATTCATGAAGATTCAGGCGTATCAACAGACCAATTCAGACCGAAGATTGCTCTCACATTTATCAAAAACTCGTGAAATATGAGCATGCAACACCACAGGCCAATAAACACCAGTCGGCCAAAAAGATAAGCTACGCGCCACAGATTAGCGAAGACTGTTGCACGCTTTCCGCATTTTCGCCAGTTCCGTCAATGTTCCTGGTTATTACGCTATCACGCTAACTACAGAATGGAAGTGCTATTGTGCGTAAATTCCTAATGGAAGACTAATTGCCGCTCACCACACCACGTTGAGGTTGCTAGGAGTTCCTATTTAAAAGTAAAAGTACAATAAATGTCTCTAGCTAGCCTGCTACGTTTTGGAGCAGATGGGTGGAAATTCTGTACTTTATCGTGATAAAATTGTTAACATTGTACGATCCAATCGTCTTTTTTTTCTATTTTCGTGATTCACACAAATGGAAATTTTGGTGAAAAGTGCCCACACCGTGTATCTGTCCTTAAAATCTGTTCTGTAAGCGTTCGGATGTATTAGTAACTTAACATCAATACAAACAAGACCAAACCAGCCTATATAGGTATTCCCAATGCAATCAACCGCTCAAAGCAACTTTGATCTCGTCTCAATCACTGTTTTGATTTGCCCCAGCGGAATGGCACGACGACAACAAACGACGATGACATTTACGTTCGGTTGCCGCAACGCAAAGCCAATGAGCTTTGTAGGCCAAATTGCGAGTTCCATCCTCGTTCTATCGTGTGATCTAACAGTGGAATATTAGATTTATTACTAGACTACTTGTGTTTCCAGTTCAATCTGGTATTTTAACCTGTGGTCTGGGGTTTAATTTATTGCATTTTTATGCAAGAGAAAGGAGGTCTTATACGATGTCAATCAAATACTGATACAGACTAGGTATAGAGAGGTATATTTTTTGCAGTTAACCAATACAAATATGTAGAGCTAAGTTGCAGATAAATCAAAGTAAAATAAACAAGTCGTAAGAAATAAATTGAGCATAAAAAAAAATCAGACAGTGCGAGGGTACACTTTTATCAAGAAATACATCTATTTCATGCTTTGCTAAATTGGCCAATAAAATCTGGTTCGAAATTTATTAGGACATCAAAACTGCGTTACGCATTTATAGGTTGGAAAAAAACTACTTAAGTGCTTAATTTGGTATATTCCACTCTGTTCCTGGGTCACCTGAGTGAAAAGAGTGGACTTTTTAGTGTTTTCATTTCACCTTTTTCACCTAGGTGAAATGAGTCCAAGGTGAAATGACGATACTAAAATGTCTACTCATTTCACCCAGGTGATACCACCCAGGTGAGCAGAGTGGAATATATCCTTAATTTCCCTAAGATTAAATTAAAATTATAGTTAACCAAGCAACCAATTTGATGTTAGCTAAGTACCTTCGCATACTAAGCGTTGCATCCGTATGCAGTAGCACGATTTAAACAAAGATTGACATCACCGACATACAAGTGTTGATGCCGTTACGTCACCACCAGATTTGAAACTTCACGTAAGTTAATGTGCATTAAATTATCACATTGCAGGAATATTTAATCACTTATTCCGATTTTAATAAGAACCAAACTAAGTGATAAAATATTTATTAAAATTAGGACAAAATAAAAATCCTTTAAGGATAACATTGCCTAGTAGGACAAACATTTTTGCACTGTATTTAAATCAAACCAATTTATAAATGGAAAAGTTTGGAAGGATAATTGTTAAATCTTCACACTAAATCTAAAATCTACTGGGCGGATTTCAACGAAAATTGGTACAGTAAAGACTAAACGTGGATTAGCACATATAGGGTACTTTTTATCCCGAAATTCCCAAAGAAACGGAGCCTAAGTTGGTGCTAGTTCTATTATAATTCTCATTCAAGAACGTTGAATGAACGGCATTTACATTTGACATAGGCCTTTGCCCTATAACCGCAGCCGGGTGACTGAAGGGGGCATCCTGCTTTTGATAAGATTATCCGGATGGCGCAGTTATTTGCAAATACAATGAAATAATTCTTTTATGAAATTCTTTACAAATAAATTAGATGCCTAAGTACAGGTTTTTTTACACTTTTTGCGATCTAACCAATCATATAGAACAGAGGTACCCAAAAGTCTTTTGCTTTTGGGTAAACCCCTGCAAAACAAATATTGTATTTCTTCAATCAAGTCTAGACCGCTTTGGGTATGATTAATGGTCTAGATCTAGGTGATAATGACGTTATCCATACTAATATTATAAATGCGAATGTTTGGATGTGAGTTTGTGAATTTGTGAATTTGTGAGTTTGTGAGGATGTTTGTTACTCAATCACGCAAAATCTACTGGACGGATTTCGATGAAATTTGGTACAGAGGTAGATAATGACCTGGAATAGCACATAGGCTACTTTTTATCCCGGGAAAAACACTGTTCCCGTGGGAAATTCACGCGGGCGAAGCCGCGGGCAAAAGCTAGTGTATACATACATATGAAACTGTTTAGTAGCCAATTATTTCATAACTTATCGCGTATATGAATAGGACTGTTGTGGCTAGACGTAGAGGTCAGGGGTCAGGGCAAAGGATTCTATTGTCGGCGGAAAAATTAAGTGTTGGGCAGATTATTACTCAATGCCCTAAAAATAATTTCGTAAAAACATACTGCAACCACCATAAATTGCCATAAGTGGAATTTTAAACCAAAAGTGCAGACTGTCAATGCGTGGAAAGGAAACAATAGATTGACAAGAAGCTGAGACAACCATTATACACTTAATCAAGAATCTAGTTCGCCTTAGTGCAACACTGCTATTTTTAGAACTGAGTAATATGACAGTTAATCTCGTCTTAACTTGGTCTTAACACGTATAAACAGGTAAGATATTAGAGAGATAATCCATAATTATCTTATTTTACTCTAGCAGGCTTGTCACCAGTAGAGACCAAAGAAGAAACAGAGAATATTTTATTCTTTTTAATTAAAAACATATTGGGCAGAGTTTAAAAATCAAACATATTACCGCTTCATTACACACTTCCGAAACAAACTAGAATGCAACGCTTCCGTAGGGTTTCGTGTACCAGAAAAGGGTCATAAAGTTAGTATGGCACGAAACACTGAACTTCTTTTGTGAGGTGAAGCCAAATTCAGCTCTAAGACTTATAAAGTCTATACGTGACAGGCTTTTTAAGTCAGTCACGTAAATGTATAAATCCTAAAGCTGAATTTTGATACCGCAATGACACCAAAAAGAGCATAGGTCTTTATGTAGGAACAAGAAGCTGTGAGACATGCCCATGGAAATAATAAATGCGTACCTAAGAACTATACGTACAAAGTACATAGGTACTTATATCCTACTTCCCTGGATATCCCGGAGTGTCTGCGAGACGGGGTGGCGACTGGCGTCAATAACTCAGTGTGGGCGGACCGGCGAATCAATTTGACACATCCGCCACAACGAGATCGGACGCAAAACCGCTATTACTATGATATATGTGAGCTGTTGCTAACACCAGGCAGAAACCTAAATCATTTTATATCTTAGTTTTATTGTTAATCCGATTTGGATTAGACAAGGCTACATGAGCTGGATTCTTGGTTATAAGGTCTTGGCTCTTGGGTCCTTATTTTTGCCAATCTTTTGATCACTCGCAACACAACCACATCACGCTGAGTATAATACAAATTAGCTTGACTATGAATGCAATTTTCTGATATATTTTTTAAGTTCATTTGGGATGAATGACGATCGTAAATATAAAGATCTTTGAGAGATGTAAGGGACATTTTAGAAGTAAAATCAAGGCAAATCGGTGCACTTTTGTATGTGAATTAATTGCACTATTCTGATGCTAAACGAGACGGTGAAGCGTGTAATAACTGTTGCACATGCAAGACAAATATGTCGGTACAGACGATTCAAGTAGATATACGACTTAGCAAATACAAGTAAATTCATCTCTATCAGGGGATAGAGATAAATTTAGGGTTTGGCACTTTGATCAGTAAAACTATGTACTTATGTCAAAGTCCATTAAAGACTTAAAAGGAGTGCGCTGAAAATTGCATAAATAATAAATAAATATATAAAAAATTGTGGTAAAAGGCACAGTACCTTACACATTTATATTATTTTCAAATTAAGAACCACGCTCCGGAATTATTTATTCGTAGGAATTATTTATTCCAATATTTTTTGTTGAGATCGCGCTCAATGCCCCTTATTATTTTCGTTTTCCTGTTGCGTCAGTTGCACGAAAAATTTATAACGTTTAATACAACTTAAAATTTAGTAATTATTTATTCTTCCACAACTGACGTTTAAATTATTTTTCATAATAGTTTTTCATAATAATGAATTTGGTTTAGGTAATTACTTTGCAATTTTTCCATTGAGCCGTGCAAGGAATGTTTTCGACCTAATCGATATCGGTCAATGATCGAAATTCGATCGATAAGGTAATAAATACACATTTAGATACTTAGGAAATTGCACATGGTGGTTTTTCTTCTGTAATCGAATTTACACAGGTTTTGATTTGACAAGCAAATCTCGAGAGACAATTTTTGCATATTGCTTGAGTTATATTTCCTTCTTGCAAACTTGAAAATCTACTGTTAAAACAAAGAGCATAGGTATATAAGTTTTGTTTTGTGGAAGCTTTCATAAAACGATTAGCAATTCCAATGCAGTATTAAATCTAAATAATGCAGCGACAAATTTGGACTCAACCGGTGCCAGTCAACGACCGAGAAATTAAGGTGACTAAAATAGTAGAAAGGATATGTGATAAAGGGTCCGCCAAATAACTTTTTTTTTAAATGCTATAAAAAAAAAAACTACTGAATATTTTTTCAAATTTCTTTTTTTATTTGAAAGTACAAACTTTCCGGTTAATGATGGAAAATAATTTCATTCAAATGGCTGCCTCGGCTGGCCATGCAGTAGCCTACACGATCGGTCCAATTTTCGAAGAAAAATGGCCCAATTATGCCTCTGGACCAAAATCCGCACCAAACAGTGACTCGTTTTGGGTGCACCGGCTTTTCAATGAATGCGTGCGGGTTTTCTGTGCCCCAAATGTGACAATTCTGCTTGTTTACATACACGCCAAGATCGAAATGAGCTTCATCTGAAAAGATGATTTTTTTGGCAAAATCCGCATCTTCTGCAGGTCGATCGCAGGCCCACTTAGCGAAGCGAAAACGCATTGGATGGTCAGTTGGCTTCAACTCCTGAACCAATTGGACTTTGTATGGCGTCATACCAAGGTCTTTACGCAAAATTCGTCTTAATGATGTCTGCGAAATGTCCAATTGTTGAGAACGACGGTGAACTGATGTTGATGGCGTTTCACGCACACTTTCGGCCACAGCAGCAATATTCTCGGGTGTACGCACTGTTTTTGGCTTTTCACGCGTTGGTTTATCGATGAGGATGCCAGTTTTTTCACCTTTTTTTACAAGGTAACGAACATACGGAGCTGACGGTGCTTCTTTTCTTCCAAAATCCGTACGCAATTTTCGCACACATTCTGCAACATTACCATGATTTCCAAAGTAATGTCGCAATATTTCCCAGCGTTGTTCAAGCGTATACACAACCATATTCGTTCAGGGGAAGGATAAAACTAATTATCTGTCAAATCAGACATGAGCTAAGTGTTGCCATTCACGAAATAAGCACTAGTTGAAAAAAAAAACCTTAGATGGCGGACCCTTTAGTTCCATTAGAAAAAAAAATTATACATTCATCCATAGATTTGAATATGAAAATCTGAATATTATTCCCAGAATCAACGTTTAGCTTGAAATATTGAGTAACTTTTTTATTTCTTTAAACTTGTTAATCTCTGGCTTGGCTACTTATCTGATTGCAAGAATATTTTTGCGTAATATGTTAGCCAGGTAGGAGTGCCAGTAGATATGGGATATAGCTGTTCCAAAAATTTCACAGAAGCAAAGCCTTAGGCTGCAGACTGTAATAAATAACAAACCAGTAAAAACATATTCCTGCTATTCCTGAGAACGCACTTCGACCAGATAGCGAACCTCCTTAAAAAGGGAGAAATTTGAAGCACCCATAACCGGAGAGCATGTATGAAGAGTGATGAGTGTAGAGGAAGCAAGAGAGATCTGTAAGGATCTTCTTCTTCTTCTTTTCAGCCTTTTTCTACCAAATAGTTGGTGTAGGCCTCCTTCAAACCTCGCCATCTTTCTCTGTTTTGGGCAGTGAGAGTCCAGTTGCTGCCTGCGATCTTTTTGATGTCGTCTTTACATCTCATTTGTGGTCTACCCCTGGGGCGCTTGATCCCATGGTCTCCAATCTAGAAGACGCTTGCACCATGAGTCCGTTTTCCTGGCAATGTGGCCGGCCCACTCCCATTTTAACTTGGCCACTCTTTGGCCAACTGTAAGGATCGTAGCAAGTGGAAATCGCTAGTCTCTGCCTATCCCCACGGGAAAAAGGCGTGATAATATGTATGTATATTCCTGCGTCAGTGTTGGTTTGCTTGAAGATTCAGGGACTCTCCACTTTTCTAAAAACCCTAAACCAAAGTACAATGGATTTTAGGGGACGTAGGGGAGACATTACCGAAAGATAATGATATTATGATGTTCAAAGTATATGACACCAATACCGGTTGCTAATCGATCGTAGCACAGTTTAAAATTCCAACAGAAATTAACAGTTTGAGTGTAAATAACTGAACAACACGCGATAGTTAATCGGATGATGTACGTTACGGTCTTGTAAATGTCGAGATAATTTTCCAAGTTTTCTCTTGCTTGCTACGCTCTGAAATATTTTTATTTAACGCATTTTCGCATTTATTGCGATCATGGCAAGTGTGAAAATTGATAAATCGATATCGCGAACAAAATCCATGATCTAATACATCGATAAACAGAGCGGCCAGCATGCTTGAATGAAACCGTTCTGATGTTTTATTAAATCAAAAATTAGACCAGAAAATCAAGTAAGCTATAAATGCCTATAATGCTCTGTGTAGAATATCCAAATGGCTCATAGATTTCAACAGACATCCAAAAACTTATGTTTTAGAAGTTTTGATTTTGACATTTCTTCATTCTATTGCATTGGATGTAAATCTGTAAAATAGAATAAGAATAAATAAATAAATTTTGGTAAGTTTTTAACATCACCATTGTAAAAGTCAGCATACCAAACCTAAGTATACTACTACTACTTAACTTATAAGGTGGCAGTCTGATCTCGCCAATAAAAGTAGCAAAGATGTAAATCATTTAAAAGTAGGGACTCAGGCGTATGCGTATATCAATGGCTGTAACATAAACCTAAATACCATAATACCATGTAAGTACTTACTTAATTACAACATCGAGTTAGTACTAGAATGATTACGTGAAAGTAAGTAAGGAATGTAGTCTAGAGGCACGTGTTTAAATAAATTCACATATTACTTACATAAACTCCATTTATTCTTACCAGTCCTATCATGTAAGCATTCTTACCATGTCTTTTTATGATTTTACAACAATATAAATTAAAATAGACTTTTTAGAAAATAACTTTCGTGGTTAATAAATGTTTTACTTTAGAATGTTTAGGTTTGAACTAATATTTGATTTATTTTCAACAAAATTCAACAAAAAGTACTGTGAAGATTGTTTACATGATAGGACTGGTAAGAATAAATGGAGTTAACATATTATCACGCCTTTTTCCCGTGGGGGTATATTACTTCCCTTGTGTTAAGGCATCATTCATTTAGGTTGAGGAGACCACTTATATTCGTAACTAGCTGTCGCCCGCGGCTTCGCCCGCGTGAGTTTTGCTTAGATGAAAAGTATTTTTGTGTTCCAAACAGTTTCAGATGTTTCGGATCATCGATTTTTATACGTCTACAGAAAATGCTCATCAGATTAATCAAGTTTTGCTAAAGCGCCATTTCCATATATGTTATAGTGTAGCTGGTCTCTTGGAGTTATTCATCAGATGTTCCAGATCTTCAATTTATATACGTCAGCAGAAAATGCTCATCAGGTTGAACGATTTTTGTTAAGGCGCCATTTCCATATATGTTATAGTGTAGCTGGTCTCTTGCAGTTCTTCATCAGATGTTCCAGATCTTCAATTTTTATACGTCAGCAGAAAGTGCTCATCAGGTTGAACGACTTTTGTTAAGGCACCATTTCCATATTTCTTATGGTTTAGCTGTTCTGTTATGGTTCTTCATCAGGTGTTCCAGTTTTCAAAATCAATTATAGCCTATATGTTGCCCAGGCTTAATAGCTATACAACAAAAAAAGTTTCATTCAAATCCGTCCAGTAGTTTTTGCGTGAAACGCGTACATACATACAGACAGACAGACAGACAGACAGACAGACAGACAGACAGACAGACAAGAAATTCCAAAAAACTTTTTTTGTTTTCTATTGTTCTTTTTAGGTGTCCCTCTATCCATTTTAGTCAAAAATACTAAATGTACAGACAAAATATTTTTACTGTTTTATTATATGTATAGATTATAAAAGATATGATATCAGTTTATAATCCATAGAGTGCGGTGTATTTTTACCCGACTGCAAAGGAAGGGTTATGTATGTTTTTCGCGCGTATCTTGTACGTATGTTATATTCGTTATTACCTCATATCTTTCGAATGGCTGTATAGATTACCATAATCAGTGTATCGTTAGATTCGTATCGACAGCTCAACTGTTCTTAGATAAGTGCCGTTTAAGGTGAAAGCCAAGCTTTGGCTGTCCATACATTTTGTTCTACAGCAATGCTCTAAACTTCGTTAATGATTCTCATAATAAAATCGAATTTCCAATTCTTATGAAGTAATTGTGCTCTCATGTTGAATTTAACAAAGTAATGTATAATAATTTACGAGAAAAACGGCATTTAAAATACGACAAAAATTGAGATTCTTGTTGATGTGTGCGTAATATTTTGTGACATTTAGGGGCGACGTCTAGCAGATTTATTACAAACTACTGACTACTACTATTTATATAAAAGCACTTTGAGACCTAAATGCATGCTACCTCGATGTTGCTTGCCTTGACAGCGCCATCGGCTGTTCGTGAAAAACAAAAGAAAATCATGAAATGCTAAAAAATTATAAAATAGCAAGTTTCAATATTAAATTCAATTTAGGGTTCAATCATATTTTTATGAAAGATTTTTTATGGTGAAATTTAAATTTGATTACTGGGACTTTTGGATATAAACACAGGCTATCTATCCAGGCTATCCAGGACCTATCCCCTGGAAATCTGGACTTTATGTCTTCAAATTTCTTCATTCCCACACGTCTTCAAATTCATATGTAGGAGATGATCTCATGGACATCTGGAAATGAAGACCTGGGCATGTGGAGCTGAAGACCTGGACATCACCAGGTGATGTCCAGGTCTTCATTTCCAGATGTTCATGAGATCATCTCCTAAAGCTTTGGTCTTCATATTCAGCTGTCCAGCATTTCATATGCACATGACCAGACACCTAGGTCTTCACATCCAGATGTCAAGATGTCATATTCAGTTATCCCTGTCTTCATATCCAAAAGTCCCAGTTATCAAATTTAAATTTCACCATTAAAAAAAAAAACAAAAATTCGTACTGAACCCTAGATTTATTATTACAAGCTTGCCATTACGCATATGACTGGATTGGAAATATTTGTGCAAATTCATCTCAGACAGAAATCCAGCCAGCTCGCTTGCGTGTAGTTGCCGTTCTGTGCGAGGTGAAAAGATAGCAACGCTGCTTTTTTGTTAACCCAAAACATTGACATATGATAAAACAACAAAAGATATTTCTTTCTATCAATATGAGTTCGTTCTGAAACTAAAACAATTTATTTTTGCAAATACATTTATCAAAATAAATTATAGTAGGTCTAGGTAGGTATTATACAAGTATTCATTAACAAAAAAGAAAGTATAGTAATTTGTGCATACATTTATATTTAGTATTAAAGTAAAAATATTGCTGATAAATTATTTTTTAGTTTTTAGTTTGAATTTCACAACATATTTTCTGAACGTCTAATTTAATCCTATAACTTCTAGGGCACGAATTATCGATATTTTGAAGTATCGATAGGTATTGGCTCTGTGATTTATTTTAATTATTTTTTTTCCGATTTTCTTCATTTCATGATTTTCATTGTGTGATTAAGTATGTATTGACCGTTGGCAGTGCGGAAGCTAATCGATCAGCTTCGGATAAGTATTAACAAATTATCAATTAAAATGTAACTAAAGGTACCTGTGTATTACCTTCGTCACTTTATGCATAAAATACGCATTTATTATTTGCAGATTTATTTTTGCATATTTAAAAACGATATTAATAATTTATATCAATAATAAAAGATATCGATATTCGTGGTGGTATCGATATAAGTCTACACTACTTACATAAGTACATATCTATCTATCTCGGACGACGCCGTCGCGCCGCGCCGTGTTGTATGGAAGTTTCTTTTTTTGCAATAGATTTTTTCAGCTAGGTGTGTTACGTTACGTACGTACGTTATTATTTATTGATAATATTAAAGAATATTGGCTACTAGATCTGATAGGAAGAGATATCAGAGGCATGTAGGTATATTTTGGCCCACCAAAGACTAGGAAGCGAGTGCTTGGAGATTTGAAACGATATACCGATTTGACGTAAGTAAGTCTTATTGAATAATACATTAAAAATGCAAAGACATAAATATATCACACACGTATATATCACCGCATTGTAAAAGAATTAAAGTTTGGCATTTATTTATTGAAACTGTTTGTAGATACATTATCACAATTTGTTCCAGGGACAATAATTATGTGGCAGGAAATGCACAGCACAAGTGTTTCTTTATACAATAATTCTGTAATACAAATACAAAAACTGTAACGGAGGTTTGTCGTGATGAAGAATGTATCATCATCATCCATCGTTCCAAGCAATGAAGGAGTCATCGTGCACAGAATAATGACTGCAATATTTAACAATTTATGTGGGACAGGTATAACTATAATCTTTTTTGTTTTCTTTAATAAATAAAAGTTCGGAAAAGATCATTTCATTACTAAAAATAAAAAGTCAAAAATGTGTAGGTATAGCATTTAGTTTTATTTAAAAAAATTATAAACCTAGTCATACAATGCAATAGGCAAAAGTACATTATGACCATGACGTCTGCGGTGATATTTCCTGCTACCAGTCATGGTATCAAGTTAGATTGATTTGAGAAAATGGGTGTTCGAACTATTGATAGATTTGTGTTGGGAATCTAAGAGTGGTGAAATTCAAACTGCTGAAACTATTGGTAGATAGGTATTTGCATTATGTTGTTCGTGAACGAATTAAATTACAGTTTATTACTAATTATGATTTTGCACTATTGAACTTGAAGTTCTTCTTCTTGTAGTGCCTCTCCGTTACTGGAGGCGGCCGTCAGTTTCGCAAACTCTTCTCTGTTCGCCGCTATGCAAAACGGCTCCTCAACCCTGGTGACTCCGGTCCACTCGCGTATATTACTCAGCCATGATTTTTTGTGTCTTTCAGCACGTATCTTGCCTTCTATTTTGCCCATCATAATAAGTTGAAGCAGCTGATATCTGTCGTGTCGTAAAACGTGTCCCAAATATTTAACTTTGCGCTTTTTGACAGTTTGCAACAACAGTCTAGACATTGCAACGCGCTGGAGAACTTTTTCGTTGCTGACTTTCTGAGTCGAATTGATACGAACTTGAACTATATAGGTATTAATTCTCATAAATATATTTGTTTGCTTTCTTACAAAATATGACAATGACAAGAAGAAATTATAGGTTATTTTTCGCTCTTTGTATTTTTTAAATTTATTTTTCTTTTTTCTTATGCTGCCAGCCAGTTCGATTGGCATTATTGTAGTTAGACACTCTTTTTAAATAAGTGCCATCTAGTAGCGTATTTTTAAATTTATAACAATGCTTTGCGCCATATTTAATGTCATTTTGAAAGCTCTCGTCGTAGTGTGAGTGAGTGTAGAGATACGAAGATTCATGGCAGATTCTATTCTAAAGCTTTTTTTTCATTATGTTGACTGAAATAAAATCGTAGGCCATAAAATAAATAAAAGAGTATGTTTCCCGCTCGCCAATTCAAAATGTTTGCCTATAAGTACTGCAACAACGCAACAAAAAAATAAAAACGGAAAATGTTGCTATCAACGCCATCCAGCGGAAATTGTTTAATGAACAGCCCTTCGCTTTATCCTTAAGAAAACCTATTAGCACCGCTGCGTGATGCCATTATTGAAGTGATTTTGTTTACTGCAATATGGGCATCAAATTAAAGGGCATATCAAATCAAAAATTATGCCTTTAATATTTTTATGCAATCGGTTTTTTTTTAATTTGTGACTTGTATCTTATTGCATACATTTTTAAGATAGGTACTCAAAATAACAGTAAAATTTCCGTCTCCATTAGCAAATTTCCGCAAAATTTTGTGACCTAACTGCTAAACCTCAGAGGGATTGTAACGCTGAAAGCTTGTGATAATAGCATATGTTAGTAGGTCAACAAACTCTCGCCATGTGGGAGGTGAAATATTTACGTCATGCTCATACTAGCTGACCCAACAGACATTAGTGGCCTAAGTTTTCATACAAATTAACATTAACTTTTAATTTCATACATACATACATAGAATCACGTCTTTATCCCTTACGGGGTAGACAAGAGTCGTTAGACTCGAAGGCCACCCTTAGCTGAATAGGGCTCTCTGATGGAAGGGAGATTCAGGTATAGTGACAAGTTGCTAGCCCATCGCCTATAAATGGAGGAATCCCCAATTTTAATTTTGAATATGAATATATTAAATGATATGTAACTTTTTGATACTTCTCATAGTCATTTTGTGTTTTATTCCACTGAAATAAAAAATAAAATGCGAAATTTTCATACAGATACGAGTACAAACATATAGTGGTCCAAAATAAAGGAGGCCGACTGTAATATACCTCAGTCGCCTTGAAAATGGACTCCTGCCGATTCCGAAACTATAGTCGGCAACGACATAGCATGTGCGTACGTGACTTTAACTGTTATAATATAAATGACTTTAATAGGGTAATGGCTAGAAAAGGAGCAATAAATAAGAAAACAAATCGCTCGTTATTCAGAGATAAAATACGGCGATAAGACTTATCAGAAAAAATAATCGTATTGACATTATATAATGAAAAACAATGTAGAAATATTATCAGACATAAAACAGCATCTGTTGTAGTGTACAGTCTACTTATTTATAATAATGGGAGAACTTGGAAAGATTACGGGTCAAACTTTTTTGGTGACTGGCGGCGCCTCCGGACTAGGTGCCCAATATGTGGAAACATTTTTGAAGGAAGGAGCTAAGGTGTGTTTTTAGATGAGAGGAAAACTGCACTTTAATCGGATGGAAATTAAGTTTAAAGTTCCGTTATCGAATAGTGCAATCTCAATTTATTGTCTGTTATTGAGTCTATTTATAAATATAAATAAAGAATATTAATTATACTGTATTTTATTTTTTAATCGTGTGTTAGTATAGGAGCCTGCACTAACGACTGATTTAAAGTATTCGAAGAATCTGACTTAGCTTTGATCAGCAGCATTTTAACTAGCCATCCTTTAATAATTAATATTGACATAAGTTTTAATTAAAAACATATCATTCACAGAATGTGGCAATCCTGGACATAGCAGAAAATGCTGGCAGAGCCTTAAGTGGAAGACTTGAGAAGGATTACCCCGATAAAGCTGTCTTTATAAAATGTGACGTTTCAAACGAAGACAATGTGAGAGAGGCCTTTGAAGAGGTCATCAAAAAGTTTGGGCGATTGGACACAATTGTGAATAATGCGGGTTTGATGAACGACTCGCCAAATGTTTGGGCCAAAATGTGCGATATTAACATGGTAAGATGAGTGAATGTGTGTTATATTTTCCAATAGTCTCACATAAATCCATTAATGTAAGATACAAGCACAGAGAAATAATGATGATGATGATGATGATGATTGTGTCCGACCGATTTCGGAGAAATAATACTATGCTAGTAAAGTAATACAAGTATAAAAAAGTACACCGAATCTAATTTTACCAGACGTTGTGTTACTACATTTATTTTTTCATTTCAAGTCCCTTTTATTTTTATCAGATTAACAGTTTTATCATTCCTCAAACTAAAATTTTATTGTGGTGTCTCATGCTGATTTTATATTTTCTACTACACAGCAACAACAACATCACAAATCTCGATATTTTTCGTTATTTACAATTTTTTCTGTAAATCAATTAACATAATAAACAACTGTCATTAAGGCAGTTGTTTATGTTAATTATTATTGAGGAAATATTTTCTTTTCAGAAAGGTCTTGTCTCCTTTACATCGAAAGGCATAGAGCACATGCGCAAAGACAAGGGTGGCGCAGGAGGAACAATAGTCAATGTCTCATCAGTTCTAGGGCTCATGAGGTCCCCATTCTTGCCAGTTTATTGTAGCACCAAAATTGCTGTATTGCATTTCAGTCAATGTATAGCTGTAAGTATTTTTTATATTTATGTATGGCAAAGATTTGATCTGATATTGGCCTCGATAGCTTAGGAACTTTGTACTAAAACGAAGCAATCCCATCGAGTTTGTACCATAGACATAGAAAAAGAAAAATGAAATTCTGGTTTGTACCCTCGTTTTTGGCCTCTGGTCGTACTATACTGGACTTACACTTATTTGTTTGTTTGTTCAGGCATCTTATCTTGGCAAATACCTACCTACAATCAATGTAACAATTCTTGCCCAGATGATAAAATATTTTTATCGAGCAAGTAATTGCCAAATAGGTAAGCCAGCCCCACCTGATTGAGAGTGGTTATAATCAAGCGTGTTGTTGCCGCACACAAATATATACACGAATAAAACGTTTTAACTTCCAGGTACCGCCATTTTTTGAACAAACTGGCGTCAGAATTTTGACAATCTGCTTTGGACCTACTGACACTCCACTTCTACATGGTTTGGAGAAGCTGGTCTTTTCTACGATAGATGGGAAAGAATTTATAAAGGAAGTCGAAAAAACAAATGTGTATTATCAAACGTTAGTATCCTGGACTAGTTTAAGTAATCCACCAGCTTGCCCTAGGCTTCGCCAGGGTGAATTTTGTTTGTTACTCATTTCAGCCCCTAGCTAGGGGTGGAATTTCCAAAATTCTTTTCTCCTGAAGGAGCCAATGGCAACAAGTAGTTTGGCTCTGCTCCAAGTAGTCATAATGATGAGTAAAACTGTACTTTTTAATAACAACAGTGTGAAAGAAAAAAATTATATGCTTTGTTTTTGCTTGAACTATTGTAGGTATATTTATTTTTTCAAAAATATTAGGTAACTCTAAATTTCATTTCAGAGTTGCGGGTGCAGTTAAAAGCTTTATGGGCATGTACATAAATGGCACACCAGGAACTGTATGGTTGGCCAAAGATGACAAACCGGTGGCGGACGTCACAGAAACATTAGTTTTGTGTGTATTAAATTAATTATTTTATTAGTGGCCAAAATATTTTCATACTAGCTGTGACAATCCTCTCATGCAAAAATGCAAGGTTTGATTCATATACAAAATAGGTAGGTTCAGATTTTCTACAACACACGTAAAGTCCTTTGACTAGACGTAGTGTCATAGCTTATAATGGGTAATGCGCGCGCGCATCCAGCATTTCAACGCGACACTTCCGCCGCCCGTCACGAGAGGATGCCGCGACTCTACTTGGCGTTACGAATTACGCTATTGAACTATCCTAATCTTGATTCTATTTTATGAGAGTTAACAAGAATATGTGGTAAAGTAACTTCCTTAATTTCACACATTTTCAAGCATTGGAATATTATTATTTGTAAATGAATGTTTTGATGATTGTTTTAGATCATAAATGTTGAATCTTGCGATCAGCATGTCAGGCCATGAGTCAACTTATTAACAAATGTAATATATATAATTTTTTATAAATTCTTTTCTATTTAGAGCCTGACCAGGGATATAAAAACCCTCGCCCATGTTGCGTAAAAGCAATGGAACTAATTTATTTTACTGGCAACTAATTTAAAAAACCATCTGTCATTTCTCCTGTCAACGTTTGACTTTCAATCAAGGGCAGATCCAGTACTTTTTTTCTAGGAAGGGCACAGTTTTCCTAAAAAAAAAGTTTTTCTCAAGAATATTTCCGAGAATATTTAAGGAAGTTTCCGATTGTTTGTTGAAAATTTCGAGAACGGCACATCACTAATGGTGGCGAATTAATTGTTTGGAAATAAACTTGTAAGAAACTATTACTAAGTCCTGTTATTTTAACAACTCGAAACTTAATTTGATATGTACAGTTATGGAACCTGCCTCCACAGTATACATGTACACAAAATAGCAGTCCCCCGTGCTTCCACTCTATAAATCCGCTACTTCTTTCAATAATGTTGCAATATGAAACGCATAAGTGCTGCCTAATTCAGGGTTTTTATATTTCTGGTCAGGCTTTAACAATAATACTGGCACACCATACACCACTAATAATGCTATTTTATAAAAAAAAATTGTTGAATTTATTAAAATTCAATTGAATATAGGTAGACAAACTTTACTATCTTATCAAAAAACTCAAAAATAAAATTTATTACATGTTTCGAAGACCTGCAGTTGTGGACTTTAAGTCCACAACTGCAGGTCTTCGAAATATTTAAAAAATTCTGATATATAGGACCCCACTTTACTTCTTCCTTTCTACTACAGTATAGCATTTGCTAGTTAGTTAGGTATACGAAAAATGATGGCCACTTCAAGATACACCATACATTTCACTGGAAAATGGTAGTATCCTTAGTTTGAACAGCCCAAATTGAATGGATGGGCCATTCAAAATTAAATGTAAACAAAAAAAATTGCATACAGGGTTGGTGGTAGGCGACTAATTAGTTAGTAGATTCATTTCAAATACAGTATTGTTCTTACTTGAAAACTATTCTGATCTGTCACCCCCTGTGCTAACAAGGGGACGGATCAAACTTTTTTCTCTGATCTGGGTACAGATCGGAGAATAATTCTTATTTAAAAGCTATGCCCTTGTTGATAACAAGTGCTATTTTAGGTCAGATACCCTAATGATTAGCACTTGAGAAAGTTTATTTATCAGTTTCCATGTGGTGAAGATCAACCATTGAAAAAGCAAGCAATGTATAAGTTTGATCAATACTATGTCCTTCCCAAAGATTTGTATAAGCTAGCCACTTTGTATTATTCTTTCCATACATAATTCACTCATGATACTTATCATTCTAATTAGGTAGGTACTATGATTCATCCATCATTGATCCTCAAAAGGACAACAATAAATGTTGAAAATTTGTTATCTATGTAAATAAATTCATAGTTATAATATTGATTAATGAAAAAAGTTAACGCAACCTTGAACAGCTAGTAAACATTATCTAAGTGTAAAAGTAAACCATCTATGATTAAATAGTTAGGTCTGAGAAAAACTTGAGCCAAATACGATTTGATTCAGTGTTATGTTCATAGAACTTGAAGTTGTACAGTATTTCTGAATTAGATACCAATTAATAAAAGCAAGGACTATGTTCTCACCAAAACAGTTGTGAAACGCAGCCCCGATTAGCAGAAATGATAGTAAACCTTCACTAATCACAACGCCCATTTTAGCAAAGCTTTTGCGACAAGCTGTAGGTACGACTAGTGGAATAGTATTTTAGAATTACAAGAATGTGACACATATGAATGTTGATTTCTTAGCAGAAACAGGATGTTAGGAAGGATTTCCAAGCCGTAAATTCCTGAAATATTGCAACTAATGCAAGTACTCACCTTTTCCGCCCTAGGAAATCAACGTTTTGTGAGGCAGGTAAACACACTTTATTTAGTCACTTACAAATTTCACATACAAGATAGCACGATACAAAACTCTCTAAACACTTCGGAAGTAAATAACTGTTAGTTATTGAAGTAAATTTATACACAGACCACCGCATAACCGTGCCACAAAACGAAAATGGCAGCGTTAAATTGAAATGTGTAGTATTGCTTTACAAATAGACATAAGCCTTTTCATTGATCTTGCTTCTCACGTTGTACATATAAACTGTATAGGAGAAAGCGAGAAGGAAGATGATTCTGACATTCAGCAGAGTTATATTTACTTGTAATTACAATATCACTAGAGGGCGCTGTTAGCTTTTTACGTTTTGTTCGTTTATCTCACAGGCTTTCTATACTAAAACGTTTTGTTATCTACGTAGGAAGCTAAAAAAATTTATAGAGAACGGAAAATTTTCCTAAAAATCCACAGACCATATAGTAAAAACTTTAAAAAAATTCTGTGTAAAATCCCGAGTAATTTCTGAATTTTCGAAATCATCGCTAATGGGGTCAATGGCACTGACCTCTAGAGAGGTATAGCAAGATACTAGGAGGAAGGGGTTGGAATACCGGTAAAAATATGGTACCGGTACGTGTCAGAAACAAAGTACCGTTAATTTGAGGCACCGACCGTTAAGCATGGTAACGATGATTTTTACTGGTAACTGATTGAAACGATGGTACCGGTGATTGGATTGGTACCGTTAAGTTTGGTGCCGTTAATAACAGCGGTACCGTTAAACATGATAACGATAATTTTTACCGTGACCTCATTGACCATTATTGTCATCACCAGGTACCATTGTACCTGGTAACGGTAATGACAGTAGCTAGGGTAGTCACAAGTGGCACCTTTCGTAATGGCACACCCGTCCCACTACGTGAGAGTTCGACCATAGATGAAAAAAATACTCCTTGAGCAGGATTTTCAACACTAGGGTTGATGAGTAATTAATAAACAATAGCTAAATTTTGGTTTATAGTATTTGACAATAACGCCCACCGGTCATGACATGATTGACAGACCAAGTCATTTCTAGCAGCCCTGAGGAAAGACATAATAATATAAACATCTGGTTCTCCGTCCCGTGCGCCTCTCAACGCCCCTGCGCACATCCAGTCACTCACACAAAGCCAAAAGCTATTTTACAGCACACATGCTTAAATGTCGCTTCTTTTCGCGTTAGTGTATTTTTTCTTTGGTAATGGTCAGTTACGGGATGGGTAACCAGAAATATTTTATCTCGAGCTCCTCCATGCTTCGGAAGGCACGTTAAGCCGTAAAACTTTTGAATAAATAAAGTATAGTACCATTTGTATGGTTAACGTTAGGTAACGGTTAATACTCTGTATACTACCGTTTAAATTTTAACAGAATGGACATACCGTTACTTATAATGTGAGTTTGGTACCGGTAATAACTCTGTAACTACCGTTAAAATTTTAACAGAATGATATACCGTTACTTGTCATGGTAATTTGGTACCGGTAAGAAGCTACTATGGTACCGGTACTAGCTATACCGTTAAAATTTTAACACAATAGAAATACCGTTACTTATGGTACTTTTAACTTGAATTTGGTACCGGTACCAAGCTTTTTTCCGATACCTATATTACCGTTAAAATGTTTACAGAATGGAAATACCGTTAATTGGTTTTGACGCAGAACGTCACTTTCGCTAAATGTCATCGTGAAAAATTTGGTCACTTTAGCTTAGCACAATGTCACTTTCGCACAATGTCACTTTCTCAAAAGTGTCATTTTAGCATAATGTCACTTTCGCAGAATGTTATTCAAGCGTTGATTTCGCAGCAAATTCTGTGAGATATCTTTAATACTAACACTACGAAATCGGGTAAGTAATTAATAAAAAAAATATTTAGAAATCACCAACATCTTTAATAATAGCACAGAATTAATATAAGTACTACGTCGTAATAATAGTTAAACTAATATAATATTATCATAACTCACTACATACATACTGTCTATTATTTTAATAATAATTATGTCTTGATATTATTATGTATTTTATATGAAAGTCGCAAAAATATAAAATACTAGCTTTTGCCCGCGTGAATTTCCCACGGGAACAGTGCTTTTTCCCGGGATGGTACCCTATGTCCTTCTCCGTACTTCCAGCTATGTGTATGCGAAATTTCAGGAAGATTGGTTCAGTAGATAAAGCGTGAAGAGGTAACAAACAAACTCACTTTCGCATTTATAATACTAGTTAGGACTAGTTATATGCAAAATTGGTGTGTATTTCATGTGAATTGAAAAATAATATTATTGTGATATTTTTTATTTTGAGTAGGTACTTCAACGCTTGAATGACATTCTGCGGTGTGTCTGTACCTAGCGATTGACATTGTTCTATGTGTTAATAAATAAGTTAGAATGTTAGTTCTGTGTTAGTTCTATAGAAATAAATGCAACTCGTCATTTGTTCCGCTTTTTTTAAAAAGATTTTCGCCCCGAACTATCGTCGTCAGCCAGCGATGTACTTTTTTATTACGCGTTGTAGAAATATAAAACTGGTGTCAGCCGTTAGTTCTATGAAAGATCTTACTATTTATGTACTTTTATTCAATAAAATCTATAACATTACAAGAATAAAAGTTCGAAAAGAAATGTTGTGCTCAGCGATGTATTTCTAAAATTCGTAAAAAATATAACCAAATTAGACTTTATACCATAGTTCTTTATCAGATCAGTCTAAATAATTTAGTTTTGCGTAGTTTATACATAAAATAAATAAATAAACCACTGCGAAACATATTCCTTACTCATTTGTTAACAAAACGTAAGAAAGTTCACTTAAATTTAGCTCTTATTGAGCATATACATAGGGGCGAAAATAGAATGATACTTGCTTGATTATATATACTTTAACATGGAATAAACCAGATATTCACAACACCACCGCCGTAATTTTTGACGTACCTATCATAAACAAATAGACGGCCTGTCCCTCTCAAAAAGTGTCCTAGGCAATACTTTGATCGGTCAAAGCAAGTATCATAGCCAGTTTTGTTAACAAATGAGTAAGGAATATGTTTCGCAGTGGTTTATTTATTTATTTTAAATATATAACTACGCAAAACTAAAATATTTAGACTGATCTGATAAAGAACTATGGTATAAAGTCTAATTTGGTTATATTTTTTACGAATTTTAGAAGTACATCGCTGAGCACAACATTTCTTTTCGAACTTTTATTCTTGTAATGTTATAGATTTTATTGAATAAAAGTACATAAATAGTAAGATCTTTCATAGAACTAACGGCTGACACCAGTTTTATATTTCTACAACGCGTAATAAAAAAGTACATCGCTGGCTGACGACGATAGTTCGGGGCGAAAATCTTTTTAAAAAAAGCGGAACAAATGACGAGTTGCATTTATTTCTATAGAACTAACACAGAACTAACATTCTAACTTATTTATTAACACATAGAACAATGTCAATCGCTAGGTACAGTCACACCATTCTGCGAGTCTCATTTTCGCGAAAGTGACATTATGCTAAAATGACATTTTTGAGAAAGTGACATTGTGCTATTTTTCACAATGACATTTTGCGAAAGTGACTTTCTGCGTCAAAACCCGTTAATTACCGGTACTTATAAGGGGAACTGGGTACCTGTAACAAGCCCTGCTAGGAGGGGATATTGCGGATAGCAGTCGCTGGTAAGTAGCTATTTACATACTTTTTTACGATCTCTATCTTTCGATAAAAAAAAATGCTCCTACCTATTCAAATTGTCCCTCCTTCATTAGGGGTAAACTAAGGTTCATAGAAAAATAATATTGTTCTTACAAATATACAATTCTTTATTTACAATTATGTAACACTACATAAACACACAAACTCGCTCAATCATACCACAATCAGTAATATATGAATAAAATACAAGAGATCGAATAAAACTAAAGTTAATCAAGCAATTCCATTTATTTTTATCCTCTGGGTATCAGCACAAAAATAAATGAAACCCAGTCTTGTAGTCTTCTTATCGTGCAGAGACGGAAACCTGCCATACTCTGATGATATTGTCGGAGTAACCAGCGAATAGGGTCTGGCCATCGGTTGACCACGCGAGCGAGAGGCACTGGGGCGGGTCTGACTTGGAGGTCTGTGTCTGGTTGATGATTTCGGGCCGGAGCTCTTCAACCATCTCCTTGCTTTCCAAGTCCTGAAAATCGAAAGTTGACATTAAACTATGCTATTTTTAAGTATTTCCAAGAAGGTTTCTTGATTGATAGGAATGTGCAAACAGAGCAGGCTCATATTATAATGTACATAAAGAAATAACTGTGGTTTACTTCCTCATAGAGCAGAAGCCTTCAGTTTCATTAATGCTTTTTATTTATTTTCCAGAAAATATAAAATACTGGATTTTGCCTGCAGCTTCGCCCACGTGAGTTTCCGACGGGAAGTGCTTTTTTCCGGGATGAAAGGTACCATATGTCCTTCTCAATGTGTACAGAAGATTGGTTCAGTAGATAAAGTGTAAAGAGGTAACAAACAAATAAATTAACAGTCACTTTTGCAATGACAATATTAGGATTAAGATAATTACCCAGATTTTGATGGAGGGTCCGAATGCAGCACAGAGCCAATATCTGTTGGGCGAGAAGCAGAGTGCTGTGATGATGTCATTGTGGTCCAGGGTGTGGAGATGCTTGCCATCATTCAAGTCCCACAGCATGGCCTTCATGTCCTTGCCACCGGAGGCACAGAGCGAGCCATCAGGAGAGACTGTCACTGTGTTCAAGTAGCCGGAGTGGCCAAGGTGGTTGATCTTCAGTTTGCAGTTGGTCAAGTGCCAGACCTGAGGAAAACAAGAGAACATTAGCTTGGCAAAACAAGTTTATAAATAAAAACATAATAATTGTCATAAACATAGGTTAGCAGCAACCAGAAACAGCCAGCTCATACATTGTCCCAATTCTAAATCCTCAGTGGAATAAAATGTCTATGAATTTTCACATATACTAGTATGGCCATTATATTTTCACATATATAGTATATTTTGTTCTTAACCAATTCATTGTGGTTACTTGATCACAAACATAACATGTTTTATTATATTATTATTATTTTTTTACTTATATTTTATTTTATTTTTGACTGTACACAATCTAGTGTATGTATAAAGTTAATGAATAGCCCCTCTGGCATGCTAGGCGACCAAGACTGTTTCATGAGTTTCTTTCGGCATTTCTTCTCAGCAGTGGTCGTTCCGAAATGCTAGTAGTTTGTAGCTTTGAGATATAAAATATTATGATTAAATAATTAGTTATCGACGTGAAAAAGAGCCTTCTTTGAAGGCCAAGTTTCAATAAAAAAAAATTGACTTTGACTTTGGCCCAGTACTTTATTTCTGTGGGAATTTCGGGAAATCCTCTTAGTGCTCCCTAAGGAACCTAGATGCCAAATTTCAGTTTCCTACGCCCAGTAGTTTTGGCTGTGCGTTCACACTCAGTAAGAATTTTATACATTGACTTGTAAACTTTTGAGATAATATTACATACCTTGACTGTGCGGTCCCATCCAGCAGAGACAATGATGGGGTTGGCATGGTTGGGCGAGAATCGCACACACGACACCCAGTCAGCGTGGCCGTCGTCCTGGATGGTGTACTTGCACTCAGCCAGGGTGTTCCACAGCTTGATCGTTTTGTCTCGGGAGCCAGAGACAATCTGACGGTTATCCACGGAGAAGGCAACAGACAGGACATCCTGACAAATACAAACTTAATTAATATTTTGTGGAATACTTACAGATTGACATGAAAGTAAAAAAACTTTGTTTTATAGGTCAGTGCTAAATTTCAATGTTAAAAATTCCTAGCTTTTTGTAGAAACTACATGATTACTTTATAAGTAGGCAATCAATAAAAAATTAAAATAATGTTAAATAAAGGCTTGGGTAATATGAAAGGTGCACAAAAACATACACTCAATTTGACTTCTGCAACATACAATTTCTGACTAGTTACTTACTCAAGGCCAGACTAGACTTCCAGAGTTAGGACAATAAGACTGTTCTCCCAGGAGTCTTCTGCCTCGCAAAGGCTCAAACACTTATCTTCTGCCTCGCATAGGCGCTACACACCACTATAACCTTAAAAAAGCTAGTTCTGTCACACCTTAGTATGGTCTTCAAAACGCCTGGTGGTTTTGCCTGCAGCAAGATCCCAGAGACGCAGGGTCTTGTCCCAAGATCCGGAAAGGGCGTAGTTGCCGTCACTAGATAGCACGACGTCCGAGATGAAATGGGAGTGACCATACAGACGTTTCTGGGGTACACCGTAGTTAGTCTCATCCCTGGTCAGCTTCCATACGATCAGAGTTTTGTCTGTAACGATGAACTCAACATCAACATTCGTATTTAATGAACTGGCCAATTTTATCGTATTGAAAGGTTATCAGCCCCATATCCGCTTGCCGCTCAGGACTCGCGTGGCAAAGGTTTGATTCATCACAAAAAATAAACATAAGAGAATAAATATGACCTAAAAACCGATCAAAATCTCAGTTTTGATTGGGATACCTCTAGCTACCATGTAAGATGTTCTCGGATTAGAAATTTCATAAGCAATTATTGGGGATTCATAAAAAACACAATCTTACCTCGAGATGAAGACAAAATCATATCAGGATATTTGGGGTTTGTCGCGATTTGCGTAACCCAGCCATTGTGGCCGCAGAGGGTACCTCTCAATTTCAATGTTTCAGTCATTTTTCACAAGCTGGCTGCAACAACCACACACCGGCGTGACACCAGACGAAAGAAAGATGGATGAAAAAGAAAGAATGTCAGACAGAAGAGATAGATGTCATGTCATGTCACGGACGTCAAAAGTGTCAAATCCTGAACAAAACAGACCGGAAGTGAGTGATATGTATTGCCAGCATTAAAAAATCTCGTAAAGAAAACGAAAAGATATCAATAATACACAGAAATATTTTTTTTTTTATTATATGTCTGTGCAAAAATATTAATACTATCGATAGAATTATGGAATTTTTACCATGAATAAGACTATAATTTTCAGATGTAGAGGGAAGTTTGATTTGCCCCATGGCCCACAGGGGAGGGGGTGAAAGGGGGCAAAAGAGGCACCGTGATCAGTATTTTTTTGCTGATCAGTAAATGGTACCAGAGGATGTGTGGTACACAGACATAATTATAATAATAGTAAGCAGACTGAACATGTCATTTGAAATTGCATGGCAAAAACACACACTAAGATTATTATTCACACAACGACAGAATACAGGGTCGGATCTAAGATAATTAATTATATTCGGTACAGTGTAGCAAAACCAAAAATTTTGAGACTTTGAATCTTAAGCCGTGCGCGGTATGCGGACGGATCTGCATCAGCTTTTTACGATGGGAAATTCTATCCCTTTTGGGAAAAAATACTAGTTATTAAATCAATAAAATTTATTTTAAATTATTAAAAATCACGTGCAATGAAACATTGCAATGATGTTAATGGTTGCTGGCGTCCATTCACTGTCCTGCCTGGTACTCGTAGTACGTAAGAGAAATACAGTTCATACATAACAGTTATCTTTCTTGAGGTATTTTGAGATATTATTTTCTGGCATATTTTCCTTGTCCTGAAATAAAATTCACTGTCAGTATTTTTATAAAATGTGCATTTTAATCTTCAAGAAAGAATTCCTGAGATTTTTATAGAATAGGTACTAAATTCGTATATTTGCCTTGATTCGGCCCAGCCATAGTAAACAAAACTGGATCTGTCAAATGATCTATGCTATTTACGAAATTATTAAATTACTTGTAGTATTTTTTATGAAATGGTTATAATTAATACACTACTTTATAAAATAAATAATTATATTGCTGATAAATAGCATTCAAAAGTCTAATAATGGTTATTGTTTCAAAAATAACACGAAATTGTATATTATCATCGGCACGTCAAAAAAACATGTATTGCTTACCGAAGGAACGATATTCCACGAATATTTTTTTATGAAACACTTCCACATATTGTACACGTTGCATTTTATCATTTCTATTGAGTTTAAAAGCACAAAACAGTAAAAAATAATTTTAAATATTTATGACAACTGTGACAACACAACAAATATGACAGTTAAGGATCATTTCGCATGAAAAATCCGGCTTGGATTATAAATCTTTCAGTGTAGTGGTACATAGTTATGTGACAGTCCTTATCATGAACAGGATGCAAATATTGTCAAATATCATCAGAGTGTGTGTGGTGTTCCTTCTGCTTATATTTAAAAAAATTTACTTCTGTGGTGTGGTATCGTTTTCGGATAAAACGAACACTAGAAATTTATTTTTGTTAGAAATGGGTAGGTTTTCTTGCAAAAACCACTGATTTTATCGAAAAAATATAAAAAAGTGAAAAAATTATGTGATTTGTTTATTTAAATCACACATCATATCTTTCAAAAATTTTGAATACCATTAAAACTAAAAATATTGTAGTAAAGTAAAGACTGTTTAATCTAAACTCCATTTATTCTTACCAGTCCTATCATGTAAGCAATCTTACCATGTCTTTTTACACGACTGACCAAAAAAGGAGTGTTATGTTTTCAGGGTTCATGCATGTATGTATGTATGTATGTATGTAAGTTTCTTTATTCCACCATAAGTCCTGAACGGCTTAACAGATTTTGATGTGAGAGGTATTTTTAGATTCCTTGCATTCCTCCGAGTGACATAGGCTATATGACGTCATCATAAAAACAAAATGGCGGATTATATATGCGATAAATAGCAGACCAAAAAAATAAAATTTAATCAATCTTATCGAGTGGGGTATCAAATTGAAGGGCTTTAAAAGGCGATTTCAAAAATGTATATAACTTATATGTTTCTATGTACTTTTGAGTAAAAACTTGTCAGTCGTGTTTTTTATTTTTAATAATTAGCTTGTTATGATTTTACAACAATATAAATTAAAATAGACTTTTTAGGAAATTACTTTCGTGGTTAATAAATGTTTTATTTTAGAATGTTTAGGTTTGAACTAATATTTGATTTATTTTCAACAAAATTAAAAAAAAGTATGTACTGTGAAGATTGTTTACATGATAGGACTAGTAAGAATAAATGGAGTTTAGTTTGTAAAACTATACACTTATTGGGTACTTTTTATACTATAACTATTAGAAAAAAAATCATTTACACATTTTGGTATAGCAGCCCAACAAACTTGTTTGTTAATACTTATGTGTTAACCGGAATCATTGTTCCCTGCGAGTTAGAATTATGAGTTTTTTACCATAAATAGAATGTCCTAAAACTTTTGTACGAGTAATTTATACCAAGATTACATGAAACATCCGAATAAGTTTTATGACTATGAATGAGTGTGGAAACGTTTGACTACATTCTACAGCACAAGGGCGGATCCAGGATTTTTCTGGGGGCACAAGGACAGTGGCGGACTATGCATGTTGGGGGGCGGGGGTGCAACAAATGGGCAAAAAATCAAAATTAAACCAGATTGGCAGAAAAATTTCGCTACATTCTGTTATTTCTTAATTTCATATACACTGTTATGGAATTTCCCTCCACAGTAGGTACACAAAAAAGCAGTCTAGGGCCCGTGCCCCCGTGCTCTCCCCCTCCCTCCCTAAATTCGCTACTGCTTACAGCACATTGAAAGACATATGTTTCGACATCATCCATATTGGAGGTCTATGTAATATTTCGCTAATAAAAGCCTCTCGGTTAAAACGTTTTAAAATAATACTACAAAAAATGTTTAAAAATAATACTCGCGGAGTCCGTCAATCTCGCGCCGCTGGCGCTGTTGGTGCCATATTTAGATCAACTATATTTATAGGTTTTGATATTGCTACCTGAAATCGCAAAATATGCGAAAATTCGCAACATTTACGGTAATATCTCTTGATCGCGTAGACGTATAATTTTGATTATTTTTTGCTGAAAAAGAACCGTGGATCCTAGTATTCGGTTTTATTTTCAACTTGATACCTTTAAGCGTTCCTGAGAAAAAAAAGTTTTACAGACAGACGGACAACAAAGTGATATTATATGGGTTCCATTTTTGCCTTTTGAGGTACGGAACCCTAATAACCGGCCAAGTGCGAGTCAAGCTCGCGCACCGAGGGTTCCATACACACAAAGCATCTCACATTATAGCTCTTACGGCCGGTTCACGACTTTGCGCGTCGGTCTAAGCGGGGCGCAAAAATAGATAGGTACATTCGCGGCAAATTTTGTACGAGTAATTTATACCAAGATTACAGGAAACTTCCAAATAAGTTTTATGACTACACTAGAATGAGTGTGGAAACGTTTGACTACATTCTACAGCACAAGGGCGGATACAGGATTTTTAGGGGGCACAAGGACAGTGGCGGACTATGCATGTTGGGGGGGCGGGGGTGCAACAAATGGGCAAAAAATCAAAAAATAAATCAGATTGGCAGAAAAATTTCGCTACATTCTGTTATTTCTTAATTTCATATACACTGTTATGGAATTTCCCTCCACAGTAGGTACACAAAAAGCAGTCTGGGGCCCGCGCCCCCGTGCTCTCCCCCTCCCTCCCTAAATCCGCTACTGCTACAGCACATTGATAGACATATGTTTCGACATCCATATTTCTATATCTATGTAATATTTCGCTAATAAAGGCCTCTCTGTTAAAACTCATGGTAAAAACGTTTTAATATAATACTACAAATTTTTTTAAAAATGATACTCGCGGAGTCCGTCAATCTCGCGCCGCTGTTGGTGCCATATTTAGATCAACTAGATTTATAGGTTTTGATATTGCTACCTGAAATCGCAAAATATGCGAAAATTCGCAACATTTACGGTAATATCTCTTGATCGCGTTGACGTATAATTTTGATTATTTTTTGCTGAAAGATACCGTGGATCCGAGTATTGGTTATTAATTTCAACTTGATATTTTTAAGCGTTCCTGAGAAAAAAAAGTTTGACAGACAGACGGACAACAAAGTGATCTTATAAGGGTTCCGTTTTTGCCTTTTGAGGTACGGAACCCTAAAAAACAAATATTGTCCACCCGAGCGAAGCCGGGGCGGGCCGCTAGTAATATTATAAATGCGAAAGTTTGGATGTGGGTTTGTGAGTTTGTGAGGATGCATGTTACTCAATCAAGAATAATCTACTAGACAAATTTCGATGAAATTTGGTATACGGGTAGAAAAATAACGGGAATAGCACATAGGGGGTACTTTTAATCCCGAAATTCCCACGGAAGCGAAGCTTCGGGGCGTGGCTAGTTGTAAATATGTTCTTGAAAGTTTGAAAAAAGTGTTACAAACTTATTTTTGCGCTGGATTCAGTATGAATCTTAGAGATCGAACTGCAAACTCAAGTTTGTTTTTGAAACTAGTTATTTTAATTAGAGCTATAACGTGAGATGCTTTGCGTGTACGGAACGCTCGGTGCGCGAGTTTGACTCGCACTAGTTTTTAACGGGTATAATTTAAACGCTCACCAGAAATATTTTTTAGCTCCTAAGCCTAAGTACCAAATAAATTAAATGACTCCAAAAAAAATAAAATGCCTTAATAAAGAGGGTCCTAAAATATACTACATTATAGTCTAAAATAAATAAACAGACATCAGAATAATTGCATGCATTGTTCAAATATTCTTTTTGCTTCCTAAAATGGATAAATGATCACCAAATAATGTCATACATAAATTTTAATATCAATACCTAAAACCATACTACAAATTCGATTGACTGTCATTCAAAAGTAATAAACTGAACCCAGATTACTTTAATGTAAGACCAACGGCGGATCCAGGATTTTTTTCTGGGGGGGCACAGCTGGGGCATGGGGGTGCAACAAATTGCCGCCCGCCTTGAAACAAACAAACTAAAGACTTGCTCTCACTGCGTCACATTTGCAAAAAATCAAGAAATAAACCAGATGGGCAGAAAAAAAAATCTGTTATTTCTTAATTTGATATGCACTGTCATGGAATATCCCTCCACAGTAGGTACACAAAAAAGCAGCAGTACTAAATCCGCTACTGTGTAAGGCTAATATTACAACTGCTTTTCTTTATTTCTTCACCCCGCAACTCGCACAGCCGCCACCAGCAAGCGACGCACAGGCCGCCGGTAGCAACCCCGCGCTCCTCTCTCAGTTCTCCCTGCCCAAGTAACACAATCGTGTCTAAAAACGGACTATTAGATATCTAATAGAATTTAATTTTATTGTGTACCGAGAATTACAGTTTTACTGTCTATTAAGAGTAAAATATCTCCCAAGTAATGTTCGAGAACGCTTATAGACACATTTTAGTAAAAGTGGGCACAACCTTATCCCTTCTCATAAGAATGAGTTAAGAAAACATGAATAGATAAAGTTAAGAGTTGTAAATTTACAAATCGTCTGTAGAGATTTTTCTAGTATCTCACCAAACTGTTTATAGATCACAAGTTTTACTAGTAGATAGTTTATAGATAAAGTTGAAACCTTTAGAGAAGTCTTTACTCGTCAAGTTTTAAAACCAAAGTAACTCAAGACTAACAACTTTAAGTAAAATTTGATTTGTAATAGACAACGACACATAATGGCGCAGAACTTACAAGAGTTATTTAAACTCATTATTGCATCATGGCGTAACTTTATTACTTCTTATTTTTTTACATTACTTGTTTAAGGTAGTTAATAATGGGTAAAGAAGCAAATCGATGTGCGATTGAAATTCGAAAATAAGATATTATGTAAAACTCTCTGAAAATAACAACTAAGTAAGATTTAATATTATTTTATCAAATATGAATATTATTAGATATAAGAATTTTTTTTTTAATTGCATTATTAATGTGTAAAATACTCATTTTATATAAAATATAGTGATTTAAAACATATTAAATGTTTAATAAGACATAATTTAATGATAAAACCATAAAAATAAGCATTAAAATATGTAACGAAAATCATTTGAAGCAATAATAGGCAATAAAAATGGCGTCAAGATAAAATTTACTAGAAAAACGATTTGTATAGAACAAAATTTTCTGTAGTATGTCTCTATAATCTATGACAAGTTTGACGACAATAATAATATTACTTGCTACTTTAACTTAATTAACAATACTTAACTTATTTTAACTTAATTAATATTATTATTTTAACTTAATATTTTTAGTACCATTAAAATAAAACGATTATTTTCATATTACCTTTGATTTTTTATTTCCCAGTAAAATTGACAGTGAAATATATATTTGCTATGTTCTCATATTTTACTTATTTCATTTAACAATAAAGAAGTGACATATGTTTGAGAACCGCATTTTAAAATTTGCTATTTAAAAAAATATTCGATCGATCGTCTGCTTTTTTACATCAGCAAAAATTACCAAATTGAAACTCGAGACAAAAAATATTGGTATTATCTATTTGGTGACAATATGACATATTTGTTTAGAAATGCAATTAAAAGGTATGCATATATTTTTAAGGCATTGAATAAAAATATAAATGATATCCTTTTTATAATATTTTAGGATACACCATTTGGTGATCAATTATCCGTTTTGGTGAGCGTTTCGAATTTTATTAGTAGTAAAATTAATACATTTTTGGTAGGCGTTTAAACACAAGCCGTTTTTAAATTGATTTTTGAGATCTGAGTATGAAGAGAGTGATTAGTGTACATAGAGGAAGCAAATCAGTAAGGATAGTACGTAGCAGATGGAAATCGCCATGGGAAAAAGGCGTAATAATATGTGTGTGTGTGTGTGTATGCAATAAATGTATCACGATACTATCGATAGACTATTGCTATTGCATATAACCACAGAAGTAATTTTTTTTTTAAATATAAGCAGAAGGAACACAAATTTCACACACACACTGATGATATTTGACAATATTTGCATCCTGTTCATGATAAGGACTGTCACATAACTCTGTCCCTTTCCTTCCTTAGCATTGCAATGTATTGCAACACGAACCACTACACTGAAAGATTTATCATCCAAGCCGGATTTTTCATGCGAAATGATCCTTAACTGTCATATTTGTTGTGTTGTCACAGTTGACATAAATATTTAAAATTATTTTTTACTGTTTTGTGCTTTTAAACTCAATAGAAATGATAAAATGCAACGTGTACAATGTGTGGAAGTGTTTCATAAAAAAATATTCGTGGAATATCGTTCCTTCGGTAAGCAATACATGTTTTTTTGACGTGCCCAATGATAATATACAATTTCGTGTTATTTTTGAAACAATAACCATTATTAGACTTTTGAATGCTATTTATCAGCAATATCATTATTTATTTTATAAAGTAGTGTATTAATTATAACCATTTCATAAGAAATACTACAAGTAATTTAATAATTTCGTAAATAGCATAGATCATTTGACAGATCCAGTTTTGTTTACTATGGCTGGGCCGAATCTAGGCAAATATACGAATTTAGTACCTATTCTATAAAAATCTCAGGAATTCTTTCTTGAAGATTAAAATGCACATTTAATAAAAATACTGACAGTGAATTTTATTTCAGGACAAGGAAAATATGCCAGAAAATAATACCTCAAGAAAGAGAACTGTTATGGGGAGTATTTCTCTTACGTACTACGAGTACCAGGACAGTGAATGGACGCCAGCAACCATCAACATCATTGCAATGTTTCATTGCACGTGATTTTAAATAATTTAAAATAAAATTTTATTTATTTAATGACTAGTATTTTTTCCCAAAAGGGATAGAATTTCCCATTGTAAAAAGCTGATGCAGATCCGTCCGCATACCGCGCACGGCTTAAGATTCAGCGTCTCAAAATTTTTGGTTTTGCTACACTGTACCGAATATAATTAATTATCTTAGATCCGACCCTGTATTCTGTCGTTGTGTGAATAATAATCTTAGTGTGTGTTTTTGCCATGCAATTTCAAATGACATGTTCAGTCTGCTTACTATTATTATATGTCTGTGGCTATAACACTATTCTGGAAAGCCTTAACCAATCGATAGTATTCGATAAAAATATTTTGTATGTTGTATGAATACACAGCACTGCAGCCTACCGTAGGTACCACCGTTTCTCTATTGTCTAAGACCACCGTACATTTGTTGTTGTTTGGTTGGTATTATTTATTTTGATCGACATCTTGACAGCCAATCAAAATCCATCAAAAAGTCGCGTTCAAAGTAATTGAAATTTAAAAAATAAAATATAGAAAAAAGAAAAAACTTTGTGATTAATATTCTAAATTAAAAATAATAATAACTTGACAATGTCCGTCACTATCAACAAAATTCAAGAAAAGAAAATACTCTTAGTCAGGGTCAGATATTTAAATTTAATTTCTTATTGAATTAAGGTACCTAATAAATAAATTCGTTTAGCAAGTTTTTATAAATACCCCTTTTTTTCTACGTCCATGTGAATACCCCTATAAATGGATTTTTTAGTAGAAACGTCACAAATAATGGCTAAGGCTAAATTAACACCATCCAGTTCTCTAAAAGTAAGTGGTTCCGTTATTATTTATATCTACAGAAATAAATAAGATTGTATGCTCAGCAAACTGAAAATACTATGTACAAATAATGAATGCATCCATAATGAGCATCACCTTCTAGTACCTTGAATCACCGCTTGGTGGTTTTTGTAGCAAAATTGACGTCACGCAAATGGTACGCCATTTTGTAAGTGTCTACCGTAGTCAGTTTTCTGTGCAAAGTGTAAATTATTATAATTCGCATGAATTTGTATACATTTCAAAGATAGTTATTCATAAATCCATTTAACGTCTCGTACGTTAAATCTACAGACACAAAGTATGGAGGACAAAGCGTCGCTAAAGGAACTGGATCAATGGATAGAGCAACTAAATGAATGCAAGCAATTGACAGAAAATCAAGTAAAAACGTTATGCGACAAGGTAATGTAACATTCTGTTTATTATTTGCTTCCTCGGAAATAGCCAAGAGCTAGTTTTGTAGTTACTGGGTTGATTTTCATGTGTATTGTATCTATATAATTGCATGATTCATATACCTACATCAACTAGTAACAAGTATGCGTTGAAATTTATCTAATGGTTTAGTGAAATGATCGTTCGTCCCTATGTTCAATACTGAGGGACGATGTAAATAGTTGCATAGAATATTTTTTCCACTTTCATCAAACATCGTTAAATGATATTATGATATTCACCACACCCAGTTATCAATCTATCATCCCGGTTTGATAATGGCCTAATTGGTTAGGAGATATTTTTAGCAAATGCGCGGAAATGCCCTTTATTAATTAGCATGATTCCTTTATCCCTATGTTCCTCTTTGTTTATTATTTTTGGCACATTGTCATTGATTTATTAGTAGATCAATATAACTGCCTACCGCCGCACGGCGTTGCTTCTTTTTCTTTTATAAAATCTGGTAAAAATTGGTATAAAACATAGCATATTTCCTTCTTTGACTCCTTACAGTTGTAACTGCTCTAATAACTACTTGTTAAATGGGAATTGTATTGATGAAGTTGAATTGAAACACTGTTCATGTGTGATGTACTGTGCCTCCATCCATATATTGTTTGCTTTTAGTAGGTAATAGTTTATTAACCTATGGTAGTACCTACATAATGATTTACACAAAACATTTGCAAGATGACCAAATAATAAGTAATTAAATCAAATACAATTTAAGTTTTTTTAGTTAGGTACTTTGTTTAGTTTTTATTTTTAAGCAATTTCAAAACAAAATCATTTTTTCAAATTTATTTAATCAGCTGATTAATATTAATTACTTATGTATCTGATTCAGTATCAGATATCAAACAAAGTTTGTAAGTATACATTATATGATGTGTTTGATAAATAGAATAAGTTTGTTTTTGTTAACCTCTAACAAAGATGAAAAAGTTTTTGCAATAGAAGTACCTACCTGGGTAGTCTTTATTTTATTGAGGCTGGAGTAATTTTGTTGCTTCCTTGTTTTTGCTCTTGAATCCTGACTTAACAAGTTTGCAAGATTAAAATTTTACACATTACTTCTTCAGTGTAAGATTGTTCCAAATTGCCTAAAATTTTTAAGTTGATGCATAAAAAATTTATGTCATTTCTAATGTGTCATTTCTAATGGTTTAATGTCATTAATGATAGGCAGATATTTTTTCCTTTGATCTTAATTGGGTATATAAAAAATAACAATTAACTCTAGAAACAGCTAAGTGACCATGATAAACATTCTCAACAAGGCCTCAGAATAAGGTATTTCACTCAGGATATACTTTTTTGTTATTTTAAAATAATACTTTTGAGTTACTTGACAAAGGTTGTACCTAATTAACATTTTTTTTACTAAAAGATTTTTAAAGATAAAGTTAATTTGATTCAGAGATTCCAGCTGTAAAATGTAGTCAGTATAGTTAATCTCTGAACAGATTAATATATTTTACAGAACCCACAAAATATAACATGAATAATGTACCAAGTGACTGAAAACTATGCTAATTGCCAAATTCATTCATGAACCGTGAGTGAGAAGGCAATAGTTTCATTTGTTTCATCAGTTATGGTGAATGAAAATCACTCATCTGGCATATCACAGTTCTCATTGAGTCATGCATTTTATAAATAGCACCCCAGATAAACTTTCGTATTTGATCAGTTTTGATTACCATACTAATGAGCACCCATGCAAACTTGCCCATTTATACATATTTGCACTCCCACACATTCACTATGTATTTGTTAAATGCAAACTATTTGTAATTTAGTATTGGGGAACCCTACATATCATAAGGTTTAGTTAGTAATCTAGATTCTAGTGTATCCAAGGTCAATGACATTTGTTTTGCTTACCAGTAATAGAAAGCAGTAAGCAGCTCACTAAGGATTTAATATGTTTCGTTTGTATTAAAACTCTTTATTGCACATAAGAAAAATACAAAAATAGTAAAACAAAAAGAGAGGCGTTCATCAACAGTCTTATCCCAGAAAGGGATACTCGTATCTCCCAGTGTTTTGTGCGGTTCCTTTTGCAAACATGCACAAAGTCAAGTTGATACACTGAATTAATTTAGTGTACCTATAACAATTTGACTATTGTTAGTTGATTAATATGTGACATGTCAGTCTGAATGCACTCAAGAGCGTGCAAGAAAGATAAGAATAAGTTGTTTGAAGTAATACCTCAAGTAAATGTTGGAAACCTCACTTGCACTTTTATCAATGTCATCATCAGCTAAACACTAGCCACTGTTGGACATAAGCCTCTTCCATAAACTTCTTAATCCATGTCCATATTTGTAATGTGTACTCCACACATTTGCATTTTGTATAGATAAAACTATTGGAATTTAAAACGTATGTGCCAACTTAAAAAACTGTCATCAACTTGTGATGTTGTCTGTACCTTCATTAATCACATTATGACTCATTATCGTAGCGATATTATCACATAGGTATAATGAAAATCCTCCTATTCGGGATACGCATGAATTACCACATTGTCTTGAGGTCGTATTTAATTATACAAGGTTGCGTTGCGGAGTATAATATATACTTGTAAGCAACCAAAATCAAATGTTAAGAAATTAGCATGATTTTAACATAAAATGGCCCGTTATGAGACTGCTTAGTGGTATGATGATGTTAAAATATTTTAGTGAACACGTCAGCCATTTAAGATATTTTTTCGCTTGAATAAAAGTAGATTTTGGATTAGGAATAAAAATGAGTTGTGATTGTGAATGCAGCTGTGTGATTAGGTAACAAGTTAGTTTGATTAACTCAATTTGTCAACAGACATGTCGTGGAGCGGGATCGTGACTGTATCATTTATTTTCGCATGTATTTTTGCATTGTAAATTCTTGAAGGAAGGAGGAGAAATTTTGTTTAAGGCTGGAAAAACAGTGTTTCATTTTTGTCACGGTAGGACGTGTGATTCGGCTCCAAACTATACGATAGGTAAACTCCATAATTTATTCTTACCAGTCCTATCATGTAAACAATCTTACCATGTCTTTTTGTGATTTTACAACAATATAAATTAAAATAGACTTTTTAGGAAATTACTTTCGTGGTTAATAAATGTTTTACTTTAGAATGTTTAGGTTTGAACTAATATTTGATTTATTTTCAACAAAATTCAACAAAAAGTCTGTGAAGATTGGTTACATGATAGGACTGGTAAGAATAAATGGAGTTTAGTTAGGTACCTACTTAGTTTTTTTTTGAGTAATGTTCGATTGTGTCATATTGATATGTAAGTAATCTTTCCTCTCACACGCCCGGAATTTTTCTGATTTTGAGAAAAAGGACGAAATATATAACAGGAGACCTTTGCCCAGCAGTGTGACAATAGAGGTTCATAAAAACATTACTGGAAGCTAGGGTAGTGCTGAGATGGTCTATAAAGGCCACTTTCCAAATATTGTACAAATGGCCATTTTAGATGTTCACACATCATATGCGACTACAGCAAGGCTAGCTGCTCCTTTTCATTCTATTCTACTAGGTTTAACAGGATTGTTATGCTTATAGCATGTTCCCTAGAAGGCATACTCATTGGCACTTTGCTAGTTGCTAATAGTAAATATGAGAAGCAACACAAGGAGACACGGCTCACATCACAGAGAAGGTCACCGAAAGTCGTCTCTGTCCGCGGTACCTATATTGTTTGCTTTTAGTGCAATAATTACTCATTTGGTAATGAGCAGCTTCCTATACCATAGTCAGCGGGCGTTGCGATAATCCTACTAATATTAAAAATGCGAAAGTTTGGATGTGAGTTTGTGAATTTGTGAGGATGTTTGTTACTCCATCACGCAAAATCTACTGGACGGATTTCGATGAAGTTTGGTAGACGGGAAGAAAAATACCGGGAATGTACCAAATTTGATCAAAATCCGGCCAGTAGATTTTACGTGATTGAGTTACAAACATCAAAACTTTCGAATTTATACTATTAGTAGGATGATGATGACTTTATTATGCTTCATTATTAGCCTGGGATTATGTTTCGCTGTGAAATGATACTTTATGAATTGCCCCTTTCAAAAAGTGTGTTTTTATACAAACGAAACTACCACCTCCCATTAAATAAATAAATACAGGGTGTTTGGGTAAACACTCTTATCCTTTCTGGGGGTGAAAGTACTCAGGAATATGAGCAACTTTTTGTATGAAACAAACTCTCTGAAATCTCAAAAAAAAAACAGCTGTTCCATACATTTTGGGCGAGTAGGTATTGTAAAATGTATGGAACAGCTGATTTTTTTTTCAGATTTCAGAGTCGGTCCCATACAAAAAGTTGCTCATATTCATGAGTACTTTCACCCGCAGAAAGGATAAGAGTGTTTACCCAAACACCCTGTATTTATATACGGGCAAATCACACTGAATCATTGATTGAACCTTGGTGGTTGATTCCACCGTTGATTTGATTCGCTTGGCTAAGATGTCAATGTCTACTAAAAAAATTGAGATTTGGGCAATTTTTTTTGTCTATGCACCATCTGCTCTCCATTTGGTTTCACATAGCCTACTTTTAATGTTTTTCTAATAAATCAAATGAATATGCAGGAAGTAAAATGACTCTGTGCATTAGTGAATGCCATATTCTCACGTCACAAAAAAATTATCAACCACCTGAGGTGTTTTAGGGATATTACGTGCGTGATAAGCATCAATAAGCTGTTATCAACACTAATATCTTGAGGTATTTTTTGTCGTGGGCGTAATTTGTACGAAACATTCTTCCCCGTTCAAAAGGTTAAGTATAGTTACGTGCTGGTGGTGATTGAGAAGTCCCAGGTTTAAATACTCCAATTTGAGTTTGTATCACTGTTTATTAGTCATTTGACCTTCTAAATCAATTGATAAACATATAAATTTATTTAGGCGCATCAAATTAGCATAACACGGACATAATTCATTAACTCGATGTTTATTTTTTTTTTGGATATTTATATTAAGTGTCAAATATAAATTAATACCGAGTTGTAAAAATTCCGCGGTGGTAATGTTTTTTTATGAAAATCACACGATTTTGTCAATCACCGAACTTTATTGTAAAAGTAAAATACGTAACCGAAAATCTTGTAAGTATAATTTTAAGCTGTAGTTAAATGCTACCACTTTAAATCAAAATTAAACAAAATCTTATTTCGCATGTGTGTTTTTTTTAGTAGTATTCATTTGATGCCTATATATCATTAAGCAAAAATAACAACTATTATGTTATGTACTCTGATAAGCTTGATAAAGTCTTTATAGATACATTACACAAAAATTAAACATTTTTTTAACGTTTCAATCAAAACGTATTTCTCGCTAGAAAAAAAATCGTAACTGTGGAATTTTTGTTTAATAATAGGATTTGAGATGCCACAATTATGTTTTTACCAAAATTATACAGTTTAGTGTCGCTTTTATGAAATTTATAAAAAAACATAAAATACGCGCGATCGCGGGTTGTGAGCGGGGTACGTGCGGTGGGTGCGGGGCGGGGAGACGGAGCGGTGGCGCGCTCTGCCACCGCGCCCGCGCCGCCGCCGTCACCCCATACGTCATAATTCGGTCAATCGCTCGCGTGCTTAATTGCTTATTATTATTATTATAACATGTCCACGTCTTATTTAACATTGCTTTCCTAAAATGTATACTCGATTTTAAGAAAATGTTATATAAATATACATTTCCAAGGAGTAAGGAGTTTTATTTGTTTTCAGACCTAATTAGGGATAACGATTGATTGTTGATTCTTTGTCCATCAGATAGATTACCTACCTATTTAAAAATATTAGATACGTATTTTTTGTTTTTTTATATAATCTTAAAATGACAGAGATATAATAAGTTAAAAAGACGCATGACGTCACGTCTAGTTGCGTCTTATGCATACTCGTGACGTTTTTATTCCCACTTTCAAACTTAAACACGTTTTATTTTTGCACTAGCTGTTACCCGCGGCTTCGCCCGCGGCAAAAAGTATATTTTAAGTAAGTTCAAGTTTCAATCTTGCAGGTTGATTTTAGAAAAAATACTGCATAATTATACTTTAATATTACATCTAAAACGTAGTCAAAGTCAAAGTCAAATATTTTTATTTATATTGGCTTAAAAATAGCACTTATAAATCGTCACTTTCTTATTTTTTAGTTAGTTGACGTCATAAAATTACTTAAAGCTAAGTTTACCACCGCCTCCAAAGCGCAAGTGGAGAAGAGGCGGCGCAACAAACTCCACTGCTGCATTTTCTCCAAAGACGTCACTTTACAACATATGTCTTACAATTAAATAACTGTATATGTGGACGAATATACATTGAGTATATATATTAAATGTCATGCAACAAGGACTAATGCAATGTAGTGATTATATACTCTTTAATTACATCCTCGAGATTTAATACCAAGTAGTACGTGTTTTTCCATGTACTCCGTCCATATAATACAAAGCATATATGTATTCTATAAATAAATAAGAACAAAAACGAACTTTTTTGGTCATCATACATTCACTCATTAATACAGTTCCTTCGTTCACCGACCGTTAGCTAATGTCATTCGTGTTTCGTGTGCGCACCGTCACACATACTCTCGTTCAAATTATTATTATTTTTTTCTATCTATCAAGTTTAATTAATTGGTTTGAGAATAATAATCTAACAATAAATTTGACAAAAACAAACGTTATGCACTTTTACAATAAAAAGTTACCTTACATGAATATTCATTATCAAGATACAGATATAGATACTGTAGATCAGACAAAATTTTTAGGACTAAAAATTGATAACAATCTTTCATGGAGGCCTCATTCAGAAGAGTTAGTCAAAAATTAAATAAACTTGCGTATGCGTTATATAACTTACGTAAAATTGTCAATCGTAACACTGTAATGACTGCCTACCACGGTCTTGTAGCATCTATATTACGTTACGGCATAATATTCTGGGGTAATACTACTGAAAGAGAAGTCATATTTAAAGCTCAAAAAAGGTGCTTACGAGCAATATGTGGACTTAAAACTAGGGATAGCTGTGTTGAATACTTTAAGACCATAAAAATATACTGACTGTCCCTTCTCTATACATTTATGAAATGGCTGTTTTTGTAAATAGTAACCCTAAATTATTTCCGATGTTGCCAGATTCACGTAGAAGGAACAGATTGCGACCACAATAATTATATAATGTTGTGACACTCAAATGTAATTTAGCGCAAGTTCGCAAAAGTGTTATTGGAATGGCTCCTAAGATATATAATAAACTGCCTAATGAATATAAAATGCTAAATGTGAAAATGTTTAAACAAAAGTTATACTCGTTTCTAGTTAAAAAATGTTATTACTGTTTTAATGACTTTTTAAATGACACATTTTAATTATTATTTTTTTGACATTTGTTTTATAATTATTTGATTAACTTTTCATTTATTTTAATTTATATATGATTCCTACTATGATTGTTATGACAACTTTTATTTAAATATGATTTAATTTGACATGTCTGAATTAATTAAATTATTACCTATATATTTGTATGCTGTATTGTAACGGCAAAACATAGTGGTTCAAAATTTTTATTTTATCTACCAAGTGCATGTTCCTATGTTTAACAAATAAATGATTTCTTTCTTTCTTAATAAGTTACTTAACACGCGGAAAAGAAGAGAAAACATAAAGAAAATATGTATTATGGTATCAATTCGCCGCGCCGTAAACTATGCTGCTTGGAGGAAAATTTGAATCGTTCCAAACAATATGAAGACGACAATATTAGCCAACCTACCCTCGCAATAGGTATTTTTAAATTTACTTATTGAAGAAGTATTAAAATTACATAATACGCTTGGAAGCGTGGTCTGACAATTGTTATCAATAATCTAAGAAAATAAAAATCATGTTTTTTCATGCCATCTTAATGTGGTTATACGAGATATTGTCCAGGAATAAACTATTTCTTTCCTAACGTCATCAGTACAAAATGCAACAAGGACTAATGCAAAAAGCATTAGGGTACAAAAATGATCCTGGACCAAATTATTACTTCCCTAACGTGATAATACGAGATATTATCCAGGTATAGTACGAGATAATACAAAATATTATCCAGGTCCAAGCTATTACTTTCCCTAACGTGGTAATACGCGATATTATCCAGGATTAGTACGAGTTACTACGAGATATCATCCAGAACCAAATTATTACTTCCCTAAAGTGGTAATACAAGATATTATACAGGGATAATCTATTACTTTCCTAACGTGGTAGGAATATCCAGGAATAGTACGAGATTCGGAGCCGCCAGTTCCGATTGGATCCAGTACAAGACCTGGAATCGACATCGATGAAAATTGAAAGCCCTTAGCGGCCGTACCGGATAAAATAATATAACTATTTGGACAGGTCTCTGAATGCTGGGGAAAGATCCTGCTGGAGAAGTAATCGCTGTTTTGTCAGTGGCTGCGAGAAATCGGGATAAGAGGTAAGAAAGTGCCCAAGGCCAATTTATTAGGTTCAGACATTGCTTGATTACTCATAAGTTGACAAAAGAATTGATAGAATCAAATTAAGATAAGTCTTCTTGACCTACAATAAAAAATAAAAGTTGTATTTATTGTTAATCACTGGACCACCAGTGATTAACAATAAACAAAACATTTTTCAATGATACAATATTTAGAATCCATCTAAATTCGTGCAACTTTTTATTTAATTATATCGTACTAGCTTCTGCCCGCGGCTTCGCCCGCGTGAATTTCCCACGGGAACAGTGCTTTTTCCCGGGATAAAAAGTAGCCTATATGCTAATCCAGGTCATTATCTACCTCTGTACCAAATTTCATCGAAATCCGTCCAGTAGATTTTGCGTGATTGAGTAACAAACATCCTCACAAACTCACAAATTCACAAACTCACAAACTCACATCCAAACTTTCGCATTTTTAATATTAGTATGGATTATTATTACAAATTACAAAATTACATATTTTGACAATATGTTGCGTTTCAAAAATCACTGAGATCATTGGTTTGTTTTTCCTATATCATTTAAACCCAAACTTAACTTAAACCCAAATATCGCCAAGTCATGTTGATGTTCGTTGTTGCTGTATGCTCATATCATGATATGAAATATGAAAATGTCTTAAGAAATTGACATATGAATCCAATCAACAAAATAAGCAGCCCGCACCTAAATTTCAAAAAAAACACCAATGAAGTTGAGAAAATACACGCCTTCCTCCAACACGACGTACACAAAGGTACGAGTAGCTTCGAGCAGCCAACACGCCAGTGTCTGTAGCAATGCAGCGTTGCCAGCAAAGAGGAGCTCGACTGCACGCGCCTTCACGCATCAACAAGTCGCGTGCTCACCGGCGCCAATTCAGGTACCACACGCTGGTCATATTCAGTACTATTTAGGACGACCTCCGTGGCCTAACGGTTAGGTCAAGATGGAAAATGATCTTTTTCAGATTGACCTGGGTCTTGGATGTTTATCTATATCTACATTTGTCATAAAATATGGTATCGTTGAGTTAGTATCCCATAACACAAGTCCCGAACTTACTTTGGGGCTAACTCAATCTGTGTGATTTGTCCGTATATATTTATTTATTTATTTTTATTATAATAACTGGCGAACAATTATCGACAATCCAGTATTGCTGTTCTATGTCAATGTGTGTTCTAGACTACTGAACCAAAAATCGTTTTTTTCCTGAAAATAAAATGTTTAACGCCTTATTAACTTGTAATCTCGGTGCCATGCCACCCTACCATGAGTTACCAGATCAATTCCTTTCTCCAGAATTTTTAACACTAAAAATTAAGGAGCTTTTGATTTATCTTAAATTAATGAAAGTTAAATGAATCCATCAATTGTCTTCATTTTAAAATGGAAAAATATGTACCGAATGCCAGTCGGCATTCCGCATTATCAGTCAATATCCCGCATTGAACATATGGTAATAATTGACCTTAAATATGTCAACTTTCTGGTGACTTTTCACTTATAAGCCTAAGATTCAAATTCAATCAATTATATGAATTTAACTACTTACTTTGGGTCTCTGCTAGGCCCTGTACATTTTTACCAAATTTTTTGAAACCGCTTTAATCTTTGCTGAGAGGCCAATCTGGCCATAGGTAGTCTATTCTAATTATTATAATAATTTGTATCAGCTTAGGGCGAAGCCCCATTGCTCTGTTGCGTTGCGTTGCGTCGTGACAGCGTCGTCGCAGCGTCGATGTTGCGACATTTTTCATATATTTTGTTGTGACCTGCCCCATCAATGCGTTGCGTCGTCGGACGCGACGTTTTAACAGATCGATGGAGAAGATACGAAGCGGGAGAAAGGGTGACGTACTGGGCTGTCAACAGTGTTCCCCTGCTTGAGGCAGTAATGCCAGAATAGGAATATTTTGATTGGGAAGTTATACTAGGCCTAAAGATATTATGCTAATGAAAAGAGAATCATATCCAAAACCAATCAAAATTAAAAAAAATACTGATTAAAATAAATGTAGTATGGCTGTTTACTATTTATTTTGCCGTTCCAAAATTGAAAATTTTCTTTGAATAATCAGTTTCTTTCATTCTGCAACATATCTACGCTAAACATCTACTTGGTATTAAATCTCGAGGATGTAATATTAAAGTATAATTTATGGTTAAAAGAACTTACCAAAGTGAATTTCAACCAAAATTATACGAAATGTTACATCCGAAGAGATTTAATCTTCCACACATCCCGTTTGACATGCTCACTCGTAGAACTCTGCTACCATGTCTTTTGTGCCCAGGGTTGCAGAATGCAAACATCAGCTCTAAAAATAATGACATTAGCTAAAGGTCGGTGAACGAAGGAACTTTATTAATGAGTGAATGTATGATGACCGAAAAAGTTCGTTTTTGTTCTTATTTATTTATAGAATATATGCATTGTATTATGTGGACGGAGTACATGAAAAAATACGTACTACTTGGTATTAAATCTCTTCGGATGTAATATTTCGTATAATTTTAATCTGCAATTATAATATTAGTATTATAGTATGAAGTATGATTATCTGGTTGACGGACTAAACAGAATTTCGTTTTTTGACCCATTCTTCATGCCTATTATTGTTTGTTACTTGCATACCTATAAATAAATATTTTTTTACTAGCGGTCCGCCCCGGCTTCGCCCGTGGTCTGTGGTACATACATACACTGTAGCACTTACCAAAATTATACAGTGTCGCGTTTATGAAATTTATAAAAAAAAAACAAAATATGCGCGAACGCGGGTTATGAGGCGGTAGGTACGGGGCGGGGAGACTGAGCGGACGGCGCGGTAGCGCGCTCTGCATAAATATAAAATTTCATAGGTCTCACTTCAAAAATGACGAAGTCATACAAATTACTAACACCCTTTTTACCCCCTTGGTATCATTTCCAAAAATCTTTTCTTAGTGGATGCCTCTTAGTCACATTAGACCTTCCTGCCAAATTTAATTTTCATTAGCTCAGTAGTTTTCGAGATTTCGTGATACATGAGTGAGTGATTTTCGCTTTTATATATATGCTCGTAGAATAGATATACAGAGAGCGTAATGTGGGTTCAATAAGGACTGTGTAGTATAAGAAATAAAAATATTTTATAACATATTTGCTCGTAAAGTGTCATTTATTTCACCAATTTCAATATTGTATTGTATCTCATTACGCACTTGTGCGTTATTGTAAAGTAAAACGCACGCTCCGTTTAAAAACGAACGATACTTTTTTAAATTTTTTATGTCAGAAAAGTGGTCAACATTTTATTAATAAAATTAACTTTAGGAGATGAAATAAATAAAAAATTAATTCTTTAAAATAATTTTGACAATAAATTACAACCATTTATCTGTAACAAAACACAAAAATATTAATTTACTTTATTAGTAATACTGGCTGTTATTTGTGCATTTGCTTAAAAAAAAGCGCTGATGCGCGCGCATCGCTAATTTGTGAACAAGTAAAATTATACCATGCGCTTTTTCTTTGGTATTATCATTTTCCGAGTTTTATTTAAATATTTCCTCGCAAATATGTTATAAAACGTCGTATGACATACGTGCGCTTTGAAAATTACAGCCTCTGCCTTTCTTGTAGCCCTCGCCTACGGCTCGGGCTAGCAATATCGCCTCGGCTGTAATTTTCAACTTACCGCACTTATATCATAATGTACTATTACACAGTGATATAGCAAACATATTATAATAAATACGGGCATATCATTTATGAGCCTTACGATAGATTTATTATCAATGTAATATGCTTTGCTTATATTTATAAACGTAACTAGTTATAATTTTATTAGGTATAAAATATGCCCGCGTAACTAAGTGGCGGGCAAGTTGTGCGTCTAGCTAGTCGCGTCGCATCTCGACAGTATATGCATGCAAATAAACCAATTACGGCTTTCTGGCCCAAGGAATAACGTCTATATTAAAATTTGACTGAAAAAACATATGTGAAAATGAATATCTGTAAACAATAATTGTTTAATTTGATTTCCATGGTAAAAGTATTATGTTCAAAGCTTAAATTAAACATTTTCCAAATAGTTACATATTTTGGTTTTTCCCAAAATTACGAATATTTTTCTTACAAAAATCTGTAAAGTGAATCTGTTTAATTTTTTTAAATTTGTTTAATAAAATAAAACATTGTCCTGAATAAGTTGTAAAACTGCAGTTATCTATTATATCTAGTAAGATAAACCAAAAAATCTGAAATTTTGTGAACCTTCTTGATTAATGGTAGTACCGGATGACTAATTAGTTTAATTTTGATTTATATAAATAGAATGCAAGATATATAATATAAGATAAATATTTCGACAGAGTTATGTATAATGCTGTAGATATGAAATTAAACTTACTTGCAATTAAGTTATTATTTTTTTTTGCATTGACGCGCATTTCAAAAATGTTTAATTTTTCTTAATTACATAATAAATAACAATGCTTAATGATATAGAAAAAGAAAATTACAGTTATAGAATTATGTCCGGGTTAAGCTAATTTGATGCGCCTAAATAGTTTTTTCAGTCTTTTGTCTTATCATTAGTTCTAGGACAAAAGTCAAACTTTCTATATATTTATGGATATTGCATCTAAGTTGGCAAGGAATAGGGACTGCATATGTATGAACCTTGACCCCGTTTGCTGTACAGCATTTCAGGAAGCCAAGTAGAATTAATGGAAAGGGTTTAGTTTGAGTCGAGTGTGGATTCGTTGAATATGTAGTGAATTCGTATTGACAAGGATATTGGTCCTAAATAAACATTTGTTGCCAATTAACGCTGTCGCCAAATTTGTAATTTACGAAAGTATGCCGACGATTCTTTCTATTGGATAAACTGAAAAACTACGGAACAGATTTTGATGCGGCTTTAACCAAATGCGTATATACAGTGGTGGTCAGATAATTAGGGACACCAGTCGATTTTCATACAAACAAGGTTACTTTGAAGCCTTGGAATGCTGATCTGATTAGTTGGGTGTGTATAGCGATCTGGATGTCCTCCATTTTATCCCTGGATGGCCATCATCAGATCACAGCTCAGATCAATCCTGGCGCTAAACCCAGGCTTAAGGTTAAAGTCACCTCGTTTGTATGAAAATCGAATGGTGTCCCTAATTATCTGACCACCACTGTATGTCTCCTGAAGCCCTGAAGAAGTTGCAGCCGAGATCATGTTAACGAAGCTAGTCGTCATACAGGTGAATCTTAATCCATCAGCATCGAATTAAATATAGATAATGTTCTTCTTCCTTGCTTTGGGCCCAATTTATTTGGGGTCAGCTCTCCTAGTAAATTTGCACCATGTCGTACGGTTGTGGGTTGTCACTATGCTTTTAATAAATATAGATAATGTTAAATTAAATAATTCGCTCTAATTATAATCCTCATTTTTCAATACAGCCAAGAAATGACTGTTTTGTCAAGTGTATTGACCGTGGCTCAATGAACGAACATACCAATGATTTCATATCATTATTATTGTTATTACTTTGACGGCATTAATGCATTGTCTTAAAGAGTGGCTGTTTTATTCAATGTCAGGTTCATTGCCCTTTTACACAATCAATGAAGTTTCCTAACTAATGCTACAGAGGTCGTAAAGGTCGTCTGTGCTTAGGGAATCCTTGGAAATAAAGAATTAATCTGACTGAAGAAGGAGTGTAAGCAAACAAACAAAATATAAGCTTGAATTTCACATTGTAATTATTTTCCTGAGGTCACTTACTAGGGTACTTACGTTTGTAAGTTAGGTTAGGTCATAGTTCACGCAAAGTTACTGGTACTTTGTTAGTTGATTGCTTGCCGAAGTAGTAATTTGTTTAGAACTTCTATGTAATAGGGAAAGCATAAATTAGTTTGATCGTTTTCGATACCAGTCAGCAGGGACCCATTCTGTGGCTATTTATTTATTAATTAGCTTTCTTCCTCTGCTTCGCCCGCGTGAATTTAATTTTTTTCCCCTTAGAATTTCCAAAATTCCTTTATTCGCAAAATTTCAAGTTTCTACGTTCAGCGGTTTCGTCTCTGCATTGATATACCAATGCGCATCCTCCAATTTTATTAATATAGAAAAAGAGAAGATTAATTTAAAAAAATGTCGTACGTTTTCAGGCAAAGGAGATCCTGACGAAGGAGTCGAACGTGCAGGAGGTGAAATGCCCGGTGACGGTGTGCGGCGACGTGCACGGCCAGTTCCACGATCTGATGGAGCTGTTCCGCATCGGAGGCCGCTCACCGGATACCAACTATCTGTTCATGGGCGACTACGTGGACCGCGGCTACTACAGTGTGGAGACTGTCACATTGCTGGTCGCACTCAAGGTGAGGAATTATTATTATTTACTTTTTGGGGACGCCAGCGCAGGCACTAGACGGGTAATCATCAGTCCACTCATGCTGGGACCATTTCACCCAATTCCCCGAGACCCGTATAGGGGTGTAACGTGGCAGCGCGTTGATCCTCTTTTTGGGGCTGGGTTTGAGTTAACTGATAACTGACGTTGGTGGCGACCTACTGAATCTACCTGTTACTTTGCAGAATTTTAATAACTACCCTATTGTAATGTCGCTCAGATCAAGGTGAGGAAACTCATCATACTTATATCCGAGCTCAGTGACCCAAAGAAGACTGTCACAATGCTAGTAGCTGTACTGTATTGTATGTTTCTGAATTTACACTTTGCCAGCTAGTAGATTCCCCGTAGATCGTAGAACAGATAGCCGTTGGGGCAGAAAAGTTCTTGAGTGGCGACCACGAACCGGAAAACGTAGTGATGGCAGGTCTCCAACAACTCGGTGGACCGACAACCTGGTGAAGGTAGCGGGACGCGCATAGATGCGGGCAGCGCAGTTCCGGTCGTTGTGGAAATCCTTGGGGGAGGCCTTTGTCCAGCAGTGGACGTCTTTCGGCTGAGAGAGAGAGAGATTCCCCGAACTTCTCACAGGAGTCCCGGGATAATGCTAGCATCAGGATGTAATAAAAAAAATTAACATTAAAAGTCTGCTCGAGATATTCTCCAGTAGCTGAGCACTGTCAGTTCTATTCCATTGTATCGTCGACACGAAGAGGTTATCATATGCACATAAAATGACGTACTTAATGCTTCCGATTATGCGGAATTTGAGTAGTATACTTTATTTTTAAACTAAGTGCGAAATGTGATAATAAAATAATAAAAATGTGCAATGTATTCGCTTGCCAAGCCAGTTTACTGGAGCAAGACGATATTTATTTTCGTTGTATGTAATCATGTTTTGTGTGCAACTTAATTATAATTTGAAACGAAAAAATATCATACGTCATAAAGTCACAGGTATCTTAGATTAAGCTAGTTGTACCACGTGGTTTCCCGTGCCGTTTAATTTGCATGTGGGGTTGGACGAAATGGAGAAGGAAATTGATGGTCTAACTCTTAATACATAAACAATAAAATACCAGAATATTAACAATATTATCATCAATATAAAAAAATATTCCGTTACTAAGTGACTGACAGAGAACTCACAGCCAAAAACACTACTTGGCTAAATACCACTGGGCATGGTAATATAATAAATAATGTTGCTTAGGGAGTGTAGGGGATCACTCAGAGAGCTAGTTCAAAATATGCGAAATACGAGAATAACTACTACTTTTGTTGTTTTTTAGTTTTTGATTTTTTGAGTATTCAGAACTCTTTGTATAAATCTTTCTACTAAACTAAGCTGGAAAAATTGTATTAGTAATACTCTGTTCTGTACTCGCGAAGTTTGTGCTTCTATTTCCGACCTGGTTTCCAACAAAAGAGTGATATGATTGTGTGTTCTCCCGACTCGAGACGTCAAGTCTGTTACCAATGTTTACAAAACCCACGTGTAGTGTGTAGGCGGCTCTTGAAACATGACGTTCTAAGGCTGGCTATACACGTCCTGAATGATAGCTAAGTGCTAAATTGTAGATATTTGATATTGATAACAGGATCGTTCAAGGATGTTTAGTAACGCGGGTGCGATCTATGTGGTATTGGGCGTCAAAAGATTTTTTAATACTAGTGGTCATTTACAAACGTAACAAGAACAGAAAAAATACTGCTAAAACTCCTTCTTCGTATGGTCTTGACGGAGCAGTCGTGGTCAGGCATGCTGGTTGGAGACGCGCAGCACTGTGGCACCACCACCAAAACACCATTGAGACACTATTTATGACTACGTTAGCAGAATCGACACTCTGAGAGTGATTTTTTTTAATACGTTTAATTTGATTGATTAACATAGCTTATCGATCAAAACAGCCTATAATTTATTGACCAATTGACGCCAACAACAATAAAAACCTGAAATTATTCATTCTTCGTCGTCCATTAATTTTGTGACGAATAAAGACGATAACACCCTTTATTAGTCTTTCCCATTAGGGAATCTGATATCCTACCTACAGGGAATTCAATCTTAGCTGCCTGCGTACGTGAGAGCAAGCGACTGCTATCTTCTGTCATATCAAGTATCTGATAAGACCCGGTCACTGTTTACATAGCGTCATTATCTGTCAGATTAGATGTTACTTTCACAAAATTAAAACGCGCTCTTTTTCCTGAGTTATCTTCAACATAGCTACATTATTTGTGTATTGACTTTAGGTGATGGATTATGCTATTTTTAGTATTAAAAAGCTATTTTTAAAACATGACTAAAATAAAAAATTCTATTTTAACCCACCGTTCGTATTTTGCTACTGATTATATTTTCATGTTCACTGACTTATAAACCGGGTGGTTAGTGTTCAAAACGTTTTATTTTAAAATTTAACCCTGGGAAGCCGGAATCGTGAAAAAAATTGTTTTACCAGCTTCAGAAATTGTGTTTTTATTTGTTACATTTTAGCGTTAATATGATGGCAGTTTTTAATGTGTATTAAGATAAGATTAAACTTTTATTTGTTCACATCTTTGTTTTTTAATCGGGCCCCGGGGCTATGCGACTAAGAAATGAATACTAGTGTGGCAATATTATTAAAATTCAACATCATCAAAAACAAAATCCTCGCAATCTTTCGCACTTGCAATATTCGATGTTACGTGGGAAACTTTTATGTAATCCTACACGAGGCAGGTTCATATTGCATAAATCTCGTGTGACGCGTAATCTTGTTTATCTGTTTGTTTGAATAATAGCATTTCGTGACGTCACACTTGCAGCGTTTACCCACGTGCAACTCTTGAACTTGGTCTCATCGATCGAACAGTTGTATTCTATTCTCATATAATGTCTTGGACGGGGTGGGCTATGAGGAAGGTTTTTGTGTTTAATGGGCGAAGCCGCGGGCAAAAGCTAGATCTTTGTTGTATTGTTTAAGTCACACAAGTTTCAAAGACAGTTTAGTAATTAATTAATCATCTTTAAAAAAAAATTGTATTAATAGGAACGCCTGGGTCCCTTAAAAGATTATATAAAACAAAAACAATAAATTCGATGTCTAATAACGACTGGCAGGGTCGCCATGTGTTGTTGGGATATTTGGAGTGTAAATGAAACCAATGCTGAGATGATACTGAATGTATATTAAGTATAAACACTTTTATATAATGTCTTAACCTACACTACAATACCTAGGTAATATGAAGACACTGTTCAAATTACATCACGGAAATCTTGCCTTAATTTCTATGGTATCACTAATAGTTCTCAACAACTGCTTGCCTGCAAACAATTGTGTGATCAGACAGAGTACTATAATTGTAGATAATGGCATAATGGATATGGATAATGAATAAGTAATAGCAAATAACACAAGCGATATATAACAGCTATCTACTGCTATGTTATATCAGTTTAATTATATTTTTTCGTAAGCAATATTATGTAAATAAGTATCACTGAATGTGTGCCGTATTTCAAGCTAAATAAATTAGAGCGATTGATACATATTCCTAACTTGCATGGTACGTGCCCCGCCCCTTGATTTTTAGGGTATCTTGAACCCTAAAAATCACTTTGTTGTCTGTCTGTCCGTCTCTCTGTCAAACTTTTTTTCCTCAGGAACGCCTGAATGTATCAAGTTGAAATTAATATTCGGATCCACGGTCTCTTTCAGCAAAAAAATAACCAAAATTATACGTCAACGCGATCAAGAGATATTACCGAAAATGTGGCGAATTTTCGCATATTTTGCGATTTTAGGCAGCAATCAAAACCTATGGGGTACTTCCCGTTGATCTAAAATTCGAATCGCAAATCGATCGAATTGCAAAGTTAAGTTTGTTTTTGAAACTAGTTGGACTTTTAGCTAGAGCCATAATGTGAGATGCTTTGCTTGTACGGAACCCTCGGTGCGCGAGTTTGACTCGCACTTTGCCGGTTTTTTTTTATTTAATGCTTAGTGGCCTTGATGTGAGTTGCCGTTGGAAACGAACTTATTCTTCATTTTTATATTCTTGACACAATGTCTGCTGTATTAACATAAATGCAGGCACAATACATATTTAAGTAGTACCTAATGTTATAGTCAATTTTTTTTCCTAAGAACTTATTAAATATGTAAAACTATTAATTTTCTAAATAGGTATATTTACATTACATATCAAGACAATATGCAAGTACAGATCAATAATTCTGTAATGCTTCGGCAGTCAGTAAGTAACGTAAAAGTAATAAAATTGGAACGATACTAAATTGAACTGAATTAATTTACGATTGTTTTGAAGAAATTTTAAAAAAGCAACAACGAAACAACTTAAAAATCTAGCATATATTTTGTGTATGCAGTGGAGTAATGTGTTATTTTACTTATTTTTTATTTAATTAACATAAAAAAGGTAGAATAGATTACTTACAAGATCCGCACAGATTATGGTGGACTAATCTAAAATAGAAACAAAGAGTTTAACAAATTGAAATTTGCGTACAAAATAGTATCACGCGAAAATGTAATTATTACCGAACGTTTTGTGAGAGATTGAGAATACTTTGTGATTGGCCTGAAAATTATTCAAATTCCACACATTTTTAACGGCACAATTGAAATGAGAAAAGAAATGCGTTTGTTGTTGTTAAACCCGACGAATAAAGTTTCTTCCTTTTTGGAAGTCGGTTAAAAATAGGACATATTACGCGATAAAGAAGTAAGGAGAATAATAATGTTTTAGGGGATTTTCTTTGTGTGGGCAAAAGTATATTTTATCAAATTTTGATAATGCTTTTATGACGATGTTCTGATAATAATAACATGTGTGCAGTGAAAGTACCTTTTTGTTTTGTTGACTATCTTGGCAATGTTAATAGAGTGGTTTGCCATTGCCTTCTCCATTTCATTCACTAGCTGATAAGCATCAACTTGAGTGCAGGTTCCCTCAAGATGTTTTCCTTCACAGGAAGCAATTGGTCGTCGATGAAAACCAACATACATGAGTCAGATTGATCTACAAACTCATGTAGCACGGGCAGGATTCGAACCTGGGATTTTTTTTTACTTACTTACTTACTTTGCAGCCACAGGCGGGCGCCCTAACCACTCGGCCAACACCGCTTCATATGTATTATGGAGCATATTATATTAAGGCAAAACTTGTATTGTTCTAGGTGCGCTACCGTGAGAGAATAACCATCCTGCGCGGCAACCACGAGTCCCGTCAGATCACTCAAGTGTACGGCTTCTACGACGAGTGCCTGCGCAAATACGGAAACGCGTCCGTGTGGAAGCACTTCACGGACTTGTTCGACTTTCTGCCGCTGACGGCGCTGGTGGACGGCCAGATATTCTGTCTCCACGGCGGCCTTAGTCCGTCCATTGACACCCTGGACCATATCAGAGCTCTCGACCGCCTGCAGGAGGTTCCGCATGAAGGGCCCATGTGCGATCTGCTATGGAGCGATCCTGATGATAGGTGAGTTTGTTATCATCTCCTTAGCTTAACACTTTTGATTTCCTGCCGCTGACCCCGTTGGTGGACTCCCATTCTCTCACATATACAGTACGTTTTTATTGCGTAAGAGTCGTGACAGTTGAAGGTAGCCTTCAAGTGCATAGTGGGTTTATTGGTAGAATGGAGAAGACTTTTACAATCTGCGCGGGAAGGAGCTGGCACATTCTATGCTTTTCCCTCGCTCCCAGACCAGCAATTAGCATGGAAACAATTTCATATCGATTTGTCTAGGGGGAGCAAAATGTCTTTCCATTATCCTCTATTTCAAGTCACATCACCTCCATTCTCAATACTCCTTGTTATGTGATATATCTGGATGATATAGGCCAGTGACGGATTGCAGAATTATTGGTAGAAAAATATTAGAATTTATCTGAATCAAGAGGATAACTTTACTAGGGGTAATCCATGGAGAATTATTTATAAAAGGGATTTGTCCAGTCCCTGGCAACAGCATTATCGTTGACGCTAAATTTTATGAGATGACAAAACTGCAAGCCTTATTTAGTGTGACGTCATTCGCACGTCTATCTTATCGTTGTTTACAAACTGACTAGATTATGTTCTAAATCTTGATATGTTTGTTATTGCTGTTGGGTTGGCCATTATGAGATAGCAGCACACACTAGCTTACAAAAGGATTGCAAATATACTAGAAAGAGAACTGTTGTCGTGGCTGAATTGTGAACTAACATCATCAGATACAAAAACTGTACTTTATTGAACATAGAGGCGCCCTCTTATAGATTAGTCAGCAGGAGTTTCGTCGAAAAGTGGATTAATAAAAAAACTTCAGAACAGGATGAATAACATTTGCCCAGTCTGATTTATCAATCACATTTAGGAAAGCATGTCAATATAATAATACATCTTCATTTAAATATATCATATCAGAAAACGGCCATAAAGGGAAATTTACTTAAATAGACCTTCTCTTGCAAGGCCTAAGGTTCATAATAGCGTTGATTTGAGCTAGATCTTTACATGAATTATTTACTAAACATTAATAGACAAAACAGACACAAGACTATGAATCAATTATAGCCACTCGAGGCGCAAGGACGCGTGAACTACCTATTTATCAACTAAGCGATAATATAATAATTAGTGGCGACATACGTCTCGAATCTCTATATAACAATATCTGGGTTATTGGATTCGGTCTAGTTCAACTGTTTATCTAATTTACATTATTTTAACACGCGTCGATTTAAATATAGATATAGAATTAAATACGATGTTGGGGTTCACAAAGACATAGTAAGATTGATAAGTTTAACGCGCATCGCGTAAGATTTCGTCTTTATAATATTGACATCACATTAGTGTAGACGATAAGTCGACATTGCGATAAAAATACTCTATTCATCTGTTACTCTGCTGTTGGTTCTTTGGTTATGAACAAATAAAGACTCGGTTAAAAAATACTTGGAGGTTTCAATGTCTTATGAATTGCTTTAGTGGTAAAATTCGTCATCGGCTAATTTGTTTAATTGTTATTTAAGTGTTATTATTACAATGCTCTGTTTATTATCTGACCACAGTAAACATAATAGAACAATAGAAATATAAAAGTCACTAAATATCTATGCATTCCTATTGTCATCGCCTTAGTGGACTGGACATCTACACATAATCTGATGATTGTTCATGACATTGCTAGCTGAATTACTTTTAAACCTTGTTCGACAAACACAAATAACAGACAATATTCTATACAATATTCTGATAATCCTAACTAATATTATAAAAGTGAAAGTGAGTTTGTTTGTTTGTTATCTCTTCACGCTTTATCTACTGAACCAATCTTTCTGAAAATTCGCATACACATAGTTAGAAGTACGGAGAAGGACATAGGGTACCTTTCATCCCGGGAAAAGGCATGGTTCCCGTGGGAAATTCACGCGAGCGAAGCCGCGGGCGAAAGCTAGTATTATATATATAGTCAATTTATTTAAGTATTTGCACCCTCTTAATGTTCTCTGAATGACCCTAAGGTAGACTGGTAGAAAATGCTGTTGCATTAAGTCCGCCCATTGTACTTTAACGTATGTTTCTGTGCAATAAAGTTTAAATAAATAAATATTTGTGGAACTCTAAACAAATATTTGTGGAAACAATGATTAATTCATAAAAGGTTCTGGTGAAGGAAAATATCGTACTCTAACCTTGCAGTTAAAATTTAACAGCTAGTGTGTGAAACAGAAAGCAATGGGCAACAACTCCCTAACATAGCAAGAAAGCGTGGTGTGTTTCATTCCTCTCCTTCAGTTGGCTGTTGTGGCAAAATCCTTGCCTCTGAACCACTGGCTCGATCCTCGGTCAGGTCAGATTGGCCTGGGTGAATGCGTTATGAAATATACTATTGTAGAGTTAGTATCAAATAACTCATTTTTGGGGCTACCTCAATCTATGTACAGGTATCGGCGGGAAACAAGACCCAATATGGCGTCGACTGCGCATGTAAGACTCGCGGGGAAGCGCGGGTGCACACAACCATTCATTCCCGTTTCCCCCCGCAAACCGCACCTCCAAGGAAATCTATTTGTCGTTTCTGCGCAGTCTTGTTTCGTGCCGAATACCCACGACACTATAGGATGGAGAATAGGGGACCGGACAACTTTTTTTTTTGATGCTCCTTTGAAATATCTCACAATAATAGAATCATCCTTAAAAGAATTACATCAATAACCAAACTATTTCCCAAGATATAGCAAAAAACAATTCACATTTTTAAGCGATATTTGGGCGATACCAAAACGCCCCTAACTAAATGTGCAATATATGACGTCACGCGTAGACAATGGACTTTCCCTAAAAGTTTGAACTCTAATAAATTAGCTCTGGAGAATAAAGTCGTGCTGAAAAGTCGCAAAATGTGTTTAATTAAATGTATTCTATCATAAAATTACATATTTTTAACAATTCTCATACCTTGTCCGGTCCCCTATTAACAGAAACGAATGATAATTACAGAGGCGGATGGGGCATATCCCCCCGCGGCGCGGGCTACACATTCGGGCAGGACATCTCCGAGACGTTCAACCACAGCAACGGCCTCACGCTGGTCTCGCGCGCGCACCAGCTCGTGATGGAGGGCTACAACTGGTGCCACGACCGGAACGTGGTCACTATATTCTCAGCGCCCAACTACTGCTACAGGTGAGTGGTCGGAGACATTTTTTTTTTTAATTTAAGGAAGACTTACAGCTTACCTAAGGACAGGTGGAGTAAATAAGAACAGAATCGTATTTGGCTACTATAGGACAGGCAGGTTGCCTAGTGTGGAGCCAACTGTTATATCTTTAAGTGTAAAATGTAAGTGTGTGTAATCATTCATTCATTCAGAACACGTCAGGACAGTTTCTGTTTAGTGTTAAGTGTATAGTGATTAGCGAAGTACACGGCTAAACACGCGTTCTATTTTTTCTGCGAGTAACTCCTCCCGCGCGTTCCGCCTTCACCCCTTACTTGCACACCCCTACTAAACACGAACTTAACACGTCTGGACGCGACTGTTAAGTGTTTAGTTTATATTAACAAAGTCTCGTGACTGTTAAGTGTTTAGTTTATATCAACAAAAGTCAAAGTTTTTTAATGTAGGTACTAAACACCGCCTACTAAACAGTATAGGACATCACCACAGAGCATTTATAGTAGAGCTGTTCATAAGCTAGTAGACCTGTCCCCAGTCGACAAACTTGAGGCTTCTAACTATTGGCCACCAGACGTCACTATTGTCGCATTCGCGGAGTTCACTTCATAGTGTCAACACGTGCCGCAGATGTGTCGAAGTTACACGAAATTTTAGATTGTGCTCATTAACAATGAAGTGCTGTATTGTGGGGTGTAAAAGTAACACACACAACAAGGAATCACGCGATAAAAGTATATATTTTCACTCGTAAGTATTTTTACGTAATTATTCCCACAGCGGTGGATACGCGCCTGTCAGTACAGCCATCTAGTGAGTAATAGCAGAACTCAAGAGAATTAATAAAACAGTTTGCGAAAATAATTCTGCTACTGGCCAATAGGTGGCTATACAGTTTGTAAAATTAGATAAAATAAGTCGTATGTCTATCCAATAAGAGTTCATTTTTTAATTTCTGTCTACGGTAAGTATACGTCCCCCGCTCCCCTCCCAATGCGGACACTGTCTTTCATATGTAAAATGCCTATGCGCATCTCCTCTCCATACATACTTCGTGGACATCACTAATTACTTAACACTAATCACTCTACATGCTTAACACTAAACACTTGGCACTTGACTAATCAAAGTGTATACCAGCCATAATGCACATACAAGTTTCAAGATATATTAAACAGAAATAGAAAATACATTTTTATTTAATTATTATTTAACTTATGTTGTCCCACTGTTAGGCCAAATCATCAAATTCGCCGTGCCCTCTCTTCCTTGGCCTTCCTCTGCGACGTCGTAAGTCCTAAGCTTGCGACTTTCATATCTATATTCTGTATTTTTGTAGAAGCCAATAAACTATTAATCACTTCCCTAGCCTCTACTAGAATCACCATGAACTCATTTTTTTCTGTGACGTTTAATAATACTGTTTTTTTTTCAGATGTGGTAACCAAGCAGCCATTATGGAATTGGATGATGCGCTTAAGTACTCATTGTAAGTACCGATAAACTTTGATTATATTTATTTTATACAGTTATCGACACTCAAAGAGCATTGTACAATTATCTGTGATAGCTGGAACTCATTATGTCCATTCGTCATTCATTGACAGTACATCCTACCCTACTATATATTATTATATTCATCTTTGCTTCCTATCAGGCAAGATTGAGGTTAAACACACTCAAATCTCTAATAAAAAAATTATAAACTGAGAATCGTCATGAAAAGTCTGTGAGAATGAATTTTTGTAACTCTTTCACATAAAAACTATTTTTCGATGAAATTTGGTACACGGGTAATAAAAATCTAATTGACTGGCAGGGATCCCTTCATGGGATAAGTTCGCCTTTGTATATTTACCTTTTTATTTATGTTATGTTAACTATGTATCCTTAGTACAAACATACTAACAAACAAAAACATGGAATAGTACATAGGGTATTTTTTATCCGGAAATTCCCAAAGAAACAACTCAGTAATACATATCGTGGAATGATTAGCAGCGCAAAGTGATGACGCGATTTGTAACAAATCAAATTAATCGACTCGATCGATCAAAATGGATATTGAGTTTTTATGACCACATCTATTACACAATATAGGTATTAACATAATTTAGTTATAATTAGTAATGTATGTGAATGTATCGCAGCCTTCAGTTCGACCCGGCCCCGCGGCGCGGCGAGCCGCACGTGACTCGGCGGACGCCTGATTACTTTATGTAGGCTGCACGTAAGTTGAATTCTTTTATTTTTGTATAGTTTATTGTTCTGTTTTATCATACTTCATACTAATATTCTAACTAATATTATAAATGTGAAAGTGAGTCTGTTTGTTTATTTATTTGTTTGTTTGTTACCTCTTCACGCTTTGGGTGAAATGGTCCCAGCATAAGTGGACTGATCACCCGTCTGGTGCTCGCGCTGGCGTCCCCACATAGTAAATAATACCTCTTCACGCTTTATCTACTGAACCAATCTTCCTGAAATTTCTCATACACATAGAAGCACAGAGGGGCAAAAGGTAGTATATGTATTGTTTGTAAGTTTGTAGGGGATCTTCGGAACTACTGAATGGATTTCAAATTTTTAACCAATAGCTACATTATTATCCTAACTAATATTATAAATGTGAAAGTTTGTTTGTTACTTCTTCACGTTTTATCTACTGAACCAATCTTCCTGAAATTTCGCTTACACATAGTTAGAAGCACAGAGAAGGACATAGTGTACTTTTCCTTTTCATCCCGGAAAAAAAGCACTGTTCCCGTGGGAAATTCACGCGGGCGAAAGCTAGTATATGTGTCGCAGTCGGATTGTATAATCCGCCGTATTACATTACGGCTAGCAGTTTTACAAAACAGCTCCGTTTTGTAATACGGCGGTTCAACGATTAGCCGGACTGTCACTGCGATATGTTCTTCAATATGGCGGCCCATGTTAAGCCGCATCATACTACTAAGTATTTAGAATGTAGGGAGACCATACATCCCGGAAAAAGCACTGTTCCCGCTAGTGGGAAATTCACGCGGGCGAAATCTATGTTATTATGATATTGCTAACAGATTTTCTTTTTACGATATTCTTCAACAACCAAGAATTATTATCATAGTTATACGCCATCGTTGTTATTACGTCAGGCAGCGCCACGATTTATGTGTGTACCTCCCGTGCGAAGCTGGGGCAGGACGCTAGTTAGTTACCTATATTTAGTTTTATATCCTGTGCTACATGAGTTTATATACCAATCTGACTAGGTACATACCTATGTTAGTTTTCATCGACCAGGAAAACATCGTGAGGAAACCTGCACTCTGTTGATGATTATCAGCTAGAGTGTAAAATGGAGAAGGCAATGGCAAACCACTCCATTAAAAAGTTGCCAAGAGAGTCGTTGTGTGACCCTCAGTCATGAGGAAATACGACTAAACAGAAAGTTTTATGTAAAGTTTGTCAAGAAAGCAGTGAAAAATAAGTGTTTTTACCATTAGCCTTTTAAGCTGATAAATCATCAACTAGATTGTAAGTTTCCTCTGGAACCAGCACTTGGTGGCTAACGCTTCTAATTATAATAGGAATCTCAATAAGGCTATAGGAAGTTGTATATGTAAACTCCATTTTTACCTACTTGTCCTATTATGTAAACAATCTTACCATGTCTTTTTATGATTTTACAACAATATAAATTAAAATAAACTTTTTAGGAAATTACTTTCGTGGTTAACAAATGTTTTAGTTTACAATGTTTAGGTTTGAACTAATATTTGATTTATTTTCAACAAAATTCAAAAAAGTACTGTGTAAATTGTTTACATAATAGGACAATTATGAATAAATGGACCATAGCTAATAATAGTAATCTCAATAATGCCATAGCAAGTTGTATATGTAGCTATAATGTATATTTTTGTCTACAGCGTGTGCGCATATCACAGGAGTGGTGTGCGGCGCTCCCGGCCGCGGGGGCCCCCCCCGCCCCCCCCTCCCCCCTCCACCAAGCCCCCCCAAGAGTTGCTACGCCGCGTCTACGTCCGTGGTCTTGATTTGTGTGCATTTGAGTGCATTTTTACAGTGATTGTGAAACAGTTATTTGTATACATTTCTCAAGCCTCAATTTTACGTGATCATTTATTGATTGGAAAGTGACCGCAGCGTTGCCATCGATTTAAGTGAATAATTAAGCATTGTTATGCAATATTGTAGCCTGCTATAAAATTTCACTAAATCAATTTATCAAACTTGTAAGTTTTATGCACGCTACAATATGGCACGGTATTGTCCTAGCAAAATTATATGTACAGTGGGTGGCCAGATAATTAGGGACACCAGTCGATTTTCATACAAACGAGGTTACTTTGAAGCCTTGGTTCAACGCCAGGATTGATCTGAGCTGTGATCTGATGATAGCCATTGAGGGATAGAATGGAGGACATCCAGATCGCTATACACACCCAACTGATCAGATCAGCATTCTAAGAGCTGTTTGGATATGTTTAAAAAAAACGCGAAAATACCACAAAAATGTATGGTAATCCTGAAACTTGAAAGCTGAGCTGAGTAGCTCTTAGAATGCTGATCTGATCAGTTGGGTGTGTATAGCGATCTGGATGTCCTCCATTCTATCCCTCAATGGCTATCATCAGATCACAGCTCAGATCAATCCTGGCGTTGAACCAAGGCTTCAAAGTAACCTCGTTTGTATGAAAATCGACTGGTGTCCCTAATAATTTGGCAACCCACTGTACCTGTAACTGTTTGAGTGTCTGAAAGTTATAGAAGTACATAGTAATTTGATTATTTATGATTAAGTTTTGTGGCAATGCTGCATATATTTCGCTTGTACATCTAAAGTCGATCAATCGTTTACAAAGCATGATACATTTTTTTATTTACAAGCTGGTCAGACACTGAAGGCATCGATCAATCTATATAATACAATTCAGAATTTGACATTATCCTTGCCTTTCAGTTATGAAGTAATTAATACACATGACATTTATAAGTGTATTAATAAATCATTTTAGTAAAGCCCTAGTTTGACAGGTATGTTCATGTCACAATTTTTGAATGAGATTCTACCACCTTGTATTATCATAGTATTTTTATGGGCGCAGGCGCAAAAATCGATTACAAAACGACATAATAAAATTCGCAAAATGACAATGCTTTTGACCATACCATTTCTGTTGGTATAAAAACATTTTGCGAACTTTAAGATTTTTTGCAATCATTGCGCCTGATTTCGGACGCAGGCAGAGTCTAGCGACTTGTATTTATTAATTTGTTTAGCAAAATGAAATGTGAAGTTCCCAATAAATCCCAGTACCTATATGTAGTCGAAAAATGTATTGACTAGGAAGTCCCCTCGGTCGAGTGTAAGTGCGAACAAGGTCCGGTTTCTGCGCATGTGTGGAGCGCGGGAGCGGCGCGCGAGTGCATTTAAATTTTAAGTGGATGTCATCGCGGCTTGGGCGCAGAATGACCAATTCCCGGAACGTCCCACACGCGATATCGAATTCCCAAAATGTCACATTTGTATTAATCCTTCAATAACGGCGTTTTAGATAACAATTTGTTTAACATTAGATGCCCGATGTGGCATCTTCGTCGTTGAAGGACAAAGTGATCTTATAAGGGTTCCGTGAGGTACGGAACCCTAGTAAAAAATAAGGCTAAATACCATGCTATTTCCAGCGCATCATAACCGCATGACATTTCGCCATTTTATTTACGAATCTGACATTTTGTGAATTGGGCATTATTCCGTGACTTTGCGAATTGGGCATTCTGTGGCTAAACCGTCCCTGCAATTGTAATTAGTCTTGCCCGATCACTGCTGCCGTTATGCTGGTATGTTCATTAGGGCGACGTATCCTGTATGTATGTATCGACATCTTTGACACATTAAACACCGTACATTTGCTAACAAGTAGTTTTATTTCGAGTCACCATCGATCACCGAATGGACATACCATCATAATCCTTGGTGACTGATTCCCCGCAGATCGCACATTAAAAAAAGAAACAATTTTTTTTTGTCTACCAAAGTTAAATTGATATGGACAATGTTACAAAGGTTAAAAGCTACATGTAACGCTATATGACCTATACTTGTATCGTTTGTTCACTTTTGTTCTACCAATCATTTCCATGGTATAACGCGTGAGGATATGTTCCTACAATCTATACTTATTCGGATTGAATTGTGTGGTCTGCCGGCGAACAAACCCACGCGATATCCGCTAGCTTGTGGTCTACATTGGCATGCAATATAGATGACAGTTAAAATGGCCAGACTCGATAATGTCTCTTAAGGTAATTCTGCCAATATGCCCAGGCATTTATCAAATCTGCCCATTTATGCCGGGCATTTGCCCGTCTCTAAACGGGAGCGTTTTCAGCGTGACCAATTGAGTATTTGATTGCGAACATTTTAATTTATTTACCAATAACTTTCAATCATATACGTAAAGAAATTATGTAATATGAACACGATATGCATTAGTTAAAATTCAAAGTAAATACTGAAAATTGTGGGGTGAGAATATGAATATACATACTAGAAACATCACGAAATAAATTGTGTATCACGAACGTTTCATTTTTTTTTTATGATCGACATAAAGTCAATGTTCATACTTAAATACTCATACATAATGCTCCTGCTGAAAACGCGCCTTTAAAGCTTAGCTATTTTTAAAAAACCTTGTCTATTGATATTTTAGTTATTGAATAATATTTTTTACCCTTTGATAGCTGTTTTATACAGTTTCTCCAGATGTATCATTGAATGCACGTGCCTACCATTATGTACCGTGTATCAATTTTTAAGCATTTATATTGCGTCATAGTGAGAAAAATTCATCCATAACATTCATATAAAAGTATTAAGAACGTGTCCAGAAAATAATTTGTGCATTTTTTTTCTAAATTCTCCTTTCCTTGTGCCAGAGTACCTGTACAGCACGGAATAATGTTTCACAAGAGTGGAGCTTTAATTTTTTTAAATCTAATATTCAAATTAGGTAATTATGTAAATACCTAAAGATGAATCGATGAGTGGCGTTTAATTTATAGTTTGTCAACCTTCTCATGTCACATAATACTTAACGCAAGGTAAGTTAATATATTTAACGTTTTTTATAAAAAATAGAACAACAAACGCGGTTAAAAGTGGAAGTTTTTATACAGATCGGTTCCGATATAGGACGTAGAGGTAAATAGAAGCGGCAATATTGATTTAAATTATATTTCATACTCATTCATTATTATTATAAGTCGGATAGTTTTTCACCTCATTTCGATGGTAGAAATATACTGACAAAGGCGATTTTATATTCCACTCACGCAGTTGTACAAAGCTATTTTTAAATTTAATGATGTTAATTTTCTCATTATGTATTTTATTTTTCATTCTAAGAAATTGAGTACAATGAGCCTTGAACTTGTCAGAATTTTAAAATGGCTTTCTGCAACGCTTCTTTAGATTTGGAAGTTTCTTTTGTCAGTGCCATATTTCAAAGAAATATTTCGGGCAATAAATTTATTGTATGTATAGATTTATATAAATTTTAATTTCTGATTAATCGAAACAGAACACGTGTGTCTACATATTTATACAAAGACTTTACCCCACCAATGACATCTGAAGCCACACGTTTTGTTGATGTAAGTATTAAGTATGTAAGTTGTAGGTAAAATAAAAAAAATAATTATAATATTCAAAAATCAAAAAAATATGTACGATGTGGAGCTTCGTTCGCGTGAAATATGTACTGTATCGTGTTGTAGGGTTGAATTTTTTGACTGCCTTGTGGCGTTATTTCACGCAATCGAAGCTTGGATGAATTAAATTAAGGCTTTCCATGAAATCTGCATAGTTATACATCTAACATACAAGGTGATATGAGCGCGATGATCCTTGTGTGACTGTTACGTGGTCTCCCGATTTGTTGGTAATCGATTATATTCAACCTGAAATATGGCTACCTAATGGCAATAATAAAATGTAAACACAACCCGATAAATAATTTATTCTTGCAACTGTACGATGCCGTTGATAGTTATTAGATAATAAATAAAATTAATTATAAAAATAAGGCTTTCATTTTCTCCTTTTATTGTTTTAATTTTTCCCCAAAATGTATAACTTTTAACTTATAAGTCAAGAGGGTCAACCAAAATGTCAGCTACATTTACATTTTTTACCTTTTAGCTGCTTTAAATAAAACATCTCAAAATGGAGAAAAATACTTTATTTGAAGTATTTACAATTGTAAATGATTTAAATTAAATGTCATTTTAGGTTGTCTTCGATTTATTTACTTTGCTCTTGAAATCTGTGTTTACTATCATAAAAACAATTTATTGAGCATATAAAATACAAAACTGTCAGTTTCCGAAACAGAACATTCAATAAATTATAGAACGTCTTTGGTATCCTGAAATTTAAATAAGTCGTCAATTTTTATATAAAAAATCCAAAATATTTATAACTTAAATATTTTAATTAATGGTTCCCCTATTCGTAATATTAAAAAAATTGCCGAAATTTTCCTAAAAATAACAATGTACTTTTTGTTCATAATTCTAATCAATTTGTAGTCTAACTACCTTTTGACAATGTATATGTGGAATGAAATAAATATAATGAATGCAATATTATACAGACAACAATAAATATACAATAAAAATAACTTGTCAAATTGTATTTACATAGTTTTTATGCATTTAATGCATAGTCCTAGTTGTTACAACTAGGAAACAGTAATATGAAGGCCTTGAGCCTTCCCAAAGAAATAAAGATATATTGAAGGCACCACATGTTTCTATACATATTCTATTTTCTATACAAAAGGTTTGAAATATATCAATGGAGTATTTAATTACTAAAGTATACATACCTACCTATCAATATCAACGTTTATAAGTCATGGTATTATGCTATCTCCCGGTAAAATAAATTCTAAATCTATAGCCAAAGAGTCAATATTATAAAATAACCAATATATTTAGCTTTTGAGTATACCCAAGGGTGGGTAAATGTTGAGAGAAAGTATCATGATTGAACTTCTCCATATAGTAATTGCTTAAGCTTTGACCACAGAGCAGAAACAAGGCACTCCCCTTAAATAGAGATGGCAGTAATAATATTATAGACGTGTAGTCAGATCGGGAACACAAAACCTCGTCTAAACTCATGTAAATCGGGAAAACCCACTGACACCCTTGCTTTTTTAATAGAAAATGACATGAATGAATTAAACGTTTATTTGTAAAACAGGTGGGTACATGCACTTGGTAGTAGGTAAATAAATCTTGGACCACTATGTTTTGCCGTTACAATACAGCGTACAAATATAAAATAATTAAATTTAATCTTGTGAATAATTCAGTTTTACATTAAGGTTGTCAAATCAATATTATAATAGCATAATTGACAATCATGTCATCTTTATTTATCACGGGTGCGGCTTTTTTCTGCTCTGTGGATATTCCTAATAAAGTTTTTTAACGTTTACAGCAGTTTTAGTTAATTTTACCGGAAATTTCGAAAGCGTTAGTCCTACCTAAGATAATAATACCATTTATTCTACTATACTTTGAAATATAAAAAGAAAACACGTTTAATGAATGCACATATACTTATTTCGAGTCAAAATAAATAAGTACACAGCAATTCACTGGTTTTTGCATTGCAAATATTGAAACAAGGTCAATTTTTTTCTTGTATTATTGTATTTAACTTTTATTGTTGCATAGCAACATCTTGTACTTCTTTACTCAAGTGATCTAATCATAAGCAAATTGTAAATATTTAATAGATTTTCATGTATGGAATAATGTAGTTCTTGATCTTTCAAATAAATATGTCATACTTATATACAGTTGTTCTATAAAAATTGCGTCTAATAAGTCATTAAAAATGTGCTAGTCAGTCCGGATATGCCGCAACCAACTGGTTAAATTAGCCTAGCCACGTCACAAAATGGCGGCGTTCAACTAGCGGCTTTAATGTTGCACCCTACTCTGAACTTTAGACCACTTGTATATGGTTCATTTTCAAGTATTTAGCACAAATTGTTCGAGATTTTGCAGCTCGGTGTGCGCTAACGTTAAACTTAGGAGCAAGGGCGGATCCAGCCTTCGCGTCAGGGGGGGGGAGGGGTTCCCGTGGTCTTACCAATTACATGCAGTAGGACCACAGGCACATAGTGGCCCTACCAGTAGGACAAATTGGTAGGACCACGGGTGTAACATGACATGATCGAGTATATGGGCTATACTCAAAATAACCCTGGAAACGGGCTTATTTTGAGACCTATAGAAAAAAATTACATACTAAGAAGTTCTCAGGGGGTCGTGACCCCCATGACCTACCCCCTAAATTGACCCCTGCTTAGGAGACCTTCATGCCGGTGTCGAGTTGGAGCAGTTGCTTCATGAGCTCGTAAGTGGAGAAGGACGTAGCTACCATTGGAATAGCTCGAATGTAGTTGATGCTCATACCGCGGTACAGGCCTCGAGCTACGCCGTTCTCGCGGTAAATCAGGGCTAGGGTCTTGAACATGCCAACGCTGGAAATTAAAAGATCACTTTATACAGGATGAATTAAAAAACATTGGTATCCTATCTACTAGTATTATTATTTACGAATAGTGTATTTTAGCAAAGTCAAATACGGAAAGGGAGGTTGTCAATCCATTCTACAACCCCATGGTCAGCTTCATGGATCTTCCTCGTAAAAGTTACTCATGAATATGAACAACTTTTTGTATGACACCGACTCAATCCGACCGAAAAAGAAATCAGCTGTTCCTTATTATTTTACAATGTATACTCGCCCAAAATGTATGGAACAGCACAGCTGATTATTTTTTGGTCGGATGGAGTCGGTCCTATACGAAAAGTTGCTCAATTTCTTTTCACCAGTAGAAAGGATGTCAATGCTTTCGATTTCACCCTGTACAAATTTTAAAATCTATATCAAAAACTTCACGTAAACAAAAAATGGAAACACTAGTGACTACCCACAACATGCTAGGCGCATACCATTTATAAATTTTTGAAAATTACGTTTTTGAAACATCACGGACATAACAAACTAAATAAAAGTAAAAAAAATAACAACACAAAACAAAACAATGCATAAATAAATGTGAAAAAAAATACATAACATGTAATAACCAAATACCATCAAATAACAATAACAACTCAATACCACACAAGCAAGTATAACAAACAAACAAAATAAATATTCGTATTGCAGAACAAACCTCCTGTTTCGCCGACACCCAGTACATGCGTGCAAGAAGAAATGGCAGGGTTAGTAAATAATTTAAAAAAAAACCCATAAAAATACCTCAAGAAAAATTTGAAGTGTTACTTGTTCTTTTTACACAGGAATTATATACTTAGGTATTTATTTATTATTATTTTTTATTTACTAAAATAAGTATGTACTTAGGTTTAAAAGTATATATTTTAAGTTGAGAGTACTTTAGTACTAATTGCATCTGAGATGCTCAAAAATCAAAAAATAAATATATATATATATATATTTTAAGTTGGTTACCATTACCTACCATAAACCAGACATAGTTAAGTAGATTATATCGAATATATATTTTTTATAAATAAAAATTTATTTTATGTGCATGTATAAAATAAAAATTGTACAATCCTGTCACCGACACTTGCACGTAAAAGTGGGTCTTATTACCTCAGATTTAGGCCCATAATGCCATATATTCACAAGTGTGCGGTAATGTAAATATTACGCACGTTTAGGTACATACTTACATGTTTCCAGCTCGCCTGCAATTATCTTTTTTCATAACGGGTGTGTCATTACTAACACTGGTGTCAGATTTTATTTAAGTCGCCTAAAGGCATCTGACATGACTTTTACGACTACCGCCATCTAGTGGCAGTAGCCGTATGCACACTAGTAAACTAAATAGTCAGCCAATGTGCAGGTTTCCTCACGATGTTTTCCTTCACCGGGAGCAGGTGGTGGTCTATGAGAAAACTACCATACATAAGTCAGATTGGTCTACAAACTGAAGTGACACAGGTTCAAATCCTGAACCTGGGTCCTACCTGGCCTCAGGCGGGTGCCATTACCACTTGGCCACAACCGCTTCATTCCGCTATAATACTCTTTACAGAAGCGGTGGTGGCCGAGTGGTAGGGCGCCCGCCTGTATGGATGCAAAATCCCAGGTTCGAATCCTGCCCGGGCTACATGAGTTTGTATACCAATCTGACTCATGTTACTTTTCATCGACCACCACTTGCTTCCGGTGAAGGAAAACATCGTGAAGAAACCTGCACTCTGGTTGATGATTATCAGCTAGTGTGTGAAATGGAGAAGGCAATGGCAAACCACTCCATTAATATTGCCAAGAGAGTCGTTGTGTGTGTTTCATTCCATATAATGACCACGCACGACCCTCAGTCATGAGGAAATACGACTAAAGAGCTCTTTTCACACAGTGAAACACACACAACGACTCTCTTGGCAATATTAATGGAGTGGTTTGGTCTCTCGACATTGGTAGTAATGTCTCGATTGGTAGTAATGTCTCTCGACATTACAACTGCCTGCAATACAATACATTATCTGTGTCTCACCCAAACTTGGCAGTGTGCGGGTCCGCGCAGGCCAGCTGCATGCGGCGCCGCGTGACGTCCAGCGGGTACGACACCGACTGCGCCACGGCCCCGGCCAGCCCGCCACACGCCAGCTTACCCGGCACTGTTAGCACCAGCCCGCCTGGAATACAATACATCAATATGTACAGTCTGCTGCTGAGGAACCTGACCCCTGATATCTCAGATTTCTCTTCAGCTGACTGTACCAAAAATAAACATTACACCACATCCGAGACATACAACGCTCGTAAATTTACTACTAAGACTACTTTAGAAAGGCTGCTTGCGAGTCGTTAAGCAAAAGGCGAGAATAGTACGCCGATTACGCGCCAGCCCTCGTTCAAGTGTCAATGATGTCTACAACGAAGTGCGGGTGGGGTGCGGTATTTAAAATGAGTGCGGGGCGGTGAGTGCCCGTTCTGTACGTTAGTGCTATTACATATTCTGTGATAATACATTCATCATCATCAGCCATTTCAATGTCCAATCCAAAATGGCAGATCCAGGATTTTTTTCTGGCAAAAGGGCAGATGGGCAAAAAATCAACAATAACTGCTAGAGATAAACTTGTCAGAAACTATTAGAAAAAAGTTTAACTTATGTTATTTCTGTTATTTTATTCATTTATTTTAACAAGTCTGATTTTAATTAGATATTGATGGAATCTCCCGCCACAGTAGGTACAGAAATAACCGTCTGGGGGGATACGGCCCCCCCCTAAATCCACTACTGTAAATGTCCCCACTGCTGGGGCACTGGACTTCCTTCTGGATGGATAAGGAGGATAGGCCATGACCCACCATGCGGGACCAATGCGGTTTGTGGGTTTACAAGGAGGAGTTTTGGTCAAAGCTTTTTGGTTTTTGTTGGAGCAAAGCTCTTTCTTCCGTTGGTTTTAGTTAAAAAACAATAATGAAGACTTACCAGTATTCCGCTCGCATTTCCGACAGAGCGTGGTAGGCAGGTACTTCATGCAGACGTACTTGAGGGACTCGAAGCAGTAGAAGCTGAAGCCGGCGTACGGGACCATGCCCACCATTGTTGGCACGAAGCCGCGGTAGAGGGCGCGCATGCCGCCTTCCTGTACAGGAAACATGTTTTTTTAAATTAAAGACTGGCGTTTGCCCGCGGCTTCGTCCGCGTGAGTTTTCTACGGCAACAGTGCCGTTTCACGAGATGAAAAGTACCCTAAGTCCTTCTAACTATGTGTATGCAAAATTTCAGATTGGTTCATTAGATAAATCGTGAAGAGGTAACAAACAAACAAAGTCACTTTCGCTTTTCTTATATTAGTTAGGATTAGCATGGGTTTGCTCTTGACCACAATCTTGCCCGAGGACAGAGATAAGGTCAACAATGTAGCGAACTTACCAGAAACAGCCTTATTCAATCTGGTTTTTGGTATTGGTTGGTCTATTTAAACTTGTTGCGCCTCGAGGCTTCGCTCCCGTGGGAATTTTGGGATAAAAAGTATTCCCGGTATTTTTCTATCCATGTACCAAATTTCATCGTAATTCGTCCAGTAGATTTTGCGTGATTGAGTAACAAACATCTTCACAAACTCACATTCAAACTTTCGCATTTTATAATAATATCAGTAGGACTAGCTGTTGCCCTGCGGCTTCGCCCGCGTGACTTTGGCTTAGATGAAAAATCTTTTTGTGTTCCAAACTGTTTCCTGTGTTCCAATCTTCGATTTTTATACGTCTACAGAAAATGCTCATCAGATTAACCAAGTTTTGCTAAGGCACCATTTCCGTATATGTTATATGTTATAGTGTAGCTGGTCTCTTGGAGCTTTTAATCAGATGTTCCATATCTTCAATTTTTATACGTCAGCAGAAAATGCTCATCAGTTTGAACGATTTTTGTTAAGGCACCATTTCCATATTTCTTATAGTTTAGCTGTTCTGTTATGGTTCTTCATCAGGTGTTCCAGTTTTCAAAATGAATTATCCATACTAATATTATAAATGCGAAAGTTTGGATGTGAGTTTGTGAATTTGTGAGTTTGTGAGGATGTTTGTTACTCAACCACGCAAAATCTACTGGACGGATTTCGATGAAATTTGGTACAGAGGTAGATAATGACCTGGAATAGCACATAGGCTACTTTTTATCCCGGGAAAAAGCACTGTTTCCGTGGGAAATTCACGCGGGCGAAGCCGCGGGCAAAAGCTAGTAGCCTATATGTTGCCCAGGCTTAATAGCTATACAACAAAAAAAAGTTTCATTCAAATCCGTCCAATAGTTTTTGCGTGCAAACGCATACATACGGACAGACAAGAAATTCCAAAAAAATTTTTTTGCTTTCTATTGTTCTTTTTAGGTCTCCCTCTATCCATTTCAGTCAAAAATATTAAATGTACAGACAAAATATTTTTACTGTTTTATTATATGTATAGATTATCATGTCCTATTTCTTTTTTATTTAGTTCCTACCTCTTCGGTGTACGAGAGCTGTAAAATCGGAATATGATCCTTCTATCATTACCTAAATACTTAAAAATGAACCTTAAAAGAGATAATACAATGGACGAGAAGTGTTGGAGCCCCTTGACTGTGATGTAAAGGAGGCTAGATCCCACATCCAAGGGTATGTCAGAGTCACTCAAAGCAGCCACTGGGGTGCGTCGCCTCATGTCCTGCGAACAAGTGGCCTTGCTCTTTGTTACTCAGCTGGAGAATACGCACGCCCAGTGTGGAGTAACTCAGCCCATGCTAAAGAGGTAGATGTAGCCCTGAACACCACCTGCCGCATAGCCCATGCTAAAGAGGTAGATGTAGCCCTGAACACCACCGGCCGCATTATTACTGTTACCTTGAAGCCCACACCCTTGTCTCACCTTTACTCACAGTCCGGTATAGCTCCACCTAGTGTCCAACGCGATCTTTCATGTTCGGTGGAGATAAAGAAGCAGATTGAAGACAGTAGACACCCGCTCTAAGGCCACGTCCCACCGCCCAGTCGCCTAAAAAGCCGTAAAAGCTTCCTCAAGCAGCCCAGCTTACAGGCCAAAGGGGCCCCCAAGGCCAGGTTGGATTTGTGGACACATAAATATCCTCCGCTATCTACGGACCTCCCTCCAGCCGAGAAGCTCCCACCGGGTGGTGATCTCCCCTGGGCAGTCTGGAGGACCCTAAACAGACTCCGGGCTGGTGTTGGGAGATGCCGTGAAAACCGAGTCAGGTGGGGGTACTCGTCTGATAGCCTTTGCGACTGTGGAGCCGTCCAATCCATGGCTCATCTTTTAACCTGCCCCAACTGCCCTTCCTCCTGTACCTTGGAGGACTTGAATGAAGCCAACGATAGGGCGGTGGAAGTGGCCAAATACTGGTCGAAAAAAAATCTAATTTGTGCCATTTCGACTCGAGATGATGATGATGAAAGGCCATGTTGTACGCTAGAAACTACTTACCGTACGGAACATATAGTAAGCGCAGCGTGCCCGATACCCGTATACTTGTGCTCGCCGTGCACTTGGAACGCGAGGCGAGCACGGATCGTGTCCAGCGGGTATGTCAGAGTCACCCAATGGCCATGTAGTACGCTAGACACAAACGCTACTTACCGTACGGAACATAGTAAGCGCGGCGTGCACGATACCCGTATACTTGTGTTCGCCGTGCACTTGGAACGCGAGGCGAGCACGGATCGTGTCCAGCGGGTATGTCAGAGTCACGGCCGTCACGCCCGCGGCCGCGCCCGCCATGAATTTGTCGCCGTGTTGCACGATCGGTACGTGTACGCGGTTTAGGTACTGGAAAAAAAGGAAACGGATCATTAGGATATTACCAACCTAAAATTCTCTGCATGACCCAAAGGTTGGCTGGTAGATAATGCCTTAGCGTTAAGCCCTCCTATATATAGTACGTTTACTTTTGTGTAAGAAACGTTATAAATAAATTAGGATTAAATAAACGGTATAAAAAAGTCAATAAAATTGTATTAATCGCCCCGCCACGAGACCGTGGAAAATAAGTACATGTTTTTCATACAAGATGTACCTACCTAAACGTTAATTGATTTTGCACTTCACACACAGACTTCAAATAAGAATTCCTTTCTTGGTAACTACATTCATGTAAATAATAGGTACATCCTAAACCTACCTAGAGTAGCCGCCAGGAAAGCGTAGAAAAAAGATCACGATGTACTTATATGCACATGATTATCATGATGTGCTTCGTCATTATTGTATCGTACACACGCAATGATTGTGATGTTTTTATGGTAATTTAATATAATAATTAGCTAGACAGTCTGTAGTGCTTGAAGATTAATTTAACGTTAAGAAATTATTTTTGTATACACTCCTGCGCCATCAAATCAGATTATTTTATTGTAAGTGCTGGAGTCCTGTGCCATGTCAGTACAGTGTAGCATGCAACCGTTCATCTCATAATTCTTATCCTTGCATATTATAGTTCCCGTCGCGTCTGTTCGCGATAAACTCAAACTACTGAACAGATTGTCATTCGGTTTTCACCAATGGACGGGGTGGGTGACCTGAGGAAGGTTTTGGTGTATTATTTACGTGGGCGAAGCCGCTGGTAATTGATAGTTCATAGTCTAAGACTGTAGTCTTTGGTGTATATTTTAGTCAGCACTCTTAACTAAAGACTAGAACAAAATATTGACTTTGCTGACCATTTACGAGTATGCAAGGTGCACGAAAAGCAAATATGCGATGGCAACATTTGCGAGACCAATAATACCTATACTACATACATAAAATCCATTTATTCTTACCAGTCCTATCATGTAAACAATCTTCACAGTACTTTTTGTTGAATTTTGTTGAAAATAAATCAAATATTAGTTCAAACCTAAACATTCTAAAGTAAAACATTTATTAACCACGAAAGAAATTTCCTAAAAAGGCTATTTTAATTTATATGGTAAGATTGTTTACATGATAAGACTGGTAAGAATAAATGGAGATTACATACAATCACGTCATCATTGCTTACGGAGTAGACAGGGCCAAGAGTAGTGAGACTCGAAGGCCACGCTTAGCTGAATAGTGGGCTCTCTGATTGAATGGAGATTCAGGTATAGTGACAGGTTGCTAGCCCATCGTCCGGGAAAGCCCTTTCCCTCGATTGACATTTACAATCTGCGCGCGAAGAGAAGCAGCTGGCACATTTAAGACCAGGGCTAAGAGACAAAGACTGCTACAAAAAAGCTGGGCATCCTTTTCAAGGTCCAACGGTATTTTACTCCGGACCAACTGTTGAGTCTTTACACAGCTCAAGTCCGGTCCTGTATGGAGTATTGTTCCCATGTGTGGGATGGAGCCGCCCGGTATCAGCTCGAAGCTCTGGAGGCTATCGACAGACGTGCCAGAAGACTCGTGGATGATGAGTCGCTTACGGCAGGACGGCTTCAGAGTCTCGATCACCGCCGACTAGTAGCAAGTCTGTGTGTATTTTACTTCGGTGAGTGCGCTCAGGAATAGGGTATTTTACACTATGTAAGAAAAAATATAAAAATGTTTGTTAATAATAGATTTCGAAAAAAGTAAACAAGAAACGTCGATATTTATTCATAAAATTGCAATTTTAATTTTATAATTCCATTTTAAAAATCGTCTTTTCTAATCTGTTTTTCAAATGTCTAAAACGCCATTCGCCATGTTGGATCCCGCCGTGACGTCATTCCGATAGTAAACAATCTACTGAAAATAAGTTGTGCGCTGTTATTTTGATAAATTTACGAGTTATTAACACGTTTGTAGACTTCTAGCCTTTATTTCACTATGGAAGACGGTTTTGTGAAAGCAGAAAGTACAAATCTGCCAATGGTTAATACTTTTACATCATTCATTTTTACATCACTTGGCACTTGAATCCATAATTTTTGTGGCGTTTTTACACTTGTATTTTTGCATTCAGGCATAAGACACCAATGTTAACTCATTATTTTCACGAATCTTATTACTTGGTCTTTCGCAGTCGTATTGTTTACTAATCGAGTGACGTCACGAGATGAAAAAGCATGGCGGCTAGCGTTTCCGCGCGAAAATTCAAAATCATAAATAAAAAACAGATTTTAAGGCGATTTTCGGTTTTAAAAAAAATTAACAAAATTTCTACTAGTTCATTACGATCTCAGGATTAATTTAAAACAGTTTTTAAAAAATGGTGTAATACCCTATTGCACGACTTAATTCCTTGTGCACCGTTCCACCATCGGACGACACGGCGCGGACAGGGATTCCATCCTTATGTAGTTGATGTTCCAGCTCATCGCACCTCTCGGTTCGCCTCCTGCTTTATCGTGCGAACCGCCAAGATATGGAATTCTCTCCCCGCGTCGCTGTTTCATGTCACTTATAATTTAGGGGTTTTCAAGGCAAGAGTGAATAGGCATATTTTGAGTTTGCGTGTACCACCCTAGATCTCATCTTTGCTTCCCATCAGGCAAGATAGAGGTCAAACGCACTCAGATTTTTAATAAAAAAAAAAAAAACATTCTATGTTTTTTCTTCGCTCCCAGACCAGCATGGAAGCAAATATACCTATACTTATTAGGATGAGTATGTATTTAATTTAAAATTTAAATCAACTACCTAGCACAATACTTACATTCCGATTGGAATACGTAAGTAGATTGGGTTTAGTTAGAACAAGTTCAAAGTCAGATGATATTAAATTAAATGCAAATTATTTTAAAATAAATTAAGGTAAGTGCGCCGCTACAATAAAGTTATTACAAACAAAACAAAATGTCGTGATTTTTTTTGCCAAGGTGTAAATAGGGGGTGAAAAGACTTCCCTAATATTATTCGGGTTATATTGGAATTTGATTTTATGAAATATAAAAATTGTATGCAATATTATGTCCGGTCTAAGAATATATCAGTAACTTAGATAAGAGGCCGCACGAGGCATTGCGTCCATAAAGCAGTAATTGAAGGATTAGTAGCTCTCGGCACCACACTACACATAAACAAAGCTTCAGCCCTTCGCCTCGAAAAACTCATTGTCAAAGTCAAAATTTTTTATTGAAACTTGGCCTTCAAAGAAGGCTCTTTTTCACGTCGATAACTAATTATTTAACCATAATATATTGTCTCAAAGCTACAAACTACTAGCATTTCGGAACGACCACTGCTGAGAAGAAATGCCGAAAGAAACTCATGAAACAGTCTTGGTCGCCTAGCATGCCAGAGGGGCTATTCATTAACTTTATACATACACTAGATTGTGTACAGTCAAAAATAAAATAAAATATAAGATAAAAATAATAATAATATAATAAAACATGTTATGTTTGTGATCAAGTAATCATTGTCTTTTTTAAATTTGTAATTTAAAACAAATCTTGAAACAGTGAGAGTGAATGAACTGCATTCCTATGACCGCATCACTGAGATATTCATCTGACCTACTCATGTAGGTGGTTAAGTGCGGGGGGGGGGGAGATCATGAATCGACAGACGTCTTGCTTTACTCGGTCATATAAAGAAAGGGAAATGCAATGACGGCGGCGGCAGTTGGCACATTGAAGTCGCAACCTTGTTAACAGTTTTTGGTTTTTGTATTTTTTTTAAATTTATATTGCGTTATTTATAATATTTTTTTCTGCCTTGTCTTCGTTTGTGTACTTAAACAAGCAATTTGATGGTAAAAGATGGACAGACAGCCTAAGTAATGGGTAGTTAGAATATAATTATGATACCATAAAGCTTTTTCAGTCAGAAGATTATCAAATTAAAAATAAGTTTTTGTCTAGTTTGATAACGTATCATTGTCATTTTTAACAAGTTCCTAACTTGTATTTCACTATCAATACGGACCCCTGATTGCGTTTTAAAATAATATGTCGAATTTCAACTTTGACCTGAAGCTATAATCAAAGCCTGATGCTCATTAAAACAAAATAATTATTTTTTTTGGGTAAAAAAATAAGATAAATGGCGAATGTTATTTCATTAAATGATAAATCAATCGCTAACCCTTGATCTCATTAAAGGACAAAATATTGGTATTTTTAGTTTTATCAATCACTTCAATGAATCTTTATCAGTGTTTTATATTAAAACAGAGCATATCGATGATCTTTTTAAAGAAAAATATATAGTCCGATGCGTGTTTTAATAAGCCTTAATCGTTTCGTAGGTACTTATACCTAGGTAATAGGTATTATGATTTCTTAGTTTGTAAGTATGCAGTATAACGTACAACTAGTTGAAAATGGCAAATACGCCGCTACCCAAAGTCTAGGCTTGACAATGTTAGTCTCTTCTCTATATGCTTGAAGAGCATTTTTGTTATGTAATCCTAATAGTTATTATTTTTTCCTGTATGAAAAATGTGCAAAAAGGTATTGGAGAAATATAGGGCATAAAATTGTTTGTTAGATACATACAATTTTATGCATTATTATTTCTCCAATACCTTTTTCTTTATTCCAATACCTTTATTCTATAGGCAAAGTATGTAAGTTACCGGTTTTGTATGGTATATAAAAGAGTCGTCAAGGCCACAGTTTCCACACCACACGAACATTTGTTAAAGGATGTGTAAATTTAAATACATAAGTTACGTTCCGTTTTGAATTTTCTTGTAAATTTTTATCTTATCTAGAATTTGTTATGATGCTTATGCTCCAACAAGAGGGTATTGTATTGCATTGCGAATCTTACTGTGATTATAGATAAACCACATTTTGTCTCTATGACCTAAACGATAAGGAAGCCTTTTTGGCCAAGTATGTTATGGTTCACGAGTATTGCACTTTGGACGTAAAAACATTATAGATATAAAAAATACATGTGTACATAAAATAAAATCTATTACTAGGCGCCACTTTTAATATGCGAGACTAGCATGGGCCCGGGACTGATCCCGTGAGAATTTCGGAAAATCCTCTCTTAGGGCTCGTCTACACTCCCTAAAGCTTCCTATGTCCAGTAGGTTTGGCTCTGCGTTGACTGTCAGTCACTCAGACGGCAACAAAAGAATTTTATATCACACTAAATATTATAGAGGAAGTGTTTGTAAGTTTGTTTGTATCTTCAGAACTACTGCAGCGATTTAATAACTCTTTCACCAAAAGAAAGCTACATTATACCTAAGTGACTTAAGCTGCAATTTATCTATGTACCTAACGAGCGAAGCAGGGGCAGGGCGCTACGCTAGGATATTGATAAATAGTGTCGTATCTATTTTTTAGTAAGTAGAAGCGGTGGTGGCCGAGTGGTAGGGCGCCCGCCGGTGGCTGCGAAAGTCCCGGGTTCGAATCCTGCCTCTGCTGAGTTTGTATATCAATCTGACTCATGTACCTATGTTAGTTTCTATCGACCACCACTTGCTTCCGGTGAAGGAAAACATCGTGAGGAAACCTGCCCACTAGTTGATGATTATCAGCTAGTGTGTGAAATGGAGAAGGCAATGGCAAACCACTCTATTAAAATTGCCAAGAGTCGTTGTGTGTGTTTCATTCCATATAATGACCACGACCCTCAGTCATGAGGAAATACGACTAAAGAAATCTTTTTTATCTAATATTTCAACATAATCAAACCTTTTTATAAATCTCGAAGCTGGTGAACTGTGTGGCTGCGTACGGGAATATCCGGACCATCTGAGCGCCATTGCCCTTGTAGAGTGCGAGGAAGGATTCTTTGCGGACAATGGCGGCGAGGCCACCGACGACACCGTGGTGTTTGTAGTGCACTGACTGGGCCTGCAGAAGGATCTTTATGCGGTCCAGCGGAGCCACTGTGGTCTTCGCACACATACCCGCAACACCTGAAATCAATCTGGTTTTATTCTTGTTGATGACTTATTTTGGACAAATTGATATTTTCAGATAGGCTGCAATTTGCATAGAAAAAAATAATTGTGGAAAGTATTTGAAAATATCTATTTCTTTTATAATTCTGTACTATTTAATTTATTTAACTTCTTTACAAAAACTTGTTGTCACAATAAGAAATTAATAATTATTATGTTATTATTATTAACCCCCGAGGCTTTTTCTACTAGTCAACCAAGAGGTGATGCAGAGAGGAAAAATATTTTTTTTTATATTCACCATCTTTTATTGCAAGTTTTAAGTTCAAATGTACAGGCTTTTTTGAGAGTGCAATGGAATTATTTTATTTTATTTTTACATTTAAGGAAGACTTACAGCATAAGAAGTTAGAACAGATAGAGTAAATAAGAAACAGAAAGCCAATTACAAATCTTCACAGGTTGAAAAAAGTAAGAAATAGAAAAACTCAAGCAAACAAAGTGTCACAATAGCCAGAAGTTCGAAACAAAATATATAAAAGAACAAGTTAAAAGAAAAAGTAAACAGAAATAGAAAAAAATTATCAATTTTTACTTAATATTGTAACAGAAAAAGTAATTATAGTTATTAAAATGATCTAGCAAAAATAATTATTACTTATATCACGCCGTACCTTATTAATACTAGTTGTAAATAAATCATAGTCATATGAATCACATAGAGTATTAAATATATTTGCCGATCTTGAATTATATTAATGTAAGCTATTATACCACTTTTTTATACTTTTGGCAAAAGATATCATGATTTACACTTCTAATATAAGAACATTCTGCAACCAGACTGACAATCCTGTTGGAGAAGGAGAATAATCAGGATCTGATCTGATCAGTTGGGTGTGTATAGCGATCTGGATGTCCTCCATTCTATCCCTAGATGGCTATCATCAGATCACAGCTCAGATCAATCCTGGTGTTGAACCAAGGCTTCAAAGTAACCTCATTTGTAAGAAAATCCACTGGTGTCCCTAATTATCTGACCACCATAGTATATTATTTTTTCAATAATGATAAACATGGCATATTTTTTTATTAAATATCCCAGTATAATGTTAAAATTTAGAAAATTTTAAATTTAAAAGTAATAATGTCCATTATTTAATAACATATACTTAGGTGTATTGTTTTCAATAGATTCTAAGGTGCCAAATTATCAAAACTCCTCAAATCACATAATGTTATAACTCAGATATCTAGATCTAGTCTGTAACCGGACATTTATGACTGATTGGTCTTATCAGTCAGACAACAACATCACAAGACTAATGTTTAAGATAATACATTAATAAAAAAAAATTGAGCCATTCAGTAGTAAATTTTATGCTATTGAAGAAAATTTCACTTTATAAAATAATTTTTAAGAATTTGCTTGCACCCTGGGGCTCCGCTAATGAGGGAATTTTATATATAATATTATGATAAACGTACCCTTTGTCCTTCTCAGTACTCCTAACTATGTGTAAGTTGGTTGAGTGAAGAGAAAAAATAGTGTGAAGAGGTAACAAATAAACTCACACATTACAACAACAAGAATACACTTTCACATTTATAATATTAGTTAGGATTAGGATAAGTGAATACAAAAATTAAGTAATTAAATATTATATAATATAATATATAATAATATATTATTATTTAATATTGTATAGTATAGTGCATTAAGTATACTCAAATCCTAATCACTAAGTTGTCATAATTAGATTCATATAGCCTTCAAAAGACAATATTATTTTATCAGATTACTTACCTCCAGCTAACAAACTCTTGAGTATAAAGTTAATATCATTCTTCTGTTCCATTTGTAATGCCATTTTCACTTAGGTTTTACAGTTCACAATTACCTTTGAGGTACAGAAATTGTATTTGAAATAGACTATTCAATAAAAATCCTACAACTCTATGCTATTCCAAATTAATTTATTCAGGGTATAATCAGACATTTCTTAACGGAACCTCACGCAACTGTACCATTGGCTAACTTTCACCAAGACGAGACAAATATGTACTTCGGCCTCCACACAGCACAACCGGCCGACGCCGAAGCCCGAGTAACTAGCACTGTTGATTGAAGCGCGTATCGTTCGAAACCGGCTATGGGCTCCGCTGACCAACTGACCGACACACCTGTATTCCTAAGTGCCAAGCATCCCGATAGAATTTTAGTTTATTTCTTATAACACCTCGGTACAAAGTGTACCGTTATCGTGTCCGTTGGTTTGAGTTTGATTAAAATATTTTTTTTGATAGCTGATTTGAAATCGTTTCTTTATCAACTTGGAATGTGAAAAATACTTATATAATCAACACAACAACATATTCCGAGTTAAAAATTTTATTACATTTCAATGAAAAACAAAAATTCAGTTTATTTTTTGCATTTTGTCAATGAAAATGAAATGATAATTTGACTGACAGCTGATTTGCCTTGACATTGACATATTATGACACCAGGCTAAAGTATAAAGGCCAAACAGCCATTTTGTCAGCTGCTCATTGCTTACTAGTGTGGATACACAGATGTCGTTGTTACAAAATAAGTATGGCGCCAAACCCAAATTCTGTAGTGTGATTGCGAAGGATTCTTCGATTTTAGGAATGAGGAAAATTGTGTATTTTCTTTTTTATTTGATAATAAATTGTTTATATACTCCATCTAGACATTTTATTTTATCCTAGTATGTAGATAGATAGGTAGATACTTAATTGTATAAAAAACTGAAGGTGCTTTTAGCATCGAGCTTTTACGAGGAAACTTCACGACACGACTAACGACTTTTTAATTACCTACTGAAGTGCAAACAATGCCCGGCCCCCGGCCATCAGCTAAAGCTAAAAGCAACGTAATAAGTTAAATTAAGTATGTAGCTTCATAACAATAAAAATTATAATAATTTTTCCGTGATAAATAGGTACCTAATATGATAATTAGTTAACCATTTCCAATAATACACAATTACCACCATGAATGTAGGACGCAGGAAGATATCCTGAAAGGAATTTAGACTCCGTACTTACTTCAGATTTTCAGAGGGCATTTCCTTTTCATCGATCCCGCCCGTTTCTTTTGAAGGTCACCTTGGAAGCGGGAAAGCTCAAATAGGACGAGTGTACCGTAAACGGTTTTGGACACCATGCTCGACCGCACGTCGACACTGAGCCTTTTCGTGTTATAAGTAAATAACTCGATCCAGTTTACTCACACTGGAAATTATTACACCATGAAAGAAACGTGTTGCATTATTCTATTCTAGTTGTGTGGTTTTGACGCAGTGTGACTTCGTTACGGTGAATTAGTATTGTTTTTATTTGTCATAATTCGACGAATATTTTTGGGAGTTGAAAGTTGTTGGCGAATTTAGTGCGATCTCGGAAAATGGACGTGCCGGCAAAGGGAAATGTGTTGGGACGTAAGTTGACCATGTTTAGTTGGTTATTTATATTAATTGCATTTATACAAATACCTAGTAAAACTTAGTTATTATTTTTGAAACTAAAATAACTGGTCATAGTTGAACTTAGGATGCGATAAAAAATAATTACATATTATTTAATTTTAGACTAATTTTTAAAATGCGCAGCTAAAACCTGTTTTATGACTTATACGTACTTAACTTCATTTACACATCACACCTGAATCCGTGATCTTTGTATTTTATCATAAGAGCGGGGAAGAAAAAAATCAAAGATCGCCATTTATGGCGATCTTTGATTTTTTTCGCCATAAGTATGAATTTACTTATAAGTAAATTCATACTTATGGCGATTGCACTGCAGATTCCAGATTCGAACCTCTAACCAACACAAAACCGGCGAGATGAGGCTACACCGACAGAGGACGATATTAGTTTGAAAATATTGTTAGAGTACACTTTGTACCATCTTTGTACCTACATTTTATTCAGCCTACCTACTAAACATAGGTAGGTATTCAATCAAAAAAAGACAAATAGTAGGTAATTAATTTAAGATAAGTACCTACCTAATTGTTAAGTAGGTACGGAAGTATTTTCAATAAATGTGATATTTATAATACAAACTACATTAGGTGAGTTTTTACGCGTGTTTCCTCAAATGAGCCACATTTAGGAACAATTAAATTTAAAATAAATTATTACTTTGTGCAATGACGCAATCATCATGTAAATCACGAGAAAACTAAAGTAATAATGACCTGCATTATTTGATGTGCAGGGTTCAAGGTAGTTAGTGAGTAAGTATAATTGTATTCCTGACTGCATTTTAGACGTCTATTAAACATATTATTAGCCAATGTTTAGCAAAACTTACTTTCAAGATCAAGAATTTTAACCGCCAAGTGAAATAAAATGTATAATATCTAATAAAACTAAGAAAAGTTTAAGTTAAGTTAAGACTAGGTACCTACCTATCTGAGGAAAAGTTAAAGAGCAATGATCTGTCATGTACCTAAGAACTTATAACTAAATAAGATAAATATCTCTTTAGTCGTATTTCCTCATGACTGAGGGTCGTGGTCATTATATGGAATGAAACACACACAACGACTCTCTTGGCAATGTTAATGGAGTGGTTTGCCATTGCCTGCTCTATTTCACACACTAGTAGCTGATAATCATCAACTAGAGTGCAGGTTTCTTCACGATGTTTTCCTTCACCGGAAGCAAGTGGTGGTCGATGAAAATTAACATGAGTCAGATTGCAGTCACGGGCAGAATTCGAACCTGGGAACTTTGCAGCCACAGGCGGGTGCCTTAACCACTCGGCCACCACCGCTTCCAAATCGCAAATAAGATAAATATGTATACGCGAAACTATTTTATCCACTTTTCAACCGACTTCAAAAACCAAAAAGGGGAAGTTCACATAAGTCAGCTGTATATATTTTAAATCGAACGACAAGCAATTAATTAGTTAGGTCTGTACGTAACGTATCAATCCATGGTATCAATTCATTTATCTACTTTAATTCAATCGAATAAATGGGTATATTTCCATAACAGACAAATCCACTGGGATCTTATTGTTTCGTTGTTGACAGACAATGACTTAATTAAATAGGTACTTACACGTATTTTAATTAAATTGAAAAAATTATACGGTGCCCCAATCTTTTTATTGAAATCGGTTTGAAAATTACTTACGTTACGTCACATGTAGAGATACAATTGTAACGACTATTTTACGACTACAAATAAAACGGTCATTGCCCTAACTAAAATGGAAACCAGAATATTTAAAAACAAACCGGTAAGCACAGGATACGGACTCATTCGAAAACAGTCCCATAATTTGATTTCTTTGCGCGTGATCAGTTTTTTTATATGAAAATCTAAGTAGATATAATTAATAACTTAAGATATAAATTAAGAAAATGCCTTAGGTAGTTTTGCAGCACATTGATTCAGCAGACAGAAGCTGCAAAGATGTATTATTTTACGACATGCTGTCTGTAATGTTAATTTTTAAACGACTGACCAAAAAAGGAGTGTTATGTTTTTAGGGTTCATGTATGTAGTAAGTATGTATGTATGTAAGTTTCTTTATTTCACCATAAGTCCTGAACGGCTTAACAGATTTTGATGTGAGAGGTATTGTTAGATTCCTTGCATCCTCCGAGTGACATAGGCTATGTAAGTTGTCAGTCGTGTTTTTTATTTTTAAATAATTAAATTAGCTTGTTAATCAAACGTTTTTATTCATCTACAATGGAGAACAATGAATACAGACCATTTCCTACTAGTCAATGAGGTATTTAATAAAAAGCTTGGGTGTCGATTCTGTTAACGTTATACATATCACAATCGTGTCTTAATGTTGTTTCGATGGTAGTGCTTTTTAGACAGTTATTATTCTGATGTAAAAAAGTACTGCTATTCAAACACTAAAGACTTGATATCCAGTCCTTTGCAAACTGATTACTGAAATGATATGAAAAGAGAAAGAGATTTAATGAGGGTTAACTTTAGAACTTCGACTTCTACTTCTTTCGACAAGGACTTCCGCGCGCAGAACCTTTAGAATAAACTGGCGCCCCGCCTCGACTTCGCTCGGGAGGTACATACATAAATTGTAGCCAATGTCACTCAATAATGTAGGTAGCTTTCTATTGGTGAAAGAACTTTCAATACTTATTTCCGAAGATTACCCCCCTACGAACAAACTCACAAACTTACCACTGCCTCTTTATAATATTAGTACAGACCTATATGAAGTATGATTGGAGGTTGAAAAAAAATATACTCTACAGCCATGGGTAGGCTT
>CM031566.1:13558647-13608738 GCA_018467065.1 Ephestia elutella
AGTGGACCAACAGCGACATTACCTACTTAAATTTCATACCAAATCCACACAACATGCCAACAGGGGGCCAACAGCGTGAATGCATACGTATATTATATATCATGTAATAACGAATTGCATATTCAACCAAATACATAAAATTCTGAAAATTCAGACATATCAAAGTCAAAGTCAAAATTTTTTATTGAAACTTGGCCTTCAAAGAAGGCTCTTTTTCACGTCGATAACTAATTATTTAATCATAATATATTATGTTTCAAAGCTACAAACTACTAGCATTTCGGAACGACCACTGGTGAGAAGAAATTTCGAAAGAAACTCATGAAACAGTCTTGGTCGCCTAGCATGCCATGTACGATTGGAACTCTTATATCTGAGAAAGTATTTCTAAAAGCATAAATACAAGCTTTTTGAGGCAATTTATAAACTTATTTCACAGTTACGACAAAATAATTAAAAAACTCAATTTACGGGAAATATTCGGTAGGTATAAGGGAATGGAAATCCTTGGGGGAGGCCTTTGTCCAGCAGTGGACGTCTTTCGGCTGAGAGAGATGATGAGATGATTCCACAGTGTTGCCATGTACAGAATTCAAATTACGGTAGCATGATTTGAAAATTACGGTGTCCGTCATACAAAACGTCAAAATTTAAACAAAAAATACGGTGTTTATATGAAAGTCCTAATGCTAAAATTACGGTGATTGTATGAAAATTGTCGAAAATATCAAAATTTATTACGGTAAACGGCACTAAAATGATGAACGGCAACACTGGGTAGGAGAAATGAAATCGCTTTTCGTTCCGCTAGAGGCGCTAGTATCGGTTATATAGATCTTGCTTGGCCGAAAGAGTGGGAGATCGCTTTGCGCATCGTACACTTGCGACAAAATAAAATGGAGCCATCTACCTAATCTTTTTTTTTAGGTAGTTAAAAACAAATTTAATATATAATAAGGTAAGGTCAGTCGTAAAAACAATTAAAACAAAAAATAATAAGCAGGTAATATGTACATTTTAATTAAAAGTTACGGTGACATAGGTGAAACACCTTCAATTAATTCACGTTCTGGAATGAACTGAATACTGGTCGTGGCAATTTCTGCCATCGTCTTCCTTGTCCTCGTCTTCTTCGTAATCTTCATCGTCGTCATCAGAGATCACATCAATCGGAGATTCACATGAAAAATGTAGATAAGAAGTTCACCGGGTTATCTAGTTTGGAATAAAGAAAATTGCATTTTAATCGGTTCACCCGTTTGCTACGCAAACAGACACAAGTAGACAGACAAACACACACAAACTTATAACACCCCTTTTTTACGCCGGGGGGCTAGAAAAGCACACTATGCCAGTTGCTAAAAAACAATAGATAATAATTCAAACACAGATGCAGCAAATTTGTATTTATGTAATTGCTAATAAAGTTACTTGTTTCATTTCCATGTAGCATAAAAATAAGACTTTTTCACTTACCAGAGTATAAAAAAGTTGAGTCAATTAATTTGCACGGAAGTGTAGCGTGTTTGTTGTCGTCGTCTAGCTAGAGAGTAGAGTGGCGCGTGCAGGCAGAGTAGCAATGAACAAATCACGACTGGCGGTCATGACGCGTCGGGTGATGAGCCAATCGTATTGGACGGTTTGGTTTCTCCGCCCGGGCCCCCGCGCCTCACTTCATACCACCAAAACAAACCCAAACAAAGAGTTGTGTGCCCAAAGTGTATTAGTAACGAGGTTAGTTCTTATGATTTTTATTGATTATCTGGGTTTAGTTATAACGTGTTATAGAATAGACTGAGTGTTTAGTACCAATGTGATTGTGTTTTATTCTGTAGGTGGGATTAGCGAGTACCAAAATGTTTAAAATTGTCGAATTTTGTGGCGGCCATTATGACGCCTCAGCCGGTGAAATTGCAGTCGTACACACGGAATGGTTGACACCGAGGAAAGGAAATTGCCTGTGGCCTCCACGTAAATTAATGAGCAGATTTAACAGGTGCTTAATTGAAGGCTAATATTTTATAAATCGGGTAAGTACCTACCTACCTACTGGTTTTTTAGGCATACTCTAGGGCATACTTTCTAGCCTTATTGGTCTCGTGATCGGACCGCATGCGGTGTGGGACAGTCAATGGTATGTAAAATGTCTGGAATGGTCTGTTTTTCCCATACTGTATTACGCTAATCGCAGCGTTGTGCGTTCCGATCACGTAGCCTAAGCTTCAGGCTACTAACTAGACAATAGTACTTTTTCCAGTCACGGCAAGACTCGGTTGATACACACACACGTGTCTACTAAGTATGTATAAACCAGCACCATGATGTCTAACATCATGGCAATTGCTGAGCGGAGGCCTTTTTGGCCATTATTTTTGTTATTAAATTTAAACTTTTGCTCTAGATATGATTTGTATTTTAATTATTTATTTCTTAGTCCCCTGCTCTATTTATGAAGATATTGAGATTGAATTTTTTTTTGGTTTGTTGGTTAAGTGCGTCGCACACACATATGATATGATATATAATATACATTATATATTAAAAGCAAGGCATCTTACAGTATACATAGACATTAGAAGACCTGCCCTCGTGTATTATGGTTACTCTTGTCACATGATAAACAATCATAAACGGTACATATAGAGTCTGTCATCCATAATATTCCTGCTGACTGGTGCAGTTCAATCCCTGGTCGGTGCAAATATTTGTGTGATGAGCACATGGAGTCTTGTATGTTAAATATTTTTTTTTATTTTTTTTTCCTTTATATTGTCAACTGCACCATTGTTCTTGGTTTTTTTATGGCCAATTTTCAACAAAAACTGTGAAATTTTGCATCATTGTCTTATACCCAAAATACTGGGTATCCTAGCTTGAGGCTAGGCAAATGTGTGTGAGATGTCCTAAATATTTATTTATGTAGGTATTTCTATGTATAGTACCTAGTTCAAATATTCTTCACACACACAATTATAATAAGAGTAGTCAAGGCTTGGAACAAGCTGCCAGAAGAAGTGATCTCAGCACCAAATGTCAACCAGTTTAAGAAGTTTTCCACAATTGCTTGCCTGCTAAATAATAATATATATACTTGTTTCTTAATAATGTAATTTTTATATAGTTTAATGTGATATATTAATTTATATTATAGCTGTCTGTGTCGCCCATTTAGGGTTCCTGATTCAAATATTTTGAATAGAATTCTTATAACAGTACCTACTCTCATTTCAGATGATTTGACCAAAGCTCAGGCAATATACCACTGATGACGAAAATTACGATCAATGTCAAAAACAAATTCCCACAACTTCCTCCTCACCTATTCAAAACACTGAAGCTTCGGAGACCTTAGGTATGTTAGTTTAATAGAAGTATTAATCAAAAAAGTTATTTACATGTCTATGTTTTTGTTGTGGTTTACTAGGTGGCAGTAGGTACCAGCCTCTTACTTATTTCTGCAGCAAAGCAGCAATGCATGCATTGTTGTGTTCCGATTCAAAGAGTAAGAGATGCCATGTAATTACAGGCACATGGTATTACATCTTAGTTAGGATGACAAAGCATATGCAATCTTTGGCATTCAAGGTTACATATGACACAGGCAGCAGTTTCTGCTTGCCATCAAGTAGACAGTGATCTATAAGTCCTACCTGTCGGTTGCCTGTAAGAAATTGCTGTAGCGATAAGGCCGCCATTGTACATTAGCCATTAAGACATATTGTACTCCTTTTTCTTTTTTCATGATGTATTTTACCAAATTTGTTATTTTGTTCATTGTTACCAGTAGTCTTTGAGGTAATAATAATATATCTGGTTCATAAATATATACACATATACAGGGTGAGATTCCCGATCCAACCAGCGAAAAATCCTGTATATAATCTTCGCCTTATATTCATAAGGTTATATAATTTTCAGATGTTACTCTAACACCATTTCTAAAGGAATTGGTTCCAAACATCCATGGTTTAGGTAAGAACAATTTTCAAATTATAACATAAAAAATAACCTGGATTTCTATCGTTAGACGAGAGAAATTCAGAACTGTTCGGACACGTCTACAGTGAGATAGATGCATGACGTGCACCTAGCTTAACTAGGCATACCTACTAGAAAAAAAATCTACTATTTTTTAAAGTTGGCATACGTTAAATATAATATTGTTATCGACAACTGTTAGTTTTTTTAAAATAAAAAGTCAGGTGTTTATCATATGATTTTTTAAGGCGCCACTACGAAAACTTTAAAAAATCATCCTGCGCCCATTTAAGTAATGGCCCATTAGCAAACATAGTCCTATAATTTGTGCTAAACTATTTTTGTAGTAAATTATATCGCAATTAGTTTCTATTGATTGATTTCAGATGTGATTGCAAAGCACTTGGCTAGTATTGAAACTGACTTAAAAGAGATAAAAATTTCTCAACATGAAATCTTAACAAGATTACGATCAAATGCATACCATTACCATGCGACGAGTGACTTCCAACGGCCCCGGCGGGACGGCCCCGGTGACGGGGCCGTTGAAAAAATTTCCAACGGCCCCGGCGGGCCCGGATTTTGCGTTGACGGGGCCGTTGGAAAAATTTTCACCAACGGCCCCGGCGTGGTTTTTAAATGAGACGGATAGCATAAAAAAATTATAGCATACGTTCCGGTAGTGTTTAAAGGGGGGGGGAATTGTGTATTATTTTGTAGACCTAATATGAAATGAAATAAAAAAGAGTTTGTATGTAACAATCAGTTAATAATACGTTAATTAGTTATAAATACTATTTACGGAGCAAAAATACAACAGAGACAGTGAGATATTTAGTAGTTGACAGTTTGTTATCTTAATACTATTGTACTGTACTATTATGTAATTTGTGTCATAATATAAAACAAACATCATGTATTTTATTTTCTTATATATATGATTGGGACATGTTATAGCTACAAAAAAAATATGATTGTTGGTACCTCGTTGATATTTATTTTTTAACAACAATAAAAAGTGATTGTTACATACAAACTCTTTTTATAATTTCATTTCATATTTAAGGTCTACAAAATAATACACAATTTCCCCCCTTTAAACACTACCGGAGCGTATGCTATAATTTTTTATGCTATCCGTCCCATTTAAAAAACACGCCGGGGCCGTTGGTAATTTTTTTCCAACGGCCCCGTCAACGCAAAATCCGGGCCCGCCGGGCGGGGCCGTTGGATTTTTTTCCAACGGCCCCGTCACCGGGTCCGTCCCACCGGGGCCGTTGAAAGTCACTCCCATGCGACGATTGTGAACAATTAAACTTGTATTTCGACAGAAGAAAATGCCAGCCTTATGGTACACTATTTTATTTTATTAAGTGTCACACTGATAACGGTGGTTAAAACAGTTACCTAATATTGTATTATTTTTAACCCTAGTCGAGTTTAACAATTACAATTTAAACTGTTCATTCCAAAATATATATTTTTTCAAGGTTTTATCTTAACACCTAATCTTAAAATTTTAAAGATTGTATGAGTTAAGAAGCCACTAATTTTGACAAGTAATTAGTGGGTCTGCTACTTTAGTGTTTGTAAGTGCATTGGCCATTGTTACTCCATTACAGTAGTGTCGTTTTAATATGCGCTTTGCTAGGATATTATAATTTATCAGTTGATTGTTATTTTAATGGGATTTCATTTCATTTCATGACAGGTTACACATCTAAGCTTCGGTGGGGGTCATAAGGTTCCTGTAATAATTAGGAGGATCCTGGAAAAACTGTTCACCAACAATCTCGCGATAAACTGCAATTGGACGGGGAAAAATAACAAGACTGCATTGAAGAATTTGAAAATAATTAAAATAATACGAGGTAAATATAACATTATAAATATGAAAATTTTTAGGGCTCCATAGTCAACAAGGGACCCGTATAGTTTTGCCATGTCCATCCGTCCTTCTGCAGCTTAGCTTAGAGACAGAGAAAGATAAAATTTGGCATGGACATACTTATTAGTTACGCCAACAAAGTGGTAAAATTCACAGGAGTAGTAAAGAATTTAAAAGGAAAACTATCACAGCTAAGTATGCTTTACTAGTATACGAAATAATAATAACTCCTACATTGCGCGTGACCTGACCTGACACGCACTTGGCCGGTTTTGTTTTTATAATGTACCTCCGCTCTACAAGCTTTATCTATGGGTGTGACGGGATGCGAATCTGTGTGTGTGTATCAGAACGTAATTTCATTTTTTGTATCATCCTTTGTTTCTTTGTACCTAAACCACCCCTATTATCTGCCACATGTTTATTGCATCTTCTTTAATTTTATCGAAGTGCACTTTTTTGCAAAAATATTTTTTTTGTTATAGACGCAACGCGCGCTAACTTGATTGCTGCTAAGACAACGGATGCTGAAATAAACGAAGTTATTACGAATTGGTTTAGATTCACCAAAGATCGCCATGGAGGACGGGAAGCTCGCAGAGTTCGACTTATCAAAGCGATCCAGGAAACGAATTCTTGCTAAAAAGACTGCACAAATCATGGATGAGATAAATATTTTGAATTTTCCTAATAGAAGCCGAGATTCGCGGGTCACAATTGTAACTAATTTAGATACTAGTCCGTCTGTCGTATCTAATAATAAATCACCTTTATGTACATATGATGGACCTCTAAATAGTTCTGCTTGCAGAGCTCGTGATCCAGAAAATGTACTGTTTAATAATTCTACTCATAAACCTACCAATTCTGTCTGCGTGAACTCCAATCCAGAGAATATTAATTCATTTCTTATATCATGGTCTATCAAACATAATATAAGTCACTCTGCTCTCACTGATTTACTGAAAATGTTAAAACCACATCACCCAACTTTGTCACGAGATGCAAGAACATTACTAGAGACGCCGCGTAGTGTTAACGTCATAAACTGTGCAGGAGGCTCATACATATATTTTGGTCTCGAAAGACAGTTAAGAGAAAGAGCTTTAAAGGGCACAACTTCTAAAATGTATCCATTTCTTCAAAGAAAACTGTCACAAGCAGAGTCTTTTTTTCTTTCCGTTACTCTCAATGTTGATGGTTTGCCAATACACTCTAGTTCGACTAATTCTTTCTGGCCCATTTTGTGTATATTAGATCAATCACTTGACCAGCAGCCATTTCTTGTCGCACTATATTATGGTGAATCCAAACTTAATAATGCGGGTGATTATTTGCTAGTAAACCACAACAAAAACATAGACATGTAAATAGCTTTTTTGATTAATACTTCTATTAAACTAACATACCTAAGGTCTCCGAAGCTTCAGTGTTTTGAATAGGTGAGGAGGAAGTTGTGGGAATTTGTTTTTGACATTGATCGTAATTTTCGTCATCAGTGGTATTACTTAGTGTGGATAAACCAACTGCAGAATTTTTCTCTTGAATTTTATTAATGACATCTATTGAAGTTGTTCCAGGTGTAGATGATGGCTGTAATGTTGTTTTTGATCTATTCTTATGTTTTATTTGAGAAGTAGGTGGTGTTGGATAAAAGAAAATTATCATTATCATCTGATTTATCATCACTTGTGTCACTATCATATATTTTTCTGGACACTTTGCGTTTTCCTCTACCAGAAGTTTCAACACTATCACTGCTATCTTCAGAATCAATTTCTGCTTTTTTGGCTATTGCCCGAGCTTTGGTCAAATCATCTGAAATGAGAGTAGGTACTGTTATAAGAATTCTATTCAAAATATTTGAATCAGGAACCCTAAATGGGCGACACAGACAGCTATAATATAAATTAATATATCGCATTATACTATATAAAAATTACATTATTAAGAAACAAGTATTTCCTTTTCGGCGTTCCCTTTTGAAAACTTTATGTCGAAAATAAAGCGACTATAGTTCGTTCACATAGCATGCCTTTGGAACAAGTTACCAAGAGACTTGGTGAAAAACCAATCAACGATAATTCGAGCCAAAAAAAATATATTGAAAAAGGGGGTATTATAAAAAAAAATCCAATATATGATCAGTGTACTTTAGGTATATCTTTATCTGATTCTTGCTTTGTTACTTTCAACGGTGATATTGTCGTGGTCAAATCAATAGAATTAGAAAGTAATTTTTACAGGTTAAAATGTAACTGTTTTATAAATTAATAAAACCGATTTCTACGAAGAACCAATCCAAAGCAGCAAATTAGGTATATACAAAGTAAATAGTACAATCAAAAGAAAATATTTAGGCGTGTCTGATTTAAAAAATGTATTCTTTTGCCAAACTTCAGTGATAATGATGGTTCTTTTGTTTGTATACAATGTTGGTATACCCTTTGTCAGCTTAAAATTACATCATTAGATAGTATACACTAAAACTTACTCCTAATATTAATATGTAATTATTTTTCATTGTGTATCTTAGTTTTTCTGCTTTAATGATGAATCAATAATATTTTTATGTTAACAGAAATAAGATTTGTAGTTTACGATTGCAAGAGTACAGTGATTGAAACTATTTCTTTCAATACATATGGTGTTTATGTTTAATAATAATAATTAAAATAAATTTTTAATAATTTTCATATTGTATTATTTTCGCCACGCTGGATAATCTACCCTTAATATAATATAGCTGCTGTAACGAGTAATGTACCTTTATTTCTGTTACAGGTCTACTACGTGTTCCGTACAGAGTCTCGATGTACCTTTTATTCTGCTTAAGACCAACGTCTGTTTCTTACGAAGGCATTTGTCGGGCAGCCGTGTTGCTTGCAGTCAGGGCACGCATGCACGTCAGTAGGGCCTCTGTAAGAAACACGTAGTTGGCCCAATGTAGAATAAAAACGTAAGGCCTCTGTAAGGAACACGAAGTTAGGCCAGAGTAGAATAAAATACGTTGGGCCAGAGTAAGAAACACGTAGTTGGCCCAAAGTAGAATAAAAAACATAGGGCCACTGTAAGAAACACGTCTTTGGCCTAAAGTAGAATAAAAAACGTAGGGCACTGTAACGAACGCGTAGTTGGCCCAATGTAGAATAAAAACCATAGGGCCACTTTTAAGGAACAACGTCTTTGGCCTAAAGTAGAATAAAAAACGTAGGGCCACTGTAACGCACGCATAGTTGGCCCAATGTAGAATAAACCATAAGGCCACTGTAAGGAACACGTCTTTGGCCTAAAGTAGAATAAAACACGTAGGGCCTCTGTAAAGTACACTCAGTTGGCCCAAAAGTAAAATAAAAGGGGTTGAGCCACCGTTAGTCACACTACGGTTGGACCAATGTAGTGTACATTACTGTAATAATACTGAAGTTATAAAAACGTTGGGCCCACCGATGGCATATACGAAAGTAAGGATGACATAACTAACAATGAACCAACCGTATTGTTGGCCTTTTGTTATTTCGACGCCGTCGGCCCAACGTTGTCCAACCTCTCTTCTACGGTTGGCCTTTTGTAGGTATGACGTGGTTGGCCCAACTCGCAATAATAACGATGGGCCGATTGTTGGCAGATACGTAAGTAGGGGTGACAAAACTAACCGTAAGCCAACCGTGGGCAGCTGTTTTTTCACAAAGGGCCAACCATATGCCAACCATTTTTGTTACTAGGGTAAGTCCTGAACGGCTTAACAGATTTTGATGTGAGAGGTATTGTTAGATTCCTTGCATCTTCCGAGTGACATAGGCTATGTAAGTTGTCAGTCGTGTTTTTTATTTTTAAATAATTAAATTAGCTTGTTAATCAAACGTTTTTATTCATCTACAATAGAGAACAATGAATACAGACCATTTCCTACTAGTCAATGAGGTATTTAATAAAAAGCTTGGGTGTCGATTCTGTTAACGTTATACATATCATAATCGTGTCTTAATGTTGTTTCGATGGTAATGCTTTTTACACAGTTTTCTGATGTAAAAAAGTATTGCTATTCAAACACCAAAGACTTGATATCCAGTCCTTTGCAAACTGATTACTGAAGTGATATGAAAAGAGAAAGAGATTTAATGAGAGTTAACTTTAGAACTTCGACTTCTACTTCTTTCGACAAGGACTTCCGCGCGCAGAACCTTTAGAATAAACTAGCGCCCCGCCTCGACTTCACTCGGGAGGTACATACATAAATTGTAGCCAATGTCACTCAATAATGTAGGTAGCTTTCTATTGGTGAAAGAATTTTCAATACTTATTTCCGAAGATTACCACAATAGGCGGGGCATTTAAATTTTTTTTTACCGACAAATTCCTACAACCATGATACTTAACATTATTTTGATGTTTTTAGACATCCTTATATAAAAAAAAAGAATTTTGATGATCCGATATGAAATGGGAGGGGTAAATAAACTATACTGAATTGCTCGTAAACAAAAAAGTTTACAATAGAGATTACTGTTCACAATTAAATAATAAGACTTCATTTACCTGTAAATAAAAGTTGGCCGGTTTATAATAAGGCTTTCTAGTCATAAAATGTATTTTTAACGTTATAAATGTCAATATGGTTTTTATTTAATTACAGGAAATCGGGTTCATAAACATGAGTCGTTTTTTAAAATTAAGATTGAATAATTCACATTACGTACGAATATACAATTTCTCGACTGTAGAATTAAAAAAAAAAATTAAAAGTTAATAAAAAAAAACTGTTGTAGTCACCCTTATAAAAATTGAGGATATGGTTCATTACAATAGTATATGAGTAATATATAAAAGTCACCATTGCTGGATTTTTTGTTTTTGTACAGGTGTTTTTAAAGTATAAAAATTACAACTCATTAAAAAATCCATTTCGGATTGTTATTTATTGTTGATTTTTTAAATCAAGCTTTTATTATTCGTAAGGAAACATGTAACAAAAAATCACCCTGGTAGGATTTTTTGTTTGAGAGTTATAACAATATGAGTCTTATAATAGCGTTTAAAAAAAAACGGCGGTGGTGATTTTTTTTTTACACTTAAATTTGCAGTTGTAATATCATAATCTATGTAGTTCATAAAAATCACCATCGTAGGATTTAATGTGACCACCTCCATACAACTGAAAATTCACAGCCCCGACTACAAACAAATTACTACAAACAAACTCACAAACTTACCACTTCCTCTTTATAATATTAGTACCTATATGAAGTATGATTGGAGCTATGGGTAGGCCTTCCAACCAAGATGTAGAGCCAAAGATGATGATTAAAATAAATTCGTTTTGTTCCAAGCAATCCCTGAAATAGTAAAATCCATTGTTTCTCAGGATGTCTTCCCGCCCGCTACATCCTGGCGGTTCTGGGTTCGATCGGGATGGCCATAATCTACGGGCTGAAGGTCAACCTGTCAGTCACGATGGTCAGCATGCTGAACAATACCGCCATAAAGAGTCTCACCGGGGAGAAGACGGCGGCGGCGAGTGCCGTAGACAACAGCTCTTGTGGCGGGACTGTCTCCGCTGAGGTAAGTAGCGCCTTTTATTTGGAGTAGATATATGTGGATAAACTAAATTGAGCTTTAGGTGTTATGATTAAGAACCCAATTTTGTCCTGGATTCTATCGGGATGATCATAATCTATACTGGTAAATCTCTAGAGACTTCCTCAAAAAGAGTCTGACAGGGGAGGAAGGCACTTATGTATTGAGAATAATATCTTGCCTATTATTAATGTAGCCTGCTAGTAGCCCTAGATACTAGGGTATTTAGCATATTTGTAGTTTTCTTTTATTAATGTTGGAATCAAAGTTACTGGGCATGGATGGGCTAGTAGGTAAATATAACTCCGTTTAGATGTTTGATAAACGTCAACATATTTGTACAAGAAATTGAAGATAAGCGACGTATTTGCGAATCAGACGTTGTATATTTAGCGAGGCAACCAGGTCAACCATATAAACCCAGGATTTAGTGTTTTCGTTTTATTTCGATGCGAACTCGACGGCCATTATGTTATTTTAAGAAACCATAATAAGCACTCATTTACGGGAGCGAAATAAATGAAATAGAAATAAAAAGTTTAATTACTTATCCTGTGACTCAATTTAACCTTAAATTCGGATTCGGGGAAGAATCCTTACATTCCCTTCTCCTTTCGGGGCGAATGAGAGAACCAAGATCTTAAGTACTGCTTGTGATTCACTCCAGCTTTGGCTAAAAATCTAGCCTAGTAGATAAACCTAGATAAAACAAGTATATGCCACAATCTACCACTACCACCTAACTCAGATCTATCGGTCTCACACAAGAATGCTAATGACTTTAGAGTGTAGATCTAATCTAGATTTGAATTATAAAAGATCGCGTAACCTTCAGGAGTTCACAATACACACTACTGATATTTTTGGGTGGATTCCAAACCATTATACTTATATAATTGCGATGTGTGAAATGTCTGCACATTAAATGAATACCTCTGGGGGCCCAGCAAGCGTGTGACCTAAACTTAAATAAAACTCAATAGGAGCCAATGAAGCAAATAGTCTTCAATTGTTATGTTGTGAACTTGTGAGGAATTTGACAATATTTACGATGCATGAGCAGTCGGCGTGGTGTTTTTCGGCAATTTCAATCTAGCAATTGATTATGGATAGTCGAATTCCTAATGGTCATTCATTGGTATACATTTCCATTTTAGTGACCTATGCTTTTATTTACGTGATGCTCCTTGGTACAACCACTTTAGATTTATCTCTAAAATGTCAATAGAGGGAGGGAGGACTAATTAAGCAACTCTTAGCTCTTAAATTCAATTAGTCAAGTAAGGATAGGCTGGTTGAGGACTACTTGATCAGTGTCCCTTTATTCCAGGACGCCGAGGATGGACCTTTCGTCTGGATGCCCGAGGTCCAGGGCTTGATCTTGAGCTGTTACTTCTGGGGCTATCTGGTCTCGCAACTTCCAGGTAACGCGTAGTTGTAGTATTTCTGTATTAGCCAGGGCCAGCTTTATACCTTCTGTAATCTTCAAGGTATATAATTTTTTCCATACTCAAATTAAGTCTGTGACTATTCCCGGGCTTATTTTGAGTAAAGATAACGCACTCGACAAGTGACCCCGCTGACGATAAGGCTGGATCCGCCCTTAAGTCCTACCAGGCCCTTGATTCTACAAATTACAAACGTAAATGCGTTGCTCAAAAGTTATAAAACAGTCGTACTGAGATCCTGTCACTTTATTTTAATTTCTTTGGCCTTTGAGACACAATTGAGACACTACATCTACGTTCGTAATTAGTAGAATCGTATGACGTGGTAAGGGTGGTAAATGAGCCACAACACAGTCAAATATAAAAATAATATAATTTAAGTAAGAAATACAGGGGGTGGATTTATAAGGGCCCTACTATGCCGGTAATTCAGTTCTCCTGCAAAGAGGTACTGTCCTGGTGATGGTGGAGGTGTCCAGCACTCGGTGGTTCTGGGACGCCGGGGATCCGGGATGGTGATTCCACCAGCGGATTGTTCACCCGAGGCGTGTGATTGTGTTGAGGAGCGTAAGCCCAAATCTGGAACCCGAATTTCGGGTTTGAACGACACTCACAGATTTTATAATTACTTGTGTGCTTTACTTATCAATATTATTCAGATATTAATTATCCGGTATAATGTACTGCACTTTCTAGTTATAAGAATTTACAACGTATATCGAAGTACGAAACTGAGATGAGCTCGTAATGCGTGTGTCCGGCACTAAGTAGTCTATGCCAATGTGGACCGGTCGCCCGCGCCCGCGCATCGAGACAAAAGAACTAGAAGTCCTCACATAAAAAAATGCAGCATGTTGCAGACACAAATACGAAACCAGACATTTGCGAGTTGACCAACTTCTGTATTAAGAAGTTAACTTGTAAATATGTTTTAATGATTTGTATAGTTTATTTGTAAATAATTTAAGGTAGGTATTTCCTTTAGTGTTTTATTTAGTTATTATTTTCTTTAGATTAATTTTAGTTTTAAGTTTAGTTTTAAGTTTTGGTTTTAAGTTTTTCTTGTTTTTTAATTATTAATAACAAGTGTTTTTAGTTAATGGTTTTATTTTTACGTACATAAGAATGTGTACTACGTTACAATACCCCCTCTCGTACCCAAGGATTTTATTCCCTTTTTGAATAAAATCCGCATCTTAGAATTAAGTTTGTTTTAAATTTCATACATCGTCTATTATTCTTCTACACTCATAATATTAACATGCACACAATCACGGTAAATATTAAAATAAAAATACCATGATACTTATCATAAAAAAGTTAGACAGCAAAATCATATATACTGTAACTTAAACAAACTGTAGTTGATGCAATGATCTTATATAGGTATAATTTGTAAGAGTAGCAACGTAAAAAAAATCATCTTTTATGAGGTATTGGCTAATTTTATATCTTTTATATGCCAAGTACCTAAATCTTTGCCTGACATGTCAGCTAATTTATATACTAAAGGCGATTTCTTGGCTGTTACTCGACATTTTGAAGTACTTTTGTGCCAATTTCTTGCTAAAATACTTATCTTTGTCACTTAAAACATATGTTCTTTTCATGACAATGTCACCTACGTTAAATTCAGCTGGCTTACGCCTGAGGTTATAGTGACTAGTATTTTTGACGTGGGCCTGCCATAATTTAAATTGTACCTTATCAAAAATGTTTGACAAGCAGCCCAAATTCTCGGCATAAATGTCACGTGGTAAGAAAGTTACCTCATTGCCGATATCGTTGTCCACGTAATGTGTACCGCTAGTAACTATCTCCCTACCGAAGACTAGAAAAGAAGGAGTAAATCCAGTGGCTTCGTTCACTGAGTTATTTATTGCGAACTGAATCAGAAGGAATTTGAGTGTCCCAAGTTCTATGATCTTCACCAACGAACGCCGATATACAGGTAATTATTGTCCTATTGTAACGCTCAACTGTGTTTATCTGTGGAGTGTACTTAGGTGAAAAATATACATTCGGCACATTATATTTTTTGAAAAAGGTTTCAGTGTGAGTACTTGTGAATTGACTACCATTATCTAGAAATATTGTTTGAGGGACGCCATGTATGAGGAAAAACAGAATCTTGTAGAATTTTTCGTGATAATTTGCGAAGTGGCATTTCTTATGGGAAAGATGAGGCAGAATTTTGAAAAACAACACGTGACTACAAATATATAAGAATTTTGTTTACGGGTAACAGGTAGAGGACCCATTAGGTCTATTGAAATGGTCTGAAACGGACGCGAACATTGCTTTGGGCGACCCATCTCGCCTAAAGTATTATGATTTTGAATTTTATGAGACAAGCAAGTATCACACTTTGTTACAAAATTAACAATATCTTTGTACATACCAGGCCAGTAATAACGTAAAGCGATCCGTTTGTATGTTTTAAAAATACCAAGATGTCCGGCGGTAGGCTCGGAATGGTTTTCATAAATGACTTGCTCTCGCATCTCGGTCGGTATGACTTCTTTCCACGCAAATTCGGATTTAAGTTGACATTTTTCATTACTAAGCCGAAACAAACTATTATTTTTTATGATATAATTTGGAAAATTTTGTTGGTTGTTGAGGCAACCGTTATATATATTTTTATACCAAGAATCTGAAGTGGTGTTAAAAACATTTGATGTGCTGATGGCACTTACAGGAATGGCTCTAGAGAGAGCATCTGGAATGACGTTGTCCGAGCCACGACGGTGTTTGATTTCGAAATCAAAGGATGATAAACGCACGCCCCAGCGAGCCAGTCTTCCCGTGGGATTGTTCAGGGACAGAAACCATTTAAGGGCACTATGGTCAGTATACACCGTGAACTGTTTACCGTTCTCCAAATAGCACCTCCAATGCTCCAAGGCAGCAATCACAGCTAAAGTTTCGCGCTCAGTTATGCTATAATTTCGTTCAGGAGCTGAAAGTGATCTGCTCATGTAAGCAATGGGGTGTTCTTTGGAGTCTATGGTTTGGGTCAGCATCGCACCTATACCATAGTTGCTAGCATCTGTGTGTACCTCAAACGGAAGGTTGTAATCAGGACAAGATAAGACTGGTGCTGAAACTAGGCATTCCTTTAATTTCAAAAACGCAGTTTCTGCTTCATTTGTCCACTCGAAGGGAGAGGCATTCTTTTTATTTGAAGTTAATTTGTTTAATGGGGCTGCAATCGTACTAAAATTTGGTACAAACCTACGATACCATGTGGCGGTGCCTAGGAACCGTTTAACGTCCTTTGATGAAGGTGTAGGGTACTGAAGTATGGCTTGCACCTTTTCAGGATCAGTTCTGAGGCCACCACTGTCCACGACATAACCAAGATATTTGAGTTTATCACGGAAGAAAACAGCATTTATCCTGGTTAATAGTGAGATTGGCGTGTTTTAATTTCTCCAGAACGCGAAGAAGCAAAGAAACGTGGCTGTTAAAGTCAGTAGACACAATAATGACGTCATCCAAATATGCGAATACTTTTGGTCGAACTCACTGAAAAGTAAATCAACAAGACGCTGCTGGGTAGCCGGTGCATTTGTCAGGCCGAAGGCGGTACGTTTAAATCTGAAGGTTCCCCTACCAGGTACATAAAGGCTGTCTTGTCTCTGTCATCAGCATGAATATTAATCTGCCAGAATGCCTTAGACAGGTCGATGCTAGACAGGTATTTCGCATCCCGAAGGTTGTCTAAGATCTCAGAGACGTAGGGTAAAATTGTAAGCGTCCTTCTCTTTGTCACTGAATTTAATTTCCGGCTATCCAAACAAAATCGAGGCTCGCCGTTCTTCTTGGTCACAATCAATACTGGTGAAGACCATGCGCTTTCACAGGGTTCAATCACATCGAGCGCCAACATTTCATCTACCTGTTGAACGAGAATACGCTGTTTTTCAGGTGACATGCGGTAGTAGCGTTGACGGATCGGTTGAGTGTCACCAGTATCGATACGATGAGTGATCAGAGTGGTATTGCCAAGACCTTTTACTTTAGAAGAAATCTCTTCAAACTGACGAATGACATTATCAGCCACTATCTTTTCAGTGTCATCGAGAGTTTCATAATTTTGCAAGTAATTATTGTTATTGACACAGGCAATATTGTTTTGACTAGGGCCAATGGAAATTGAATTTAAATAATTTGGACATATTTGAAATTTACGCCAAAAGTCGATTCCGAGTATGAGGTTATTTTTAATTTCAGGGACTGCTAAGGCCTTAATGATATGAAATTGATTTTCAAAATGAATAGGGAGATTCATAGAACCAATTGTATTTATTTTTTGGCCACCAACGGCTATAACAAAAGGAGGGTTTGAAGTGCTACTTTCAAGTTGAAGGCCTTGTTGAAGAAGGCTATGATGAGCATTATTACCTACCACAGTTACAGCAGAACCTGAATCTAGTAATCCTGAAAATGACAAGTTCATTTTACAGTAACAGAAACATAAGGTCTCAAATCGTTATCTGGTTTGCGAGAAAGAACTGAAGCAACTTTATAAATTTTAAAGAAATTAGATATAGTTTTTAACCAGTTTTGCCAATCTTCTTTATCGAAGTTGCTATTGCCGCAGTTCTGACTAATTAGTTTTTTGGAATTGTTTTTGAATTATCCTTATTTTGGCTACAATCAGGACAATCTGGAGTCTTAACGTCCTTTTTGCCACAAACAAAGCAAAAAAATATTGGTTTTGTCTGCTGTACATTGACGCAGGCCATGAGTATCAGTACGGCACCTTGGGCAATAACGACGCTTTGGTGCTGAAATAGCTGCTAAATATTTTTGATTAGGATTATTGTATTTATTATTGTTTTCGTTTTGTTTACTGTAGCTCTGTGAATTATTGTTTTTATTAAAATTATTGTTATGATGGAAATTATTGTTTTTACTAAAATTATTGTTATTATTAAATTTATTATAAGGTTTGGGTTTGGAATAAGCGAATTCAGGTGCCAATGTATCTGATGAAGGGCCTGGTGGTTCACGAAAATGTGAGAGACGCGCTTGAACCCTTTCGAAGTTAACACACAAGGATTTCAATTCGTCAATGGATTTAATTTCCGGAACTGAAGCTAATATATTTGAATAGCAGGGACGGATATTATGTAAGATGATTTCTAGTTTATCTTCTTCTGAAGGAATTTTCGACAACCGTGAAAATAACCCAGTCATGATAGACAAATATATGGTTATGTTTTCCGTCTCACCCTGAGTTCTAGAGCGGATTTCAGATAAAAGTCTATAGTCATAGTCAGACTTATCAAAATCTTTTTTAAGTCTATTTAAGAGGCAGTTCCAGTCGGAAATGAGATCCTTGTTGCTTCGAAACCAATGAAGTGCATTGCCAGTGAATATTTCGGTTGCATGTGATAATAATTTTTCATCTGACATATTCCTAGCCTCTTTAAATTCCTTTGCCCTTTGGATGAAGGAGCGAACGCAAGAACTACCATCAAATTTTAGTTTACCAATATCTTGTGAGCTACGATCGCAAGTGACAGACACATTTATTGGACTTGAAGAAGGTAAACTCTCACTAACAGTAGATGAGCCGGCTAGAGGGTCGACTAGATTTTTATCTTTGAGAGAGTTAAACCTATTTAAATATTTTTTGAAGTGGTCAACGCAAGTGTCGTAGACTGCTGCAACATCTTCAGTACGAGCAATTCTGTTAAGGCGATGATACAAATGATGTAACAGGTTTTGTATTCTTAAAAGAGTAGTACGGTCAACATCAGTTTCGAGACTCGTTTTAATTTTAGTTAAAACATTTGAAACGCCTTTAAGATCATCTTCTAAACTTAACGGTGAATCTAAAATATCGTCAGAAGGAAAAAGCGGAGCTAATTTAACAATCTGCTTGCGAAGTTCTTGTACAGTAGCTGCAGGAGTTGTACCTCTAATATCCACTTCATATTCAAGCTCAGATTTTTGTAAAGACAAAAATTTAATTGGATAAGCCATGATTTCAGAACCAAAATTTTGTAAGTAGCGAACTAAAAAGAGCTAGCTAAAAAGAAAGAAATAAAAAAATACTCTGTTCTTTACAAAATAAATAAATGAGTTTAATAACGTTTTGGTTGAAATGGGTTAAGATTTAGAAGTTAGAAAGACAAAAATTTACAGGAGAAGAAATAGGAAAAGAAAAAAAATAGCACAAGCACAGAACTAAAAAGAACAAAAAATAAATACGCAAAAAAAAATTTTGCAACTAATGTGTAACTTTACAATACAGAACAGAAAAAAAACCAGAACTAGACACTTTGAAAAAAGTCCAAATTACTTACTGCAACATAGAATTTACAATATTTTGCGTCGAAGGTAAGTTGATTTCTAGGTACGACAATACAATTAAAGACAAATTTAATAAATGCTACTTGCCAAAGATATTAAATTGAGAAAATGTTACACCTTAGTTGCTAGCAACCAAAAAAACATAAAAACGTTTCACAAAACCAAAAATAAAACAAGCACACAGACATGCAAAATTACAAGAAAACAGAATTCCGGGCACAGAAAAGCAAGAGAAAATTAGAAAAAGAACACTTGGGCGCCAGTATGACGTGGTAAGGGTGGTAAATGAGCCACAACACAGTCAAATATAAAAATAATATAATTTAAGTAAGAAATACAGGGGGTGGATTTATAAGGGCCCTACTATGCCGGTAATTCAGTTCTCCTGCAAAGAGGTACTGTCCTGGTGATGGTGGAGGTGTCCAGCACTCGGTGGTTCTGGGACGCCGGGGATCCGGGATGGTGATTCCACCAGCGGATTGTTCACCCGAGGCGTGTGATTGTGTTGAGGAGCGTAAGCCCAAATCTGGAACCCGAATTTCGGGTTTGAACGACACTCACAGATTTTATAATTACTTGTGTGCTTTACTTATCAATATTATTCAGATATTAATTATCCGGTATAATGTACTGCACTTTCTAGTTATAAGAATTTACAACGTATATCGAAGTACGAAACTGAGATGAGCTCGTAATGCGTGTGTCCGGCACTAAGTAGTCTATGCCAATGTGGACCGGTCGCCCGCGCCCGCGCATCGAGACAAAAGAACTAGAAGTCCTCACATAAAAAAATGCAGCATGTTGCAGACACAAATACGAAACCAGACATTTGCGAGTTGACCAACTTCTGTATTAAGAAGTTAACTTGTAAATATGTTTTAATGATTTGTATAGTTTATTTGTAAATAATTTAAGGTAGGTATTTCCTTTAGTGTTTTATTTAGTTATTATTTTCTTTAGATTAATTTTAGTTTTAAGTTTAGTTTTAAGTTTTGGTTTTAAGTTTTTCTTGTTTTTTAATTATTAATAACAAGTGTTTTTAGTTAATGGTTTTATTTTTCCGTACATAAGAATGTGTACTACGTTACAATCGGCCCCCGGAGAGAAATCATACTATAGTGGTTGTACGGCTGATGTATAATGCAGGTATGCTGCATCGCCTTTAGCTCCTGATGTCCCAAAAGTCCCATTACAAATTCATCAGTAAGGATTTTGCCATCACAAAAATGTTATTCTTAGACATCACGGTTTATCTAATGAATTCCCCGATTAATACGACTGTTCATATGGATCTATTCTTGGATATTTATGTTTAGACGTTATTCAGTCAATGTCGAGTCAAAATTAAATCGGCCACTGACTCCTCATTATTTGATAATATGCAGTAGGTATCTAAATATGTAGTTTTATTTATAAATCCTAGCAGACACGGTCACTCTACGGTGACTGAGAATAGAGATATACCTACAACAGGACACTTTTTATGACATTTGCTAAAGCTCTCTTCCACACTACCTAATTTAAGCATTTGTATATCATTTGATCGAATTTGTCAGTCAAAATTGATAGACAGTCAGATCTTGGGTATTATGCCATTACCCTTACGCCATGCTTACGCCGTAAGGCATACTAATGAACCACAATGTAGATTGTAGAGTCTAGTAGGAACAAAGCCTCTAGGCTCATGGGACGCAACAAACGGACTACATTAAAACCAAGAAGTACAATAGCGAGTTTCTTGATGACGTAATGAACACCTGGCGCTTCCAAACATCTATTCCTTCTAAGGGCTCGTGTAGTCGTGTATTAGATTAGATAAATACCAAAAGGTACTCTGTGATAAATACCGAAAGCAGATTACCGTCGTTGTTAGGTACGAGTATACTAGCGGATTCACGATGAAAAATAGAATGAAATAATGAATTTCAACAAAAGTATGTACAGTAGAGCTAGTACTGTAGGTGTATCGTGTTTGTGAGTGAATACGGCACTTTATTCTATTAAATTATGAGGCGAATCAATGCTAAGCGTCCATTATCTTATCATCCACTGCACCCTCTCACACACACTACTTACATACATTCCACACAAAGAGAGGTTCACTTTACACTATCGCATATTTTGTATTGGAGCTTATTATTCAATTAGGTATTATAATTATAATTTTATTCGTAATGTTACTTGGTTGCTTGGTTGTAATTTTCGGAGGAAGGAGCACTGTTACCTGAAAAACAGGTTTTATACCTAGTTCAGGCACAGATGCAAATATTGATTTGTAAAAATGTAACTTTTTGGTCAATAAAGAATTTATTATTATTATTATCCAGGTTCACCTAAAACGTAGTGATTTTTTCTCTCTGGTTTCACCCACCGGCAGAGGGTACCTAAACAAACAAGCATTTGATTGAGTGGATGAGAGAAAACAGCCGCATTCATATTGACCATACAAAATTATGTATGCCTACATTGATCACCAAAACCTAGTCATTAAATACCTATTAGTCAAAATATTTTTTACCAGGTGCCCGCATCGCGGAGCTGTTCTCAGCAAAATGGGTGATGTTCTTCAGTGTTGCCATCAACGTGCTGGGAACCCTGTTGACCCCAGTCATGGCCGAGACTCACTACGCGGGCGTCATCGTCATGAGAGTCGCCGAAGGCTTTGGAGGGGTATGTATAAATCAACATTGTAAGTGGACTTGAATTATACTATAGGATTCCTCTAAATCAATCAAGTGGTCACATTAACACACTGATCACAATTTCTGATGATACACTTTGAATCTCGAATGCTACTGTTCAAGAAGTTGCAGCATTAGCCCTATATCCTACGTTAATATTATAAATAAATGCAAAAGTGAGTTTGTTTGTTACCCCTTCACGCTTTATCTACTAAACCAATCTTCCTGAAACGCATGCATAGTAAGGAGTACCTACTGAGAAGGATATAGTGTACTTTTTGTCCCAAATTTCGCACGGGAGCAGGGCCCCGGGGTGCTACTGCTAGTTGATTATACAAGAAAAGGTAGCGCTTAGTTGAGCCACGCGGACTCGACCAATCCTGTATTAAACGAATGATTGATTGGTTCCCAGGGTGTAACATTCCCGGCTATGCACGTGCTGCTTTCTAAATGGGCCCCGCCAGCCGAACGCAGCGTGATGTCCGCGCTGGTGTACGCTGGGACTTCTCTGGGGACTGTTATCTCCATCCTCATGGCTGGGATCCTGGCTGCTAAAGTTGGTGAGTCTTAGCAGATCTGACCAAATAGTTCAATAAATTCACTGGTCCTTGCCCTAGATTACGTTACTATTAGATTTGCTTTTAGTCTTCGACTAGATTACTATCCGGCTCGAAGGATCATAAAGATGTGCTTACGGTCTATTTCAAAACCGCAACATCTTGGGTTTAACAACAACAATTGATTGTTGATTGACACTATTGATTAATTGATTGATGACACTTTTACGGATGACTGGACCGGACAGAGACGACGACGATAAGCTGACAATCACCAGCCCACGGTATTATAGTATCATTATACTGCATGTTTGGTAGAAAGTAAGGTTTTGCAGTATAATTTAATAGCTTTACGCAAGCTAGTAAGGAATAAAACGTGATACTTTCACCATAGGTTGGGAAAGCGTGTTCTACGTGATGGGGGGTCTGTCCGTCATCTGGCTGTTGCTGTGGACGGTGCTGTTGCGGGACTCGCCGCAGCAGCTGCCGCTCATCAGCGCGGAGGAGCGGGAGATGATCGTCACCTCGCTAGGGGCAGCACCAGCGACCACTCCGACCATAAGGTGCATTTAAGCAAGCATGGACAAAAAAATACCCATGCCAGTGATCGAATCATACTCGCAGACATATTCAAACAGGAAAATTAGAAGTGATGTCAAATTTATAATAGTAAATTTTATCGTTTTCAGAAACTGCCAATCCCCTGGAAGGCGGTGCTGACCTCCCCCCATTCCTGGCCATCCTGGTGTCTCACGTGTGCTCCAACTGGGGCTGGTACATGCTGCTCATCGAGCTGCCCTTCTACATGAAGCAAGTCCTCAAGTTCAACGTCGCTGAGGTGGGTTCAAATGTTTCTGAACCTTATCTTCGAAACTAGGTAGATTTTCCAATCCCCTGAAAGGCGGTGTTGACCTCCCCCCATTCCTGGCTATCCTGGTGTCCCGCGTGTGCTCCAACCGGGGCTGGTACATCACCAAGCTGCCCTTCTACATCAAGTAAGTCCTCAAGTTCAACAGGGTTTCTGAACCTTTACTCCTGGAAGATTACACATGCTGTCGTACTCATGAACTATATTAAATATGTTCAAGTCTTTTTGTCGACCTAATTCTCCGTGTGCTAGTGCAGCCGACTGGCGTGATGACATCAATTGACATCACAGTAACTAATATTCCCTTTTGAATATTATTTACGTTTAGGTAAAAAAATGTTCTCTGATTTATGTTTCAGAACGCTTCAGCGACAGCTCTTCCATTCCTGTCGCTGTGGTTGTTCAGTATGGCGCTCAGCAAGACCTTCGACTGGCTACGAGGCAAAGGCTTGATCACCACCACCACGGCCAGGAAAATTGGCACTTTGTTCGGTTAGTTTATCACCAAATTCTCAGTCTTCTGGTATCCCACCTGAAACCACTGCGACTCAATTTTTGCGACATTTTTCGAATTTTTAACTACCTTCAAAGCCCCCGTGGATGATAGTAAGTAGTAAACTCATCATTGATGAAATACTACTTATTACTGCAAGTATCATATCACATTGTACACTCGAAAACAAAAAGATTATCGTCTTCTTTAGTCGATTCTGGAAACGTTAGACAAACCGTTGCCCAGTAGATGTATGAGCGACATAACTTTTGACCGAGACACTCCCGATTGACCAACATAACAAGTTCACTATTGGTTTCAGCTAATTCCGTCATAGATTTATACGTATAGGTCTTGGCTTAGGAAACTAGCAATTACCTTTCAAAAACGTCATTTTACATCATCTTTCAGCATCAGTGGTGCCAGCCCTAGCTTTACTAGCGCTGTGCTTTATCGGCTGCAACCGCGGCGCGGCGGTGGCCATCACCGCAATAGGAATCACCGCCATCGGCGGCATGTTCTGCGGCTTCCTCTCCAACCATATCGACATCGCGCCTAACTTCGCTGGTAACTATATTGTTTACTAGCGGCTTCGCCCGCGTGAATTTCCCACGAGAACAGTGCTTTACCCAGGATGAAAAGTCACTATGTCCTTCTCAGTACGTCCGACTATGTGTATCAGGAAGATTGGTTCAGTAGATAAAACGTGAAGAGGGGTAACAAACAAATAAAAGCTCACTTTTGCATTTATAATATTAACCAATGGCGTAGCATATTTATCTGTTAGGGCAAGAAACTGACGATGAAATAAAAAGGTCATCGTCCCAGTGGTTGATGACCAATGACGGGGTGCCCTTTCCGCTCACCTCAGGGTCCACCCAATTGTTACGCCACTGGTTAGAGGCCCTTGTAGCCCCTTAAGGCAGTAGCTACTAAGGTGACATATAATCTCGATGTAAAAATTCTCCTGATTCTACGATACGATCCTGTCTTTGTAGTGAATGAGCATTACACCTCGAACTCACTATTAATTGACCGAATTTCAAGACTGGCCGATTTTGCTTTTGTCGGGACGTGTGTTTGTTCCGGGCTAGAGATCGCTTTTCCGAACGCATCCTTACGATACTTGGCACACATATTCCTTGATTTGTATAGATGCACTTCTGGTTGTAGTGATATGAAAATCTTATTGTAGGTACCCTCATGGCGCTGACCAACAGCGTGGCCACGATTCCGGGCATCGTCGTGCCTATCTTCGTCAACCATCTTACTCATGGAAATGTAAGCAATTTTTATTTTCAGATTAGGGATTTTTCAAGTTTATTTGGATAATTTATTTATCACACTTCACACTAATATTATAAACAGGAAGTGTTCGTAAGTTTGTTTGTAGGGGATCTTCGGAACTGCTGAACAGATTTCAAAAATTCTTTCACCAACAGAAAGCTACATTATACCTGAGTGACATAGGCTACAATTTATGTATGTACCTCTCGAGCGAAGCCGGGGGCGTACGCAGCGAAGCGTAATTATGAAAAAAAGTATTACAATTGTCAATTTCCCATACCTATTTGTTATGATAAAAATAAGAAAAATATTCTTACCGTTTCGCAAGTTCTTATAACTTCTTCACAAAACAAAATATTTCATTTTTTTTTCTTTCATTTTTGCCTTGGATTAACCAGGGATACGACGCATCGACATTCATATTAGTCAAAAAAATACAGATAATGCTAAGAAATTACATCAATAATTAATAAAAAAATAATTATTTTTATCATTTCTTCAGGATTTTCGATTTTCAAGCCAATTTTAATGATCTTCCAGCAAACGATATCAGCGTGGCGCATAATATTCTTCGTCACAATCGGTCTCTACGTGGTCGAGATCCTCGCTTACACAATCTTCGGCTCCGGAGAGGAACAACCCTGGAACAGGGTCCCTGATGATAAACAGGATAAGGCCGAGAGCAAACCGCTTAATGAAGATGCCAAGGATGTTTAGAGCTTTATTTTGAACGCTAAGACAAGGTGGTAAGGTTCAAAATATTTGATTGAAACATATTTTTTTGTCCTAGTTATAAGAGTGTCTATTCTTGAAATGCTATTGATTTTTTTGAATCATGCATTGTTTTGATGATTATGCATTTTCTATGGTATTTTTTTACTATATTAGATATTTCGTTTTTTTTGTTGCATTTGTAAGATCAATTTTTCTAAGTATTTTATTAGATGTAAGATGCATAGGATAAAAAAATACGTACTTATTTTTCAAGTTATTTCGACATTATTATAAATCCATATATATTTTATACTTAATGTACTTATACTATTTAACAGCACGAATAATGCACTTTTTACACGACTGATCAAAAAAGGAGTGTTATGTTTTCAGGGTTCATGTATGTATGTAAGTTTCTTTATTCCACCATAACTTCTGAACGGCTTAACAGATTTTGAAGTCAGAGGTATTTTTAGATTCCTTGCATTTCTCCAAGTGACAAAGGCTATGTGAGTTGTCAGTCGTGTTTTTTATTTTTTAATAATTAGCTTGTTTTATTTATTTATTTATACATTGATGTATAAGCTAAGGCACATTTTATACGAATTATTTTTGTCAGTGTTAAGACTATACATACTTTGATATCAAAATATTTTTTTAACATATCGTAGTCAAAGAGAGTCGCCGATTGTGCCATTACTACACTGCTTATATTTTTTTAAGATTTACTTTTTATATTAAGATATTATGACCCTTTATTATAAGTCCTTTTTGTATTTTCTAAAGTATTATAGTCGCATTAGACAATTTAAATTATGATGTAGTCTGGAAAATTCTAATAACCTAACTAATATTATAAATGCGAAAGTGTGTTTGTTTGTAACCTCTTCACGCTTTATCTATTGAACCAATCTTCCTGAAATTTCGCATACACATAGCTGGAAGTACGGAGAAGGACATCGGGTACCTTTCATCCCGGGAAAAAGCACTGTTCCCGTAGGAAATTCATGTGGGCGAAAGCTAGTAAGTAATATTTGTACTAGTGTTGTTGCACCGATACTATCGAAATTAACAATACTATCGATAGTGTCAAACTATTGGTACTGTCGATGGTATCTATGCAACAACACTGATTTGTACCCTGCTGCAATATCTTTGCCATCTTACCAATGTTGACCATTAGTAACTCATAGTCAAGAAATCGAAGTTAAGTTATTTTAAGTTATTTTTTTACACCCCATTTCGAAAATTATTGTCATTCGTAGAAATACAGTGCGACACAATAAAGACAATAAGTATAGTGGTTTTAAATACAAGTCTATACTTAAATTATCTTCGTATATTTTGGTAACTAAACTTACTACCTAACAAATTACAAGTTTTTTTTTTTTATAATTGGACAAGGGAAGAATTATTTTTCCACTTTCGTAAATCAAAATATTTCCATTATTGTAACCAACAATATAGTTACAAGAAAAGATTTTTTTCGCTATTTGGTAACTAGTTGCGAAAGAAAAATTGTTTTTCCACTTGTTTAGATCAAAATATACCTTTTAATTTTTATATTGCCTTGGAAGAACATTTTTGCAATCTATCTCTACTCTTTTGTGTCGCACTGTACATGTGGATTTAATGAACTTTTAGATTGTCAATTTGATATAGCTTTTGTATGTTTTTACTGAGGCAGTAGTTCGATATAGTATGCCAAAGACATGTGTTATGTGTACTTATTAAAAGACTATATTAAAACTATACATGTCAGCAACAATGGTTTTATTTTTATGTACATATTTACAACTTCAAGAAAATCTTACACAAAAATATAAAAAAATGAAAACAAATTGCCTTGTTCAAACTATAGACAATTTTTTTAATAGATATTGCGCCAAAAAGCCTGACTTTTTAACACATTCTATTAACACTTTCGTTCATGGTAAATCATACGACAATACAAGTGTCGTAAGTAAAATAAAATAATTTAACAAAAATCAAAATATTACCCACATATTAACCCAAGCAATAAATACTGCGTGTACTTTTATTTGCTTTTTCTTTTTTATTTTTGTCAAGAAATAAATGGAGTTTCGGTGGTAACTATATTCCCATCAAATATTGAACCTTATACATTGGTGATAAGATTTAAAACCAATGAATTTGAACATACTTATTGCCATGTAAACTTAGATTAACGATACAAAAGAACAAGATACACACACCCTAATTAATGTCGATACAAAAACGTCCAAACGTGGTTGTATGAGAGTACAGATAAAATAACGTAAGAAAGTCACTTAAATTTAGATCTTATTCAGCATGCACAAGGTCCAAACTAGAGTGGCAAATGAACTTTGACAGATCAGGGTTTTGCCTCGGACACTTTTTGAGTGGGACTGGCAGTATATTTGTTTATGATACGTTTATTTCATAAAGCTAAGATTTTGGATGTTTCTCTATGGTTTATTTACGTTCACTTGACCCGGACAAGCCTAGCGATGTAAGAAGGCCCGAAGTTAGCGGCCGCGGATGGTGTTACCAGCTGCCCATACTGAGGGGCGGAGTCCCCGGTACATAGGTGTAGTGTGCTGCTCAGCCCTGAGAACGCTGGGGTCAGGTCCCTGCGGATAATGGTTTTTACTAAGCCAGTAGGTAAGTGAAACATACGAAATACATTAATCTTCATCTTATCAAGTGTGTTATTACAAACACTGGTGTCAGATTTTATTCAAGTCGCTTAAAGGCATCTGATATGACTTTTATGACTACCGCCAACAAGTGGCAGTAGCCGTATACAGTATACACACATGTCGCAGTCGGGATTGCATAATCCACCGTATTACATTACATGGCTAGCCGGTTTACGAAACAGCGCCGTTTTATAATACGGCGGTTCAACGATTAGACGGATTGTCACTGCGATACGTTCTCCTTAATATGGCGGCCCATTTTAAGCCGCATCGTGCTACTAAGTACATATTTAGGAATTTAGGGGTGACCATACTTACAAAATAAAAACTATAGTTTAAATGAAAATCTATTTTAATAAGTATAATGCTAAACAGATTTTCTTTTGCGATATTCTTTTATCAAGAATTATTATCATAGTTTATACGCCATCGTCGCTGCTACGTCAGTCAGCGCCACGAGTGTTAAAAAATCGGAACTAAAAAACTGTCAAAGTGGCGGCTAATGACCCGCTATATTACATTACGGCTAGCCGCGTTGAAGAACGCATGGTGCCGAATTCATTCAGCCACATTCAATCCGACTAATTGTTGAACTGCCGTATTACAAAAACGGCGCTGTTGTGTAAAACGGCTAGCCTTAGCTCATGTACGCATACGGCGGATTATACAATCCGACTGCAACATTCACACTAGTTAACTAAACAGTCAGCTAATGTGCAGGTTTCCTCACGATGTTTATAAATTATTGTGTTTGAATAAATAATGCCCTGAAGTGGATTTTTTTGACAGCGACGAGCTCGCAGGGTGCCTAGACTATAGTAATAATTCCCAGTGTCGATCGGGCGCGCACATCCTGGCAGTGTATTCACATGTGCACGGGTACGACGGAGCTGTACTCGAAGGCCAGCTTGAGTGCGAGGTGCACGGATAACTTTCCTCATTTTTTGGCCGCACACGTCCAGGGGGCCGATTCCTACTAATTACAAACGTAGATGTCAAGTGTCAAATTGTGTCTCAAGAGTTAAAGAAATTAAAAATTAAGTGACAAGATGTCTGTAAGACTTCTATGTTTTATTACAATTTCTTTTGGCTTTTGAGACACAACTGAGGCTAAGGAGGATCTACGTTTTGTAATTTGTAGAATAAAAGGGCCTGGTGTACTCACTTGAGCACAGCTACGACGGAGCCGTGCTCGGAAGGCCATCATGAGCGCAAGGTGCATTGCATGGGTAACAATTTCCAGGGTCTATCTACCTGTAACACACCCAGGTGTACTCACTTGAGCACAGCTACAACGGAGGCTTGCTCGAAGACAATCTTGAGTGCGACCATCGTTCTGTACGTGGCTCAGCGAGCATGTGGAATAGACCACCTGTAACACTTCCCAGGATAATCTACCCCGCACACCCTTGGTGTACTCACTTGGAGCACAGCTACAACGGAGGCTTGCTCTCGAAGACAATCTTGGAGTGCGACCATCGTTCTGTACGTGGCTCAGCGAGCATGTGGAATAGACCACCTGTAACACTTCCCAGGATACATCTACCCCGCACACCCTGGTGTACTCCACTTGAGCACAGCTACAACGGAAGCTTGTTCAGCTAGGCCATCTTGAGTGCGAGATGTACGGGCCCATCGTTCTGTACGGGGCTCAGCGAGCATGTGGAGTATACTACATTGCGCCGCCCACGGCGCACCAATCGTCAGTGCGTTGCTGTAAAAATACGTACGAAAATCGATAAGACCTAGCGAAAGTTACCACCTTTACTACTCTCTGTTTGGTCTAATGATTGACTGTTAGAAAATGCCATATAGCCTTAAGTCCACTATTTGTACATATTTTTTGGTCATGCGAGCAGGACTTGAACTCCCGCGACCAGGTCTTTATAAGCACCTTGCTCTTCCAACTGAGCTATCGCATTCCAATCCTGCACATCGAAAATCTTCACCATATCCAATTTCTTTTAAAACGCATTAGGCATGCGTTCACCTAACATGTATGGGTGCATATGACACATATGCGTCACCTAACACATACGGCTTTACGAGTAAGCTTGGTCGCGGGTTCACGTCCTGCTCGCATGGAATTTTTTCTCCATATCTAATTTATACATGAGAGTGCTTTAGTAGTACTAACTTGCATCTGAGATGCACAAAAATCCAAAATAAGAAGTAAATTTTAAATTAATAAATAGATAAACGTTTTAAGCAGCACTGCCGAAACGCGGCGCTGTTGCAGCCTCAGCGAACCCTCAGATATCCTGCATGCGCATCAGCCAATAGCGGATGGGTTTGTTAATATGGTGCGCTATGATTGGCAGAAAAACATTCACGTCATGCATCATGACATTAAAAATTTGATATCGATGTAACTTATAAAAAGTGGTCGTACGTGGTCGTGTGAAGAATATAACTCATCAATGGTCTGAGAATAAATCTTTATTATTTACTAGGCTTTTGACCGCGGCTTTGCGGGGTGAATTTGTCACGGGAACAGTTCTTTTTCCCTTTGCCCTTCTCAGTACTTTCAACTATGTGTATGGGAAATTTCAGGAAGACTGGTTCAATAGATAAAGCATGAAAAATAACAAAAAAAACCGGCCAAGTGCGTGTCGGACCACGCATAAAGTAGGGTTCCGGTAGTCATTTTTATTTTAAAGTATATATTTTTATTTTTATTTATAATTTCAAAAATATTCATCACAGGATACCCGAAACAATTTTAAAAAAGTTTCCGCGCCTGTATCTTTACGTGAGTGATTTGAAGTTTATAGGTCCAAGACTTTAGAAATTACAGGGGGGGGGGGGGGACAACGTGTTAACGACTTTGGCGGGCTATGAATATATAAAAATGGTAAAGCTGATAAAAAAGTGTTGTATGGAAACCCTTCTACCTTTATTTCTTTTTTACATAGTCCTTTTCAACGAGACCCCACACAAGGGGTGCACTAAAAATATTATTCACCCCCCCCTTTTTACATGTATGGGGAGGTACCCTAAAAAAGGTAAATTTAAATTTTTTTTTTGTTTTTTTTAAAATGCACACAAGGGGGTGCACTCAAAAATATTATTCACCCCCCTTTACATGTATGGGGGAGTGTACCTTTAAAAAAGGTAAATTTAAATTTTTTTTTTTGTTTTTTTTAAAATGAGATCTATAGGTATACAGTGAAGTATCCTCGAACCAAGTTACATGCAAATCAGTCCATAAACGTAGAAGATATTCTGCTGTGACAGACTAGGACGGACGGACGGGACTGAACGATCTTATAAGGGTTGTTCCTTGTCGGACTACGGAACTCCTAATAAAAAAACACTTTCGCATTTATAAATATTAGTTAGGATTAGGATAACTTGGAACAGCACATATTAGGTACTTTATATCTCGAAATGTCTACAGTGAGCGATTCCCCGGGGCGCAGCTAGTACACAGTATCTGATGATTTATTAGAAATTTAAGTGAGATTGACCTCAATCTTGCCTAATGGGAAGCAAAGATGAGGTCTAGAGTGGTACACGCAAACTCAAAATATAAATATGGTGGTACTATAGAGGTCCTTTCCGAATAGTTAGACGAATATCTAGGGTTAATTATTTAATAAAAAAGGTTAGGGTAGTAATAGGTATAGGGACATAGTTCATGTAAATAGATTAAAACCTTTTTTATTTGCGAATATGATTATTTATGTTTATTTTCACAGAAGAGTTTTAATACTAGTATCCTATGTCTGTGGTTAATATTTGTGTACTTTAAATAAATTCTCTTTTTCATGTTTCTTCTCGGGGACCGGAGGCGGTCCATAAGCAGATGAAGTTGTAAACGGAGGAAGAGATTCCAATGAAAAGTGTTAGTCCGTTTACTGTTGGAGCTCTAGGGTGATTGTGTCTCGCGTCATTTTTGAGAATCTTATTTATTAGAACGTGCATAGATGAGATAAGTCATAGCAAGTGTGTCTGATTTGGGCACATATAATTAAATGTTTTCTCTAAATGCTGGATTCAAGTTAAGGTTATGAAATTAGTATTTTCACCCATAGAGATAGCTAAATAATATCCATCTCTTCCTCTGTCGTATTACGTATGATGACGTGTTACTACACTGTAAGGGCTTTTGATGCTATTCAGTTATATTGTAATTGCCCAATTAATCCCTTCAGGAAGGATATTAAGTTTTGTTAATGTCGTTGTGTAGTAGACAGTCTTGGTTCTTTTGCGGTTTTGTTCCAAGAAAGTTTGAAACTGAAATACTTATTGATTGAGTTAATATTTTTGGATTTGCATATTTAAACTCTGAGACCAGTTTCCAACTATCCCAGAGTATGGGACTGTTTTGTAGTTAGTCAGTTCTGCACTAGGTAGGTAGTTAGAAGTTACCACTGATGTTGTATCCAGGTTGCTGACCTAGGATCCAACTTCCAGGGGCGTAGCTGGATGTAGAGGTTTGATGTTTCTATCTCTGGCCACTTTGGCATTCGATCAATATTTTTGAATGATTTAAAATATTTAGGAAGAAGTTTGATAGAAAAAGAATTGAAGGGTCTTCTACGGATGAAACATCAAGTCACGAGATAATTTGTAATTTCTAAAAGAAGTATTAAATAAAAAACGATTTCCCAAGTACCGAATACAATTTAAATCAACGACGAACGAACCCCCGTCGTCACAGTACACACATACATACTTTGCCTTGAAAACCCCTAAATTATGCCTTGACTTGACTTATGGTCCTAAGGCCTCAGGTGGGGCAGAGGGCGTCCATAGTGCATCTCCATTGTGATCATTGTGATTCGTCTTGGGCAATGCGTTTCACCTCCGACCAGGTAAGACCGACTGCTTTCAATTTCACCACAATTATGCCTTGAAAACCTTAAATTATACTCTACTTGTCGGGATGATATACTCACGCCAACAGTTGGCCTGCATTTCCGGCAGTCTCAGCCTTTCCTTGATGCGTGCAGTCCGGACGGAATATGTTGTTCTCGTCTTCCGTTATCGAGTGCCGGTCCGTTGTACACGGGACGTCTACTAAAACCTGACGATTAAGCGTACATTGCAAATTTACAAAACCTACAAATACATCATCACGTTGATAAAGTCAAACAAAGCACAGATCCAGTTTACCACCGCCTCCAAAGAGGCGCGCGCACTGCCTTCAAAGACGTAATGAAAATTCTTACAGTGTGAGTACAGACAACACACTGCGCAGGCCATAGTGTATCCTAGTGTACCTGTTAGTGCGAGATATGGAGACATCGTTACAAACGATGATATCGGGCAGTAGGGTCTGCAGCGCCACCAACGCTTTGCCCCCGGCGCCGAGCACAGATCCAGCACGCGGTCCCCGGGCTGTCACAGTGTGAGTACAGACAACACACTGCGCAGGCCATAGTGTATCCTAGTGTACCTGTTAGTGCGAGATATGGAGACATCGTTACAAACGATGATATCGGGCAGTAGGGTCTGCAGCGCCACCAACGCTTTGCCCCCCGGCGCCGAGCACAGATCCAGCACGCGGTCCCCGGGCTGCAGGCACAGTGCGAGCACAGATAGCACACTTCCCATGTCCATTGGGTAGTAGTTGAATACCCCTAAAAAGAGTGAAATTATCGGGCAAATAGGGTTGAATACGGCTAAAAGAGTAAAATTATGAAATAGTTATTGGGTAATATCCCCCTAAAAAGAGTGAAATTATAAAATAACACAAGCAAATTATTAAAAAATAAAATCACGACTGACAGCTCACATAGCCTATGTCACTTGGAGGAATGCAAGGAATCTAAAAAACCTTCCACATCAAAAGCTGTTAAGCAGTTCAGACTAACATAAAAAAGGAAACCAACATACATTTATGAACCCTGAAAACATAACACTCCTTTGTTGGTCAGTTGTGTAATCACAATTTTTTACCATAGATTTGGTAAAATATTTTTTACTTTTAAAATAATAAAATTAGCAAGCAAGACAGAAATTTTTAATTAGGTACCTGTGTTACATCTTTTAGGTTCCGGAAACATTCCCCACTCGCTCCCCATCTCGTATGTGTAAACTTTGAGGTGCTCCGGGAATGTCATCTCTGTTTCTGGCTCAATCACGAGTGGGAAATCTTTATCCTCTGGAACAGAAAATCAAAATGTGTAATACATATCAGTCAGGTATGGGTTAATCATTTATTAATCCATAAAGCATGGCGTTCTACATTGTAAAGCAATGGACGCAATGTCGAAACAAAAAAAAAATGTTGGTTATTCATGAGTTTCTCCATGCATCAATGAGAGTTTCTCGAGACACAAATAATTGTTGTTAATAGAATAGTTCAGCATGAATCTCATCTTAGATGAGCTTAATTTAAAAGGCGCAAACATACAAAAAGCAAAAATTATGGATTGGCATTTTTTAAAAAGAGTAGTGTAGTGACATCTAAAAATTATCAGTCATCCATTTGTGCAACTGTCAAAGCTTGTTAGGTGGATGTACTGGTACAGCGCCTCTGGTTGACAAAATCCTAATGACGGGTCAATGATGCGATGTGTCTATTTCTGCTTCCTTGATTGACTTGTCTAATGTTACTGGTGTTCTGTTAGAAAATAAAAAAAACTATTTTTCTGTGAGATTAACCCTCTAACCGCCACGACTGGATATATTCAACAAAAATTTCCATATTCATTTTGCCTTCATCACAAACAAAAATACATTTAAACTGACGAAATAGGCATAAAAATGTTTGTCAGATATCAACATCACGGTGAAAGGTTAATTACGTACAGTTAACTTTCTTTGTGGTAAAGATGATGATTGATCGACTGAAAATTATGACTTTGTTAAACATACAGACAAAAATATTCTTTATCAAACACAGCATAATGTATAACATGTTATAGAAAATGTCTTACTTTGTTTCTTCAAATTCATCAGTAGACAGCATTAAAGATTCTCTAGAATTCAATGAAATATCGGTAAGATCCAATCTTGTTGGAACACTGTCTTTTTGAGGGTAGACGCTGGCTATGTCCTCACTTTGCAGTCGACTCGCAAATGCTTCTAGTTTTTTGTCTGATGTCTCTTCTTCATTTTTCAATCCTGCTGCTTTTTCTATCTCAGGGTTGAACTCTTTGTGAAAATCATTCTGTATTGATATGAGGTTTTTTAAGCAGTGCGCACCTGAAATAGTAGGTTGATGTCCTTACAATACATGCTAACCAGTTTGTTCCACTTCAGAAATTATAGGATAATTTATTATAGGTATTCTCAATAAATAATGCCTGTGGACTTAATTTTATATTCAATCTTATATTTAGAATGAAAATTAACAAGGAGCCTTATAAGATTATAATTTACTAATTTATATACACGCAAAATTTATGTTTAGGTATACAGGCAGAAAAATATCGGGAATAGCACATTTATCCCGAAATTCCCGCGGGAGAGAAGCCCCGTGGCGCTTCTAGTTATATCTGTTATACCTCTGTTGACTAGATACTCCATAGTTTCCTCAGTGTTCCCATAATTGTTCACAACAGCTACGTATTTATTTCGGCGAAGCATTGCCTCTCTCATTGGCTCCCATTTTGGGCCAAATACTGACCCATAGAAATCATCGAAATGGTCCAGGGCTTTGTACTTTGGGCTGGTCTTTTTCCTCAATTTAGCCTGCAAAATAAAGTTTATTGAAAATATTGTTAGTAAAAGATTTGTAGAAATATTATTATCAGTGGAATATTGCCTACCCAGTGTGTTTTGGATTTTAGGCGAGTTTGGATTACTAAGTAACTACACCATGAGATATTTTTATGTATTGTAGAAACATTGAACATTTTGAAATTAGATAGATAAATAAGTTTAAAAAAAACTAAAAGAAGTGTATTTTGTCCAAGTATTTCGTTTTGTTTCCAATCCAATAAAAGTTTATTCACACAAACTACATAAGTATACTAATTTATTGGTTATGTTATGATTATGTCAAAGCTACGAGTGTCACTGTCAAAGTCAGATTCAGATATGAAGTGATTTCATTTTTTTTTAACATTCCCGTCCAGGCAAAAATACCATTTTTATACTCTATTCAACTACCACCATGGAGTAATAAGTACTTTGTACAAGTACTCTATTACTTCATATTTACCACTAGTTTATTTATAGACAGGTCCTATCAGAATCTGATGGCAAAATATATAAGAAAATCACCTCGATTTTTCAATAGATAGATCACCTATATTTTCTTTGTTTGTTTACCTTCCTTTCCTTATCAATTTCTTTTTTTCTAGCTTCCACTATTTAAAGAACCTTTTGCGTTCAGTGGTTTACGATATACAGCCAGTCCATAAGCATCCAATTTTGAATTCTACTAGACTAGGCTACCCTAGCTCTAGATTTATTGAGCTTTATATGAACGTAAAGAAATAATTTAGAATTTACAAATGCACCCAGAATGTATGTAATAATGTCAAATCAAAGTCAAAATGACATTTCTAAAAAGAGAAAACGAATCGTCTCTTTCTTTCTGTCCTCTCGCCCGCGAACTTGCGAAGTATTGATTTGTTTACAACTACCCAAAGCTCAATTGGAGATGGAGATTTGTTGTTGCGATACCTATCCTAGCTATAGCTATGTCCTACAACCTTGTCCAAAAGCGATTGAGAGATAATATCCCTTCTTAATTACGGCTTATAGCCGTGCTAAAAACTTTTATCAACAGTTCACAGTACTCTATCAGTCCGACACGCTGTTTCAACTTTTGGAGCACTATAAAAGCCCCAATTATTTACGTTTGTGTCGAGTTGTTTTATCGATTAAGCCTCCTTTCGTGCGCTGTTACGTTGGTGGATATTATAGTAGCGTGCGACTCGATAAGGATCTAAAAATGTGCCACAGATCCACTATGTGTGTCAGTGCATATGAATTTGCCAAAGTAGGTCAGGGAGGTAAGTAAATTTTCCTTTTTATCCGTAAGTTTTAAAAAGTGGTACCGAGAGTACAAGTTGTTTTGTTTGTTTAAGGTTCAAGAATGCGGTCTCAGCGATGGAAACTGACGTGGTTGTGAATTAAAAAGTGTATGAAAGATCAATAGTCATGTATGGGAAGTTGAATGTTGGATCACAGGTGGGAAATAAGGTGGAATGGATAGCGGCAGGCTGGAGACGGTCCCTAATGGGGCTGTGCACCTGGACACAGTGAGAGCATTGCATCAAACTGTAGTTTCATTACGGACTGCATTAGAAGTGTCTAAGAATGAACTGAAAGCTTTAAAAGAAAAGTATGAGCAGCATTCTCTATGTACAGAGTATGCTGATGTTATAGAGAAATTGTCTATTGAAAATCATATCTTGAGACGGAAGATAATAGACTCAGGTTGTGAAGATAGAGAGACCCCAGCACAGAATATAAAATTACAAGTGACTTATAGCCCACGATCTGAGAGTGCTTTGGATCGATCAATCGGTGATGAAGTGGTGATACAGACTGCTACTACGGATGTCCAAGACACTGTTGAAGCAGAAGAAATTCCAGTAGAGGAAAAAGGAAGTCCTGTTGAGTCAGAAACAGAAGAGCCCCCTGATGATATAGAAATATTCTGTTCAACAGATAATTTAAATCAGCCTGAAGTTAGCTTTGCAGAAGTAGATGAAGTTTTATCTCCTGATGATTCTCCAAATGTTAATGTAAGTGCAGAAATTAGTCCTCACAATAACACTGAAATTGAAGAAATCCATAGCCAAATAACTACATACCCTAAAGAAAGTACTGATACCCATCAGCCAAGTTTTAAGACAAAACTAGAACTGCTGTCAAAGTTTGATGTAAGGATCAAAGTGAGGAGTTTGAAAGAAGGCACAATAATATCAAGTACTACTTCTGAGAGTGGGTCTACTACTACTGACGAGAACAAAGAGAAAGTTGACAAAAACAAAGCTCAGTTTGAATTTGAGGAACGAAGAGAGCATTTTGAAAATACAGAAGGTCCATCAGGTAGTAAAGTTAACTTAAAATCGGTGGCTACTGAGAACATAAAAATGGCTGTGCCGAATGAGTCTGAGGCTAAGTCTAAAGTGGACAAGTTTAATGTCCAGGTGAGGATCACTTCGGAAGAGAACTTGGTTGTGAAGGAGAATGTTGAGAGAAGCAGGAGGAAAGACACTCTCAACTTGGATGTGGATGACTTGAGTCTTAGGTAAGATCATTTTGTTTTGTTACTTAAGTTACTAAAGTCTACTATTAATTTTAAATAAAGGAATAGCTTTCGCCCGCGACTTCGTCAGCGCGTAATCTAATAATAAATATCTTGGGTTCTAAGCGGCGTATGATGCAACCTATGCCAGATATGAGGTCTAACTTAACAATACAACTGAAAACCGCAAACATAAACAGACAGAAAGACAATAAAAATACTTAAAAAAAAATCTTGCAATCAGGCTGGGTTTACTTTGTTAGATTTAAATTGGAAACATAGTTTTTTACTTTAGGGCTAGCTCAATCTGCATGAATAGTCCAAAATTAAACAAAAAATAAAAGTTTTGCTCTAGCAGCTGTAGTTAGACTACTTTCATTTTTCAGGTCCCTGTCAGAAGGGGACAATTCCGTATTCTCGGAAGGCGTGGCGACGCCCGTCGAACCCGCAGCCGGAGATGACAAGCTTGACCCAGAGAACAGCGGCAATGAGTCTGAGGAAGTTGATGATATAGAGCTCATATTCACCACTGATGAGTCCAAGGATATGAGTATGAATTTACAGGTAACATTTAATTTTATTGCTCTTCTGTTTTTGGCATTTGGTTTTAGTCTGTCTGAAAAAGATACAGGATAAGATTTGAAAGAAATACAATAGGTACTTTTGTGTAAACTTGTGCCCTCAACTTAACCCATGTAATTGCTACCTTTCTACACCATATATAACTTTCCTGTAGATACATGGTGTGGAAAGGTAGCAATTTTAACTTTCGCATTTATATGAGTCTGGATTACAAACAAATGCACAATTTATCTTTAGTGTGTAAATAAATATAAATTAAGCTAATGTAATATTATTCCATTATAACCATTTTATTCTTTTTACTATATTATTTATATTTTGACATTATCATTTATTTTTTTATATACATTATTTAGACATCGCATGAATACTGTAATTTGCATGACATTTAGCTTTAAAATCTAATTTTTGTATGCCAAATAGCGCAGCATAGAGCACTATTAAAAATTGTAACAACATTTATTTACTTATGACTGACAAAATAAATGAATCTGAATGTAAAAAAAATAATATGTGAAATTATCTATTCTTTACAGGAAGACTTGGTCTCTATCAGGGAGACTGACCATTGGACTCCAGGTTCCACATCAACCACCCATTCCACTCCAGTCCTCATCAAATTCCACACTCTAGACCCAGACTTCCAACCAGGTGGCGAAACATCCGACAATGCTGAAAACGAAAACCAGGAGAACAGCACCTTACAGAATGTTATCAGTGAATCGTCATTAAAAAAAAGAGTTTCGCTACCATCTGATAAGGATATAAGGCATGTGGCATTCAATGGCAAAAGCCTTGATCTACCAGGGCGGGGGATACTGAAGAGTTGTGATAATAAGTCTGATAACACGTTGTATAAGCGAAGTCCGAACACAAGTACTAGGAGATTAGACAGTGTTGACAGCCTCACTTGCGAATACAATAGAGGCTTAAGCTTTGATAATACTAAGTCTTCGAGCTTTGAATTAGGCTCAAGTATGGATATTCTCCATAGAGATGAGAGCATAGACAACTTTCATAAAACTCATCATTTGGGGCATCGGTTTTCAGTGTTCGCTGAAACAGATATTTCTAAGTGTGGGATTTCTGAAGAAGATTTGACGGGAAATCTAAATTTGAGGAGGAACACTTGCCCTAATCCTTTCCAATACAAGTAAGTGTAATTTATTCACGCATTTATTTTTGCACCCAGTTTTTTGTTTATATGTCGAATCTTACTATTCTGTTGTGTTGTAATTGGGAGCTGGCATTTAGTTGTTTAACATCTTTTAATGCAAAGCAAAGGTTATGTTTTCTCGAAATTTCCAATCATTGTAAAGTGATTTAAGTCAATTTTTCATACGAGAAATTCAAAATGTGAATTTATTTATTTTTTTCATTTCGTATGCTTTTTACAATTTTTAGACTTTGTTGAGTTACTTCAATGGCATCGTCAGTTCACAACATTTCTTATAACTCAATAACTTAGATGCTTCCATGCTGGTCTGGTAGCGAAGAAAAAACATAGAATGTGCCAGCTGCTTCTCTTCCCGTGCAGATTGTAAAAGTCAATCGAGGGAAAGGGCTTTAAACTGGGGTTTCCTCCACTCATAGGCGATGGGCTAGCAACCTGTCACTATACCTGAATCTCCATTCCATCAGAAAGCCCACTATTCAGCTAAGCGTGGCCTCCGAGTCTTACGACTCTTGCCTCAGTCTACCCCGTAAGGGATAAAGACGTGATTCTATGTATGTATGCAACAACTTAGAATAATAATTTCGAAAAAAAAATATGGGTCTCTTAGTTTATATTATAACTTACTATTCATTATAATAAAACATGGAGCTAAATAACTGAAACGTTGTCAGTTGCCAGTAAGATTTATTTCCATACGGCTACGGACGGTCCCCTGAACCCGACCCAATGAATAAATTAAATTAAAATAAGAAGACTTGGAGCTAAAAAAATGAAACGTTGTCAGTTGCCAGTAAGATTTATTTCCATATAGAGCCCCGTTACACCGCGGACCGTCGCGGATGGCTCCCCTGAAGCCCCCCCCACCCCGCGCGCGGCCCATGTTGCGCGACACGAGCGGCCCGCGCCGCGACAGCGCTGCGCAGACGCTGCTCTCAGCCCTTCCCCCCCGCTGGAGCTCCGAGGGGTACCTTGCTCATAAGGTAAGAAGCTACACCGAGTCCACCGCGGACGGCTCCCCTGAAGCCCCCCCCGGCCCACATGAGGTCCGCGCTTCGTGACACAGACGCTGGCCGTTGGAGCTCCGAGGGGTACCTTGCTCATAAGGTAAGAAGCTACACCGAGTCCACCGCGGACGGCTCCCCTGAAGCCCCCCCCGGCCCACATGAGGTCCGCGCTTCGTGACACGAGTGGCCGTTGGAGCTCCGAGGGGTACCTTGCTCATAAGGTGTGAAAGAACAAGATATTTTTTTTAACTAGCTTTTGCCCGTGGCTTCGACCACTTGAATTTCCCACGGGAACAGTGCTTTTTCTTAGGATGAAAGGTGTGATGTCCTTCTCAGTAGGTACTTTTAACATTAATGCGAAATTTCTGGAAGATCGGTTCAGTAAATTAAGCGTGAAGAGGTAACAAACAAACACAGTCACTTTCTCATTTATAATAGTATTGGTTAGGATTATCTATGTATCACAACACAATGTTTTTTTGGCAAATAAATATATTATCTTTAAAAAATAAAAAAACACGACTGACTGACACTCGGAGGCAAAGAATCTAAAAAATAATAATCTCACATCAAAATCTGTTAAGCCGTTCAGGACTTATGATGAAATAAACTTACATACATGAACCCATAACAGTCTCACATTTACTTGTTTTTTGTGAAGAAAGAAAGAAATAACATGTAAATGAGCCATCCCCCCGCTAGATGCCGCTGTCGCAAGCGGCGCCGACGCTGCCCACGCGCACGTGTGCCGCGACCAGTGCGCACGCGCACGCATCTCGCCGCCTCACGGTGCCCAACGCACGCCCGCCCCCTTTAGCTGAGGACGAGCGACGGGTGTTACTGAGCGACATCGGTAAGTTTTCATGGTACTCTCATATAGAAATTAGTTTTTTTTTTCTAACCTGATATAGTATCACACTGCTGGGCAAAGGCCTCCCGTTTCTCCTTCCACAATTAGATATGGTGAAAAAATTCCATGCGTGCAGGACTTGAACCCGCGACCAGGTCTTTATACGACCTAGTTTCGACATTTTATTAAAAGTGGATGAGAATTAGAGAAGCGCTACTAAATTTCCTAGATGGAAAAAACACAATCGTAGGATTAGTTTATTTTGTAATAATATTTTTACATTTCCGTACCTCATACATAAGGCAAAAAGGACCCTTTAAGATCACTTTGTTGTCTGTCCGTCTGTTTTTTAAACCCTAATAAATGCTATAAATTTTGTGTGTAGGATTCACGTCGATGGTTCCTGAACTATCCCGTTCGGCGGACCCAGTGTGGGCACTTGCAAAGAGGCCGTCCCAAGCGGACTCGCCTATATCCAATTCTACGTCCAAGTGAGTAAGCTAATATGAATCTTGTGTACCAGGAATATGGTCCACAATTCCACATGTTGATATTTTCTATGTCAAACAAAATACTCTGTTTACTCAAATTCTTTTATTTGAAGGTTTCAAATTTCACCAGACACTGGCATGCCAAAGTATAGTTTACATATACCTAAATAGTTAATAGCATATAATTGCGCCGACCCTAGATGATTGGATAAGGTGAGGAATATGAAATAGTTATTTAACGAAATAAGATAAATAAAATAATATTAATAATAGCCTCCCTTATGCTTATAGTTCTGCCTAATTGCATGCATTGAAATGCATTCTCAATTTATGTTGATATATTTATTATTTATTTTAGATTCCTATCGCGCGGCTCGTCGTACCGCTCGCCGAGCCTCAGTATCGAGCGCAGCAACGACTGGACTCAACAACCTGTCTACATCCCGTCCACTAGAAGTATGTCATCTATTGTTGGTATATTGTAGATTCCTGTCGCTCGTCGAACCGCTCGCCGAGCCTCAGTATCGAGCGCAGCAACGACTGGACTCAACAACCTGTCTACATCCCGTCCACTAGAAGTATGTCATCTATTGTTGGTATATTGTAGATTCCTGTCGCTCGTCGAACCGCTCGCCGAGCCTCAGTATCGAGCGCAGCAACGACTGGACTCAACAACCTGTCTACATCCCGTCCACTAGAAGTATGTCATCTATTGTTGGTATATTGTAGATTCCTGTCGCTCGTCGAACCGCTCGCCGAGCCTCAGTATCGAGCGCAGCAACGACTGGACTCAACAACCTGTCTACATCCCGTCCACTAGAAGTATGTCATCTATTGTTGGTATATTGTAGATTCCTGTCGCTCGTCGAACCGCTCGCCGAGCCTCGAGTATCGAGCGCAGCAACGACTGGACTCAACAACCTGTCTACATCCCGTCCACTAGAAGTATGTCATCTATTGTTGGTATATTGTAGATTCCTGTCGCTCGTCGAACCGCTCGCCGAGCCTCAGTATCGAGCGCAGCAACGACTGGACTCAACAACCTGTCTACATCCCGTCCACTAGAAGTATGTCATCTATTGTTGGTATATTGTAGATTCCTGTCGCTCGTCGAACCGCTCGCCGAGCCTCAGTATCGAGCGCAGCAACGACTGGACTCAACAACCTGTCTACATCCCGTCCACTAGAAGTATGTCATCTATTGTTGGTATATTGTAGATTCCTGTCGCTCGTCGAACCGCTCGCCGAGCCTCAGTATCGAGCGCAGCAACGACTGGACTCAACAACCTGTCTACATCCCGTCCACTAGAAGTATGTCATCTATTGTTGGTATATTGTAGATTCCTGTCGCTCGTCGAACCGCTCGCCGAGCCTCAGTATCGAGCGCAGCAACGACTGGACTCAACAACCTGTCTACATCCCGTCCACTAGAAGTATGTCATCTATTGTTGGTATATTGTAGATTCCTGTCGCTCGTCGAACCGCTCGCCGAGCCTCAGTATCGAGCGCAGCAACGACTGGACTCAACAACCTGTCTACATCCCGTCCACTAGAAGTATGTCATCTATTGTTGGTATATTGTAGATTCCTGTCGCTCGTCGAACCGCTCGCCGAGCCTCAGTATCGAGCGCAGCAACGACTGGACTCAACAACCTGTCTACATCCCGTCCACTAGAAGTATGTCATCTATTGTTGGTATATTGTAGATTCCTGTCGCTCGTCGAACCGCTCGCCGAGCCTCAGTATCGAGCGCAGCAACGACTGGACTCAACAACCTGTCTACATCCCGTCCACTAGAAGTATGTCATCTATTGTTGGTATATTGTAGATTCCTGTCGCTCGTCGAACCGCTCGCCGAGCCTCAGTATCGAGCGCAGCAACGACTGGACTCAACAACCTGTCTACATCCCGTCCACTAGAAGTATGTCATCTATTGTTGGTATATTGTAGATTCCTGTCGCTCGTCGTACCGCTCGCCGAGCCTCAGTATCGAGCGCAGCAACGACTGGACTCAACAACCTGTCTACATCCCGTCCACTAGAAGTATGTCATCTATTGTTGGTATATTGTAGATTCCTGTCGCTCGTCGAACCGCTCGCCGAGCCTCAGTATCGAGCGCAGCAACGACTGGACTCAACAACCTGTCTACATCCCGTCCACTAGAAGTATGTCATCTATTGTTGGTATATTGTAGATTCCTGTCGCTCGTCGAACCGCTCGCCGAGCCTCAGTATCGAGCGCAGCAACGACTGGACTCAACAACCTGTCTACATCCCGTCCACTAGAAGTATGTCATCTATTGTTGGTATATTGTAGATTCCTGTCGCTCGTCGAACCGCTCGCCGAGCCTCAGTATCGAGCGCAGCAACGACTGGACTCAACAACCTGTCTACATCCCGTCCACTAGAAGTATGTCATCTATTGTTGGTATATTGTAGATTCCTGTCGCTCGTCGAACCGCTCGCCGAGCCTCAGTATCGAGCGCAGCAACGACTGGACTCAACAACCTGTCTACATCCCGTCCACTAGAAGTATGTCATCTATTGTTGGTATATTGTAGATTCCTGTCGCTCGTCGAACCGCTCGCCGAGCCTCAGTATCGAGCGCAGCAACGACTGGACTCAACAACCTGTCTACATCCCGTCCACTAGAAGTATGTCATCTATTGTTGGTATATTGTAGATTCCTGTCGCTCGTCGAACCGCTCGCCGAGCCTCAGTATCGAGCGCAGCAACGACTGGACTCAACAACCTGTCCACTAGAAGTATATATATATAGGATGTTTTTTAAATCATTGGCATCCTTTCTACTGGTGAAAGTACTCATGAACATGAGCAACTTTTTGTATGCCGACTCAATCCGATGGAAAAAAAAATCAGCTGTTCCATACATTTCGGGTGAGTAGGTATTGGAAAATAGTATGGAACAGCAGATTTTTTTTTCCATCGGATTGAGTCGGTCCCATACAAAAAGTTGCTCATGTTCATGAGTACTTTCACCAGTAGAAAGGATGCCAATGATTTAAAAAACACCCTGTATATGAGCTTCTTTATTCCAAAATAAATCCTCATAAATAATTGTGAAAACCCTATCAAAATCAATTGCTTTGTTTAAAAGGAAGCTTACAGACATGGGAAACGACTTTATTTTATCCTCTTTTAGTCGTATTTCCTCATGACTGAGGGTCGTGGTCATTATATGGAATGAAACACACACAATGACTGTCTTGGCAATTTTAATGGAGTGGTTTGCCATTGCTTTCTCCATTTCACACACTAGCTGATAATCATCAACCAGAGAGCAGGTTTCCTCACGATGTTTTCCTCCACCGGAAGCAAATGGTGTTCGATGAAAACTAACATAGATACACGAGTCAGATTAGTATACAAACTCATGTAGCACGGGCAGGATTCGAACCTGGGACCTCTGCAGCCATAGGCGGATGCCCCTCGGGTGGTACCACTCGGCCACCGACGCTTCACATTTGTTTACTATGAAAATAAAATTTATCGTTGATTTGCTGTTTTCCTAGAAGGTTGACTGATGGAAGATGATGATAGCATTAAGTCCTTATATTTGGTAAATAAAGTTTTTGCAATAAATATGTCGTATATTTCAGTGGAGTACCGGCCGTGGCGCAGTTCGTTGCCGGACGTCCGTCGCGACGATACGGACGAGCTATTGTTGGAAGCTGAAAGATTTGTGAGAGGTTCTATTGAGAATATACGAGCTGCTTCCTTGGACCGTAAGTATTGGACCATACGGTATATATTCCAGTGGATGACACGCACGCTACTGCTAGGTTGAGCGAGATGCGTCTTTGGATTTGCCGTGAATATTGCTGCACTGGCCACAAACTATTGTTAAGAAAAGTAAATTATAAAAATAACGTTCCGATTCCGAATTCAATTATTTTTTCTCTTGACAATTTTCCCGCTATTATTTTTTGTAGCAGATATTATTTTATTTATGTAGTTTGGCGATCGCAAGTATCGCGGTCATGACCTTTGATTCAATGCCTAACTGATTTATATATTTAGGTGCGTTATCCCGAGTATATAAAAAGAGTCGTGTAAAGTCAAAGTAGAGAAGGTGTAAGTTATTTTCATCGGAAGCGGCGATTCGGCCTATCCGTAGGTCCTTCGAGCCGGATTCATATATTTCAATCCGTTGTTTATTTCCAGTGGAAGCCGGCCTCGGGTCCCCAGGCGGGGCAGGGTCCCGTACACTAATGACAGGCGGCTCCCAGCCCTACATCCCTTCGGAGCCCCGACAATTGAGACTCGGACACACGGTCAAGCTGATATCTCCACAAGGGCGGGTGTTGGTCGGACGTGTGAGGTGAGAAACCTAGTCTTGGGTCCCATAATTAATGTTTGAATATATGGTCAAGCTGATATCTCCGCAAGGACGGGTGTTGGTTGGACGTGTGAGGTGAGAAACACTAGTGTTAGGTCCCATTGGGTCCCACAGCTAAGGTTTGAATACATTGTCAAGCTGCTGTGTCCGCAAGGAAGGGCGTTAATCGGACGTGTGAGGTGAGAAACACTAGTGTTGGGTTCCATAATTAATGTTTGAATACATGTTCAAGCTGATATCTCCGCAAGGGCGGGTGTTCGTCGGACGTGTGAGGTGAGAAACACTAGTGTTGGGTTTAATTGGGTTCCGCAGCTGAGGCTCGGACACGGTCAAGCCAATATCTCCGCAAGGAAGGAGTAAATAAATAAAAAATAAATCTAGTTTATTTTTCTCTCCAGATTAGGCTAATTAACAATATTTGAGTTGTTAGCAGAAAGTACAAGGCAAAGGACCCAATCTAAGTGGAGAGAACTGGTGCCTGAAATAGGTAGATGAGACCTCCTGTAATACAGGTCACCAGGCTCCCTCCGCCATATATAATAGATCATACAATGTATGTACCTCATGCATGACACAAGGTAGTAGGTGCAAGAATTAAGTGATCAGTAAGAGAAGAGAATATAATAAGATACAATCAAAAGTATATGAAAGAGCAAAGATGGGGTAAAACTAGGATTAGCCGTAAGAAAGAGTGTATTTGTAGCGATGAGATGTGGAAGTGAATTGTGTAGTATACGTATATGGATTGTGTATATGATATGAGTGAATGGAGGTGTGCCAAAAATAAAGAGGGAACAATTTGGAAAAAAAGAGGTGTGAAATAATTGAAAGGAGATTTTCAGTAGAATCATAGTCGGGAGACAACAGCCAGTTGTGGAAGAGTCTTTTTGCAGCGATTTCTTATCAACGGATATATAGTGAGAAGATGATTGGCTCTATTGTAAAAGAAAGGCGCCAAGAAAGCAGTAGAACCTACGCGCAAAGCAAGTATTGAAGATTTCAATGTTACAGACAGCTGTTCTTCTTCTTCTATTTCAAAAAAGATTAGGATTGTATTTGCATTTTGGAGTGCATTTTGCGGATTGTTGAATAAATAAAGATTTGCCTCACTGTAAGCACTTCCCGAAGCGCATTTTTGATAAAGATCGAAGGTTGGATGGCGAAAGCGGAGGAAAGCTGCAACTTTCAGTATGGCACGTTGGGCACGTTCCACTTCGATAAGATGTGTCTTCGCAGCTCCGCCCCAGGAGGTTATACAGTATCTGATTAAGGATTCGCAAAGCGACTGATAGACAGTTTTAAGTATTTTCCGGTTCGCTACGTACATTAGGTTCCTCAATATGTAAATCAAGTTTTTGCTGTCACATGCAGTTAACGATTACAGATGGCTTTTGAAATTTAATGCGGTATCAATTTCTACCCCTAGGTATTTAATCGTATCTACACGATCTAATTTGCAGTATGTGCAGAGAGGCGAGATATTGTTGCACGAGTGAACATGGTGAACCATGAGTTGGACATTGAAGCACTGTTTAAGGGGCAAAATATATGACACAGTTTTTACTATATTTAATGTCGACTTATATTTGTGCTAATCCAATCAGAGACGAAATCAAAGGCAGATTGAGCACCACGATACACCTCGTTACGTTTTACCGTTGACGATCAGGGCAGTATCATCTGCATAACAAGCATAGATTTTGCAATTGGGGATATGCAGCTGGCAGAGGTCGTTGATGTAGACGAGGAATAGCGTAGGGCCCAGTATGCTGCCCTGTGGTACACCATGAGTGACCGGAAGTGGATCGCTAATGAGAAGATCAATTTTTACCTTCTGGAATCTTTCCATGAAGATAATCAGTTAGAAGGTAAAGGCGATGATCCTCTGCTCGTAGCCTCCACTTTTTGAAGAAGAAGAGGGACAGAAACTGTGTCAAATGCCTTTTTAAAGTCTAGAAATATGCCAATATTTTTATTACCTGAGTCTAGACTGCGGACTATAGTATCAGTCAGTTCGAAAACAGCATCATCGGTGGATTTCCCTTTTTCAAATCCAAATTGAGAGGGTGCGAGTATGATATTTTGTTCAAGAATGTTTAACTAAGCGATTATTGAGTAGTGACTCGACTATTTTAGATAGTGCAGTTAACAATAAAATAGGTCTGAAATTGTCGACACAGTTTCTGTCTCCATTCTTATATATGGGTTTTATTAACACAAATCTTCATTGCATGAGAAAAAACACCAGATTGGAAAATGAGATTACATAGGAATATTCATGGACGTTGCAAGGTATCGCCTCTCGTACCTTCACAACAGACTGAGGAATGTTATCAATTCCAAGAGCGGCGTCGGTTCTTAAAGCCAGTAATATTTTTAATCTCTTCTTCATCTGTTGGCAGAATAACAAAAAGACACGAGCAGGAGGATTCACGTATTGAGGTTTACGATGCCAGGTACTCGTCTGGGGAGTTCTTACCTTCAAAGTCACTTCCCACATTGGCGAAAAAGCGTGGCGTTAATAACACTATATTTAGGTGAATAGTGATTCCCAGTAAATTGAGTAGAGTGAATCAAGTTTTATTTTTTGACTGCATCAGGTTAGTGCATTACATTTCTGATTTTTGTATGGATTACCAGCTTAAAGTAATAAAGATTCTTTTCATACTCTATTTTGACTTTTTTAAGATTAAAGTGCAAAAATTTCTATATCTATTGAATATTCTTTCTTTAAAGAATATCGTTAGGGTGTTGATTGGACTTATGAGATGAGAAACGCCTGGCAAAGAAGTTACCATTGAGTTACAAAGCTAAGGCTTGGATACACGGTCAAGCTGATATCCCCGCAAAAACTGGTCTAGTCAGACGTGTGAGGTGAGAAACACTAGCCAAGGCTCCCATTGAGTCCTATTTGTGATACCACAGGTGTGGAAGAAAAGGGTTCCAATCTGCAATAACACT
>CM031566.1:13608838-13740024 GCA_018467065.1 Ephestia elutella
ATATCTCGACAACGCGTCAACTCGTAAACGGGTGTTGCCAGGGGGATCCTGCTTCGATCCTGATTCGAATTTTATTTTTATTTTTTGTTCTTAACCACCATGTTTTATTATATAATTTTTGTTTTTTATATTTTATTTTATTTTTGACTGTACACAATCTAGTGTATGTATAAAGTTAAAGAATAGCCCTTCTGGCATGCTAGGCGACCAAGACTGTTTCATGAATTTCTTTCGGCATTTCTTCTCAGCAGTGGTCGTTCCGAAATGCTAGTAGTTTGTAGCTTTAAGACATAATATATTATGATTAAATAATAAGTTATCGACGTGATAAAGAGCCTTCTTTGAAGGCCAAGTTTCAATAAAAAAATTGACTTGACTTTGCATCTCCGCAAGGGCGGGTGTTGGTCGGACGTGTGAGGTGAGAAACACTAGTGTTGGGTTCCATAATTAATGTTTGAATACATGTTCAAGCTGATATCTCCGCAAGGGCGGGTGTTCGTCGGACGTGTGAGGTGAGAAACACTAGTGTTGGGTTTAATTGGGTCCCACAGCTAAGGTTCGAAAATATGGTCAAGCTGATATCTCCGCAAGGGCGGGTGTTCGTCGGACGTGTGAGGTGAGAAACACTAGTGTTGGGTTTAATTGGGTCCCACAGCTAAGGTTTGAATATATTGTCAAGCTGATATCTCCGCAAGGGCGGGTGTTGGTAGTGATGGGTCCCATTGGGTTCCGCAGCTGAGGCTCGGACACGGTGAAGCCAATATCTCCGCAAGGATGGGTGTTGGTCGGACATGTGAGATGAGAAACACTAGCCAAGGGTCCCATTGGGTCCCACAGCTAAGGCTCGGATACACGGTCAAGCTGATATCCCCGCTAAAACGGGTCTAGTCAGACGTGTGAGGTGAGAAACACTAGCCAAGGGTCCCATTGGGTCCTATTTTTGTTATACAGGTGTACAAGAAAAGGGTTTCAATCTGCAATAACACTTATTCTTTACCCTTTTCTCATTGCCTTTGTGGCGACGGCGCTTTTCTAGCAATACTCATTTATAATGTTATACTGTTTTATCTTTATTTACAGATACGTAGGTCTAGCCGGCAGCAGCGCGGCCACCAGCAGCGTAGTGGTGGGTGCGGAGTGCCCCACCGGTGGGCGAGGGGTCCGCAACGACGGCACCCACCGTGGGAGACGATACTTCTTAGCGGCGCCGCACTGCACTGCGCTGTTCGTTCCCTTCAACAAGATTGTCATGGCCTGGCCTAATTAAGAAGATGGGTATGTCAATGTATCTTATTACTGAGACACAAGGTTCAATATTCAATGCGGTTTTATGGCCCTTACCTACTAAGAGTGGGGGGTTTTCAACGACGGCAGGATAAGATATTTCTTAGCGGTATCGCTTTGCACAAGTATGTTAAATCTTGGCCTATCTCTTGGCCATAATTTTCAGTCGTTTTAGGCCTAAAAACGTGCCCAGTCAAAGTTTTAGTAGGGACGTTGAAAATCTTTGCTCATTCTATTTTAAACTTAGTTGTTTGGGAATAGAGCTCATTTTGCTAATAGTAGAAGATTAGTTGTTTTTCCCAATGCGATTGATGGCTGGCTCTAGTATGAGTTTAATACGTACATGACGTGTTCTACGAACTGCAATGCAGTATACACGACAAATTTCTGAGCAAAAATAGCGTAAAAAAATATTGCTTACTCATTTTTACATACCACAGAAAAGGTCCAACGTTGTGTTGTCATTAGTCAACGATTTGACACATTTGTCACATTCAAATGACATTGTTGTACTATGTGACAGTTGTCTGGACCTACGTTCCACAGAAAACGAAAAATTAGAGAAAACCATAATTGTATCTTTGTTATTTAATATGTTGATGTGATAAGGACATAAAAGTAACAGAATGTTGAATTTCTAGAACACGTGTATAGATAACATATATGATATGTATTGTGTTAGACATATGTATGTATGTTCAAAAAGATGTACTTTTTGTGGGTTGTGGTAAAGGATTTTTCATACGTAAAAACGCATATTTTCATTCCTACTTATTATAATAATGCTTAATATGATATATTAGGCAAAAGTAATAAGTGTGTATTTATTGATTGCATGGAGGAATATACTTAGAAGTATGTTTAATCTTAACGAGAACGTATGTAAACCAAAGAGAAAATTAATGTAGACCAAAGGAAAATAATGAAAGATTTTTATGAACCAAAATATACTTTCTAGTCCTAAAGAGCATTGGGTAATTTCTGGTCATACAAAACGTCTACTTGCGAAGTTCTTCGTCCGCATAATGTACTTCTTCTTTACTCGTATTTCTCATGACTGAGGGTCGTAGTCATAATATGGAATGAAACACACAACGAGTATGTTGGCAATTTTAATGGAGTGGTTTGCCATTGTCTTCTCTATTTCACATACTAGCTGATAATCATCAACCAGATTGCAGGTTTCCTCACGATGTTTTCCTTCACCGGAAGCAAGTGTGGGCGAACTAACATAGGTACATGAGTCAGATTGGTATACAAACTCATGTAGCACGGGCAGGATTTGAACCTGGGACCTTTGCATACACAGGCGGGCGCCCTACCACTCGGTCAACACCGCTTATATAATTTTTGTTTGCCGGTTGCCGGTTTTGCTTTGTTTTTAGCGATTGAAAATGATTAAAAATTCAAATTAACTTCATTCAAATGAGCTAATGAATTTCAGAGTACAATGGGCTTATTAGATCTTATATATTATTTATTTATTCGATAATAGTCAGGCAGCTATACTTTACAGCTGATGTGTCTATATCAGGCCGTGCTGAAAGTTTTATGGTCACTACACTTCGTAGTCATTATTCCGATTTTTGTGGTTAAAAATGTAAAAAAAACCTTGTATTATAATAGCAATTTAAATTAGATTGTGTGTATTGTAAAATAGCGTGTTCTTCCATCGGCAGACAGGTGCGATGACATGTATGTTAATACTTCTGTAATACATATCTTTGTATTGCGAATGAGAAGTGTTCACACATGTAGTTTATTGTTTAGGCTAATTTTATGCATACTTGATGTGTATAAATGTACGCCTAGGAGGCATAGATAGGTGTTATTTGTCTCTTTCCTTCATATTATCTCTGATATAAAGGCGAAAGGGACAGCAACAGATAATTTAAAATGTTGGATAGTTATTAAAAGTATTCGATTTGTTTTGTTAATTTGTTATTTTTATTTGTATAAAAAAACTAGTTTGTAGTTATCTGGATGTCGTCTCTAGGCCTAGTCACTATGGTAGTCTAAATGTCACCAAAAATTTATAAATTTTAAAAACATTAGCAATATGTTTAGTATACGTTGTAGACGTATTCGTCATTTAAAGCTTTTAGATGATTCGATCTCAATTCGATTCGAATAAAAATAAATTATTAAATTAAAATAAATTCACATTAAAATTTGAGTGATGAGTGTAGAAGAAGCAAGAAAGATCTGTAAGGATCTTAGCAAGTGGAAATCGCTAGTCATTACCTATCCCTACGGGAAAAAGGTGTCACAATATGTATGTATATATGTATATTATAATCAACAATTTGGTTTGAATCGGTATTAAGCTAAAATATTATGCTTAGACTCGTCTAGTGTAATAGAAATAAGCTTATATTTCTATAAAAATATACGTATTATATGTAGTTGTCACTTGCTCACGATTCTTGAAACTTGGTGCTCTTTAAATGGTTCAGTTTGATGTCTGTCTATAAATGATGCTTTATATCACAACTTTAATATATTCGTAGCTAAGAGCATTTAACCTAAGGGAGAGGCCACTTACGGGCACCCCCCTCTGCTAAACTTCATTTTTTTATCATGCTCATACTGTTTATGATTGTGTGCATAGTTTTTGAGCTAGTGGTTGACATTATCTTTGTGTGTGTGTATAAACTACCCGCCCAGTGTGAATCTAACAATGCGCTTTGCATTAGTGAGCGCGTTTTTCCCCACCGACAATGACAGACTTTTTTGCATAGAAATTTGCTCTCGCATCGTCTCGAGTTGGTTTAATGCTCTAAGCTTCGTAGTTACAGCTGTAAAGTCAATATTAGAATAAAAATATTAAAAGTGTTCTCAAATGAATACCTACTCATATGGGTTCTATCGAAAGATTTCCTCTCCGATATCTACAGACAGCACAAAGTTACTTATGATGCGTTTGAGTATTTATAAATGTCAGTGTATAGCTTTCAAAGTAGTTTTTTCGCAAATAGCTCCACAAACTACACTGCAGCATTTAGTCAATTTACAAATGTGAATTTTGTTACTGATATTGTGAACGGATGTACTATAATAACATGTCATGTTGAGTTGCCGTCACGTAAAAAGGCCGATGGCGGTTAAGCTGCGCAGTAGGCGATTTATAGATCTATGCGGTGAGTGGGGGTCGGGCGGGTCTCATCCGGCGCGCGCGATTGGTTCGTCAGTCGTACCCATGCGCAAGTTTCACCCCCTCCTCACCCTACAGCGGCCTTTTTACGTGATGGGCAGTATATACTCATTGAAAAAATCATATAGTATATATTATTATATCTAGTCTTGCTTCATGTCTATGCACTCAGAATATTCTATTTTATATCCCTGTTCGCATGTACAATCAACGAAAAAAGTCTTAACGCATTTTTTACTAAAGAAATCAGTCTGACACAGAAATAATATATTTTTATGACACGTTGTTCAGTAGCTTTTTTATTTTAATATAAAAATGTTTTCTGTTGAATGTACATGAAACAACATATCATGTAGCTTGAGCTATATTTTCATAATATATAAAAAATGTTTACCAAAATATACAATAAAAATAAATCTATATATTTAGCTATGATTTCTTGTATATGCATTTTTAAATTTTACACAAGGTATTTCACTTACAATAAAAAAAAGGTGTGAAATACATTTTAGTTTAGATAATTTTATTTTGTTTCAGCAATCCATGATTTTTCTAGGGTCAGGAAGGGTCTAAACGACTGCATAATGCACTTACGATATGATTGTGTGATAGTGTCTTATTAGATAACGGTTTCTACTTAGGTATTGATAAAATAAGAACTGGTTTTAGAATACCCAAAGATTATTTTTGTGTACTTACCAAATTTTCAATACAATATCGTATGTATATATACTTACAAAATTTCAGCATTTATTGAGTGAATTTGTAAATTTGTTTTCACTAAGCTCAAATTTACTCAAACATTCTTTACATGATTTGGGTATTCTGAATATCACATCTAGAAAGTCAGCAATATTATGGATGGGTCATTGGAAATTTTGAATCGATCTCAAAGATTATAGAAAGGGTTATAGAAAACTCTTTATTAAAAAAGCAAACCTTTTTTTTGAAGCATTTTTGTATTCGTAATTACAGAGTGAGATTTGTCAGTGTTAAATTATATTTTTTATGAGTTTTATGTATGTTGTAGGTAAATAGCAATTGGCGGCCTATTTTTTTTTAGAGAATTAGAGAATAACTTTGTTTAGAGAATTTTTATTCATAATACAAAGATTAAAAATAATTGAGTTGGTGCTTTTTATACATACATAAGTAGTTATCTTATGAATTTATTTGCGATTTTGATATGACGGCCTTTTTTTATAAAAGATACCCATCTTTTATAAAAAAAGGCCGTCGCTCTTGACGTTATTTAGCGGTGTGTACAAAAATATATTTACTTACAACAGGTTTGTCAGTATAACGATGAAACTCTGTGTGTATAGTGCATATGTTATTTATATTATATTAAAATTAATAACATATACTATTTGCGGGTTCATACTTTATAAAAACTTACCTTGCAGTTGTATCTAATATTTTAATAAATATAAAGTGTTTAGCGATATAGAAATATGCAAACCAAAGTTTATAAAATATTGGTCGTTATAAATGGAAGGCTTTTTGTAATCTAGTGTTCACATAAATGTGCCAAATAATTGGCTTAATCTCTGGCTCTCTACCATACAAACATGTGTACAATTGTAAATCTAAAATCGTGTGTTATAAATGTCACTTTGTTGTTTAAGTGTATAGAAAATGACTTGTGACTATGTTATTTACGTGATTGTACATTTAACACACTTACAAAAAAAACGGCTAGGATTATTCGTCAAATGGAACCCGTATGAAAAATAAACGTACCTTATTAAGGTAACAGAATTGAAGAATTGGCAAAATGTCTTTATTTCTAGGCAAAGGATACATTACATAGGGTCGATTTGCGTCAAACAAGTGTAATGTGGTTCTGAATAAAATAAACTTTTACGACTATGAGGTTTGTTAGATGTACAGTTATTATTTTAAAAGTTCAAATATTGTATGATAAGTATCTGCTATCGTAAAATGATTATTGACCTATCAAAGTAATTATTCTATCGATTCTTGTAACAGTTTTTTGAAATGCTCTGCAAAATTTATATAATGTAGGCGTGTGTACAACTTAAATAATCTACCCCTACTCTCTTACATGCATAGATGGGTGATCGTGTTAAAACCTTATATTTATCTATAGGCAGACTATAAACTGTAATTCTGTACTGTTATTAAGAACAAAATCTATTTTAAATATCAATGTATGAGGTTATATGTTAAATGTACTTATATGTATAAAATAAAACACAAAATTTTTATAACATTTGTATTCTTTACGACTCTGGTCACTGATAGAATCGTCTGTCAAGAAAACCCTGTATTTTATATAAAAATATTATAAAATTTGTAAAAAAATAACAATAACAAGGTTCAAGTAACAATAACAATACTGTGAATGTATTTATCTAAGTGCACCACGTTGATGAAAAATACTGCGAAAAATTAAAAAAGATAAATGAAGGTAAGAGTGAACGCAAGCTTGGCAGTTACGTCAAGTATAAGTGGAGATAGATATAAAAATAGAGTAGAAAGTAGTAGAAGAATAGAAGTAAAAAAAACGTAAAAAGAAGTAGAAGAATGAAAGAAGTGATTGTGAAGTGCAAAGTGAAAATCAAGTCAAGAAATGCATTTGAACATGTTATATGCATTGATATAGAAAGAAAAGGAAATACAATAGCGTGAAGAAGATCAAGAAATTAAAGTAAATAGAGAAGAGGTGAGAAATAGTTAAGGAGAGAGAAAATGCAGAGTGAATGTGGAAAATTATGTGCAGATATGAGTAGAAATATAAGAACTAGACATGAGTAAGTAAGATTTGAAAGGAAGAATGGAAAAGAAAAACAATTGAAAATAAAAGATGAAGTAAGCAGGGATAACGAGAACAGAATGAAGTCATGGAAATATTATATAGTTGATATTTGAAAGGAAGAATGGAAAAGAAAAACAATTAAAAATAAAAGATGAAGTAAACAGGGAAAACGAAAACAGAATGAAGTCATTCAAATATGGAATAGTAGATAGAGTCGAAATGTAAAAGTAAGCAGTAGTTGGAAAACCAGGAAGTAAGAAATGAAGGAGAAAAGAAATGTAAAATAATAAATGTAACGACACAGAAGGTAATTAAGTCACAAAAATTTGATATATATGGTGACATAAGTTTAATTGGAAGGTAAAGAGTATTTGGAAGAGCATAACGTAAGAAATGGAGAAAGTGAAAGAGAGAAATGAACTAAAATAAAAACATAGAAGGTAATTAAGTCACGATAATAAGATAGTAGATAAATTTGAAATGTAAAAGGTGACATAAGTTGTATTTAAACGTGAAGAGTAGTTGGAAGAGCATAAAGTTAGAAATGGAGGAGAGAAAGAAAGAAAATAAGTAAAATAAAAACAGAGAAGGTAATTAAGTAACAAAAACATGATAGTAGATAAGAGTTGAAATGTAAAAGTGGTAACATAAGTTTTATTGAACGGTGAAGAGTAGTTGAAAGAGCATAAAGTAAGAAATGGAGGAGAGTAAGAGAGAAAAGAAGTAAAATAAAAACAAAGAAGGTAATTAAGTCACAAAAATATGATAATCGATAGATTCGAAATGAAAAAAGTGACGTAAGTTGAATTGGAAGGTAAAGAGTAGTTGGAAGAGCATAATTAAGTAATAAAAACATGATAGTAGATAAGAGTTGAAATGTAAAAGTGGTGACATACGTTAAATTGGAAGGTGAAGAGTAGTTGAAAGAGCATAAAGTAGGAAATGGAGGAGAGAAATAGAGGAAAGAAGTAAAATAAAAACAGAGAAGGTAACTTACTTACGAAAATATGATAGTAGGTAGAGTTGAAATGGAAAGTGGTAACATAAGTTTTATTGGAAGATGAAGAGTAGTTAGAAAATCGGGAAGTAAGAAAAAGAGGAGAGAAAAGAAGTAAAAACACTGAAGTTAAAGAAAGAAGTGTGATGGTTTGCAGATAAATGCAGTGGAAATATAGAAAGTAATAAAATAAAAGTAAAGAATATTTAAAAACAATACATAATCAAAAATGTAGAGACAAAAATGTATTTATAAGACAATTTTCATAGCGAGGCACATAATAAAAGAAAGATGATAAGATAGTAAAATGCATACCTAAATAATTAAAGTTAAAAAAAAAGAAAACAGAGGAAAGACGTAGACAAACAGGAAAACACGTATAAAAATAATTTAAGAGGAGGTACAAAGAAAGACTCAAAAGGTAAGGTAAAAGTCGTAGAAGCGAGAAAATGAAGTTGTAGAGGCAAAAAAAAAGACTGAAATTGTAGAGCAGTGTAACAAAGTAATAAAAGAGGAAATGGAAAGAATGATAGTGAGAAAAAAAGAGAAACAGATATAGAAGTCGAAGATATAAAAACAGCCATTACTTGCTTTTAACAATAATGGCAGTCATTGAGTAAAGTGACAGTTCTCACTTCAAATAAACACCATTTCTAATCAAAATGTGTTCTGAGTCTATTCATTATAAGTATGTAATGGTCGATAATCTCGAGAACACATAAATGGTCGTATGTTTACATTGATGTATTATATTAAGATGTTTGCTTGCAGAATACAATAAAAAATCTGTAATAGAAGCACGAAGAGAAGGTATGAAATGGATGAAGAAAAAGGTAAAGACTATGAAGAAGACAAATATATAAGATTTTGCTTTTGTGCATAGTCGCAGGATTGAAAAAGACTGAGGCGAAGTAAAGACAGTGTTTGAAAGCAGAGACGAGGTTGTCTTAAGGAGGAATAAATACTAATGTATCTAAACAAAAGATTTAGTAAATGATATATCATGTAGCCTGAAACAGATATAAGCATAAGCGAAGTTGTTAAATCAAACGACAGATATACAGAGACTTTAATAGAAAATATGGAGACAGCATTGAAAAATGAAAAGTTAATAAAAGAGGAAATGGAAGGAATGATAGTGAGAAAAGAAGAGAAACAGATATAGAAGTTGAAGATATAAAAACAGTAAGCTTTAGCCTTTACTTGCTTTTAACAATAATGGCAGTGAGTGAGTAGTGGAAATTAATAATTTTGTTTCAAGTATAAGCACAAAGACTAGTGGAGTGAGTTAAGGAAAGAGGAAGGAGAAGAGAAAAGAGTAAATACTTAACATTCAAGTATGTCGTCACAAAAGATCATCTATTGAAGAAAATCATTGAAATATATACTTAAATTTCAGCTGTTGACAGCATCCTTCTACAGCCGGGTCCGCTGCGCCGTGTTTTCGTGTTTGCTAACATTCTAACGTGTTTGAAAAACAGAATAGGGGCGTGGCCTAACAGTTATGTTAGCAAAATTGCAATAATATGTTTGCGGAGACAAATGGATAACATCCCCCGCTTTCGCCTGCGGGGAGGGGAAGCGTCGCATTTTATATTCGCGCTCATTGAAGTAAGATTGGCGCTGCGGACCCGGTATTATCAGGATTTTGCCTATTCATACACCGCAATACTTACGATATAAATAAAAAGTAAAGAAATAAATATAATGTGGAAAATATGAAAATGAGTTGAGGCAAACAATGAAATATGTAGAATAGTAGATAATATTGAAATAGTGATAAATTGATAGAGAATTTAAATATAGATGCACAGGAAAAGGGAAGAGAATATAACAGAAAACAAAGAATTCTAATATTTAGTAGAGATGACATTGGATGTAAATTTATTTATATCAATAAATATTTTAGTACTTAATATCATAGAAATGTAGATAAAAGAGACAAACACACAACTACGTTGGGATGAATAAAATAAAGAAGATAAAGTGCGAAAGTTTTAAGAAGATTTTACAGATAAAGAATTATAGAAGATGATACAAGATGTGCCATGAGATACTTAATACATCAAGTACGGATAAACTGAAAAAAAATAATATATTTTTTTAAATTACTATAGATAAAGTAATAAACATATTAAAAAGATATTAGTATTTTGAGAAGGGAATACCTACTGATGAAATATGTGCAGTTAAGAGAAAACGCAAGAAATTATTATTAAATTCAAGAAGGCATTTAGAGAGATTAACATAGAATAGTAAAAGTTAAAAAAGTAGGATGAAGTAGTAGATATTAAGAAAGAAGATACTAACAATGGAAAACTGATAGAATAGTCGATGAACACAGTAGTGTATAAAGTGTATATTAAGATAATAGAGCGATTCATAACGTAGATAATAAGAATAAAGGTATATAGTATAGGGTTAAAAAGATAAAGTGGACAGGAAGAATAAAATGTCATTCTTTAAAATAACTAATGATGAATAGTTCCAAAATGATATATATCAGTGATAAATAACAGCATAAGAAGTCAAAACATATCTATGAGACAAAAAGAATGAAATCAATAACAAGCTAATTATTTAAAAATAAAAAACACGACTGACATCTTACATAGCCTATGTCATTCGGGCTAATGCAAGGAATCTAACAATACCTCTCACATCAAAATCTGTTAAGCCGTTCAGGACTTATGGTGGAATAAAGAAGTTACATACATACATACATACATGAACCCTCAAAACATAACACTCCTTTTTTGGTCAGTCGTGTAAAAAATATATCAATTTGCGTTTATATATTGAAATTAAGGAACGATTGTTTTAAAAGTTGGTTATCGGTCCTAAAGTTTTAAAAGTAACTTTATGCTCAAGAGTTTAAGACTGAATAAGATGACGAAAAGTAAGAAAGATAAGAAAAGAAGAATTATAGAAGGAAAGAAGAAAGATTAAAAATAGTAAATAATAAGAATAGTGAAAGGAATAAATGATTAAGTGAATATGAAAAATAATGAAAGGTTACAAAGATTCGAATAAAGGTGTGGTGTAAGACCTTGGTCTACAATACATTTAGATAATATTGTTTCAAATTACTGTTATATTTAAATATGAATAAGAGATAATAAAATTGTAGAGAAAATTCTAGAAGATTATAGCATCATCAGATATCAGACATAAGAGTAAGAAGAATAGAGAAATTGAGAGGGAGTTGAAGAGTACATGCATAAATAAGAAAATAAAAAAAGTGTTCAAACAAGGTAAAGATCAGAAATGATTTAGATTCTAAATAATAATAATAATTGATTTTATAGGTAAGTAAGGATGTAGTGTAGTGTACATACAAGAAGTGAGTTATTGAGTTGATTAATAGCAAGTGAATAAGCGAAAGTATTCTGCCAGTGACAGACATTTTGTTGTACATAGTAATGCTATATGAAGTCATGAAATGAAACGAAGGAGAAAGTACAAATATATTATATTATAATGAAATAAATTAGACATAAGTATGATTGAATTGATAGCAAATGAATGACGATTGAAAGGTGTGATTTTGATATAATGTTGAAGTGAAGGTACAGCTAAGTAAGAATAGAAAAAGCGACAGTGGAAAAGAAAAGTGATGCAGTAGTGATAGGAAATAGAGTGAAAAGCAAATATAAAGAAGCAATAACAAGAAAAACAAATAATTAACCTAACATGGTGCATATCACAGTGTACTTTGTAACAACTTACTACTAAAAAACAAGGAACTTTTATTCATAAAAACAAGTGCAACAACAGCGGAATTGACCGTTTTGAACAAATGTGCGGTAATTCTGCCCGTAAAGACCTAACTAATGGGATAATACTGTCTTTGGTAACAATAAAATAAGCAGTTAATACTGCGAAATTTGGTGTTTGGCAAGCTTTGGGCTTTTACTTTCTGTAGCTGTGGTCGTCATGATTGTTGATGGGGTAGTCGGCGTACCATCCGAAGGCCCCGTGGTCCCCGGTGTGGGCCCCGAAGTCGACGTATTCCCCGAAGTCTGGGGGTCTCTCGGCGAGGGAGTCAGCCCCGAGGGTCGCGGCCCCTGCCACGTCTTGGGGGGGCTGGACGCGAAGTCTTGCGAGGTTCACTTGTTCTTGTTGCGGGGCCAAAGCTATAGCTGCAGAGATAAGAAAATAATTATTATTAACATTGTCATTTATGGGAAGACATTTAATGTCATTTAGTGAAAGTGGCTGAAAAGAATTGGATGCAAGTTGCCTAAGACAGAGATAAATGGCACTCGATGGAGTATGCATTTACCCACAGAGGGGTTCTAAGTTATTTTTTTTTTGCATAACGATTTTTCTTTTTAATTTTGTTATTTTAAATTCCATTATTTTTTTATTTTATTAAATAAGATATTAGTTCTGTTTAACTTAGAAATAAATAGGCTTACTTAATTATACTTTGTCGTTAGTAGTAAAAACATCAAGGAGTACTTCACAGACGAGGTGAGATTTGAAATTTTATGCTATAAATATGATACCTGCCTAACAGTAAAAGTGGACTTAATTGACCAATGTTTGTTCCAAGACATGTGGGTTAACGACCACGTTAATTAAAATATGAAACACTTGTGCAAATATTACGCAAACGAAATATAATGTCTCTATTACAGTTTCCATTTGAACAAATTCATAAACAGAAAGCATTGGGTAACGAGACCATATTGGAATAACTGCGCGAGAGTTGCAACATTGGCGCAGGCGCAGTTCGCCTCTGGTGAAATACCGGCTGGTTTATGAGGCTTGCTTGATCGATTTACAAGCTGAATACAAATGGCGGTGTTTTGATTCGGGTTTATGGAATGAATTGAAATTGACGTCATAAATGTAGAATGGATAATCCTAGTCATATTCTTTACTTAGGTAAAACTGCATGTACAATAATCTTTTAATAAAAGATTATTGTAAGAGTCACACATGGACACATCCACTGAAGTATCAGCTTTATTTTATTGTCAATCAGCAAACACCATTAAATTCCCTAGAGCCTATCATGATTAATCGTTGCGAAAGTTTGTCATTTTAATAATGGCGATGTAACTAATGTCGAACCCACAGATTAATCATACGACATTTAAACCGTCTACTCTACGGTTGAACCACTTAAACGAACTACGAAATCTGTGATAAAATCATATTCAACTATTGTGTACAGCTTCATTTTCACAGTTGGTTACCGACAGACGAAATAGAAAACCAGTTGCGTAACTTTTTGGCGGGATAATACAACAATGGAAGAAAGTATATCTCTTTATCTTTTGTATATCAAACTAATGCATGTATTGAATGTTAATGTTAAGAAGTTGAGGCAAGACGTTACGGCATAGAAAGTTGATCCTTTGTATACAGTGAAAGTGACGGACGACTATGATAAAACGGATCATCTATGACAAATTCCAGTTTAAGAGCGGGACAAAAGATAAATTGGCCTTATGATTATCGACGCTTTCTTTGCTTAACCTCCTAGAGTTACCTTGATAGTAGCTTAGTTGTTTTCGCGTAAATATTGATTTTATCGGTGTTAATTTTATCGATTGTCAATATTTAGTAGCTGTTTTGTGATTCATTTTATGTCCTCGTTAAAATTACTGTATAAATACGAAATAATAGGTTCTCAAGGGGTTACGAAACAACGATTAATAATGTGAAGGCTGTATGTCTGTATGTGCCGCATATTTTTTGTCAATAAGCCGTAAGCCGACTTGTAGTAGGTACTAGGTACAGTCACGAGTGTTGATAGTAACCAAATTTTAGACTTTTTCACATTGTCTTTAGAACCGATGTGTTTCCATATTAATGCTCGTGGGTGTACTATTCATTGTGTGAAAAGTAGAATTTTAATCATATCTTTATTAGATGTGACTGCATGGAAAAATAATCTTCTGATTTTGAAAATCTACGACTTTTAAGTCAACAATACTAGCAGTGCCTCGTGGCTTCACTCCAATGGGAATTTCGGCTATTCGTCATGAATGTGACTCAAACAAAAATACATTTCCAAATCGGGCGTACTTACTTTCCAGAGATAACCGCGTTCAAAAATTCAAACTTTAGCTAAATCCTAACCAAAATTATAAATGCGAAAGTGAGTTTGTTTGTTTGTTACCTCTTCACGCTTTATCTACTGAACCAATCTTTCTGTTTTGCAGAAGTACTGAGAAGGACATGGTACCTTTCATCCCGAAAAAAAGCACTGTTCCTGTGGGAAATTCACGCGGACTCAAATTCACTTCCAAATTCACTATTCACGCGGCTTCGCGTGAAAAAGCTAGTTACCTATAAACAGTATATAAGTAAATCAAGTAGCTACTTACGTTGACGATACTGCAACGGTATTGGCTGATAATCCTGGCTGTAGAGGTTCGGCAGGGGCGCGGGGGGCGGGGGCGGCTGTAGGGTCTGCCTTGGAACCCTGCGGGCCCTCAGTTGTGACAGGTCCACGAACGCGATCTGGTCTGCCGGGACTGCGATGAAGGATGGCATCGCGGCGGCCGCGGCCGCTAGTGTTGCCAGGATAATGAGCTGCTGTGAACAGATTGGTCATTATTTTCTGGTATTTTTGCAGTTTAATTGTACACTCGTTTGCATTTGACTTAGGTTATTATTGCCCAAGCTAAGATTCACCTAAGCTTAGGAAGAGCCTTAGCAATATTAAGATTTAAGAATGGCTTTAAGGTTAGTGGAAACAAATTTTTCATTAGGAGTAGCCTAAATCAATTGGGCGATTCATAAGTTTGGTGCAAACTGGTGTTAGTCTAATTAGCACTAATAATAATGTCTAATAAACAAAAGAAATTAATTGCTAGTTCCAGATCAGTTTTCTATGGTAACATATTTTATTACGTTTGGAATACTCTATTCATTATTCATTCTTATAATCTTATCTTAGTCAGCATGTCCCCAATTTAACGCCCATGCATGGTGTCAAAGGAACGTCCTCAATTTTGGAGATAAGAAAATCATTAGAAAACTGTAACGATTGCAACAAATGACACAAAAGTTGCCCCATATCAGCCTCCCAATAACCCAGCACGAGACGATATTACGACTGGTTGCGCAAGCGCAAGTAATTGGATTGCACGCACGCGCTCGACCGTTTAAATGTTATTGTTTTGTTTTCTACAGCTCTGAAACAGAGGCTTTTAGCAGTGAATGCGAGCAACCTTCGCGTTGTAACAATGAATTGTTAATACGTGTAGCATTTTTGGGTTATCAATGTTGGCCTGATTTCGAAAATTTTGTTCTGTAGAATACTTATAAAGTTATAACAATAGAGATTTTGATCTTGGGAATCTGAAGAGGCTTTCAAAAGCACTTTCCTTTCTCATGTCAGTTTGGATTGAACTTTTGTAAGTGCTAAATGATGAATCCTTTAAATATTATAAAATAATAAACGCCGCGTCTGTCAGTTCGCGATAGATTCAAGAACTAACTGAACGGATTTTCATGCGGTTTTCACCAATAAACGGGATGGGCTATGAGGAAAGTTTTTGTGTATAATGTACGCGGACGAAGCCGTGGGTAAAAGCTAGTACCTATTGTATAAACTATATAAGCAATAAACAAACGTACTTAAAAGACATCATATACTACGAAGACGTAAAATAGATTATAGCATAATTGTAGTTACAAAGTGAGTACTAATTGGATGAGAAGCAGAGATGGTATCGCTTGAAAGAGTATAAATTTTATGTCCCGGAAAGAAACCGCAGATATAAAAAATGATGGCGTCAAAGGAAGTGATTCGTATGCAGCTTTCACCGGTATTTATTGCAAAAAATCCTAAGAGAAAACCTGCATATAGTATGTTGCATATGGAAAAGCAATTTCCTTGAAACACCTTGTCTGGCAAGCCAAACTTGCTTTGAGTATTAATTAATTTAACGTTGGCAACATTTCCTTCCTGCAATGTTCATGGCAATACTTTGTATTCTGAAATATCAGGCTTGTAACGGTTTTAGCTCTTTCCGTTCGTATACCTACATATTAACATATTTAAGTATCTAGACAGAGCCAAGAGTCGTGAGACTCGAAGACCACGCTTAGCTGAATAGTGGGCTTTCTGATGGAATGGAGATTCAGATATAGTGACTATATTCGACTCTTGGCTCTGTCTACCCCGTAAGGGATAAAGACGTGATTCTATGTATGTATGTAAGTATCTAGGTTGGTACCTAGGTACTTAATCAGAATACATAGGTATGTATTCTGGAACAAAGAAAGTTTGATTGGTATAAAAATAAGAGTTATGCGCCCACGCGGGTAGGTGGCATTTAGGCGTTCACCTTGTAAGGCTTTACAAACGGCGCCTGAGACCCTTTCATTTTTAATCGGATATAAGTTCTATAGAAGCAGATTAGTGTGCCTTATGTAGGCGGGATTTCGACAGCTGTAGAGAAACTTTGCGTAGGTATCGTATTTTTTCCACATATAGAAACAGGAAGCAACAGTAAAACTGTTGCTAAATCAGCGTTCGTTTGCATCCATACCTAGCTACGAATTGCACACCAATTAAATACTTTAAGTATCAGTTATCAAATGAACTAGTGATTGAATTTATAGGTAGTTAGATAGGTTACACGAATAGCTTAGTAGCCGCGTTAGAATAAAGACTAATTTGTTATTTCTTTTATAAAATCGAAATTTGTTATTTGTTTTATAGGAGCCTACTTAGTATGTTTGCTCTTAAAATTTCATGTAACTGTGGCATAACATTTTAAGTAGTTTCCTGCCAAACGCAACACGTGCTAACAAGTCACGATTTACTTTCGGACGAAAGGGAAATTACGTTTATGTAATCGTGACGCGACGTTTGCCGCCATTTTGCTGCCAAGACTATTTTTTTCGCGCCAACTGTTACGTTTGCACAGATAACAGTAGAAAGTAGAGTAAATGCGATTTCATGGCATCGTTCAAAGCTATACTTATTGTGGATTGTATTGAATTCTATCAATATGCGTTGCGAACTTTTCGATACGCTATTGAAACGATTCATTGTAAGTTAAATCTTGATTCAACCAATTTTCTGCTTTCATTTTGTTTGAAGACTAGTTAGCTAGCTACCTATTCATTAAGATTGTGACCTCAAATAAGTTTGTAGTTGTTTGAAGAGTTTTTGTATTTGAGAGATCAAACTTTTTTCCACACAAGTATCCGACCTCCGCTCCGTGGCCCTAACGGTCATCACGCCGACCTGCCACACCGGAGGTCCCGGGTCTTTTTCAGATTGACCTGGGTCTTGGATGTCCATCGATATAGTATCGTTGAGTTAGTATCCATCCCATAACACAAGTCTCGAACTTACTATGGCCCCATAATCAATCTGTGTGATTTATCCGTATATACTTATTTATTTAAGTAAGACATCTGCCCAGTTGGCAATAGCATGCTACATAAATAACTAAATATGATATTATATCTCAATCTACAATGGCCTATTTACCACCGTCGTCGGAGGCCGTTCCTGTTCACCTCGGCCGGTGAAAGGCCTCAATGCCACGCCTCAAATGTGACAAATATTACAATTACTGCAATACACCCGGCGTGTACTGGACAAGGTCGATGTAGAAAAAGTATGAACCCCGCTTCCGGAACTGAATGATACTCGTAGTTTGTAAATTCTAAATAAGACAAACAAACGGAGCGCACAATGGCAGACTTATCCCAAAAAGGGATTTATTCCAGACCAGATAGATTATTGATATCGCTACACACTATAATTTTAAGTGGCCCTCCGCCTCTATCATCATTCCCATTGTCTGTGGTAACTCCTAAACCAAAGTACGCATTTCGATGCCATTTTCACTGTTAGATAGGACTTGAAGAAAGGTTGTAAGTATAAATCACACCCTGTTAAGTTCTATTCTGTTCTAAACTATACTGTAGCACGAAAAATGTTTTTTTTTTTTTAAATAAATCACTAAGAAAGAAAACGTAACAAAAGAATTTCCATTAGTTTTTTACTGTGATTATCACAGTCTGTAATTCAAGTAAGCAACAGGATAATTTATTGCAATTTAATCGAACATGACACGCGTAAGCGCATATATCTGAAGAACATGTACGAGTATCTAGTACAAAAGACATCAACGAACACAAAAACCACAATACTAAATCTATATGGAGGAAACTAGCTTTTTGCGCGGTTTCGCCCGCACAAATTATACACCAAAATCTTCCTCATAACCTACTCCGTCCATTGGTGAAAACCACATCAAAATCTGTTCAGTAGTTTTTTAAAATATTAGCGTACAGACAGGCTGTAAGACAGACATACGACGAAGGACTTTATTTTATAATATAGAAGCGTAGTTATATGTACCTATACAGTATATACACACGTATGTCATAAAATTAGTTTTATCATAACTTAAAAAATATCGTATGTTTAAAATTAACTTAATTTATTTCTTTATTATATATATTATATATTTATTTATTATATTAAAATGCATTTAAGTACCTAGGTTGACACCTAGGTACTTAAATGAATTTTAATATTTTTTATATCTTAGGCAGTTATAAATGAGGCGCATAATGGACCTCGATGTTCTATGTAGGTTCTCACATACAAAAGTACAAAAATTCCAACTCTAAGGGGGGTGAAAAGGGTGAAAAACAAAATTCACGTGGGCGAAGGCGACGGCAAATGCAAATGAAATTTAAAATGTGTGCAAATATTGACTGGCCTTGCGCGTTATGCTCTGATTGTTAGTTATTGAATTAATTACTTACTTCGACTGATAATTAAACAATAACTAGGTAGATCGCAATAACACGCCTCACGCAATCCATTAGCACTCGATGATTTGGTAATTAGATCATTTTTTATGATAATCGATTTGCAAGTACACAAATTATATCTATTTACATAGGTTGCGTTTCTGAAATAAATCCAATTAAAAAAAATTTCCATATTCCTTTTCATATTGGGAAAATGTTATTTTTAATAATTTTATGGATCTTATTTATAGCATAAAATAGGAAAATAAAGATAATTTGGGTTTTTGATATCGTTCGTAAGTTATTTATTATATAAGGAAAATAATTTTCCGCTTTTACATAAATCAACACTATAATCTAAATCGAAATACTAAGAAATATTTATATTTTCGAACATCCTTTTATCCCAATTATGTTTGGGGTTATTATGTTTTGATCACTCCCCCATTTTCTTTCCAATATAACTAAATCACGAAATCAAAACAAAAGTGCATCACTATCAAATACATAACTGGCCACTATCACAAGAGTTACGTCAATTAAAAAAACAAACAACGAAAGAGAAATTAAAAAGTGTAACTGACCATGTTTGAACGTTGGCACTGTTGGCTATGGACGCTTCACCACGCTCGCTTCGACTGAGCTCGCTATAAGTCTTGCTACAATTTTTATAGTTACAGCCTTTCGTGCAGTTTCACTTTCCACTCCGGTCCGGTGTGATCCACTTTTTTACGGTAGCCATGAGGTACGCCTCTAAGGTAAACAAAGGAACCATTGCACCGTCAGCTGCCGTGGAAATTAAGACGTTTTCTTTACAAATCCATATGGTAAAGTTAAATAATGGCTCAGGCGCAAATGATCTCTTTCGCAAAATATCCCCTGGTCGTAAAATGATGCTTTCGCATAATGTCTCTTTCTCAAAATGTCGCGACAGGGACTTAAAAAATACAATATGTTGCATTCTTGAAATTGCAAAAGCTGAACAATAAAAAATGGGCAAATAAGTGTGACCTTCACGTATAAGTAAACGTGTATTAAATGTTGGATGCAAGATCACAAGATGTAAGGGTCATGCCCTTAAATGTCAGTAATGCATATTTCGTGTATTCAAGTCACATTGGTCACTTTGGCCAGGCTTCGTATTTTTCGAATGTCGACGTCTTTTAATACACGTCTTCCCAAAAAAGAAGTATTATGTTACCAGGTTTGTATAGGACTTCGTTCTTAATAAAAAAAGAGAACGTAGAAGTACATGAGTATTTAAAAGGGTAGTAGAAGTTTCATAATAATTAGGTATCTTTATTTGCAAACGCTTTTCAGTGACATTTTTAAATATGTACTTACGAGTACCAGTTTTATTTTAACCATGACCGAAAATGATTGTTAATTGACAACAATGCCACATTAACTACCATGTAATAAGTAGGTACCTTTTGTTTTAATTACTTGACTAGTTATTATACTTAACGGTATATAACTTTTCATTGTTTATTAAAACGATTGGATTTTGTCTCTACTAATTATTGAATTAGTTACCGAAACCTATCAATTTATTTATAGCTAAATGGTTGAAATACTCATTTCTTCAGATTTCTGTAATGTTACTTGTACTATTATGTATATAGATAAACTTTAGTATATAATAGGCACCTACTAATAATTTTAATTTCTATTCTTTCAGTTACTAAGCTGTAACTTACTACTATAATGAACAAAATAGTACTTCGTACTATAATTAACAAAATTCGCTAAATTCTTGCCTCGTCTTTATTTCCCCTCATGTTATTTTGAAAAACGCAGCAGCTCTGCTTCATTAACATCGCATATCCTAGATAAAGCCAATATATTTTAAAAGAAAAGTAATTAGGCACTAGACTAAAATTTTGGGTATTTTTTGACTACTGGATAATTGTACCTAATTATCGAGCAATTTATGAAAATATGGTAACAATTCATATTGTGAGAAATTAGCGTATGACATGTGATTGCATAAGGCTGCCAGAAGTTCATTCCCACACGTGACGCAAGCGCATGTGGAAGTCACGCCCCACTTTGTTATCAGATAGAGGCTCCAACCTTGTGTGCTTCGTAATAGCTCTATGACAGGAATTTGTAACTGTTTAATTTGTACACAAGCATTATTAAATTTTGACATACCTTACTTACTTACTTCGATGGCTCGACGACCCAAATAGGATCCTCCGATACAAGAAGTTTCCACTCCTTCCTGTTCTGCGCCACTTCCTGCCAGTCGGCTCTTTGGAGGGCCTCCAGATCTCTTAGGACCTCATCCCTCCAGCAGTATCTGGGCCGGCTGTCAGGTCGTTTCCCGCTTGGTCGTCCCTAACCTACCTAAACGTATCTTCGACATACCTAATACTACACAATTTTTACTTGCCTAGAATGGGTTTTCGAGGGTAGACAGGAAGTAGGCAATGCCCCCAATTGTGTTTTATCATATTTCTCAATAAATAGATAAAATTTCAAAAAACCCGATACACAAACTGAGTGACTTTCAACGGCCCCGGCGGGCCTGCCCCGGTGACGGGGCCGTTGGAAAAAAAATTTCCAACGGTCCCGGCGGGCCCGGATTTTGCTTTGACGGGGCCGTTGGAAAAAAAAAACTACCAACGGCCCCGGCGTGTTTTTTTAAATGGGACGGATAGCATAAAAAATTTATAGCATACGCTCCGGTAGTGTTTAAAGGGGGAGTCAAAGTCAAATTTTTTATTGAAACTTGGCCTTCATTTCACGCAAAATATTCAATTCAATTGAATATTTTGCGTACGCGTCTTAGATAACGGCGTCATAATACCTACTTGATCCTAATGATCTGAAAGAATATACGCCATATGACTGGTGAGTCAATTACTTCCCCTATAAATTATGATCGTACATCATGTTGTAAACAAAATTATGTTGCAAGTTGCAAACGATTTCGTTTCCACCTGGTCACAGAACAAAGTAAAAATAAAGAACAAAGATGAACCTTCGTACTTAATCGCATGCCCTATAGCTGTGAGAAATGATTCAGAACATGAGTGAAATTATTTTCAAGAGTAAATTTCATAATTCGTCGTAGTATTTAGAGGTAAAGAGCCTGGAGCACTATGACTCCCAAAGACTTGGCATAATTTGATGTTCAACTACGACGAATTATGAAATTGTACTCTTGGAAATGATTTCACTCATGTTCTGTAAATAACAAAAAATATAATTGCAATGGTTAGTGCGAACTAATGGCCACTTACACCATACATTGCCGTTGAAATAAGTCATCAAGAAGGACTTTATTACAATGTCTAAGTACCTCTGTAAGTACCTACCTATGTGATTTGCTTGGATTGCTATGACTATTACAGCTATTTTTTTAATAACGTGTCGATGAAGAATATTGAATTTAAATGAGCAGTACACAAACCATTAGGCCTTAATTTCTGTACACTAGACGTTTTGTGTCAGTCTGTCCTGGAACGCAGAACGCATACAAAACACGCCCTAACCTACCATAGCGAACGAGGGTTACGCAACTGAATTATCTACGGGTTTGATGTCGTATGCCTTAGAGTGAAATTCCTGAATTATATTATCAAATCCGAGAAGCGGAACCAAACGCATTCAATCAACTATTTCGGTGAAATATATATCTAAAAAAATGTGCAGTTTTCTACTTACACCTACGTTCAAAGAACTAATTAATCGAAGGCCTAGTGCACTCTCAACTCAGTGCAAAGTTAAGTTATTAAGGAGTACACGCATTATACAAAAGTAAATTACCTCGTACAATAAATGCATTGTCTAACAGTCAAACCTTTGGGTTGAACAGAGTTCTTGTAAGTAAAAAAAAGTGTCTTATATTTAACTATTTATTTATATAAAGCACAATTACAAAAAATATTTAGAAATGGTGGACTTAACGCCATATAGGTATATTAATTTTCTACCACTTGTAGGCTGAATTCAAGAGATAAAAGTATATTTTTATATAAGGTACAATTAAAAAACTAAATACAAGTACAATTTAAAAAAAAATTATTATTATGTTATTCGGGAAAGAGTAACCACAATTATTCTCAATCATATAATGACCCCATCATTTTGCATCTGCATTTCGGCATTGACTTTCACCACTCGATGCACTGTTTCTTTGTCAGTGCAGTAACAACAAGGTTATTGCAAAAATTAAATTGCACTTTACAGAGTAACTTTCAAAAAGAAAGTTATTGGGCACTGAAAAGGTGTAATACTATTGCATTATCAGTGATAGAGGCGATGGCTAGGCTAGCCAGTGGCAGTATCTACTTAGATACCTTCACGACTTTCTCATATGAAACTTACTTCTTAAGAAGTATTGTACTTACATATAGAATAGAATAGTATATTTAAAGTTAGTATTTACGTTAGGTAAGTGAAGTTTTGTTTGAACATACATAGGAAGGACCTTGTGCCTAAGATACAGGCTCGGCCTAGTTTGGGTACTAGCGGATTGGACGTATGTACGTATTCGATTGCTTTTTTGTACTTTTTTGCTTAGAGCTTTATTTTATTATATGTCTAACTTGTGTATTTTTATAAGATAAATAAATAAATTATTAAATATTCTCCTTGGTTGTTCTTACAGGTACAGGTGTAACCAAAATGTGTAGGAGTTTTCATACTTATTTTTTTTATATTATTGTTTTTTTAAATAGATATGAAAAATAAGTGTCTTTTTTACGATTTCGCAGAAGTATTTATTTATATTAATATATTTTTTTAGACAAGTTATACGATTTTGTGAAAAATAAGTTTCTCGAAAGATTTCGCATAGGTACATACTACATATTTATTAAATCATTTAACAGCACATGGTACTTCCTCGACAATTTTTATAACACATGCATTGTGATATTATGAATCAGAAATCATTTATTTATTTTTGTGTTTAAAAAGAAATGATGATCCACGCCAATCTGGTAAAAACGACTCAAAATGTTTCACTTCTCTACATTAGTGGCTTATCTTCCAACAAATCAGCAATAGCAATTTCTCGACGCTTATAATTTATTTCCATCTGCGCAACACCGTGTACAACAATCAAAAACACAAGCCTAAAGAATTATAATAATTTTTATTTTCTGTCAATGACTATGGCAAAAAATTTTTGATCCTCTGAATCGGAAGCAGACTAGTTTGACACCGCTTACATAATAGAAAGTAGACTACGAGCGATACCACGCGCGACTGCAACAATTTGGGGTTCCGTAGTCTAAGCACGAAATGCAGGTGAGGATTGGTCGGTACCAACCCGTACCAAGGAACATTTTGATCATAGGTAGTACACCATTAGCTCGTTGGTCTCGTACGAAGAAGGGTAGACAAAATATTAAATGTCGGGACCAATATGACAATAATTCCCTCAAGTTCCAAAGACCGCCATGGACAGAAATGCGTGGAAGAAAAATCCTTAGCCCAACAGTGGGATAACTACCTCCAGATAAAGAAAGAATAACAATTATCTTAATAATTTTAATATAAATTTTAATGGAATGCCCAAACAAGTATTTCTGATTTGCATTTCCGATTCCGAGCGAAACACAAGAAGCAAAAACAAGTAATCGATTACGCAGGCATAGGCAATCGATTAACGATACTTAGGTACTTACTTGTTTATGTACACGTCGCGTGTTAATGTCGTAATGGTAATTAATAAAATCGGCCAATTTAACTAACGCTGGTTTTAGAATTTGTTGCATCGGATTGGAACTTACTTTTAAATACTTGCTAGTAGGTACTAGTTGTTGCACAACCAGCCGTTAAATAAATATATTTTTTATTAACCGGAAAAATGTTGCCATTTATTTCATATCAGAGAATTGGTGCTTGTCATCATTATTTTGTTTTTTTTTAATAACCTGGTCGTCTCCAAAGCTCTCAAAATAAATGTGCTTTGTGGTAACTTAGGTACTAGTCCGCGTTCCGCGTACATTTTTTTCAACCGACTTCAAAAACCAAAAAGAAAAGATTTTTAAGTCGGCTGTATTTTTTTTATCTTGGTTAAAATACAATACCTAGTGCCTAATATAGTTGCAATAATTTACAAATTAAACCAGGTATTACGCAAACAGAACTGGCGGCGGCGCCTTCATTTTTTCTTTACACTTTTTTGCCAAATTGAACTTTGTTTTTATTGGTGATGTCAAATCAATTCAATCAAAAATGATGGAATTTGTTCGTCCAAGATTAACCAATAACTGGTGTAATGGTCAACAACTTTCGAAGTACTGTTTATCATCTAATCCTATGCCTGAGGCAGGTTCCTGCCTGCCTTATTTCTCGAGAAAGTCTCTGGTCAAACGAGTCACCTCATAGTTTGTTCCTATGTAGTTACCGTTCTGAGATCTTATTAATTTTAATGATATTTAAGTACTCAATGTGTATTATGTGTAATCTATACATATAATAAGAGAGTAAAAATATTTTGTCTGTACATTTAGTTTTTTTGACTGAAATGCATAGAGGGACACTTAAAACGAATAATAGAAAGCAAAAAAATTTGTTTTGAATTTTTTGTCTGTCTGTATGATCACGCTAATCTCCGAAAGTACTGAACCGATTTCAATGACACTTTTTTTGTTGTATAGCTAGCCTAGGCAACATTTAGGCTATAATTGATTTTGAAAACTGGAACACCTGATGAAGAACCAGAACAGAACAGTTAAACTATAAGAAATATCGAAATGGTTCATTAAGAAAAGTCGTTCAATCTGATGAGCATTTTCTGCTGACGTATAAAAATTGAAGATCTGGAACACCTGATGAAGAACTGCAAGAGACCAGCTACACTATAACGTATATGGAAATGGCACCTTAGTAAAAGTCGTTCAACCTGATGAGCATTTTCTGCTGACGTATAAAAATTGAAGATCTGAAACATCTGATGAAAAGCTCCAAGAGACCAGCTACACTATAACATATATGGAAATGGCGCCTTAGCAAAACTTGATTAATCTGATGAGCATTTTCTGTAGACGTATAAAAATCGAAGATACGAAATATCTGAAACAGTTTGGAACACAAAAAGATTTTTATCTAAGCGAAACTCAGGCGGGCGAAGCCGCGGGCAACAGCTAGTTTGGCATATATGTACCTGAATAAGAAATGCAACAGTATGTAACATATCTTTTTATGAATCGAAAATTATAAAATTGAGAAATATTACATTTCTAATTTATTCGCTGGGATTTCTACAAATTTTGAAGTTGATTAAACATTAAAGAGTGATTGAAGGAAGATTGAGATGTTTTATCTACATTAAGACAAAAGAGTTAATAAATATCTAAGGTTCATGGAACTCTTTTGTAAATTAACAGCGATTTTTTTCCTGAAAAACAATAATTCAACGAGTGAAGTAGGTAACAAATGGAAGTATTCCAGTTCACTTCCGTAACTTTTTAATTGTATGATAATAGTGAGTTAATATTTGCTAAGCACTAAAATAATTGCAAAAAAATAATTTCCTTAATTTCTCAAGGCTGATAACTTATAACTTCACGATGTTAGGTAATTTTGAACAGCCGCTAAAACTGAAAACTTAACAAGAAATACTTAGGTAAGTTAAATTACGTAACAAATAACGATGCGATTGGCTTATTATTGTTTTTTTATACGGAAACAACAATAAAATCGCGAAAACTACCTACTTAAGTAACATTTATGTACCTAAATTCTACTTGTCTATAAGTACGAATAAGAGTGTAAAGTACTTGTGATTATCACTTATATCTTGCCCAAGTACATATATCAATTATTTTTTTTAAAGTATCCTTTCAATAGAGACATAGTGATTAATAAAGTTTTGCATTTATAATGTTGGTCAGTTTAAATATTTTCATGGATTAAAAATAGACTTTTACATAATAGGCCGGTCGACAAGTCGCAAAAAGTGGACTTTCGTAGAAAAAGGTCGGAATTTAATGAAACTTGGAGATGTTGTTCAGGGATGGTTAATTAACATTTTGTCAAGTTTTGGACCTCGAGGACCCTGTGCAAAAAGAGGAGGGGGGGAAAAACTGAAAAAAAATCGACCTTTCGTCAGTTTTTCGTCAATATTTTTTTTTCCTTACATCCTACTGCAAAAGCATCCCAGTACTTTTTTGTAGAGCGTTAAATTTCCCACAATTTTCACTAAACAAAGTTATTTGTAAGTCAAGTCGTTACCGAGATATGACACTACGAAAGAAAAGTCAATTTTCAAAAATCGCTAAAAAATGGCGAAAATGCAGAATTCCACCTTTTTTCTTCATATACCTATATCAGAATAATGATGAAGTGTTGTTTCTATTAAGGTCCCTTGTTACAATAATCTATATTTGAACCCCCTTCCCCCCTTCCCTACCCGACCTCAATTCTCAAAACCTTATTTTCTTCTGTAATTTCATTCCAACCATATTATCATGTCGGTAATGTTGGTATTGATATTAGTTACTTTTTAGACCCCTCCCTCTCCCCCCACTACATAATTATTCCAGAGCAGGTAAAAAAAGACAAAGTCCTTTCGTAAACAAAATTAATGTAATTAACAAAATTAAGGTCTTCACAAAGCATAAATTATAAGCAACAGAGATATTATTGTTGAAAGGTGCTCATACATAGGTACTCATTTGTACTCATTACAGCTCCTGTCGAGATTTCTTAGCCGTTGGTTCTGCTTTTAACAGCTCGTCGTCCTCCTGAGCGATCAGACTGTTAAGGACGTCCTCGCCGTTGTCGTATTCGTCGATTGTCTGATGAGTCCTCCTCGTTCAAATCAGTTGTAGGGGCGTTTTCACAGGAGTGGCCTGTGCAGTACTTGCACATTGCTGAGCATCTAAGACCTGTTTTCTTGCAGCTACCAGCTCCGGTGCTACAGCCTTTGCTGCACTTGCAGGAAACAATTTGGAGGATGTTATCTGGCCTAGCATTTTTGGTTGTGGGGATTGATAGTCGTGTCCGTCAATGGCGAATCTTGTAATCTCTGTAGATGGGAACGGATATGGCTAGCAAAACTTTGTTTTGAAGATTCGGTTGCATGGCACACAGTGCAACTGACCTAAGTTGTTGTATGTGTACGTGTAGGAAGGCTTGGGACGGGTTTTTCGTAGGAGGCGTTTAGAGTCGAGATCTGATAGCCGATTCTATTCAAATTTATTAACTTCCTCTTTGACAGAGCTGCGCCATGCTTGCCTCTGCCTCGCAAGCTCTTCCCAACGTTCTGTTGGAATCTCACATGCACAGGAGCTTAATGGATTACAGGAGCTGTAATGAGTACAAATGAGTACCTATGTATGAGCACCTTTCAACAATAATATCTCTGTTGCTTATAATTTATGCTTTGTGAAGACCTTAATTTTGTTAATTACCTACATTAATTTTGTTCACGAAAGGACTTTTTCTTTTTTTACCTGCTATGGAACAATAATGTAGTGGAGGGAGGGGAGGGGTCTAAAAAGTAACTAGGTGAAGAAAAAAGGTGGAATTCTGCATTTTCGCCATTTTTTAGCGATTTTTGAAAATTGACTTTTCTTTCGTAGCGCCATATCTCGGTAACGAATTGACTTACAAATAAGTTTGTTTAGTGAAAATTGTGGGAAATTTAACGCTCTACAAAAAAGTACTGAGATGCTTTTGCAGTAGGATGTAAGGAAAAAAAAATATTGACGAAAAAACTGACGAAAGGTCGCTTTTTTTCAGTTTTTCCCCCTCCTCTTTTTGCACAGGGTCCTTGAGGTCCAAAACTTGACAAAATGTTAACTAACCATCCCTGAACAACATCTCCAAGTTTCATTAAATTCCGACCTTTTTCTATCTGAAACTACCTGTCGACTGGACTATAAATGAAATTAAAACGGTTGATTTTTACGAAATTTGATATTTATTTATGGATCTAATTGCATTGAAATTGGATGGCTAGATTAACAAATTTTACGCGCTCCTTACATAACACTTTCTTTCGCGCCTATTACAACTATACTATTGCAAGCTCCGATTCGGTTGACCCGACGAAAACCGTGGTATAAGGTAAAGGATTTAGCGACGATTGGTACATAAATTATATGGACATCGGAATCCCAAACACAAAAACAGTAACTCTGTTAATAGGTTGTAACGGGCATCAATAATGATAGATTATTTTTATCGTAAGACAATGGTAAGACATAAAAAATATAATGTACTAGCTGTCGCCCGCGGCTTCGCCCGTGTGAGTTTCACTTAGATGAAAAGTATTTTTTGTGTTCCAAACAGTTTCAGATGTTTCGGATCTTCGATTTTTATACGTCTACAGAAAATGCTCATCAGATTAATCAAGTTTTGCTAAAGCGCCATTTCCATATATGTTATAGTGTAGCTGGTCTCTTGGAGTTATTCATCAGATGTTCCAGATCTTCAATTTTTATACGTCAGTAGAAAATGCTCATCAGGTTGAACGATTTTTGCTAAGGCGCCATTTCCATATATGTTATAGTGTAGCTGGTCTCTTGCAGTTCTTCATCAGATGTTCTAGATCTTCAATTTTTATACGTCAGCAGAAAATGCTCATCAGGTTGAACGGCTTTTGTTAAGGCACCATTTCCATATTTCTTATGGTTTAGCTGTTCTGTTATGGTTCTTCATCAGGTGTTCCAGTTTTCAAAATAAATTATAGCCTATATGTTGCCCAGGCTTAATAGCTATACAACAAAAAAAGTTTCATTCAAATCCGTCCAGTAGTTTTTGCGTGAAACGCGTACATACATACAGACAGACAGACAGACAGACAGACAGACAGACAGACAAGAAATTCCAAAAAATTTTTTTTGCTTTCTATTGTTCTTTTTAAGTGTCCCTCTATCCATTTTAGTCAAAAATACTAAATGTACAGCCAAAATATTTTTACTGTTTTATTATATGTATAGATTTGATAGTAGAAAAATCTAATACGACCAACTTCTGCGATGATATTATTTTTCTGTGGACGCCAATAACAAACTAATTCACAGATACATCTTGGTGGTGCCCTTTTCTTTGCGGACGTGACGTCAGTGTCTATAGGTAACGGAATTGTCAAAGGTCGATTAAAAAAAAATCATGAGCATGTTTAAGAAAACTTCTTTTTCATCGCAGAACTCTTTCTTTTTTGGACCACGATGAAATTACCAGATCGGCTGATAGCTCGGACACCATTACTAAAGCTGAATAGATAACGATTTCCGAGAGAGCTGTTTCCGCGCCAAGTATTCCTTTAGCTCAGTTTTTATTGATGTTTGTAACTTCTATCTGGGCTGTATGATCCGGAGAACTAATAGAAACCAGCATTTTTTTAAATATTTTTTTCTGTATGTTTGTAGCGTGTCACGCAAAAACTATTGAATAAAATTAGATGCGGTTGCACAGTTGTACTGCTATAAGTCTATTTTTAAATATCACGAAGGCTACATCTTGATACGATGCGTAGAACCTGAAATATTAATAGTGAATTCGGCGCGGACGAATAAAAGATTCTGGCAGGGTGGTGGGTATCAGTACCGGCTTTAGGGGGGCGCGTTTGGGCGACGGCCCAGGGCGCCGGACGTCAAGGGCGCCGCAGGCGCCTCTTGTAGTCCGGCGAGGGCAGCCACAGGCGCCCCTTGTTGTCCAGTGAGGGGCGCCGCAGGCGCCACCTTGTTGTCGGTGAGGGGCGAGAAGTAGGAGAGGCGCCTCAAAGGGTCGTCATAAAGGGCCGCCGCAGGCGCCTCTTAATTCATTACTCGCTAGCTTTTGCCCGCGGCTCGCTCGGCGTGCTTTTTCCCGGGATGATAAGTACCCTATGGGAGTTCTCAGTACTTTCAACTATGTGTATGCGAAAGATGGAAGATTGGTTCAGTAGATAAAGCGTGAAGAGGCAACAAAGAAATAAACAAACCAACAAATTTACTTTTGCATTTATAATATTAGTTAGGATTATTTTCAGTTGGCACAAATTGGTCGTAAGAGAAATCCAAAAAGCGCTTACGCTTAGGCCCTTTGTGCCAACTCCGCCATTTTCAAAAATAACACTACTCAACAAATTATCAACTTTTGATTTTATCTGAGGTCGCATTATGTGATTACTATTTCTTGCCACTAAAGTAATAAAAATATGCAAATATACACACACCATCACATTTCAATGTCCAGATAAACATCCATGTCCGAAATCACGAATTTTCCATAATTTTATTCAAATTTTAATTGAAAGGGCGTAGTTTTTTTGGAGTGGCTGGCTTTTCTCTTGTACTCAGTAGCAGGGGTCTCTCTAATAAGGCTCCAACAGTAATCCCGCGAGCATAGCAGGCTCCCATCTGCCTTGAAATCGCTTTTCAAATGCAACAACATCTTGGTGAAAGCGTTCGCCATGTTCGTCACTGACTGATCCCATATTTTCAGGGAAAAAGTCCAAATGCGAGTGAAGAAAATGCAACTTAAGTGACATATTGCATATTATTGCATCCCATTTTATAGTAGCAGTCCAATAAAACTTTTATTTTTTCGCGAAAATCTTCAGATTTCTTGTTACCAAGGAAATTGTTAGTGACATCGACAAAAGCGTTCCATGCTTGTTTTTCAATATTATTGAGAGCAGATATAAAAGATGGATCTTGAATCAGCTTTTTTATGTCTGGACCTACGAAAACACCCTCTTTAATTTTCGCGTCACTAAGCTTGGGAAACTTTTGCTTGAGAAACTGGAAAGCCTTTGCTTATTTTTTTCACAAAATTTTTTATGAGCCCCAGTTTGATGTGCAATGCCGGCAAAATAATTTTATCTTGCTCAACCAATGGTTCAAATTTTACGTTTTTCTGGCCTGTTACAAAGCAACCACTTTAAGATCTGCACAAACTGGCCATTTATGATCTCTGTATTTAATTTTTTCTAATAAAAGTTTCATATCGTCATAAGTTTCTTTCAAATTAGCACTATAAGCGAGGGGCAATGACGGTAACTCATTTCCATTATGCAACAATACTGCTTTCAAGCTACTTTTTGAGGAATCAATAAATAAACGCCATTCAGCAGCTACATGATTTTGCCCAAGCTGTGCCATTAATCCATTTACATCATTGCAAAAAACTAATCCATCTTTAGAATAGTACGGAACCAGTGAGCTATGTCGTTTACGATAAAAAGATACCTTCACATCTGATTCACATAGATTCCATTGCTGTAATCTGGATGTCAATAATTCTGCCTTATCAATGGGTAAATTTAATTCTCTTATTAAGTCATTAAGCCTAGTTTGATTCAATAAAAGTGGCTCAGATGCACATTTTGGGACATATTGGGGGTCCTCGCTATTTTCACTATCCGTCGAACTCGAGTCGACTTCAACTGTCTGAATTAAATTCACTGGGCACTCAGGAACAGGTAACTCGTCAGAATGTGGCTGAGGTTTTATTACCGATGGCACGTTAGCATACTTAATACTTCGTTTTGATTTTTCAGAAAACCCCTTTAATTGCGTTAAACAAAAATAACAATCGACGGCATGATTCGTTGGCTCCATCCACACCATTGGCGTACCAAATGGCATTTTTTTAGTTGTTCCCTTACACCAACCATTGAGATATGTATAACATCTTAAGCAGCACACTTTAGGAACCCATGACTTGTCTTGATTCCTTACGACACGGTTAAAATAAGCTTGATAGCACTGTTTAATTAAGTCAGAAAGTGGTTTTTTTTTCGATTTCGGCGTAAACTCGCCTCAAATATAGCAAAATAAATCAGGACTGTTAACACACACTTGCGACATTTTAGAAGTCAGTTAATATACTAACAAATGCACTATGTTCCATTTGCAAAAGTAATAAGTTTCCGGACTACCCGCATTTTAACTTTTGTAGGTAGGTAAAAAAAAAAAAAAAAATTGTCCCTATAACCAAATGTGATATCGAAATAAAATGCATACAGTATTTTTATATTGGTCAAGCTTATTATGAAATAATATGAATTGGGTCAGATATTTTTTAAGTGTTGAGTAGTGAATTAAAAAAATCCTCGACTATCGATTTTTATATGTTTATTGAACCTGCTCTCAAAATTTCGCGGGAATCGGTTGTGAAATGCGACCTCTAGAGGAGAACACAAAAATACAGAGACATACCAAAGCATTCTAGGCAAAGCTTAATTACTTTATATCCTCGACATTACACCTGTTAACAAACAAATTGCAAAATTTCCACACGCGTATCGAAGTTCTGACACTTTGACTCTTTTCAAAAAAGTTAGGCTACAGAGAAAACTCTTAAAAATATCGAACTCAAAAAATAAAAAATTCGGAAAAAATTGTTTTTTTTCCGCTATTTCGCACTTTTTTCGTTTTTGACTTTCTCGAATAATTCTTTTGCACCTTATAGCTCTCGTTAGTCCAGTGCTAAATAATAAAAACTTGTGTTACAGGTACTTCATTCTTATAAATCTTAAATAAAATATATAAAAAAAACTGAAAACTCTCAATGTGCTCGATAGTCGTCTGAGGCACGAAATTTTATAATATATTTTTACCCTTTGCCTTTTTTCGTATGGGTTAGAATAGTATTTAGGGGGCGCCATAGAAATCTCGCCCAGGGCGCTGGTAGTGCTAAAGCCGGCTCTGGTGGGTATAGTCACAGGGTAGAAACTTCATAGAAACGGGGCGTCATATATACCTACTACTACTATTAATGAAACTGTACATACATCCGTGAACACGTCAATGTGTGCGTTTTCATAGTCATAGCGTCCCAATCCGCAAAACAACGGAGACGTGCGGGGTACGCAGGGGGTTACGCCATATTGCGGGAGTGGCAGGGAGCTTCCTTTCTGTACGTAGTACTTATTTTAATTCTGGTACCTATAGTCTTGAAATTATGTGAGATTACGAATAAAAGCCATGTAGGTGTATTTATGGCTCATTTCCATCGCGCGCCGAATTCGCGCTTTCTTCACATGTACCCACGGTTTATGTTAAGAAAGCCTGACAGAAACCCAGTTGACATGTTAATTTAGAAACAAGATGTTTTTCTCTAGCGTGTTGGCGACTTTGCTTATTGAAAACTTCTATTCTTTATACTTTTTAAAGGTTTAAATTAAAATCAAAAAAGTTAACGAACAGTTAAAACCTATTTTATATTTGTTTCGTTCTTTTAATGTCAAATATTGGAAGGATATATTATGAAACAAATGCCCTGCTTCACTTGCGTGGGAATATCGGAATTTTGGATAGCCTGATAGCAGTGCTCGTTTCAAAATCCTAGTAGTTTGTAGCTTTGAGATTTATAATACAATATTAATGTTATAAGTTTTTGGCACGAAAAAGTGTCTGTGAAGGCCAGTTTCAATAAAGTATTTTTGATTTAAAAATAAGCCTTCACAGATTTTTGCTTCCTTTTTCCTAGTAGAGAGTAGCGTTAGTGGCAAATAAATGAAATACGAATAAAATTGTTTTTACACATTTATTGGTGGAAAAACATAATTAAATCCAACATCATTGATAATCTGGGTAAGTCTAACTTACTAACTAAATAATAACAACTTAAAGTCAATACTTCAAAACAATTTGTACTGCGTATGGCACCACTAGGAGTGAGGGTAGACCGAGATATAATTATTTTACACAAATAAAAAACAGCATAATATATAGTTATACCAAAAATATAAAAGAGTGTACATTTTAGTAACGTGAAAAAATATAGCTTACCACTTTAATTGCAACAATAACAAAATTGGTACAATATTAAATGGCACAAAATTTATTCATAAACTGTTTTCACGTTTTTAACATTTTTTAGTGCACGCTTGGTAGAGATTCTTCTTTTTAGAGATATAATTTATTTTTTAACATTATTATATTCAACTGGGCAAATATCTTCTCTCAGCCGAAAGACGTCCACTGCTAGACAAAGGCCTCCCCAAGGATTTCCACAACGACCGGTCCTGCGCTGCCCGCATCCATGCGCATCCCGCGACCTTCACCAGGTCGTCGGTCCACCGAGTGGGAGGCCTGCCAACACTACGTTTTCCGGTTCGTGGTCGCCACTCGAGAACTGTTCTGCCCCAACGGCTATCTGTTCTACGAGCTATGTGCCCCGCCCACTGCCACTTAAGTTTTGCGATTTTGCGGGCTATGTAGGTTACTTTAGTTCTCCTACGGATCTCCTCATTTTCTGATTCGATCACGCAGGGAACCTCCAAACAAATATAATGTAAATATAAAAAAACAGATGCTTGCGTTGTTGATGGCAGTTGAATTCTAAATTTACCGTTTCTATTAGGTACGAGTATATATAATTAAAATCATTCCATTTGGTATAGCACCAATTTTTATCAAGTGCTAAGATGATGTAGAATTATATATAGTAAATGTTAACTTTAATATAAAATTAATTTTTAGCAGTAATAGATATACTTAGTTACCCATAAATTTATGTATAAATATTCATTAAATGTAGGTACACACATCGAAGTTACAACCATCGTTTTATATAAAATAAAACTAATAAGTACAGTAAAAAATATTTATCGAACTGTAAATATAATTTGGATTGCATAGCGAGCGGTTGAAGGTATTTATTTTACATATTTTTTCTACATGTACACTATGTACAGTCTACAGCAAAACAACATAACTTGCAGTTAACTGTACAGCAACAAAATGATTTCAGTGTTTCGTGCACCCCAAATGCATTGATCATTAAAGTGCCAAAGTGCTTAAAAATTTCTACCAAATGCAGAGTACTCTGCATTTGGTAGAAATTTTGGTAGAAATTGGGTACAATTTTTGCAAAATAAAAAAACTCAGCGCTTGCTATGACAATCCTTTTACAATTTGAGACAAGCCCTGATAAGCACTATGATTGTGCTTTTAGCATCATTATACGGGCCCATATAAAAGAACTGGAAAGAACCAGTACTTTCCGGTACTCTATATGAGAATTCGGTACCAGTACAGTTCCCGTCATGTAAAAACTGTAACAAGCGGGAACGAAAGACGGGAACTGTAACAAGCCTTGCTTTTACCATCAACAGATCTCAAACAATCCACATGCTACCTAAACAATATATTGCGTTTAAACATAGACTTAGCAACCATACTTTTAAATGGACATTTATGAATTTATCACAGATGACAATTATGTTAATTATTATTAAGTACTTCATTTAAAATTACGAGAGTGAATTGTAAAACAGTATAAAATGTCCATGATAAAATCCATACTGATATTTTAAATTTCACGGCCAAACCACTGGACCGATTTAGATGAAATTTGGTATGGATAAAGTTGAAGACCCGGGGTCAAACATGACTACTTTATTTTTCAAAATTCAACCTCCCAAGGTGGTGAAATGAGGGGTCCAAGAAATTTTTTGGGCAACATCTAGTGGTTTTAGTTGTGAAAATTATGGTTTATAGTAAGTACCCAAGTCTGAAATCACGTAAAAGAGACGAAATCAAACAACCAAAAAAACAAAAGTGTGTGGAAATTTCAACTTTTTATACATAGAATACAAAGTCTATAATTAAAACGCACATTTCCTTACCATACCTTATAAATAACCTACCCTGATGCATATTGTCCGGTAAATTCGAGTGGGTAAAGCGAACTCATAAATACAGCTACAAAATGCGACATGTACACTAAATACAGTAAAGGTACGCGAGTATTTACCTGTAATGTAACATTATTACAATGTTACATTATTACAATTATGTTACATTAATGTAACATTATTACAATGTTACATTACACTAGTGTGGGAGGCGAACCGCGCAATTTCAGCGCAACCTGTAACCATTTTGATACAACTTGCAACATGAAATCTTACATTACAGGCACAGGGCGGGCGCTTCTTAGAAACGGGGCGTCAAATATACCTACTACTACTACAAATAAAACTGTACATTAATGAACACGTCAGTAACACGTCAATGTGTGCGTTTTCATAGTCATAGCGTCACAATCCACAAAAGAACGGGGGAGAAGTGCCATATTGCGGGAGGGGCAGTGAGTTTCCTTTCTGTACGTAGTACTTATATTAATTCTGTATTACAGATTAAATGTTCGTCAGTGTGGGAGGCATATTGTAATGCGCACAGTCGAATCTTGAAATGTTACATTACAAGTAAATAATCGCAATGTGGGAGCACCTTAAAACTACACGGCTCCTTATATCTTTTCAGTGCCTTAGTTGTAGTGAAGAATACTTTGAATATGTTTAATGATTTGTTACAACACTCATAGAAATATGTGAATTCTATAGTTTTTTATCTACAAAAACCCACATTAACACTTAAAAGAGATAAAACTATTTTTATCACACATATTTCTTTTTTGCATGGTGTTAATCAATTCACAAATCTTCCTATAAAAAGCAAGGATATTTCTTTCATAGAAACGGCTTAAATCGATCAAGCTTAGAATCTACGAAGTATAGATGCCGTTTAGTTTCGCCCTAATACAAATACTTAAATATTTATACCTAAGAAGCAATGTAACGCCTACGGAGTTATTTACAATCACAGACTAATAATAGCCGTATTATTTTCTTTACTCAACGACAAAGATGAATTTTATTCTTTATTTGCCGATTATTGGTCCAATTTACTTTATTATATAATTTCAAAATCTATGGAACTATTATTTACATGACATGAAGAAATAAAAGTTGTTTTTGTCATAGTAAAGAAAATCAGTGCTACATAAAATACTATAACAGGAAGGTAATTAGTGACAACTCTCCACGAAGTGAAAGCGAAATCGAAGTGATTAGAATGAGGAACAATCGCAAATTAAAAACGCAAGTGTTATTTTGAAAGATGATGATATGCGTATGTCAGATACCCATGTCATCTTTTACGATAGACTTGTCAGCGAAATTCAACAGACAAGCGATTCGACAGTTACGCAACTCAACAACCAATTATTAAATAGGAATGGGCAATTTTCTGACAGGTAAATAAAGAAAAAAAATCTGTATAAAAAAGTCTCAATAGATGGCGTTTTATGAAAGCCGAGTCGTAATAATGGCTGTACCTATATGGTGCGCTTTTTCTTGCCAACCAGAGGCAGAAAAAATCACCTAACAGTTTGACAGTTGCACCAATCACAGTATTGATACTTTTTAGATGTTTTTTTTTAATTAGGTTTTTTTTACTAAGCGCGATCTATGAAGTCATCTGGATCCATTTTTTTTTAATTTGGAACTCGGAAAATCCGCCATTGAACGTGTATCTGTCAAGCTGTCAAGTTGTATTGAGTGTCTGTCGATTTGCAAATCTGGCGAGATGCGTTTCTGTCAACATGCGTATCTGACCACTTTCTTTTCTGTCGTCATGCGATGAATCCTATTTTTTTTAGGAAAGAACTAACCTAGGCCTAGTTGAAATACAGAATACAGATTCCAAAAATATATACATATGTATATAGTAACGAAAAGTTTTATTTGTAATGTCATATATTTTTAGTTTCTTTAAAATATACATATTGAGTTGAGGAAAAGGTCATGATAAACTGACTTTATAAAGTTTAGGTGCTTCATTTACCGACTCAGGTCTTATTTCAATAACTATAAGTTCTGTTTATGATTAATCATAAAAATATCATCACCGAACATAGACAAATCGATAAAAGATCGTATTTTAAAAATACTATTTAAAAATTAAAGCTAGATAGGCCGATTACAGACTATCCGAAGATTTTGATATCGTTTTAATATCAACAATTGACGAGATATGTATTTTTTTATGAAATTACTTTATTGAATATATAAAATCGGTATTGACATGAGGAATTGCTATGCTTCCCAATAGGGTATTTGACTGTTTATGAAAACCTATCTTAAATTGTTTACGTTTTAATTATAAAATTAACAAACTCACTTTCGCATTTATAATTGACAGAGCGAGCTTAGCTAAAAATGCTTTGTTTGTTTGTGTTCTCCTCTAGAGGTCACATTTCTCAATCGATTCCCGTGAAATTTTGGGAGCGCAGGTTCGATAAACATATGAAAATCGATCGTTAATACATTTTTTGGAAATTTTTGAAAATGGCGGAGTTGGCTCTTATGACCATTTTGTATCTGTACAAGCTCGTTAAGTCTACAGCTCACAGAGCCTAGTATTAATTAGGATACATATTTTAATACTGTCAAATACCCTACTATAAATTACGATCTTCACCATTCCACTTACTTATGCAACTCATGCGTCCGTGCCATCGCCTCCAAACTATGATGGGAGTCTATTCTATTGATATTAGCCTTAAAATCGTCCAAAGGGGATTTTGTCAAAACCGCGTGCGGCACTAAAGTGTCCGTCGACGCTTCTTTGTCTAAATTATCTCTTTCCGCGTTTAGGAATGCGTCGTGTGAACCGTTGACGGGTTTAGAATTAGCGTCGGGGTACGATAAGTCGAAATTCGACACTGATGTAATTTTGTCAGAGTGTTCGAGCCCTGAGGCGAGCGATTTCGACGTCGGCATTCGTTCGTTTTCTGAAATAGATATTGTTATATTAATAAGCAAGTTTTTTTAAAAGCTTTTATTTAACTTGCAATGTATGTATGTAAAGTCCATTTATTCATAATTGTCCTATTATGTAAACAATCTTCACAGTACTTTTTGTTGAATTTTGTTGAAAATAAATCAAATATTAGTTCAAAGCTAAACATTCTAAAGTAAAACATTTATTAACCAAGAAAGTAATTTCCTAAAAAGTCTATTTTAATTTATATTGTTGTAAAATCATAAAAAGACATGGTAAGATTGTTTACATGATAAATGGACTTTATGTTCGTTCGGGTGGAATCTTAGAACTCAATTTTGAAGTAGATATCTTCAACCGATTGAGCTGAAATTTTGTACACACGTTTAGCATTCTAATCTAAATCCAATATGGCGGACCAACCAAGCTGGCGGAATAGTTATTTGTAATGCATTTCTACAATATGGGTATCAAATGAAAGGGTTTGTTGAGAGTAACAGTAAATGCTTTTTAAAAAAAAGTTTTTTTACTATTAATTTATTTCTATAAATCCTACTAATATTATAAACACACAAAATTATTACTGTAATAGAATGATGCCAGATGATCTCTTTTGAGATTCTCAGTGCATCGGAACAATATAACTAGCGATATGCCGTCGAGAGTCGCCTGTTTCCTAAGGGAAGAAACCTTGAAAATTTCCGAAAATTCTCAGAAATTTCTCGGGTTTTTAGGAAAATTTTCCGTTCTCAAGAAATTTCCAAGAAACTTTCCGCTGTTTCTTTGAAAATTTCGGGAACGGCACATCACTAAATATAACATAACAATTAGTACCTTTAGGGCTAGTGGGTGTGGCGAGGTCGGATTGGTCGTCTTTGTGGTCCTTCGGCACCGAGGAGCTCCGGCCTTCAGAAGACAGCATACTCAGTACCCTGACAATCACACGCCAATATTAACATTTCATTTATAAAATACTAGCTTTTTCCCGCGGCTTTGCCCGCGTGAATTTCCCACGGGAACAGTGCTTTTTCCCGGGATGATGTTCTTCTCAGTACTTCTAACTATGTGTATGCGAAATTTCAGGATTCGTTCAGTAGATAAAGCGTGAAGAGGTAACAAATTCACTTTCGCATTTATAATATTAGTTAGGACTACTCGCGCCCCCGGGGCTTCTGCTTCCGTGGGAATTTCGGGATAAAAAGTACCCTATGTGCTATTCCCGGTATTTTTGTACCCGTATACCAAATTTCATCTCTGTGAGTTGTTCTATTTAAAGAAAAACAATCGATTCAATACAATTGGAGCTTGAAATCTTACCTCGATTAGTCTCGTCTGATAAGCATGAGAACAAAACACAATATCGATATAGATGATATCGCATACCAATCCGTTACACTAAAATTAACAATTAACTTTTCATATAGTCTATATGATATAGAGAAAAGAGGACGCATCTAATAGGTCCAAAAATTATTCTCCACGTAACTTTCTGTAGCGAATTTTTTTATACTAGCTTTTGCCCGCGTTTTCGCCCGCGTGAATTGCACTTGCGATAAGGCCGCCACAATTATACACATTACCTATATACTAAGTTTCAATGTATCCTCTACTTGTTTTGGTGCAATAATGTATTTTTCTTCCAACTACGCTGTAATTTTGCCATTAATAACCTAAATGCACAAAACAGCAATTTATTGCTCCATAGCAAAACAGCGCAGTAAAGTATGTATGAAAATCCATTGTTGCACTGTTTTTACTTGAAAACAGTGCAGAAAAGTAGTATGAAAATCCATTACTGCATTGTTTTTGTCCTAAGGCCAATCGCAGGCCTTAATTCTGCAGTCATGACCAACTAGCAACAAGATTTATGTCAGCCAATCAGCGCTATTCCTATAAGAATAGGCCAATCACAGGCTGTAAGCATGACCAACTAGATTTGTATCAGCCAATCAGACTTATTTTTATTCCTGCGAACAAAGGCTGATTATATAAATTAAAAATGTGCGACCATTGCCGAAAAAAAAAGAAAATTGACGCGAATTAAGGACCTTAGGACCGGTAGTTGAAAGAAAAGCAGATTATGAATCTCGCAAAAGTGACTTTTAATTGCACTCGTGTTTTTAAAGCCCTCGCTACGCTCGGGCTTCAAACTTACACTCGAAGCAATTAAAAGTCGTTTCTGCTCGATGCAACAGTCTACTATTACTTACTTAATTTCCAACGGAACCCGTGCTTTTTCCCGGGATGAAAGGTACCCTATGTCCTTCTCAGTACTTCTAACTGTGTGTGTGTGTATGCGACATTTCAGGAAGATTGGTGCAGTAGATAAAGCGGGAAGAGGTTTCGCATTTATAATATTAGTTATGATTGCAAGGATAATTTACCACAAGAAAAAGATCGCCACAAAAGTTACGTTGAAAATTTTTTTAAGAATTACCCGAATATGTACTTGTACATTTAATTTGGAAATAAATAAAAAAAATAGTGGGCAAACAACCGCTTCTTCTAGGAAGAGGCGCTAGTGTTCCATAAGTTGCCAATTTCTAGCCGGAGAATAGAGTTTATATAGTAGGTATTTACCATAACGCCCGGTTTCCGAAAAGCATGTCAAATATTGAATTTGGTAACAGAGTGTCATAATTAACAATCTGATAAACAACTTTGAGTTTCTGAAAAGCTATTCACTGTAAAATTATCTAATCGACTGTTTGACTTTTTTCATTCACTCATTCATGTTTGTTTCTATTCAAAGAGTTTCCAAATACTCCTTGTCATCAACATCCAACGCTCTAGTTTTGTCTCTTCCGTTGACAACAAATGCCAAATTCGACTTTTGCCACTTTAATAACCTTTGTGGCGCAGTGGGAAAGACCTTGCCTCTGAAACGCGGGGTCCGGGTTCGAGCCCCGGTCATGTCTGTGGTTTTTTTTTTGGGGGGCTTTTGTCGATGACATGTCAGTCTTATTGAACATGATTTGCCATATTTTATTTATTATTTATATTTATTTATTATATAAATGCTTGAATAAAAGTTTGGAAGTTTTGACGCAATCATGCAAAATCTAACTAGGCGAATAGATGAAATTTGGTACCTACACGGGTAGAAAATTTTCGGGAATAGCATTTAGGGTATTTTATCCCGAAATTCTCATCGGAGCGAAGCCACGAGCTGCGACTTATATATTTCGTAAGAACGTTTAATATTTTCTTTAAAAATTTCGCGCAGAAAATCGATAGATTTTACAAAATACTGGTGACGTTTATTGTGACACTTTGTTAATTGGTCGATTTTCGCGAATTATCTCTGAAGACTATAACATGCTGTCAACATGCGAAAAAGCTTTCCGGAAACCCAAAACTACCTTAATCAGCCATTAATTCGAGATCTGACATTTGGAACAACAAATCGATGACACACTGTCACTAGGCTTGTTCAGAAACCCAAACTGCTTTTAAATAGAGATTATCAACTTGCTACGTAATTTTTTCATTGATTTGCGTTTCAGAAACCGGGTGTTTGTCTTTTAAAACGAGACAAATGACATTGATTTGTGCACCACGGCATTTGTTTTATGGAATACCTAGAGTTTCCAAGGTCGCCGAAGGGAGTGGTGGGGGCGGACGGAGAGGAGCGGGGACTCGAGCGCAGCGGCGCGGCCTCCGCTAGACCTTCCGCTATCAATGTCGCTCCGATGTCCAACTCCCCTTCTGAGTAAACAAACAATAGTAGATTAAAAAAAAACACTACTAAACTATAAAAAGTCATCCAATTTACAAAACAATGGGGTGAGCACGAATATTCTGGCAAATATCTGTGGTGCTCAAACCATAACACAGTTGCTTTCGTTTCGTTTTTCACACTTTTAGGTATATGCGTCTCGCCTCTTAGAAAAACTCTAAGACTCTCGCAAATTGCAAACTTCTATGCAAAAAAGTCTGCTACTTTCGATAGGGAAAGCGCTCGCTAATACAATGTTACACACACTTAGCACATGTGTAAAATTGTATTAGTGAGCGCGTTTTGTATTGTGTGTACATGCACAATTGCACACTAAGATAATGCCGACAACTAGCTTAAAAAAACAGTATGAGCATGATCATATAAGCATGATGTAAGTGGCTCTCCCCCGTTGGATAAATGCTCTGTAACGCGGCAACGCGTTGATCATCTTTCGATCTATTTTGCGTGCGCTGGCACAATTATACATTTACTCTTTTTTCATCTGTCACAAATTAAAATCATACTTATTAATAGAGACCGGATTATATGCAACATAAAAAGCTTATTATATGCATGCAAATATGCATGAAAAAAGGTTGACATATGCACGAAAATTGGCAGAATATGCGAAATTAAATGATAAAGGGTCTGTTGCATAGCAGGCTATATTATGAGCAGTTCCCCAAAAAACAGAAATAATATTAAAAACCGATGAGGACCATTATATATTTGTTTTTTCGTGATCTTGTTATGGTACAAAAATACATTTAATATCGTTTAATATCGTATAATGGCAATACTGACATGGCGCCCGTACGTATGTTCAGAAAATCAGATACAATTACTCAGATACATTATATTTTAGAAAATTAATTAAAGTAAATGTTCCAAACACATGTTACATGCAATATCACAAAAACATATGCGTATTTCACATAAATAGATGAATATTAATAAAATAAACAATTCTTTCCCGCGGGCACGTATGTACTAAAAGTACATTTTTGAACGTACCGAAAATCGGAACTGTCAAATGAAGCGCGCCAACGTCAAATCATAATGGGTGTCGGCCGTTTTGGCGGAACTCGCATAACCTTCATTACGATTTTGTTGACTAAATGTACCATAGAAAGGCTACGAATTTATCGGATTTACTTATAAGGCATTGATACTGACCCAAAAATGAAAAGTTCAGATAGGTGCTCATGATATAGCCGGCTCCCCATACATTTGTGCAACAGTCCCTTTAAATCATACGTATTAACTTCTTTTGGATGTCATTCCTGGCTCAGTATCTGAATACGATCATACTTTTAACAATTTAATAAATAAATCTGATTATATATAAGATCCTTATGGGTAAGTGTAATTACCTAGTTGTTTTTGTGTGTAAATAATAGTTTTTAATAATTTTGGGTTTGTTTTAGGTCTTATTTTTTTTATCAATAAACTTGTTTTTTTTTATCAATAAATCTTATAAAACGACCCCGAGGCAAAGAAATAATACACTAACGCGAAAAGAAGCGACACATAAGCATGTGTGCCATAAAATAGCTTTTGGCTTTTTGTGAGTGACTGGATGTGCTCGGGGGCGATGAGAGGCGCGCGGGACGGAGAACCAACCTCCACCAGATGTTTGAATTATTATGTCTTTCCTGCTAGAAATGACGCGGTCTATCACTCATGTCATGACTGGTAAGCGCTATAGAGTTTAGAGTTTAAGCCAAAATTTTGCTATTGTTTATTACTCGTCAACCCTAGTGTTGAAAATCCGGCTCAAGGAGTTTCCTCTATGGTCGAAGTCTCACTTACAGGGAGTGTCACGGGTGTGCCTGAGGTTAATATAATTTCAGCTCTAAGTATGTAAGTTACCGTCCGTGACGTCAAACAGCTTGATGCCGGGTATCTCCTTCTCTTTCTCGCCGTCCGCTGAAGCTGTCTTCTTCTGCGTGCACGTTCTTGATACTAGGGGCTTCCATCTTGCTACCTGCAAAATATTTTTATTTTTTTACTTTACATGTTATTGTTATGTTTTTTTCAAGTGTGTGTTTCGGTGTCACCTCAGTTTTGTGAACCAAATAAAAAAAATCAAAGAAATCATTTATTTATTACATTTTATACAACCCAAAAACCACGTAGGTTGTCGGAGAGCATGTACTTAATCTACGTACAATCTTACATTATATGTATACATATAAAGTTGTAAGTATATTTTTGTATTTCTGTAATTCCGAAAGTTTGCAACGGATAAAATCTAAAACTACTGACAGAATGTTAGTACTTGAATTACTAGATGAAGGCGTTTAATGAAGAAAAAGTTTATTTGAACTTTTTACATCGCCTGTTACATTAGTTTACAGTAACAAAATCTGGAGCAATCTTCTCGACAGTGGTCGTTCCGAAATGCTAGTATTTTGTAGCTTTGAGATTTATAATACAATAAAGTTTTATTATTACTTTTGACGTGAAAAAGTGCCTGTGAAGGGCAATTTTCGATAAAATATATTTTTGAATCCTAATCCTAACTAATATTATAAATGCGAAGGTGAGTTGATTTGTTTGTTTGTTACCTCTTCACGCTCTATCTACTGAACCAATCTTCCTGAAATTTCGCATACACATAGTTAGAAGTACTGAGAAGGACATAGGGTACCATTATCCCGGAAAAAAGCACCGTTCCCGTGGGAAATTCACGCGGGCGAAGCCGCGGGCAAAACCTATTTCATACATAGGACACATATTTAGTGAATTGAGGTCAACCAAAAGTATACGCTGTAGAAACCAACCTGTGCGAGGTCTTCAAATCTCTCGACGGCCTGCGCGCTCCACCTCGGCGCACCGGTCGCGTGCCCGGGCGGCTGCACGCCCGCCAGGAAACACTCCATGGCCTGCGCACACGCATGGCACGAGTATGATAATCAGTACAGTACAGTATCACTCCCTGCTTCCCGCTTAAAGCTACCTCACCCCCTGTCGTAGCGTTGCAGCAATAGTGTTGACTATCGATAGTATTGTGACCTTGAAAAATAGTCATACTATCGACAGGCCTATCGATAGTATTGACACGTGTCAATACTATCGGTAGTATCGATAGGCAATAGTTTGCAATACCATTGATGATACTCAAAACTATCGATAGTATTTCTCTTCAATACTATCGATAGTACTGACACTTATATTTCAACAAACAATCGATACTTGTGCACTATCGATAGCTTGTAAAAATTCAATAGTATTGTAATTCAATACTTTCGATAGTATTGACAAGAAAACATCAATAGTATCGATACTATCGATAGTATTGAAGAGAAATACTATCGATAGTTTTGGATATCATCAATAGTATTGCAAACTATTGGCTATCGATACTATCGATAGACCTGCAACTCTAATTTATATTGACAATCGCTACAATATAAAATCTTTGCCGTTTCCTCTGACGAACTGATTCTGAATATCTAATTTTCACGGATTTGGTAGGAACACGGGTAGAAAAATACCGGAAATAACACCATTTAATCCCGAAATTTCCACGGGAGCGAAGCCCCCGAGTGCGGCTAGTCGTACCAATCATACTAATATAATAAATGCGAAAGTTTGAATGTGAATTTGAGGATATTTGTTACTCAATCACACAAAATCTACTGGACGGATTTCGACGAAATTTGGTACACGGGTAGAAAAATACCGGGAACAGCACATAGGGTACTTTTTATCTCTAAATTCCCACGGGAACGAATCCCCGAGGCGCGGCTAGTTTAATATAATTTTGAAAATAATTGTCAACTAAATATTTTTGTTACCTGAAACCGTAGTCCGAGCAGATCGGCCTTGAGTTCGCATAACTCGTGCGTCGCAACGTACTCGCTGTCACCGTAATCCACGAAAAACACGTCCGCCACCTTACGACAAACAACAACAACTGAATATTTTAATGACTTATTTAAGTCCTAGCTATTTGTGTACCGTTGCTGGCCAAAAGCCTCCCCTTACTTCCTCCACGTACAAAATGCAATAATGATTTATTTGCACATAAGTAAATACATGGTAAAGTAAACTTCTAGAAAGAGAGGAAGATGCGCAAAAGCGGCCTTATCGCTGCAAGCAATTTCTTCCACGCAACCATTAAATAAAATATAAATATAGGTACTTGTGCGGGGTAAAACTGTAAAAAAGGGTTATCCTAACTAATATTATAAATGCGAAAGTGAATTTGTTTATTTGTTTGTTTCTTCACGCTTCATCTACTGAACCAATCTTCCTGAAATTTTGCATACACATAGTTAGAAGTGCGGAGAAGGACATAGGGTACATTACATCCCGGGAAAAGGCACGGTTCCCGTAGGAAATTAACGCGGGCAAAGCCGCGGGCAAAAGCTAGTTTAATATACAATTAATTCTACGTATCTCTATTTCTGGTCTTTTCCTTCCATTCTCTGTTAAATGACATATAATATTTATACAATTTTTCTTAAATATCTCCTATGTACAGACCGGTTAGTTTTATAGATGTACTAGCTTTCGCCTGTGGCTTCGCCCGCGTGAATTTCCCACGGGAACAGTACCTTTTCCCGGGATGAAGAAAGGTACCCTATGTCCTTCTCCGTACTTCTAACTATGTGTATGCGAAATTTCAGGAAGATTGGTTCAGTAGATGAAGCGTGAAGAGGTAACAAACAAATAAACAAACCAACAAATAAACAAACAAATTCACTTTCACATTTATAATATTAGTTAGGATTACAACTAGTTTTTGTACGCGCCCTGTTGGCTCAGCAAACAGTGAGCTGTTTGCTAAGCCAAATGAATAGAAAAAAATACTGAGCTTAGGATTCGTTAAAAAAATGATCATACCTGCTGCGTGGCGTCGAATTCGTTAGGTCGTATATCATGAACCCGCGCGCGGTACCAACGACCATCGTGACGGAAAACCGCTGCTACCAGTTGGCCCACACTCACTGATGGCAACTGAAACAATATTACTAATGAATTAATAGTTTTTGACGACTTCCGTGGCCTGCCAGGGGGAGCCTGCTTCGATCCTGATTCGAATTTTATTTTTTGTTCTTGACCAATTCATTTATTTATTTAACCTTTATTGAACAAAAATACAAAGTAAACGTACAATAGGAGGGCTTAATGCTAAAGCATTATCTACCAGCCAACCTTTGGGTTACCTTTGGGTTTGGGTTCATTGTGATTACTTGATCACAAACATAACATGTTTTATTATATATTTTTTTCTTATATTTTATTTTATTTTTGACTGTACACAATGTATAAAGTTAACAAATAGCCCCTCTGGCATGTTAGGCGACCAAGACTTTTTCATGAGTTTCTTTCGGCATTTCTTCTCAGCAGTGGTCGTTCCGAAATGCTAGTAGTTTGTAGCTTTGAGACATAATATAATTAGTTATCGACGTGAAAAAGGTTTCAATAAAAATTTTGACTTTTTTTGACTTTTAACAGTCATGTCATGGGTAGGTATAGGATGTATCTAGCATTAACATGAGTGAAGGTTCCAAGAAAGATGGATAGGAAGTCTTATTGGATGTATAACATTAATAAACTTTTACATCATGTATGAAAAACATGTACCAATTTATACGGCCTTGTGGCGGGCGACGACACAAACATACACATTGATAATAATAAGTCAGTTTAGTGACGTATACTACTAGACTACTCACCGCGTGCGTCGCTCGGTTCTCCTTATTGTTGTAGTAGTCAGTCATAGTGGCCACTAACTCATCAAGCTGCGCCACCTGGCGGCCCACGAACTGAACCCAGAAACGACTCGGCGACGACACAAACATTCACATTGATAATAAGTCAGTTTAGTGACGTATACTACTAGAACTACTCACCGCGTGCGTCGCTCGGTTCTCCTTATTGTTGTAGTAGTCAGTCATAGTGGCCACTAACTCATCAAGCTGCGCCACCTGGCGGCCCACGAACTGAACCCAGAAACGACTCGGCGACGACACAAACATTCACATTGATAATAAGTCAGTTTAGTGACGTATACTACTAGACTACTCACCGCGTGCGTCGCTCGGTTCTCCTTATTGTTGTAGTAGTCAGTCATAGTGGCCACTAACTCATCAAGCTGCGCCACCTGGCGGCCCACGAACTGAACCCAGAAACGACTCGGCGACGACACAAACATTCACATTGATAATAAGTCAGTTTTAGTGACGTATACTACTAGACTACTCACCGCGTGCGTCGCTCGGTTCTCCTTATTGTTGTAGTAGTCAGTCATAGTGGCCACTAACTCATCAAGCTGCGCCACCTGGCGGCCCACGAACTGAACCCAGAAACGACTCGGCGACGACACAAACATACACATTGATAATCAGTTTTGTAACATATACTACTGTACTACTCACCGAGTGTGCCGCTCGGTTCTCCTTATTGTTGTAGTAGTCAGTCATAGTGGCCACTAACTCATCCAAGCTGCGCCACCTGGCGGCCCACGAACTGAACCCAGAAACGACTCGGCGACGACACAAACATACACATTGATAATCAGTTTTGTAACATATACTACTGTACTACTCACCGAGTGCGCCGCTCGGTTCTCCTTATTGTTGTAGTAGTCAGTCATAGTGGCCACTAACTCATCAAGCTGCGCCACCTGGCGGCCCACGAACTGAACCCAGAAACGACTCGGCGACGACACAAACATTCACATTGATAATAAGTCAGTTTAGTGACGTATACTACTAGACTACTCACCGCGTGCGTCGCTCGGTTCTCCTTATTGTTGTAGTAGTCAGTCATAGTGGCCACTAACTCATCAAGCTGCGCCACCTGGCGGCCCACGAACTGAACCCAGAAACGACTCGGCGACGACACAAACATTCACATTGATAATAAGTCAGTTTAGTGACGTATACTACTAGACTACTCACCGCGTGCGTCGCTCGGTTCTCCTTATTGTTGTAGTAGTCAGTCATAGTGGCCACTAACTCATCAAGCTGCGCCACCTGGCGGCCCACGAACTGAACCCAGAAACGACTCGGCGACGACACAAACATTCACATTGATAATAAGTCAGTTTAGTGACGTATACTACTAGACTACTCACCGCGTGCGTCGCTCGGTTCTCCTTATTGTTGTAGTAGTCAGTCATAGTGGCCACTAACTCATCAAGCTGCGCCACCTGGCGGCCCACGAACTGAACCCAGAAACGACTCGGCGACGACACAAACATACACATTGATAATCAGTTTTGTAACATATACTACTGTACTACTCACCGAGTGTGCCGCTCGGTTCTCCTTATTGTTGTAGTAGTCAGTCATAGTGGCCACTAACTCATCAAGCTGCGCCACCTGGCGGCCCACGAACTGAACCCAGAAACGACTCGGCGACGACACAAACATACACATTGATAATCAGTTTTGTAACATATACTACTGTACTACTCACCGAGTGCGCCGCTCGGTTCTCCTTATTGTTGTAGTAGTCAGTCATAGTGGCCACTAACTCATCAAGCTGCGCCACCTGGCGGCCCACGAACTGAACCCAGAAACGACTCGGCGACGACACAAACATTCACATTGATAATAAGTCAGTTTAGTGACGTATACTACTAGACTACTCACCGCGTGCGTCGCTCGGTTCTCCTTATTGTTGTAGTAGTCAGTCATAGTGGCCACTAACTCATCAAGCTGCGCCACCTGGCGGCCCAACGAACTGAACCCAGAAACGACTCGGCGACGACACAAACATTCACATTGATAATAAGTCAGTTTAGTGACGTATACTACTAGACTACTCACCGCGTGCGTCGCTCGGTTCTCCTTATTGTTGTAGTAGTCAGTCATAGTGGCCACTAACTCATCAAGCTGCGCCACCTGGCGGCCCACGAACTGAACCCAGAAACGACTCGGCGACGACACAAACATTCACATTGATAATAAGTCAGTTTAGTGACGTATACTACTAGACTACTCACCGCGTGCGTCGCTCGGTTCTCCTTATTGTTGTAGTAGTCAGTCATAGTGGCCACTAACTCATCAAGCTGCGCCACCTGGCGGCCCACGAACTGAACCCAGAAACGACTCGGCGACGACACAAACATACACATTGATAATCAGTTTTGTAACATATACTACTGTACTACTCACCGAGTGTGCCGCTCGGTTCTCCTTATTGTTGTAGTAGTCAGTCATAGTGGCCACTAACTCATCAAGCTGCGCCACCTGGCGGCCCACGAACTGAACCCAGAAACGACTCGGCGACGACACAAACATACACATTGATAATCAGTTTTGTAACATATACTACTGTACTACTCACCGAGTGCGCCGCTCGGTTCTCCTTATTGTTGTAGTAGTCAGTCATAGTGGCCACTAACTCATCAAGCTGCGCCACCTGGCGGCCCACGAACTGAACCCAGAAACGACTCGGCGACGACACAAACATACACATTGATAATCAGTTTTGTAACATATACTACTGTACTACTCACCGAGTGCGCCGCTCGGTTCTCCTTATTGTTGTAGTAGTCAGTCATAGTGGCCACTAACTCATCAAGCTGCGCCACCTGGCGGCCCACGAACTGAACCCAGAAACGACTCGGCGACGACACAAACATACACATTGATAATCAGTTTTGTAACATATACTACTGTACTACTCACCGAGTGCGCCGCTCGGTTCTCCTTATTGTTGTAGTAGTCAGTCATAGTGGCCACTAACTCATCAAGCTGCGCCACCTGGCGGCCCACGAACTGAACCCAGAAACGACTCGGCGACGACACAAACATACACATTGATAATCAGTTTTGTAACATATACTACTGTACTACTCACCGAGTGCGCCGCTCGGTTCTCCTTATTGTTGTAGTAGTCAGTCATAGTGGCCACTAACTCATCAAGCTGCGCCACCTGGCGGCCCACGAACTGAACCCAGAAACGACTCGGCGACGACACGGCCGACACGTATACTTCGATTGGGGCGCCGCCGCAGTCTGCTACGAAAAGTGCGAAAATTATATTAAGATCCTTTATTTAAAGTTTGAAAATGACTTTTAAGTACCAGTAGAAGTTATAAAAATAGTTATGTCTCCAGACACCACTAAATATGACAATATATAAATGAAGTTTATTGAAAAAATTACTTAACGATTTCGATAATAAAGTTCATATTAACACCTACCAAGTTTGGTTACCCAAACTTGGTAGGTTTGGTAATAAAAATAATAATCTCTAATAAACTGGAGAAGCTTTAACTGACTGACTTGCTATGTAAGTATGTTTACAATAAATGAATATTACGAACTTAAAAACAAAAAAAAAACATATGCATTAATTTAACAGAACGTAATTAAATCAAAAAATTACACAAACATTTCGGGAAACCACTTATATACCACCCAAAATACATGACAAACTCATGGCATTCACCCTTGACCCACGCATTGAAAAATGAATAGCAAACTATTCTGATTCCATTAAAATAATATGTAAAATTTAAACATATACAAAGATGTATAAAAAAAACTAGGAACAGAACATCACACAACATATAAAACAACACTCAAAAACAACAGATATTAAAATATACAATACATGGCATATTACATACATAAAAATAAAAAGAACATATTGGGATTGCGACAAATCTGTAACCTGTAAAATACAACTCGCGTAAAATATATTTTGCTATCTACAAAATGTGCTTTGTGCTCGAAGACAGAAAATATGTGATGAATATAAAAGCTTTTCTGAAATTTTACCTATACATGGCAAGTGATAAATAAAAAACTATAAGTAAGCCTTTTAGAATGGGTCAAGAAAACTTTTTTCATTTTCATTCATTATCATTTTCAAAAAAAATCTAAAAATCCGTGTCTGTTCAAAACAGCCTGTATGTTGGTTTGGCTGTCAAGACGAATCTAACGATATTTTTATTAGGGGCCATCCATAAAATATATACTCCCCCTTGTCACACTTTATAGACCAACTAACCCTCCCCCCCCCCTCTAAAGGCGAAAGTACTTTTATGGATAACCCCTTATTTAAATCGCTAAACGCTTTGAGATACGCGCGAGAAACATAACCATTTCCTTTCAGTCGGTTAAAAAGAAGACAATATTATCTTCCGTTTTTAAAATGTTTACAAAATCTGTAATTTCATATTCTTTAATTTATGATAGAAAGTTTCAGAAAAGCTTATATTATTCTATCAAAATTCATGTGTAGGGAGGTCTTGATGTAAAAAGGCGTATGCAGGTCAACTTACTTCGCCTAACCAAGCCATGATTTGACCAGAGTAATATTTGTACTGGGCCTTGGAGTGGGACCTTGATCTAAAGAAACGTTTGTCAAAAATATTAACGGAGTATGTAGATGTAATGATTGACAAATAAGATGCGTCAGATGTAGCAGAGTGTACTAATATTGGTGTGCTAATTGGAGGGTAAAGATTCCAATTGAAAATTGTGTCGAAAAATAACCTAGACAGGGAAAAAAATATTTTTAAATTTGCTAAAAAAACCTTTATAATAATAAATATTTGTAGTTTTATTTAATATGGAAAGCGAAAGGAGAGCATCCATCAGGCAAGTTATGATTGAATTTTTTCATACTAATTTGGTATTAGAATAATGCTATTCTTTTAAATTCCAATGTTAGTACAATTTGCTAAGGAGTATGTATGTACTACTTTATTTAGAATATATTTTTCAGAGATAAAATTTGCAACAAAATCTTGATAATAATGTCGAGCGTAGGATTTCTGCAAATATTATGAAGCCCATAAAATATTAATTAAAAAATGATGAATCCATATTAAATCCGTGAACAATAAATGTTACTATAACAACAATTGCATCAAATTCGAAAATAGACAGCTTTTGATCCGATACTTGAACATCAGTCCATCACAATCATTTTGTAAGAAGCTCGCTCTATTCATTCATTTACATATTGCAGTGAAACTTGGGTTTCAAAATAAAAGAATCACTGCTTAAAACACGAGTATAATTTTTGAACTAAAAAAATTTGACCAATGTCCTTTAACAAAAAATTATCTGGACACACTAAAGAAATAAAAATAAAAGAAAGAAAAAATTAACAACAGGAAAGGAATATTAACAGGTAAAATAAGAAATACATGAATTTGCTTGTTATTTTAAAAAGAAAATTAAATGAGTGAAAAAATGGATTTTTTAGAGAGTTGATTTTTCTTTTTGATATTTTTATCTCAATTTCTTTTTCTTTGTACTATATCGATTCAGTATTAAATCTTTAATGTACTTTTATTATTCTTAACATACAAGTATCTCTAGCAATGACGATCAGACCTCCTATTAAAGATGGCACGAGGTTGAATCTAGTTGTCAAAAAAACCAGAAGGATTATATGGAGTGGCACTGAGATATTTCATGTATGTATTGTCTGGACTGTTTATTAGACGAGAGTGGGCAAAGTCGGCCTGCACCTGGATATTCGTCAGCGTGTTGTAAATCAGGTTGTGGACCAAGATGTGGGACTCAGCCGGGTGGAACGCGCTTCGAAATCTTCAGACGCGGCAAAGTCGGCCTGCACCTGAGAATGAGTTTCAGAGCGACGAAATGTTTAATTTGTAACCGTGGCGCCAGTGGTTCTTTTAAGATAGATTTTTTAAACATATTGTGATAACTTTATCCTCTAAATTCTAAAAGCCCCCTTTTGTCGGGATAATTTTTGTTTCGGTTTTGATTTGGAATTTTTTATACATCATTTCATCCATTTCTTTCACTCATTTAATTTTCTTTTTAAAATAACAAGCAAATTCATGTATTTCTTATTTTACCTGTTAATATTCCTTTCCTGTTGTTAATTTTTCTTTCTTTTATTTTTATTTCTTTAGTGTGTCCAGATAATTTTTTGTTAAAGGACATTGGTCAAATTTTTTTTAGTTCAAAAATTATACTCGTGTTTTAAGCAGTGTTTCTTTTATTTTGAAACCCAAGTTTCACTGCAAAAATGGCTGTAGCGTTACACCGCTACAATGTCAAGTCTATTTTAGTTTGTGATTCTATTTCTGCGCAAACTTTTCTCTTGGTTCTTTCTTTATGATAAGGTTTTTGAAATTGAAATTCAGAGGGTTCGATTTTTTGACGGACTGTCGATTGGGAGTGAAAAAATGGATTTTTTAGAGAGTTGATTTTTCTTTTTGATATTTTTATCTCAATTTCTTTTCTTTGTACTATATCGATTCAGTATTAAATCTTTAATGTGCTTTTATTATTCTTAACATACAAGTATCTCTAGCAATGACGATCAGACCTCCTATTAAAGATGGCACGAGGTTGAATCTAGTTGTCAAAAAAACCAGAAGGATTATATGGAGTGGCACTGAGATATTTCATGTATGTATTGTCTGGACTGTTTATTAGACGAGAGTGGGCAAAGTCGGCCTGCACCTGGATATTCGTCAGCGTGTTGTAAATCAGGTTGTGGACCAAGATGTGGGACTCAGCCGGGTGGAACGCGCTTCGAAATCTTCAGACGCGGCAAAGTCGGCCTGCACCTGAGAATGAGTTTCAGAGCGACGAAATGTTTAATTTGTAACCGTGGCGCCAGTGGTTCTTTTAAGATAGATTTTTTAAACATATTGTGATAACTTTTTCCTCTAAATTCTAAAGGCCCCCCTTTTGTCGGGATAATTTTTGTTTCGGTTTTGATTTGGAATTTTTATACATCATTTCATCCATTTCTTTCACTCATTTAATTTTCTTTTTAAAATAACAAGCAAATTCATGTATTTCTTATTTTACCTGTTAATATTCCTTTCCTGTTGTTAATTTTCCTTTCTTTTATTTTTATTTCTTTGGTGTGCCCAAATAATTTTTTGTTAAAGGACATTGGTCAAATTTTTTTTAGTTCAAAAATTATACTCGTGTTTTAAGCAGTGATTCTTTTATTTTGAAACCCAAGTTTCACTGCAAAAATGGCGCCCGATTTGCGGAAAGAATCCTGGTTTTTACCTGGTTTTACCTGTTTTTTACCTTTTCTTACTTTGCTTGAATTTTTTTTTTGTTGTTTTTGTGGGACGGTGACCGTTTACCGGTCGCGGTTTTCCATCCTGTGATTTTCTGTTTTAGCCTGCCGAAGCTGCCCGACGATTCTCCTTACTGTGGATTATTCACATTTAATTGATGGCTTTAGAGTCGGAGGTTATATTGCGGTACGGTGTTGCATCGGGTTGCTCTGGTTCTTGTATTAAATTGGCTACTGCTTACACCCCGAATTTCTTAATGTGCGGTCGCGAGTTGTCGATGATTCTGCAGCGTGTTGAAAATCAGACTGTGGACCAAGATGTGGGACTCAGTCGGGTTGAACGCGCTTCTAATCTTTAGACGCTTCGTGCTCCACGCTTTGTTCAGTGCCGCGTGCTTAGACGAGTATCCCCGCAGGCTTTCGTGTTGGCGGATACGGATTCGGAGCACGTCGGTACTTATCATATTAAGGACATTCTCAAATAATTTTTTGCTTAATCCGTTTTCTTATCTTTTTTTCAAAATTCTAAAATATTCACATTATTTACCTGGCTATGACAACCTGGATATTCGACAGCGTGTTGTAAATCAGGTTGTGGACCAAGATGTGGGACTCAGCCGGGTTGAACGCGCTTCGAATCTTCAGACGCTTCGTTAGGTATACTCGTATGACCAAGTCTCTGATTCATAGGGATAGCAATAAGGTTTAGTATTTCGTTTAGTTTTTAGGTTAGCATTTGGTTGCGTTTTGCTGTTTGTTGGTTTTGTGTAGGTATCTTGTCCGGATTTTGTTTTAGTTGTTCGGTAGTTATGTTTTATTGGTTGTTTGTTGTGGTTTGTTTGTTTGTTTTGTTGGTTTGTTTGTTTGTTTGTTTGTTTGTTTGTTTGTTTTGCTTTGTTGTTTTTTTGTTTGGTAGGGAGATGCTGTAGCGTTACACCGCTACAATGTCAAGTCTATTTTAGTTTGTGATTCTATTTCTGCGCAAACTTTTCTCTTGGTTCTTTTCTTTATGATAAGGTTTTTGAAATTGAAATTCAGAGGGTTCGATTTTTTTGACGGACTGTCGATTGGGAGTGAAAAAATGGATTTTTTAGAGAGTTGATTTTTCTTTTTGATATTTTTATCTCAATTTCTTTTCTTTGTACTATATCGATTCAGTATTAAATCTTTAATGTGCTTTTATTATTCTTAACATACAAGTATCTCTAGCAATGACGATCAGACCTCCTATTAAAGATGGCACGAGGTTGAATCTAGTTGTCAAAAAAACCAGAAGGATTATATGGAGTGGCACTGAGATATTTCATGTATGTATTGTCTGGACTGTTTATTAGACGAGAGTGGGCAAAGTCGGCCTGCACCTGGATATTCGTCAGCGTGTTGTAAATCAGGTTGTGGACCAAGATGTGGGACTCAGCCGGGTGGAACGCGCTTCGAAATCTTCAGACGCGGCAAAGTCGGCCTGCACCTGAGAATGAGTTTCAGAGCGACGAAATGTTTAATTTGTAACCGTGGCGCCAGTGGTTCTTTTAAGATAGATTTTTTAAACATATTGTGATAACTTTTTCCTCTAAATTCTAAAGGCCCCCTTTTGTCGGGATAATTTTTGTTTCGGTTTTGATTTGGAATTTTTATACATCATTTCATCCATTTCTTTCACTCATTTAATTTTCTTTTTAAAATAACAAGCAAATTCATGTATTTCTTATTTTACCTGTTAATATTCCTTTCCTGTTGTTAATTTTCCTTTCTTTTATTTTTATTTCTTTGGTGTGCCCAAATAATTTTTTGTTAAAGGACATTGGTCAAATTTTTTTTAGTTCAAAAATTATACTCGTGTTTTAAGCAGTGATTCTTTTATTTTGAAACCCAAGTTTCACTGCAAAAATCCACCCGGCTGAGTCCCACATCTTGGTCCACAACCTGATTTACAACACGCTGACGAATATCCAGGTGCAGGCCGACTTTGCCCACTCTCGTCTAATAAACAGTCCAGACAATACATACATGAAATATCTCAGTGCCACTCCATATAATCCTTCTGGTTTTTTTGACAACTGGATTCAACCTCGTGCCATCTTTAATGGGAGGTCTGATCGTCATTGCTAGAGATACTTGTATGTTAAGAATAATAAAAGCACATTAAAGATTTAATACTGAATCGATATAGTACAAAGAAAAGAAATTGAGATAAAAATATCAAAAAGAAAAATCAACTCTCTAAAAAATCCATTTTTTCACTCCCAATTGACAGTCCGTCAAAAAATCGAATCCTCTGAATTTCAATTTCAAAAACCTTATCATAAAGAAAGAACCAAGAGAAAAGTTTGCGCAGAAATAGAATCACAAACTAAAATAGACTTGACATTGTAGCGGTGTAACGCTACAATATATGTTATGGAATGGGCCAAGTGATAAATAGGGGCATTTTCATATTGCCCGTGCATTATGAATAATGACAAACTAAAACTACTTTTACTGTTAATCTACTTGGTCCATATATATTTTTACGGTATTTTTTGTGATTTATAAAATTTTCATTGTCACCCATTTAACAATCTAGTATAGTAGGTATTTGAAGGCTATCTAGCGGTGCATGCTGTTAGCAAATCTTACCAGGCCTCTTATATCTGACATGCGTGGCGTCACCTGGCAGGTCCCCGGGCTCCGAAGTCCGGCCCTCGTGTCGCGGACTACGCTTGGACTGCTCGATCTCGCGACGGCACTTCTCTTGCGATACCTATACGTGGATCTTATTAAAATAACTAGCTGTAGCCCGCGGCTTCGCCCGCGTGAGTTTCGCTTAGATGCAAAGTCTTTTGGTGTTCCAAACTGTTTCAGATCTTCAATTTTTATACGTCTACAGAAAATGCTCATCAGATTAATCAAGTTTTGCTAAGGCGCTATTTCCATATATGTTTTAGTGTAGCTGGTCTCTTGGACCTTTTCATTAGATGTTCCAGATCTTCAGTTTTTATATGTCAGCAGAAAATGCTCATTAGATTGAACGACTTTTGTTAAGGCACCATTTCCATATTTCTTATAGTTTAGCTGTTCTGTTATAGTTCTTCATCAGGTGTTCCAGTTTTCAAAATCAATTATAGCCTATATGTTGCCCAGACTTAATAGCTATACAACAAAAAAAGTTTCATTCAAATCCGTCCAGTAGTTTTTGCGTGAAACGCGTACATACATACAGACAGACAGACAGACAAGAAATTCCAAAAAAATTTTTTTGCTTTCTATTGTTTTTTATAAGTGTCCCTTTATCCATTTTATTCAAAAATACTAAATGTACAGACAAAATATTTTTACTGTTTTATTATATGTATAGATATAGATAAATATGTACCCGTCCGTATAGTGTTAAATCACACAGATAGAGTTAGCCCCAAAATGAGTTCGAGACTTGTGTTATACGATACTAACTCAACGATACTATTTTACGCTAATATTATAAATGTTACAGTTTGGATGTGAGTTTGTGAATTTGTGAGGATGTTTGTTACTCAATCACGCAAAATCTACTGGACGGATTTCGATGAAATTTAGTATACGGTTAGAAAAATACCGGTAATAGCACATAGGATACGTTTGATCCCGAAATTACCACGGGAGCGAAGCCCCGGGGCACGGGTAGTAATTTATAATAATTTAAATTTCCCACTGGAACATTGCTTTTTCCCAGGTTGAAAGGTACCCTATGTACTTCTCAGTACTTCTTACTATGTGTACGCGAAATTTCAGGAAGATTGGTTCAGTTCCGGATCCCGGATTCAATCCCCAGTTAGGTCAACATTTGAATGTTGACCTAACTGGGGATTGAATCCGGGACCTTCGGTGTGACAGTCTAGCGTGACGACCGTTGGGCCACGGAGGTCGTCAGGGAGGAGGTATTTTATGTCATATACCGGATCTTATCCTAATAAGTTAGGAGGTATTTTATGTCATATACCGGATCTTATCCTAATAAGTTAGGAGGTATTTTATGTCATATACCGGATCTTATCCTAATAAGTTAGGAGGTATTTTATGTCATATACCGGATCTTAACCTAATAAGTTAGGAGGTATTTTATGTCATATACCGGATCTTATCCTAATAAGTTAGGAGTTATTTTATGTCATATACCGGATCTTATACTAATAAGTTAGGAGGTATTTTATGTCATATACCGGATCTTATCCTAATAAGTTAGGAGGTATTTTATGTCATATACCGGATCTTATACTAATAAGTTAGGAGTTATTTTATGTCATATACCGGATCTTATACTAATAAGTTAGGAGGTATTTTATGTCATATACCGGATCTTATCCTAATAAGTTAGGAGGTATTTTATGTCATATACCGGATCTTATCCTAATAAGTTAGGAGGTATTTTATGTCATATACCGGATCTTATACTAATAAGTTAGGAGGTATTTTATGTCATATACCGGATCTTATCCTAATAAGTTAGGAGGTATTTTATGTCATATACCGGATCTTATACTAATAAGTTAGGAGGTATTTTATGTCATATACCGGATCTTATCCTAATAAGTTAGGAGGTATTTTATGTCATATACCGGATCTTATCCTAATAAGTTACTGGCACCTCCCTATTCATGTGCATTGAAGTCAAAATATATTTTTTACAATTTTGGTCTGTATGTATCGCATCATGCCATAAATACTCACACAAGTCTCGATGAGCCCCTTGGCCTGTGCGATCTGGTCCTTCGTGCCGCGGAAGGTGACCTGCCGCTGCGACGTCCTGTCTCCAGAACCTTCGATGCGCACGCGCGCGCCGCTGCGGTGGCTGATGTCATTTATGTTCTCGCCTCCCGTGCCTGAAATAAAGATAAATATCAGACAATTCGTTTATTTATTTTGGATCCTTTATTCGTCAAAGGGGTTGTTGCACAAATGTATGGGGAGCCGGCTATATCATTAAGCACCTATCTAAACTTTTCATTTTTGGGTCAGTATCAATACCTTATAAGTAAATCCGATAAATTCGTAGCATTTCTATGGTAACAAAATCAACAAAATCGTAATGAAGGTTAGGCGAGTTCCGCCAAAATGGCCGACACCCATTATGATTTGACGTTGACGCGCTTCATTTGACAGGTTCGATTTCCGGTACGTTCAAAAATGTACTTTTACTACATACGTGCCCGCGGGAAAGAATTTGTTTATTTTATTTATTATTCATCTATTTATGTGAAATACACATATGTTTTTATGATATTGCTTGTAACATGTGTTAGGAACGTTTACTTTAATTAATTTTCTAAAATATAATGAAAATATCGAGCATTGTATCTGATTTTCTGTATCATATTTTCCGAACGTACGTACGGGCGCCATGTCAGTATGGCCATCATACGACATTAAGCGATATTAAATGTATTTTTATACCATAACAAGATCACGAAAAAACAAATATATGATAGTCTTAATCGGTTTTTGATATTATTTCTGATTTTTGGGGAACTGCTCATGATATAGCCTGTTATGGAACATGCCCTTTATAAATATATGTCAATACAAATCATACAAATTACATTAAAATAATAAAAATGAAACAGCCTAAAATAAAATTACAACCCCTTAGCGTTTCTGGTGCAAAGGGGCCCAGAACGCTTGCCGCGTTACCTCGCTGAATCGCTAGGACATTCTTGGCACTAGAAACGAGCCAGAGCGGGAGTCCCCAGTATTGACTGCTATATCAGATTATAATTTGATATGCTAATATCAGATTGTAAATTAAAACACACACACATTGACTAAACTCCATTTTTTCTTAATTGTCCAAGCATGTAAACAATCTTCACAGTACTTTTTGTTAAATTTTGTTGAAAATAAATCAAATATTAGTTCAAGCCTAAACATTCTAAAGTAAAACATTTATTAACCACGAGAGTAATTTTCCTAAAGTCTATTTTAATTTATATTATTGTAAAATCATAAGAAGACATGGTAAGATTGTTTACAAAATAGGACAATTGAGGATAAATGGACTTTCATTAGATTATACCAAAATTCCCATAGTACTGAAGACCGAAGGCACAACAAATCTTTTTCAAAAAAAAAATTGTAAGTATACCTGCACATTAACTGATTGTTTGCTAGTCTATAATGTGGTTGTCGATAAATGGCGATCGTTAAATCATGTCCAAAAAAATCACTTAAGGTCCCACCACGAGCCCGTAGAAAATAAGTACATGTTTTTCATATATGGTGAAAAAGTTTATTGACTTTATACATCCAATAAGAATTTGTATCTTTCTTACTTGGTATGTACCTACAATCATGTAAGTAATTGGTACATCTTACCTACCTAAAGCAAATACTATATAAACTCTAGCGAGTTAATACGCACAGCTCTTGACATTTCCCATACATTGGTTTGGCAACTAGCCATCTGGTGGCAGGAGGTGACCTAACACAGTTTATTTGCACTTTAACATGTTATATGTTGGTCCTTTAATATTTAAAAAATACAACTATGTTATATATGTGTAATTCCATTTAAATTTGTGAAATACACTGTGTTACAACAAAATAAATTCGCGAAATTTAACAGTTTCATCAAACAACCGCTTCGTCCAGGAAGAGGCGCTAGTGTCGCATAAGTTGCCAATTTCTAGCCGGAGCTGCGCGTATTAACTCGCTAGAGTTTATATAGTATTTGCCTAAAGTCGCCGCCAGGAAGGCGTAGAAAATAAGATCATGATGTCATTCTATGGTTTTGTGGCGGTTCCTATAGAAAAGAAGCCGCAAAATCTCACCAAAAAAAACCAAGATTGACCTAGATGGAATGAAACACCACTAACCAATGATCCTGCCGCACGCCCAGCCAGGCACCTCCATGGTGTCTTCCACGATGACCGGCTGTTGCTGTATGAAGTCGTGTATCATAGTCTCCGCGAGCTGTGTAGCTGTGTTGCGTCCGCGGATAATGCACACATCGTAGTCTTTATCGCTGAACTGTTTGAAGTTTATCAAGGCACCGGATTTGCGCTCGATGTCTTTGATGTTGGAGCCGCTGCGACCTGATGGTAGTTTTTTTTGTAGCTACTGGCACACTTTTTAGGGTTCCGTACAAAAATGACCTGACCCTTAAAGGATCATTTTTTATAACATAGGGTGGCAAACGAGCAAGTGGGATGCTATGCTATGATACCTAAGCGATCACCGCTGCCCATGGACAATTGCAACACCAGGGGTATCACAACACGGTGATTTCAATGTTCAGCCTACTAGTATCCTTTAACAACAGAGATCGACATTGATTATCGGGCATTGCGTCTATTGTTAAACATTGTTGTCGAAAAACTCCGTGAGTTGAATATTATAAATGCGAAAGTTTGGATGTGAATTAGTGAATATGTTTTTTGTTTGTTACTCAATCACGCAAAAACTACTTGACGGATTTAGATAGAAATAAGAAGGTAGAAAGATAGCGGGAATAGCACATAGGATATTTTTTCCCGAAATTTCCACTAGAGCGGCTAGTATTTTGATATATTACAAAAATACTAAGTCTGTCAGGTATTTATGATAAGGGCCATTAACACTGTATCAAATCAATATAATATTATTTACTAAGTTAATGCCTAAAATAAACGAATTCACTTTATTATCTACTAGCTTTCGCCCGCGGCTTCGCCCGCGTGAATTCCCCACGGGAACAGTGCTTTTTCCCGGGATGAAAAGTACGTGTATGTTCCAGCTATGTGTATGTGAAATTTCAGGAAGATTGGTTCAGTAGATAAAGCGTGAAGAGGTAACAAACAAACAAACAAACAAACAAACCAACAAACAAACAAACTCACTTTCGCATTTATAATATTAGTTAGGATTGGGATAGTTAGGATAGGATTTATTGATCAGATAAAAACCAAGTTCATTTTTACGACTATTTAAGAATATTTAAATTAAGTTAAAATGGATTGAAATTTATTTTTGCCATAGTCCGTGTAATTACTTACATACTTAGACACTGAGAATTTTATTAATGAGGCTGGCTGAAAACATACCACTCTTTATTGGGCAGCTTAAAAATTGTTAAAAAACATCAATTTCAAAGATTATCTACACAGCTGTGTGGCCCTTATCAATTTGGGGCCTCACAGCCATAAATAATATGATAACAAAGTATATAATGATCCTTTAACCAATATGCTTATCTCAAACAGGACAATTCCCAGAAAGTTGATATCACAAGTTCTCAAAGCATTATGTAGGTCACTTTTGCACAGCTGTTAATTTAAATATAATTGCCAATTTATCAATTTACATTTTCAATCATTATAAGTACCACTTAATGCGCCACTTAATCCCAAAGTTTGTAATGTGGATGTTTGTTACTCAATCACACAAAATCTACTTAACAGATTCCAATGAAATTTGGGACATAGATAAAATATGACCTGAAATAGCACATAGGGTGCTTTTTATCCCTTAATTCCCATTGGAGCTGAGCTAGTCTATCATATTTTCAGAATTTTTTTTTTGCTACTAATGTTAAAATTACTATAGTGATGAAATCTAATTTAAAAATTATTTTATTTTTTTATGTATGGTAAATATGTATTATTATTATTATTAGCTTTTATTTCCACTCATCTAATTATTTCTCTGTTTATATATTATTTAAAATTTAAAATTTCTATTTTTAGCTAATGCATGGTCCCTTGTGGGTAAAAGCCTCCTCCATCTTTTTTCACTTTTGCTTGTCTGAGGCAAGTGTCATCCAATTTTTTTCTGCTATTTCTTCTATGTCATCAGACCATCTTTTCTTTGGTTTCCCTGCCTTCCTTTTGCCTGTAGGGCCATGCCATTTTGTAATTCGGTGAGTCCATCTCCTGTCTTTGTATCGGCCCATTTCCGGTAAATATGTATAACTACCATAAATTTTACTAAAATTGATAATTAATATTAAAAAGACATTTCTCCTTCTTCTCTTTGGCCTTTCCCACTTTTATGTGAGGTCGGCACAGTATGTTAATTTCCTTTTTTTTATTAGAGATTTGAGTGCGATTGACCTCAATCTGTCATTTACCATCTCATTTGATACTCCCTTCCTACCAATGCCCTCCCTGACACAATCCATCCATCTTGGGTCTTCCTCTAATATCTAGAGACACTAATGAAGTAATAATGACAGCACTGAGGCAAGCTTGTTATGGTAGCCTTGAATTGTTTGGCATTATAGACGGCTAGTGTCAGCTAATGACTTGAGTGAGGCAACATTACAATAATATGTTTTGAGTATTAGCAATGGTGTAAAAATAAATTATGTACTTGTTCTGTTTAATTTATATTTTTTTTATATATTTATTTATGTAAAATCAGCAACCTTAAACTAAAGCCTTTAGATAACTCAGTTTGTAATCTTCCTTATAGTAAACTTAATTTCCTTAGATTTATAGTATTCATAGTTGACTTTAATAGGTTTAGAAAGTAGTCACAAATATTCACATAATGCAACTAAGAATAAATAAATAAATATATACGGACAAATCACACAGATTGAGTTAGCCCCAAAGTAAGTTCGAGACTTGTGTTATGGAATACTAACTCAACGATTCTTTATTTTATAACAAATACATATATAGATAAACATCCAAGACCCGGGTCAATCTGAAAAAGATCATTTTCCATCTTGACCCGACCGGGGATCGAACCCGGGACCTCCGGTGTGGCAGTCCGGAGTGATGACCGTTGGGCCAAGGAGGTCGTCATATAAGAATAACATAAGAATGAACTATTATAGCAATATTTTGGGATAAAAAGTACCCTATCTACTATTCCCGGCTATATTTCTAACCATGTACCTACCAAATTTCATTAAAATTCATCCACATTATTGAATGACAAACATACTCAAAAACTCACATCCAAACTTCCCTATTTATAATATTAGTAGGATTAATTCTCACCTATCAAAGCAGGTAGGATGCTCTTGGGCACATTAATCTCAATGAGGTTAACTCTGGCAGTTTTCACATTCTCCCCCTTTGCTTCCTCTTCCCGCTTCAACAAATAATAGGCCACAAACGCTGTCACTGTCACCAGAGACAAGCCTAGAGCAACTGGCACCAGTAGCTTGGAAGACATTCTAGAATAAAAAAGTTTTATAAAAAAGTTTCCCAGGTTAAGAGTATTATCATTCATGTTTTCCGTGGGGGTAGGCAGAGACTAAGGATTTCCACGTGCTACGATCCTAACAGATCTCTCTCATTATATAAATGAAGTGACATTTTTTAAGTCCCTTCAGTACATTCTCTCTCTCTCAGCCTAAAGACGTCCACTGCTGGACAAAGGCCTTCTCCAAGGATTTTATCCATGGGGGGTTTTGCCATAATCGCCACGCTTGGCAGACGGGTTGGCGATCGCAGTGTGATGGCAAAGTACGCGGAAAGATGCTGCTGCCCATCCTCCGGTCCTTCAGTACATTAAGGCTAAAAAAATAGGTAAATGAATTGTTTTTATCTTATAAGAAGAATTTTGCATGGAAAACAATGTCTTGTGAGGGCAAGTTATGAGGAATATGAAGCCAATAAGATCATACTGAATCAAGCCAATAGACTTATAGATGTTATTCATTCAACTTTCTTCTTAATCAATAGTTGAAGTTCTATGGGTTATGTTGGAATTTATTGCAATGGCATGGTTTTGTAACTACATGAAAATAGGTAAAGTAACTATAAGCTGAGTAAAAGTTTCTTCTTTTTGGGAAATGTATTCACATCTTCGAAGACTTAACATAGGATTTACCTTCCAAGGTGTTAAGAATTATTAAAAAAATATATCACTGGGAACACAAATATTGATATCACGACTTTGAACGCTGAATAAACTAACATGTTGCGCGATTTATTTCATAAGATTCTATTAGCAGCTATGACATAATAACAAGAGCAAAAATTACTTCATGAGTAACATGATACTTGTTGTTACATTCAAAAGAGTATGAAAGTAGAAACTTTACCTTGGGTTTTAGACCACCAATCAGTTGGATTGTTCACTTCACAATCACCAGATCTTTACGGCTAAACTACGAAGTTTCAGGGAATTCAAATTATTATTTATGTTTTCAGAAGTATTCAGAATTTGCTAGGTACACGCATTTTTCGCATTTCGTTTTCGGGAGTTGTGACAGTTATATAATGACATTGACATTTTGAACGTCAGTTTTAGTGAAAGTTTTTTTTTAATTATATTTTTGGCAAGGATGTTCAAGGATGCAACGATTTTAATGTTAGTGTTTCGGTTTCGGCCTGAGGTTTCGGCCAAGCATAGAGATGGGCGCTTGGATAAATTTCGGGAAGGTAAAAATGGGAAAGAATGGGTAGAATGGGTAAAAAATAATTTATACCCATTTATACCCGATATTTTTTATTTATACCGGGAAGAAATTAAAATGAAAGTAAATTATCCTTATTTACTTTAATACTGATAAAATAATAATTAAAGTATAAATATTAGGTGTGTTTTGATTATAAGGAAGATAAATAACTAGTTGTTTTCGGTTTAAATATTAAAAAAAAAACAAAACATCAGATCTAAAATAATACGTATTCAAATAATATTTTGAAAATAATGATGCATATTTAGTATATAGCTGTTTAAAGTAGAATTAACAAAAAAATCAAAACATCTTCAATTGTATTATAGACTAACTTTTGCCCGCGGCTTCGCCCGCGTGAATTTCCCACGGGAACAGTGTTTTTTCCCGGGATGAAAAGTATCCTATGTCCTTCTCAGTACTTCTAACTATGTGTATGTGAAAAAGGAAGATTGGTTGAGTAGATAAAGCGTGAAGAGGTAACAAACAAACTCACTTTTACATTTATAATATTAGTTAGGATTTGGAGGTAACTTCGCAATATTTTTCTATCGAGAAAATTTTATGCAAGCGTGTTTGTGAGAGAGTTAGTAATTAAGTTGGCTGACATTCGTGTACGGCGGGCCTTACGATTCAATGATCGCCTAGCCGTTCAATAGAATTCCGGCATTTGGCTAACTTGTTCGTCGCCCCGGCATAACATTTTTTGTCTAAAACCAGTTGGCTGCGAATGAGTCAGAATAAAGATACGTATCTATATCTTGTCAGGTCTTTTTGTAACCAAAACGTAAATTGTACACTTTATAAGTACTTTTTTACACAGTACTTAATTTAAAAAATGAATATGTGCTTAACCACTTTATTTCATAATAAATCTTAACGATATATTATAAAATATCGTAATTACAAACATTTTACTTAATTGATTTTAATTTTTACCCGGTATAAATTAAAAATTCCTAGGAAAAAATGGGTATAAATGGATAAATTTCCGAGTTTCGGAAATTTATCGGGTAAATGCCCATGTCTAGCCAAGCATGAAGGCCCTTGATTGAACATACTATAATAAATATACAGTAAAAGAACAAAACAGAACAAAACATGTCTTATTTTTAGCACATAAACAACAAAACCAAGTAAGACCAAGAGACACCTGGGTGTTTGGTGTTTGGGTGGTTTGACCTTACTCAACTCAACATAAAAACTATGGTAGTAAAATAAGAATAAAAAAAATAATGCGATCACTCCACACCACACGATTCTGAACAAATAGGTTCCGCTACGATATAATGTTTGATTGAAATACCTATCCACAGAAATAAAAAAATAATAATATAAGTTTTGTCATTCGAAGTTTGTCATGCTCGCATTGTCCGATAATTTGTCATAAACTAAAAATGATATTTTATTGACAAAAATCGAAAAGAGCGACAACAAACAATAAAAAACGTTGAAGCTATTTATTTATTTCATGTAAGTATTTGTCCGTATATTTATTTATTATAAGTGTGTGTGTGTGACCGACATACAGATCGACAGACTTTCGCATTTATAATATTATCAAGCAAGAAACTTTTATGCTAACATAATCGTTCAATTTTCCTCTATTGGGTTTGCACATTTCAGTTCCCACGAATAAAGGTAACTTCACACGGCATCGTTAGGTATATTTTAAACTTAAGGTACTTGTAATTAGGTATGTATTTTATACACTCAAATATAAGCATATTTTACACAACTTCGTACTTTAGTCACACGACTTATTTATTTTATTGTACCACATTAACTCTATTATTATTTCAGTAACTTACAGGTGCCGAATGCACCTGCATTTTCGTAATCGGCTAAAGAACAAAACAAGATGACGTGGGACGTAACACTAGGTACGTAAACCCTATGGGCCTTACCAGTAGCGTACCATTTAGTGGGGCTTGGCCCCTGCCAAGCTATATATGTAGCTACGCGCGACAGACTATATATATAGCAACTCGGGACTGCGAGGCAGGGGCCTCGCAGTTTCGAAGTCGAAAAAAGTAATCCTTTCCCACCGACCCACCTGAGAAGCCACATAATTAATACGCCAGTGATTTGGGGCCTCTATAAATAGAAAGGGGACTTACGCCGCCGCTGGGCCTTTACTCTGAAGTTGCACATATTATGGGCATGTGCGAACTTGATTGATGGGATTGTTTGTGATAAAGAGTATGTGATAATTTTACTTGCCCGATCGCCAGCAAAGTGAGGAGATTTGATTAACTATCATTAGAACTTCTTTACTTATTCAAATTATTTTTGAAATCCTTAGAGGAGGCCTATATCCAGCAGTGGACTTCCTGCGGAGGGTAAACACCTCTCCTCTCCACTTTAGTGGAGATCGGAACTAAAAATAAATTCCTGGTGTCCGATGCTCGATTTTCGTAAACATCTTACTGTAAATTAAACAACGATTCAACGTGCAATTCTTTTTTAATTTATTTGTTTCCATAAAATCAATTACAATTTTATGCAACCCAAAAACCACGTAGGTTATGTGCTGATGATAATCCTACCACCGGTTTCCTACTGTTTTGTGACACGACCTTCGCATTTTTGTCCTTTCCTTTCTTCGTATTCAAATAATTCGCATTTGTCGTGCCATCGAATGGTTACCACACTTTTGGAGAGTTTGGGTATAAAGGCCCGGTTAAAATAACGAGCTAATAGATGAATGATAAATTAATAAATATGTAGTAACCTTCTTATATATAAATTTATATAGTAATAATATATAGTATCTTAAGAATTTTAATATATCTAACTAAGTATCTAACTATTTACAAATAATTTTAGTCCGTTGACAAGAAATAACTTTTAAACAAGAAAAAAATAAAATATTTTCAGGTATACAGAATTTAGATTATAAAATCTTTTTAATGATAGATACACTTATTGATTCAACGAAGGTTTGGATATCATATTGGGTTTATCGCCGTCATTAAGATAGATAAATATGGCGTTTTTTATTATATGTTATTCCCCGAAATGTAGATGGGAACAGTGAATAACCAAGCAAATTAAAAATTTGGGTTTGGGGACATCATTATGTATTAAAGTATTATCTTCATAAATAGATAAATTGGACTTGTTTAAATACAAATAAAAAACGAATATCCCCAAGAATATTTAATAACAGCCACCCTACACGGCACCGATCGCGCGCCCCAATAAAAAGTAATCGTATTCGTCATATTTTTACTGCTACAAGCTCCAAGCAGTCACGAAGGCTCAGCCAGTGTAGGGTTTGTAGGGTTTGCTCATAGTCATCTCACGTGGAAATATACTGCTTTTATTCTTTTGTGTTGAAAACAAAAATGCAGCGACCGTATAAGAGAAGGTATCTGCGAATGGTCAGCATGCATGAGCCAAGACTTGGAGGTACATAAGTACTTTAATTTTTTTTAAAGTAATGGTGAACCAATAAACTTTTGGATATGGTCATATCGATTATAATCTAACTATACCTTGGTACTTAATATAATTATTATTTAGTTTTGTTTACGAGCCAATTTAATCTAAGGAACTAGGTATACCAGACGAATTGGGAAAAATAGTTTTGTGGACGATAGCCAGATGGACTTACTATCAACTATCTTGATATCTTAAAGACAGAATCATACCGCCTAGATAACTATTCAGTAGCTATCAGAATCAGTAACTAAAGAAAATCTAATAAAATTTCATATAGATTTCGAGTATGTGGTGACCAAAAAGGCTGCTCCAAGGATAGCGTTCGGCACAGGGCTGGACCGAGAGGTGTTGCCAACCAAGGGCCCAGCTATGAGCCCTTTCATGCGGCGGGCCCTGGGCGAGACCAGAGACAACCTGGGCCCCGGCAGCCACAATCCCAATCGCGACGCGTTTTATGATCTTACGCACAGGGTGAGTACCTATTCAAACAGCAAACCCCACCATCTATTGCCCTTTTGGTCCTACGTAGGAATACGCTGTCGGGCCACTGGCCACAAATGTCTTCGCGTGTGCATCATATTCATAACTAGCATGATTGAAAATTAATGTAAATGGATACTTATTTTTACCCGATTGCGCGACGCAAAGGAGGGTAATGTCTCTCTTTCTAGTGCAAGAAAATACGCAACTTAATCTACTTATATGTACATTTTCACAGATATAATATTAATAGTGTCTTTGTATTATACTCACTAGCTTAGCAACCGAGCTTCGCTCGGATGATCTAGATCCATTTTACCTATCTAAATATAAAAATTCTTCAAAATCGTTATTATAGCATTTCGGAGAAACCAATTCTCCCCGTCTCGTTTCCAACGATCCCTTTATTAGACCCACTTAAGTTCTTTGTTTACCCCAAAGGTCGACTGTTAGATAATGCTTCTGCATTAAGTTCACCTATTGTACCATACATTGTGTTTGTGCAATAAAGGTTAAATAAATAAATAAATTCCATATAAATAAATAGTTGAGATTTCTGACTTTGTAATCGACGGAACTACGAATTGTAAGCTGTTGATTGTTATAGTATAAAAAATATCGTGTCGCCATCAGAAATACAGCAAATTCGGCCTCGGGGCTAAGACGTCGCGTTGGAAGATAATCCGCGAGTACCAGCCTCCACCGAGGAAACCCCCGAAGCCAAAACCGATGAAGAAGAACTGCGCTGCCTTCAACTCCACCTCCAAGAGGAAGGGGATTTTCAAAGCGAGCGATTACCCAGCGTAAAAATTATATTTTTTTAATTTTGAACAGTTTTTGTCTTTTCTGCATGCCAGTCTTCCTTTTTTATTTTGCATGCCAGTTACGTCGCTATTAGCGACGAGTATTTTAGAAATCAGAACAATTTGCTCGTTTCTTCACTAACTATAAAGTATTTTCTTTGCGCCATTCTGGATAAAAACATCCTGGATAAGCTGATGAGAAATAAATAACGTGCTGCCTCAACAAGTGCGTAAAACTTGAGTATTCAAGCCAATACAAGGCAATAAAATAATAATAAAAATTCACCTCTTTCTGACAGGGCTTGCGATTACGCTCCTGAGTACAAAAAGAGGGAGATGAAATTCGCATACAGTTTCTCTGGGCCTAAGTTCCTGCGGTGTGCAGTCGAGGTAAAGAAACCATTCATTACGCACCTTGGCACCTATTTACAAGTTGCATGTAAGGGCTCAGCTCTGTGGGAGTGCTATTCTTTATCTAAATACCAAATCTCAATAAAATCGTTGAGCTGACCATTCCCCTTTTTAATATATAAGTCATTAGAAGTAAAATAAGATTAAGATATTGCTAGAATTTGTTATTACTTTCCTCAAACTTGTTGTTTAGGTACTCTTAGGTACCAGAACCAAAATCCGTAGACCTACCCACATCTTTCAATGAAATAGAAGAATACTTAGAGATCTACAGTCCGATAAAGATCTGTTGGCGCGTGATAGGAAACCAAACTAATATTTTAAACCAGATTTTCTTATTTAAAATGTAGATGGCGCCCTCACTCACGCGCACGCGCTAAAAGATCGTTCCGAGTTGTTGGTCGCACTCTCGCACGGCACCTAAATAACATGTTTTATTTTCCCAGATTAAATGCGTGCCGTACAATTTGGACGCTTGTGGTTACTGCGGATGCTCTTGTTCAGCGCAAGGAGACTACTGGCAGTTTGAAGACAGGATTTTTCTCTGCAGGCGACATTATAATGCGCTGTTCACGCATTGCCTGGCCAAATTCCAAGGTGCTAAGCTAGCGGAGTTCAAGGTAAATAAATTGGATTTATATTTTATCATATTAGCTACTGTATTCCGCGGCTTCGCTGCCGTGGGAATTTCGGGATTTAGGTTGACTTTTAGCATTCCTCATAAATGGGCTATCATACACGGAAATAATTTCTCCAATCTGACTAGTAGTTTTGGAGATTAGCGCGTCCTAACTCTTCAACTATAATAAGTATGTTAGTAAAGATAGCACTATTTATAAAACCGACTAAAGATGAAATAAGTAGCTGTACCCAGCTGTATCTACCTTGATCTACCTATTTACAAAATGTGGCTATTTTTTTTTTTTTCACAGTCGGTAAGGGACTGTTTCTTCGCTCACGCGCACAACAGTTGCAAAGCAGCTTTGAAAATTATGACGATTGAAGAAATAACCAAGAAGCTACGGAAAGAGGCTTATTTAGACCTTTACTTTCCTCAAAGACGGTTCTGCAATAATTAATCACTTTTCTTCATAATTACGATTTACCCAACTATTTATCTTAAATTATTTTAATGTTTATTTTGTTAACTATCATCATCTGTTTTTAAATACTTGCTTCTATTTTTACGTGTTTCTATTAATACCTTTATTGAAATAAAAAATAATAAAATATAGCGAAAAGTACTAGAGTTTTATTACAATAGACTGGTAGAAACACGGGGAACTATTATAAAGATTTTATACGGCAAAAATTCCTTTATAACATAATACTAGTTTTTGGTGGATGCGCGAGGTGCAAGCACCTCGCGTGTTGTGCAGGGCAATTGTAAGGCAGTTGCGAGTTGGTTGAATTTTTTTGGGAAATATGTATAAAGTCATCTAGGTACATAGATTGTTTGTCGGCTTGGATCGGGTAAAAAGCCGAAAGGCTGCTCTGGCTTCTGCCCTTTGCTATGAAGACGGAGCTCGGCCTGTGGCCTCGCTGGCGGCGCAAGCTCGGCCTCCGGCCTCGCCTCGCCTCTCGGCTTCATATACGCAGCTCGGTCTTCGGCCTCGGACCCTCGGCTGGTTACTGGAGGTTTGAGAGGAAATCATGAGGTCATCCATGTAGACGGAGGGCTCGGCCTACGGCCTCACCCCGCTCTTTGCGCACGAGACGGACCGCCCTTTTATTAAATGGAAAGGGGGGAAAGGCTCGGCCTACGGCCTCGCCACTCAGCTTGGCCTACGGCCTCAAACCCCCTCTTTTATTAGAAAAAAAAAATGGTAAGGGGGGAAGGACTCTGCCTAAGGCACGAAACATAGCAAGCGCCCGAGGCGCCGCGCCCCGGGCGCTGTGCGGCCGCGCGCCCGCGGCGCTGGGAAGGCGCGCGCCGGGCGCGCGCCCGGCGCGCGTTTACCGCGACCTGAAAATGGCCTTTTTTTCTATTTCATATATAAATTTTTCAGTATCAAACATGGTTAACGAACAAAACGAGCGCGCCATTCGCTTCCTATGTTTCGTAAAATTGAATCATGTACAAACTTGCATACTAGCGTCTCGGGCGCAAGAAGGACGCGCACCCGCCGAGCGCTCGCCGCGCGACTGACGCGCGGCAGGCGCGCGGCTGGCGCGCGTTTCTTTCGCGGCCGCGCCTCGAACGCTTGCTATGTTTCGTTTCATACTAATCCATACAATTTAACCAAGCGTCCCCCACTCGCGCCTTGGGCGCGCGCCCCGGGCGCTTGCTATGTTTCGTGCCTAAGGCCTCACATCCCCCCTTTTATTTGAAAAAATGGAAAGGAGGAAAGGGTTCGGCCCACGGCCTCGCCACTCAGCTCGGCCTACGGCCTCACACCCCTCATATTAATAAAAAAAAAAAGGAATTGGGGAAGGGCTCGGCCTGCCGCTTCGCCGCTTAGATCGGCCTTCGGCCTCACACCCTAGTTTATGAAAGAAATGGGAAGGGAGGAAGGGCTCGGCCTGCGGCCTCGCTACTTTGTATGAACCTTTAATTGGTCAAGGAGATTGGGCTCGGCCTGCGGCCTCGCCTCGCGTGTGAAAGGCTCCGGCCTCGCCCCCCTAATAGCATTTTGGTAGGCATTTTGTAGAACCACATATATATTTAAGTGGCCCTACCAAATGCCTCCCAAAAATGCTATTATAGGGCCTGCTCTTTGCACACTAGATAGAGCTCGGCCTCCGGCCTCGCTAGTTGTTTATTAATAGAGGAAGAAGAAAATTAAATGCCAGAGTCGTAAAAGTTTGGCCGGCCTCTGGATGCGTATGACGTCACCTGCGCCGCAGCGTCCGATGTTGATAGGCCGGCTGTTAGTGACGTCATCAGCTGCGGCTTGGGGAATTCGGCCGTGATAGGGAGTTAGGGACTGCGGCGACTGCGGTGCGTGTAGGTATGCAAGGTTACATTATAACTTCGAATGCGGAGACTGCGGTGCGTGCGGTGCGGCACAAGTCTGCGTTCACTTTTATAACTTTACTAATAATGTAAGCCAAATACAACCTACCTATTTTTAAAAATATTATGGGAATAAAATCACAGATTTATGATCTAATTTATTTCTGTGAATAAAATTAATAAAATTAATAAAATATCTTTTCATATTTATTTCATATTTAATCTGTGCCATTTCCTAAATATATGCAAAATACCTAGTAGGCAAAACCTAGAATACTTTTTAAAAAGAAATAAATCATCTGACTTTTGGTGTGTTTCATTTTTAATATTTTATTGATTTCTCTTGAAGTTAATTCAGTTTATAAAAACCTCATTCATATAAAATTTCGCTAAAAGTATATTTGAAAAATTTGCTATTTTTTATGTAAAAGAACGAAGCGCCATAGTGAATGAAGGAACGGCATTATTTATTTTGATACCTAGTGATTTTTTTCTCTCTGTTGATACCGAGTTGTGTTGCGGAGTGAATCGATATTTTGAGGATAAATAAACGCAAACATGAAGTTGGATTCAAATAATAAGATGATAAATAGTGATAGTGGTGCTGAAACACCGGAGGAGGTGGTGGACCCTAGGCAAAACGCCGAGGATATTATTGACGAGATCCTGGCAGACTTTACGGAATTTGTTTCGCCTGACGCTTTGAGGAACGGAAACGGAATTCCTGAAAGTTTATTTGGGTTGATCCAGCCTCCACGAACTCGGACACCAGCCAATTCGTTTTCTGAAAACGCGACGGTGGACGACATTGACCCAGCATCCGATTTGGGGACTTCGATAATGAACAAGTGTTTAGAGTTGGAAGAGATACTTCAGAGTTTGAAATCAAGGTTGAACCATGTAGTTTTGGACGAAAATATTGTTCTCAGCCCTGAGGCGAACTCGATGGAGGCACAGCTTGAACACGATCTCGATACAGACTGCCAGGAAGACTTGTCACTTCAAGAGTTTCTCGAGCTATTGAAAACACAAAATAAGATAAGCCCCACTAGCGTGCAATGATTGCCTACATACAAATTCCTTAGTTTTAAGCTCAATTTTACATGAATTTATGGTGTGCAGTTAGAATTTATTAAAAAAAGCTATTGAAGTTTCAAATGAAATGTCCTTTTATTCTTTGAAGTACATGATTAATTACCTAAAAACATTGTTACTATTATCTCAATTTATGTATGGACAATAAGTGCCTATATTATTAATCAGTGAACTAATTAAATTGATCAGGGTTTTTGTTGTTATATTATTACAACAAAAACCCTATAAATTGCATAATGGGACTAGTTCTTCAAAACTTTCAGGTTGATTGACTTTGATTCGGTGTCATGATACCTAAGAATAAAACGGCAGGGATTTTCTAATATACAAATGAAAATTCTCAATTTCTCAAACATGTCTTTACTTCAAAAAATATACCAAAATTGAATTACCTATGTGGTACAGAACAATTTAAGTTTAGATATTACAATTTGCAATAAAAAAATAAATCACAATGGCAGTATTTAATACTTTTTCTTAAAACATATTCTGTTATTAGATAACAGAAAGTAACATGATTGGGTGCATAAAATCAATCAAACATCAGCAAACAAGTCTTCAACTTCAGTTGGAATAGTAATGTCAGTCATTTCGGGTACAGTGTCATTTTCATACAACTGACTCTCATCATGGCTATCTGGCTTCTCAAAAATACTCTTTGGATTCTCTTCCTTGATAATAAATCCTAAATTCTTCTCATTTATCAAGCTTATTATATTCTGCTTCTGCCGATTCATCAATTCTTTTTTGTATTTTGTAAGCCATTCATTGTATGGTGTTGGATCACTTTCCACACATTTCTCTCTAAAGTGGTTCAGAGTATTAATGGCTTTACTGAATGTGCCATCAAAATTACAGTAGAAAATATCCTCTATAGCCTTGCACATCTGAGGTGCCAAATCAACCAAAGACATCTTCTTTAAAAGAATATCAAAATCACTGATTGGATTTAGTGTCCCTACTTTGTCAACCTCTTCAGTTTTCTTTGCTGTTAGATGCACCTTAGGCATATCAAATTTGAAATCGGTATTATTACTGTCATTACTTGTTGATGGCTGCACAGGGTTCATGACATTGTTAATAATATCATTATCATTAAAAGCTTTCTTTTTCTCTCGTGTTTTCTTCTCGACTTTATTAAGAGTAAATAAAGTTTTCAGTTTTTCAAGAGGTTCCCTACTCCTCTTTTCTACTATTGGAGGTATTTTGAACAACATCATGATTTCATCTCTTGGTGGAGGTAGTGGTTTACCAGGATTCAATGCCCTGTATGCAATGCTATCCAAGACATACTGAACAGTTGGACTGACAGTCTGTGCTATAGGAAAAGCTTCCGTATCATCATAAGTGTCATCATAAGCATTTGTCAAATCCATTGCTTTTATCAAATCTTTAAAAGCATCCACCTGCTCACTAGAATGTTGAAATTTTTTCAGTTTTGTTGAAGGGAATGCCATGTATTTGATCTGTTCCTTATAGCAGATACCAATCATAGACAAGCATATATAGTCCTCTGTGTCTATTACAGGCATGAGAACAAACATCTGTGGTGCTGAGCCTTCTCTGTAAACACTTCTGGCAATACCTACTAAATTCGTCTCATGCAGACATTTCACCAGACACTTTAATGCCTCTTGGGCTTTCTTATCTCCCTTCCGACCAAACACATAGGATAAGCCATTACTGTCCAAGCTTTGCCATTGAATGTTATCAGCATTTGTAAACCCATAAATGGATAAGCATTTGTGTCCGGAATTGTAGCTCATAAAGTTATTGGTTTCTGGGAATGGAACAATTTCTTGACCAAAATGGTATCCAGTTATTATCTGATCTTCAGTCACGATTGCTTGATTGTCAGCATCAATATTATGTTTCTCTCTTAGTATGCCTTCTGTTGAGCTAGCCATGTTCAAACTTCTTATGGCACCTTTATCTGTAAAACTAGGAGTAGATGCTCCTACCGGATCTTTAACAGCTTTCTGCCATGATTTAACTGCTGGTTCATCCCGTATCCTGATGTATGCAGAGACTGGTATTCTAATATTGGGCCCGATGCTCAGATCAACATTACGTGGGACAGCATTGACAGCTCTTTTTTTATGAAACAGTAAGTATTGCTGAACAAATTCAAAAGTAGCAGTTGCACCATTGGTTGTCTCCACTAATTGGCGAGCTAGATGCCAGTCATCACTCTTATGAGAGTCTAAGTAGATGTCAGGGCCAATAATGTCTAGTTGGAATTCTTCTTCTTTTAAGCCATTGATAATCTGAAATTATGTAACACAGAGTCACAAACCAATTCTGTTACAGGTAAGGAAATTTAATAGACACAATAATAGTAGTAATGGAAGTAGAAACACTATTTAGTTGCCAACATTGGTGTAAGTTTTTTCAAGCTATTTAACAATTTCTTTTATAGAAAATATATTGAAAATGTAATAAAAATGGGGATTTTAAGTTAACATTCTTTACCTGATTGATTTCATCTGCTGAGTAGTGGTGCGGTTCTTGGAAATTGGTCATAAGAATTATTTTCTTATTGGTTATTCTGTAGCCACTTACTCCACTCTTTAAATGGTCAGTTGCCACAATTAGGGAGTCTATCCAATCACCATGGCTTTTGGATGTCTGGAACAATAAAAACATTTGAATTTGAATCTTTATTTCTAAACCTATAATATTATTCCTTTTTTTTCTAAAACATGATAGGAGACATAAGCATAAGTGTGGCCTTCGAGCCTCACTACTCTTGGCTCTGTCTACCCCGTAAGTATGTATGTTGGGAGATAAGAACTTCAGGCTATTGGACATATTTTGCTGAGAACATAGGTAGAAAAATACCTGGATTAGCACATAGGGTAGCTATTTTTTATTCCAAAATTCCTATGGGAGCGAAGCACAGTGACAGTGAAGCAGCTAAACTATAACTAGTAAAGAAGAAATATTGGATATTAAAGTTTAAAGTGAATAGAACTTACTGTTTCCGGCAATTCACGAATCATGTCCCAAGTAGGACTCTTTAGTTCAACCAACTGTGTTATATGCCTGAATAGACCCTTATTAACTTCAGCCATGTTATTATTGGTCTTTTTAGTTCCCAACAACATGATGCCAACGAGTTCTTTAGTTTGTGCCATTATTTTCCTCTCCAAAACCCGTGCGGCACATTCGCGCGCCATCTCAAAAAAACTTTTTTCATTTTTTTGTTCGGCACTAGATACATTTTCTCCAATGTCTAAAATAATAACAGTTGCTTGGTCTACTTTACGATAAGAAGCCATGGTAAAGACTATCTCAAATTTTTCATGAAGCACAATTTATATTGATACGATAAGTACGACGATGATTCACTCACTTTCCTTCCATCACCACAACTAGTGTTGGGTAGGGGTGTTCGTTATATTAGGTAGCAGAATAAATATTACTAATATTAATTTTTATTAATATATTCGAATCTATACAAATAATCAGACATACTATTATATTAGTATCTAAAAATTATTTAAATATAAATGAGAGCAGCGCCATCTATCATTTCTTGCGTAAACTAGTAACAATTTTTTTAATGGCGGTTATTAACTGAACTTGGAGGCGTCTATGAAGTGCTTTTCACGTCTAGAGCAAGACAAAGTGATAATATATTATAACGGCGTCCTTGTCTTACTATTTCTATTAGTAATATTTTTCATATTCAAACAAACAATTCGTTCGTTACGATGCGTGAGTGTTATTTTTTCAATTTGAAAAATTGTTATTGTTTCGTTTTGTTTCGTGCACTTTCGGAATATAAAAAGATGATAATTATAAAAAAATTACATAATGTTACCGATTCGTTGAAAATTAAGCCTAAGCCCTAAGCTTAAGTCCTAAGCCTGTACTATAGTAAGTTAAGTAAGTACGAAGGAAAGTTCAATGAGTTTATTTAATTTGGCAAAATAAAGAATGTTTCATTTGGCATGGCATTCTATAATTTTTATTAAAAAAATACCAAACTGTTCGAAACTCATCGTATCGTATTAATATAATTAAGTTATATTAGTCAAAACTCAGTAGCGTACACCGTAACGAAACGAGTCAACGATTATATCGCAACTAACGCTCGACGAAATTTTAATATAAAAAATATTAATATTAGTCAACACTCAGCAGTAGCTTAAACCGTAACGTAACGAGTCAACGATTATCACAAAGAACGCTCGACGAAAGGACAATGCCGATTCGACTATGAGAAGTGGCGTCTTTTTTTTTTCGCGCGGCCACTAACCGAACTATGTTTTTCTAATAGGTAATAGCATAATAAACAAAACTTAGTATGGCATATATAACTCTAAACTCAGTCCGAACTGAGTTATTGGGGTTAGAAAATGTTAAATATTCAAATGTTTTTGAGGCGATTTTCGTCATATGGGAGCAAGTTCAATAAAAATATGTAACAAAATAATTATCTTTGGACATTTTTTATTACCACTATAATCCTTTGAGGCCTTACACGCCGTAACTCCCTCCCCCCTCCTGGCAGCTGCACACATTGTTCGACGTTTGAATTCGTACCAAGGCATTTAGGATATGATCATATAACCAGAGAAGTTATAAGGCGTTGCCTTGCGATACCTGAAGCCTTATTCGGTGGTGAAAATCCCAACGACACGGCTATAACAATTCATGATGGAACGTATATATATTTGCAAAAAAGTAGTAATTATTCTTTCCAACGTAAATCATACAGTTTGCATAAATTCAGGCAGCTATACAAACCATACTTATTGGTTTGTCCAGATGGCCATATTATAGATATAGTCGGGCCATACGATGCAACAACAACTGATGCTACTATTTTAAATGGTATGCTTCAAAGACAAAACGATCCAATTAACTGGTTTTTTAGACCAAATGATGTTTTTATATTAGATCGGGGCTTTAGGGATGCTGTAAATGCAGTTGAGTTAGCAGGTTACATAGCGAAAATGCCAATATCGAGCACACAAAGAGGAACAGTTCAGTTAAGTACTGAAGATGCAAACAAATCAAGAATGGTTACGCTGTGTCGATGGGTGGTTGAAACGATGAATGGTCGCTTAAAAAATCAATTTAAACTGTTGAGACATACAACTAATAACAGAGCTCTAGGTCATTTATTTTTAGAAATAAAAATAGCAGGGGCTTTGCTTAATGCCTTTGGCCGCCCTCTAACAGACCACAGATTGGTTGATGATATTTTAAATGCAATAAGAGAAACTATAATTAATGAAAATCACCTCGCAGACTACATTATTCATAAAAATATGAACGCTAGAAGAACTATATTCATGACAATAACAGCAACAGATCTCAATCACATAACAAATGACTTTTCCATTCTTAGCATGGACGAGTTAATTATATATGCATTAGGAACATACCAAATAAAGCAAGCTCGTAGTTACTACGGCGAGCATGTTAAGAACGATGAAGGAACATACAAAATAGAAGTATGCAGAGATAACGACTTAGAGGTCTTGGAAGATTTCAGTATTACAGCTATAAATCCATGGTTGCTGAGGGCGCGAATACAATCGAGACATAGACAGTCTCGTATTTATTACACATATATTTTGGTACAAGGTGGTATGAGAGGCAGACAAGCCATATACGGTCATTACTGCAGTTGCATCGTCGGCAAACGAACCCTTGGCTGTTGTTCTCACGTCAGGTCAGTATTATAGTATTTAGGATGGGGGAGATATCAGGAGAACTTAATTCCTCCCGCGACCTTATTAGATAACATCATAATACGCCATGATGTAGAGAATGAGGCTGAGGAGTCTAGCGGCGATGAATTTTAATTTCAAACAAAAACTGCCTTTTATATTATTAAATCGTTTTTTGTTAACACGTTATTTTTATATTGCAGTTTAAAAATTGTTGAACTTGATCTCATATGAAAAATATTTGTGTATCTATATGTACCCAAAAAAGAAACATTGGTTTGAATTCAAAGTAAGCATTATTATTGTAAACGCTTCTACGATTTTTCTATTTTATAAGACAGGCATTGTAATTACTACATTCATTGTATTGTAAAACATAACTGTATTATTTTTATAACAGCAGTGAAATATGAAATAAAATCATTGGATATATTATTGTATTTGTATTTTAATCTTTTATAAACCAACCAAAAGAAACCAACCGCCGAACAAGCCGATGGATGACTCACCAATACCAAACTCGCTGAACAAGGTGGGCAGCTGTCAGGAGTTACAGTGGGGGGGGGGAGGCTCAAAGGATTATAGTGGTAATAAAAAATGTCCAAAGATAATTATTCTGTTACATATTTTTATTGAACTTGCTCCCATATGATGAAAATCGCCTCAAAAACATTTGAATATTTAACATTTTCTAACCCCAATAACTCAGTTCGGACTGAGTTTAAAGTTATATATGCCATACTAAGTTTTGTTTATTATGTTATTACCTATTAGAAAAACAGGGTTTGGTTAGTGGCCGCGCGAAAAAAAAAAGACGCCAAAAACCGGCATTGCCCATTGCATTGATATAAAAAATATTATAAGCTAACTAATATATTATAGCTTAAAAAATATTAGATTAAAAAAAAATAGCATAACGATATAACGCGTCGGCAAAATATAGCCGTTGCGAACACTCCTAGTGTTGGGTAGGACGTACAAGAGGCGGTACATTTGTCCCGTACATGACTTACAAATGAAAGAGCGGCTCAACATTAAAAAGTGTACTGCTTCAAATCATATGTCGCGGCTGTCGCGTTCCTCACTAAAATGTACTACTTCATTTTTTTGTCGCGGGAGTCCAGTCCTCATAAATGTACTGCTTCAATTATTTTGTCGCGGCAGTCACAGAAGGAACAATTACTTTGAAGGCGGCAGTCGAGTTTCCCTCACTATTTAGTACAGTGTACTGCTTCAAAACGCGATAGTCGCGTTCCTCGTTCTTCACTCCATCTCTTTTGCAACGAGAGGGAACGATATGCCATACCTATCTAAGGCCGGCCTCACACAGCCGGTTTTCAAATTATGAATTTATAATCTGAATTCATTATATGAAAACCGGTGCATTGACTCACACAGTCTTAAAAATTCAGAATGTTCAGGGGGTTTTTTTCAGATTGATCTGAAAAAAATTATAACTTACTTTACTTTTGTAATTGTTTAGACAACTAAATATAGCAAAGCAGCAATAAAAAATGTAGCAAATAATATTGTATTATTTGTAAAAAGCACAGAACCGTACACAACAGAAACGGAAGTTTTACAACATACGCTTTGACAGAAACGTCAACAAACGTTAACCTCGGAGTCGTGCGAACTACAACCCGCCTAAATTCGAATGCCGTCAAGAATATACTATTCTGTAGGATTCAACGTACTTTCAAACTTAGATAAAAAATTGCCTCCTGTTTTGGTATCGAGGTATTTGTATTTGTACTAGTACATTTAATTTTGTACTGTACTAGTACAAAATACGGTACAAGTACAAGTTTAGGTACTAGTACAATATCAGGTACCAGTACTATGATTTGTCTGTGTTAGTACAACTAGAATTTCGAATCAGTACGCCTCTCCTCATTTGAAGTAGGACACTGTATTGGCTCATTATAAAAATATGGCTACTCTTACAAACTCTTTTTTATTTGATGTCCTACCCAACACTAACCACAACAACAAAACGAACGCGTTTCAACAAGTTTGTTTTAGTTTGACTTTGACCTTTTATTTTGCTGTCAGCTGTCATTATTATCTCGCTATGAAAAAAAAATGTCAAACTGTCATGTCAGCTAGCGTTGCAGGACTATCGATAGTTTGACTATCGGTAGTTGACCTTGAAAAATAGTCATACCACAGTTTATAATAAGACATACAGTTGTTCATCGGCCTTTATGATGACGGTAACGCCGCCAGCAGCGTGATCCGACGTTGCAGTGTCAGGGTTGTCACAAAATTGCATGTACTTTTTTTTATAAATAAAAGGGGAGACGGGTACGAGTGGTGAGACGCCTTTTGAATTTTTGTTGATTGTGATTTTTTTTATCCAAAATGGCCGTCATTTTTTTATGTAAATATATCTAATAGGCGCAGCGCAGCTACACAGTAAAATCGACTCGAATGCCGCGACAGAAAATAGCGTAACCGTCGTGCCAGGATGCTAAGATTTTATATATCTGCCAGGTATCCCGTGAAGACCAATTTTTCGGGATGAGGTCTACGAAAATAATATTTTTGGATCCAGATGATGGACAATTTTTTTTTAAATTTTACAATATGGGTATCGTTTTATAGGTTTTTGAAGACGCTGATTACGCAAATAACATTTATTTTGAGATCCAAGGACAATTTTTTTCTGGCACTTAATTTTTACTGACATACAAACGCAGTTCAAAATGTTAATTGAAAACACAAATTCCCTTAAAATAGTTACATACAATCTTACAATCAAATCCGCCAAAATGTCCGCAGGTTTGCAAGTATATTTTGAACCGTATGTCAGAAATATAAAAAAAATATAAAAAAGTTGTCCGCTGAAATATATCTGGATTTATCAAATAATAATACGTGTTGCTTGAAAGACTTATATTTTACGACAAGACACATGACAATAAGAATCTATGGCTAATACAAAAGATGACAAACTCTTTGGAGGCCACAGCTACACCTCCACCCTTAAAACATTACCTTAAAACCTTATAATTCCACTTACACACAACAACAACACTGAGTGTAAGTTAACCCGTTAATCAAATTCAAAACCATAACGCTTGGGCGGTTTGCGAACCCTTGCTGGACGCGCTTCACTGACGCAAGACGCACTAGGACGGTCAGGAGTGTGCTGCTCTCGCAAAGGAGAGGGTGCAATCGTCGGCGCGCGTTCCGGCTCCGGAGAGCTCGGCTGACTCGCCAACCGACCACCATCCGGCGAATTCGGCTGACTCACCAACCCACCACTATCCTCCTCACCTCCGCCATCATCGTTACCCGGAGAAATAAGCGAACCGCGCAGACTATTGCTTTGCATCCTAGATGTTGTTAGTGACGCTCTGCCCTTCAACTGATCTATATGCCTGTGTACCTCAGTTCCATTTCCGGCTAAAATATTATAATCCGTATTTCCGAGCCTTTTAGTTACCAGGCCCGGTACCCATTTATCAGGTTGTCGGTACTGCCTAAACCAAACCGGGTCGCCTACGTTTATCTGTCTTTCGGACCCGCCCGCTGACTCCCGCTGTCTCAGTTGGACAGACCTGACGCGAGCCTCAAGGTTGGGCTTCAAACAATCCAAGCCGAGTTCTCAATGATCTACCCTGCAAAGCCTGTGCTGGGCTGACACCCGTGGTGCTATGTTCTGTATTGCGGTAAGTAAGTAGGTACCTATCCAACGCTGTGTCAACATTAATTTTCTGTTTAAGCGCCTTTTTAATAACATTCTTACAGATTTTTACGGCATTCTCGGCTGCTCCATTCGAGGCTGGGTGATAGGGCGCGGACAATACCTGTTCAACACCATTTCGACTTAGAAACTCTTTAAATTCTGCACTAGTGAACGGAGGCCCATTATCACTGACAACCTGCCTAGGAATTCCAAATCTTGCCCACAAATTTCTTAAGACACCTATTACCGCTTGAGCTGTCGTTCCCCTCATCCGAATCGCTTCTAACCATTTTGATCCTGCATCTACCATAACCAGATACGTGAGCCCATCAATTGGGCCTAAGAAGTCGAGATGTAACCGGACCCAAGGTCGTGCCGGCCACGGCCACGAACACGGCACATGCCTCGGGGGCGCGTCCGCTTCCACCGCGCACACCGTGCATGCGCGGCACTGCGCCTGTATCGCTTCGTCCATGCCCGGCCACCACACATAACTTCTTGCCAGACTTTTGGTTTTAACTACCCCCATGTGTGTATCGTGCAGCTCCTCGAGAACCTTATTCCGACAAGCACTGGGGACGACCACACGATGACCCCACATAACAATACCTAACTCAGTGTACAGCTCATCCTTTCTATTGAAATAGGGTTTGAGACCCTCTATCTCGATTGAACTAGGCCAACCGTTCCTAATGTAGCTCGTCACTCGACTGAGTAATACATCCCTACTGACTTCTTTTTTAAGAACAGTATAGTCCAAAAGCAAGGCATCTGACGCAAAATGAAGATATGTTTGTTCTGGAACCTGACCAGCTTCCTCGCTTGTGCTCTCTTTATGTGATTTAATCAGCCTCGACAATGCATCCGCTGTATTTTTATCAGTTGAAACATATTCTATGTTAAAGTCATAAGCTGTAAGAATGATCGCCCAACGTTGAAGTCTACTAGCAGCTGTAACCGGAACACCCCGCCCTGGACCAAAAAATGGTTACTAAGGGCTTATGATCAGTTCGTAAAATAAATTTTTGCCCGTATAAATATTGGTGAAATTTTGTGACGGCGAAAATAATAGCTAAAGCTTCCTTATGTATCTGGCTATAATGAATCTCATGTTGTGTAAGAGCGCGCGACGCGTAGGCCACCGCGCGCTCAGAGCCATCGGGCCCACGCTGGGCCAGCACCGCGCCGAGACCACGAGCACTCGCGTCGCACGTCAGCACGCATAACCTACTACTATCGTAATGAGCTAACGCCTCAGTGCTTGTTAATTTCTTTTTAATATTCTTAAAAGCCTCTTGGTGCTCCCTGCTCCACTGCCAAGCTACACCTTTCTTTAATAAGCTGTATAACGGACTTGTGTAATAACTCAAGTTACTTATGAATTTACCATAAAAATTCACCATACCCAAAAACGAACGAAGTTCCGAAACACAACTCGGGAACGTCATTTCTAAAATCGGTTTAATTTTATCAGAATCTACACTCACGCCATCCTTATCTATCATGAAACCCAAAAATTTAACCTTGTTGGCTAAGAAAACACATTTACTTTTTTTCAGTTTTAGACCATTTTCACCTAACCTAGTTAGTACTTTATTCAAAGTATTAAAGTGCGAATCTATATCTCTGCCCATAATTAAAATATCATCAAAAAAACTGATTACGTTTGGAATATCTTTAAGTAGATTTTGCATTATTTTCTGGAAAATACCTGGGCTTGAAGCAAGGCCAAAGACAAGCCTGTTGTACTTAAATAACCCCCGATGTGTATTAATCACTGTAAACATTTTGGACGGTTCATCCAGTTCACATTGATTATAAGCATGAGATAAATCTAACTTACTGAAATAAACATTACCATTAACACTAGTCAACAAATCCTCTACCTTTGGAACTGGGTACCTATCCACAAACAAACACCGATTAAGTGTCACCTTATAGTCTGCGCAAATTCGTATTCCACCGTCCTTTTTGTTAACGATGACAAGGGGAGTGGCCCAATCGGAAGCGTCTACCGGCTCAACGACGCCGGCACGCAGCATGGCGTCCAGCTCCGCATCGACGCGGTCGCGTAGTGCGTATGGCAGCGGCCGTGCACGGCAGTACACCGGCGCCGCACCCTCCCGCACATGCAGTGACACCTTACCGCCAGTGAAACGCCCCAACGATTCCTCAAATAACGATTCATGCCTGGAAATTAATTTTGACAACATTTTATTTTTAATTCCACATACATTCATTACATTTATTGGAACAGCAGGTATATCGATTCCCAGCTCCGCTAACCATTGCCTACCCAACAGACTAGTGCTACCATTATTAATAACATACAAGTGCAGCCTTTTTGTAATACCCTTATATGTGACATTCACATCTATATACCCTAATGGATGTATTCTGGAACCATCATAAAATTTAAGAGTTAAATCAGACGATAATAACTTAAAATTGCTAAATAACTGTTTATATGTCCCACTACTTATACAAGAAATTGCAGAACCTGTATCAATTTCCATAATTAACTCACAATTTTCAATTTTAATTGATAAACATACCGGTTTATAACATCCCAATGACATTAAGTGTAATGCCTCTTCCTCAAAGTCGGTCCCCTTTTCCATGTCGTCCACGCACTCAGGCCCGCCCTGGTATTCCAAACCAGGTTCGGAGTCACGTTCGTACCCGACTTGATCATCCCGCACCCAGTACTGGTTGGAGCTCGCCGCCCGCGAACCCTGAGCCCCGCCGCCGCCGCGACGACCCACTCCGGCGCCGCGGAACCCCCCGCTGGCGCCAATACCGCGCATCCCACGTCGCGCTGCGCCTACCAGGCCCACCGACGCCTGTCCCCGACGACTTGCTTCACCAAAAGTATTACTTTTCTTCCCGGGGCATACTCTTCTCAGATGCCCAATCTCTTGACAATTCGAACAGATATAAGAACGGAAACGACATTCAGTCTGACGATGTCCATCTTCGCCGCACGCCCAGCAACATAAAACGTCACGTCGAGCAAGTGATTGGCTGCCTGCACTGGCCGATCCACCGCGCATAATCGCGTTCATCGTGACAGAACTGACCGACCCTCCTACAACGCTATGCGAATCTCGCTCTGCCGCTTCCAAACAGCTCGCAAGGGTTACCGCCTTTTGCCATGACAACTTTTCCTCAGCAAACAACCTTTGCCTGATCAGGTCGCTCCTAATCCCGCAAACGAACTGATCTCTCATATTATCGTCTAAGGCCGTACTGAATTCGCAGAAGCGAGACAACTTTAAGTTCAGCTACAAACGCCGCCATCGATTGTTCGCCCTCTTGCCGACACTGACGGAACTTGTAGCGCTCAGCCAAATATGAAGGCCTTGGCTGAATGTGATCACACATTAACTTAACGATATCGCCAAACGAGCACTCTTTTGGCTTTTTCGGGCTACATAAATTTATCATGAGCTCGTAAGCCGCATCACCAACAACAGAAATAAGAGTTGGTACTTTGAGCCCTTCTTTTGTTTCGTTGACAAGGAAAAACATCTCGAGTCGATCACAATAGTTCCGCCAATTTCCATTTTCCACATCAAACGCCGTTAACTAAGAATTAAGAATCTATGGCTAATACAAAAGATGACAAACTCTTTGGAGGCCACAGCTACATCCGCCATCTTGGAACTCAAAATAAACCTTATTTTCGTCATCAGCGTCCCCAAAAACCTATAAAACGATACCCATATGTTATATTTAAAAAAAAATTGTGCGCCATCTTGGATCTCAAAATAAATGTTATTTTCGTCATCAGCGTCCCGAAAAACCTATAAAACGATACCTATATGAATATAAAAAAAAATGAAAAATGTGCGCCATCTTGGATCTCAAAAAAAAAACGTTATTTTCATGATCAGATCCCAAAAATCTATAAAACTATACCAAAGTAAAAAAAATTCAAAAAGTCGGCCATCTTGGATCCAAAAATAAAAAGACATACCTAGTCGGTTCCAAGTCGGGTGGAAAATGACAAGGAAGATTTGAGTATGACATCTAAATAGATTTGTTGGATTGGAGGGACTCTGCCTAATCGGTGTCGATCCGCACAAGTTTTTTCAAAACAAACAACCCTTAAATTAGTACCGCACTGCCATACTAAATCGAAATTGAAATTAGTATGGCCGTGCGGTTCGCCCCCCCCCCCCCCCCCGATTGCCCAGCGTAGAGGCTTTCGATGACCGACTGTATTCTCGGAACCATATAGGTAGGCTGTGGTCGTACTATGTAATAATACTAAAAGGCCTATCGATAGTAGTGACACGTTGCAATACTATCGATAGCCAATAGTTTGCAATACTATTGATGATACGCAAAACTATCGATAGTATCGATACTATTGATGTTTTCTATTCTAATCAATAGTATCAATAGTATTGAATTACAATACTATTGAATTTTTACAAGCTATGGATAGAACATTAGCACAGGGCGGGAGCTTCATAGAAACGGGGCGTCAAATATACCTACTACTACTACAAATGAAACTGTACATCCGTGAACACGTCAATGTGTGCGTTAAACAACTAGGGTCGCCACCGCAAAATTATTTATGTATACCTTTGACACAGATAAATAAAATAGTTACTACGTGCTATGAACAGTTTAATTATGAACACTTATATATTTAAATTCTGTAAGATTTGAGATTGTTTTATGATATTATGTACCTGCTTATATATTTTGAGACTTACCTAACATACCTGCATCATAAATAAGTGAACTTACACATAGGCACTGCAACTGTCACAACCACACCACTATGAGGCTTAAAAGTTAATTTATTATAAGTACACATATTATTAAGTAATTATTTATCATTCACAAATACTTATTTAGGTTGTGATGTCCGGTCTTCTTTTCATTACAGTTTCCAAACACATCGCAGTGAATATACTATTGAACTATGGTTATATATTAGCGACAAACTTTGTGTTAAATATGATTAAACTAAATCAAAACAAATTATTTTTTATTGACATCATATCACGGCTCACTAGTAAACAAATCAACAACTGAGTGGCGGCGCTAGCGAGCGTCAAAATGCGAGCGCAGGAGCGCGCGTGTGACCTTCGACCGGCGGCATATTTTACGAAAATCATTATTACATTTATTATTACATTTTATTGTTTTAGTTGAATGATACGAAAAATTCTAAAATATGTATAATTATGTAATCAGGAGAGAGAGGATAAAACAAAACTTAAAATAAAACTTAAGTTTATATTATATAAACATTTATTGACCTTCCTTTCAACAAATATACAATACAAGCATAGAAAACTTATAAAAATATATTGCACGAAAAGACGCCGCGACAATGTTGTATTTTGAAAGGTTGAAAGTGACAACTCCGTTCGTTCCATTATGTCTGCCATGCTGTTTGATATCAGCGTCTTAATGGATAATAACTTTACTCAACATTTATTCAGAAAGGCAGATTAGGATGATAAGCCGACGACAAAGACACGAAAATAAAATTTAATTCTCATATGTTGCTCCCATTTACCCACAAAATAGCATATAACGAAAAAATGAATATCTAATGATGTGAAATATTTTTAATTACTTTGCCTATCTACCTGTATTCATCCTTCAGTTTATAAAAACATCCTTCTTGGTTTGTACTATATAAACAAAGGTTAACTGCGCAGTACCTTACCATAATTAATTTCAATGAAACGACTACGTTTCTCTCTATCTATAAAAGCGAAACGTAAGAGTAGCTTGAGATACGCTTCGCAGTCGCAGCTGCTAACCCTGTTTCATAGTGTCCCTCGACTCAAACGGGCGGGGTAGAAGTGCGGGGTACGCCATATTGCGGGAGAGGCAGGGAGCTTCCTTTCTGTAAGTAGTACTTATATTAATTCTGTGACATTAGTATCGATTGTTTGTTGAAATATAAGATTAGAAAACATCAATACTATCGATAGTATTGAAAAGCAATACTATCGATAGTTTTGGGTGTCATCAATAGTATTGCAAACTATTGACAATATTATCGATAGTCAACACTATTGCTGCAACGCTAATGTCAGTCAGCACTTCAGCAGTCAATGTCAAAGTCAATGGCAGTGGCAGGCATTTCAGTCAATACAATAATGTTGTTTGTTGATTTTTCTAAATCTTTGGTTGATCTTGCGTGGGTTTGCTTGTGTAACGTTATTCAAAGATAAAATTATTAATCCTTGGTATGATTTGTATTTGATATCACAATCAGTTAAATGTAAGAAAATGTGTTAGTTTTAACCTTTTCTAAGTGGTCTAAGTAATGTTCCCACAATCTTTATCAACATGATCAATCCGTTCGCCAACAGAAGCAAGTTTATCACAGAAATCATGAAATTTTCTTTTCACCACCGCGCGTTTTATTGCTATCTCGGCATGAGCTTATGGATTTTTGTCCTTATCACTGGTGAGTATTTACTATAGTTCAATAATTTCGCTCCATAGCAGAATACGATTAACCCCGCGTCGTGCAAGAATTTAAAAAAAAGGATATCTAAATTCATACTGTACTAAAATAACCCTCGTACCAACAGTGCGAATTTAGATCAAATAAAGTGGTGGCTAGACAGACTAGAAATCCTAAGAAGACTAAAATTATTAAACTTACTATATCAATTACCTATATTTATCCTAATTAATTTATTTGTAACTAAGGGAAACCTTAGTAATTGTCCTTTTGTGTTACACAAATTTAAATTCACAAATGATTTTCACTTTTGCCATAAGTAAGGTATTCCAAGTTTATGGGTTAACAACATAAAAAATAATCCCATTGTTACACAGAAAAAAAGAACTAGTTAGGTACCTTTGGAGACATCTTGAAGTAGTGTCATTAGTATGATGAACACATTAGGTCATCAGCTCAGCATTTTTTTTCAAGCATAAAGAAATACTTTATTTTTCCAATTACAGTTATGTACAAATACATGTCTACTGGTGAGGAAACTGCTGCTGTCAAGAAGGTGATCCAGAGCGAGTTCATGTCCAAAAGTGACTCTAAATTCCGTAAGATCTATCTCAGGGTTTGCAGTCCTCCAGACAATATTGTGAGGGGCTCTGAAGGTAAAGTGCACATAGTAATTAGTTGCTTTCTGTCTGTCTATTATAAAAACTCATTGACTACAAGAACCCTTGTTTGTAGTACATATTATATTAAGTTATTCATTTATTATTAAATTTCATCAAAATCCATTCAGAAAATTTTTCTTCATAGAGTAACAAACATACTTACAAACTCACATCCAAACTTTTGCATTAATAATATTAGTAGGATGAATAGTCAATATATTTAAAACTTATATAAAAGTATTCTTAAACCCTTCAATTACAAAGACACCGGAATTTGGTTGTGTGCCTATTGTACTACCTTTTGCCGTATTTGAAGCATATGAGCAGTAAAAGTGTTACTAACATAACAAAATAATAATATCCGTGTAATAATCATGTATCTTCTCACAATCCGATTCTTAGAATATGCCGTGAATATAATAACTTATACCGAAATTATAATTCGGAACAGGTACCTGACATCTATAGCTAATCGCTTTACACCTTTAAATACAAAGTTCGTCAACTAATTCATTAAACTTACATATTATTAGATATATTTTTCACCTAATCATGTTTCTGCCATTTTAGTAATGCTAATCTCTTGTCCTTATTTCCTGCTTCATTAATAAATTGTTTGTCTTCATTAATTTATCTATAGGATATTGATTGGATATTCAGACAATACCTACTGTTCTTTACTCTACTTACATTGGAAAAATATATATTTTGTTGTTTCTTGTCTATCTAAGCATGCTGTGCACACTAATTTCTTGGTTTTCCAACTTGTTATCGAAACTTTGTAATGTATATATTGCCATGTTATGTTGTAAAACTGTTTTGTGTGCCAATAAATAAAATAAAATAAATAAATAAAATGAATTTTAATTTTAGGAGTTGTAGACACCGACACATGGCTTTTACAAGGAGTGCTGGTTCTCACTAGACATGGTGACCGCGGGCCATTGACACATCTGAAGGGCGGGGACAAGCTGCCTTGTGACACTGTGCCTGTCTCACCATTGCTCAAAAGGTAGTAATTGTATTTAAACCAAAGTGAAAATTCACAACGTCTAGATATGTCAATTTGTAAATAGTTTTAAGAACAGATGATGTATTAATGTGCATTGTGCAAGTACTATTTGTTTTTACAAATTACAATAGAGAATATGCATGTAAAACCATAGTGCAACACAAATTTCCTCGCTCTGGTCACAGGGTGGGCGCTTTATAGAAACGGCGCGTCAAATATACCTACTACTACTACAAATGAAACTGTATATCTGTGAAAACGTCAGTAACACGTCAATGTGTTCGTTTTCATAGTCATAATGTCGAAGAAGTGCAGGGGGTGCCATATTGCGGGAGGGGCAGGGAGTTTTCTTTCTGTACATAATACTTATATTAATTCTGTGCTCTGGTGTTGCATTATGCCTTGAATATCTGATAGTTATTTTGCTCTTTATAAGACAAGAATTTAGGCATATTGTTTCTCTCTCTCTCTCTCAGCCGAAAGACGTCCACTGCTGGACAAAGGCCTCCCCCAAGGATTGTTATTATTGATTGATTATTCCATATTGTTTCTAGTAATTTTTATTTTGGGGCAACATGATCAGGAAGGATTCCTTTTACCCTAGTTATGAGGAATACGTGGCCAACGCGAGCGCCTCTGGGCGTGCGTGGTGGGTGTCGGGGCCGGGCCCCTTCCACAACTTCCCCTCGCTGCCCCCACGCGCGGGCAGCACTCGCTGTGCGCTGGGGCAGTTAACCCCCAGAGGGGTGCTGCAGATGCTCACTGTGGGTACGTGACTTGACGCTCATTCATTTAATCTTAAGACTTAAGGGCCATTTAGACGGTACAAGTTTCTTGCCTGTTGAATACGATCAAATTGAAGCCATAATTTACTTGCATAGTCTAAACAACACGTAACATTTTTGAACTGGTATGCAAGTTTGGATTCAAAACTTTTCTTGGTGTAAACAATACATGACAGAAAATGTCATTCAATTCTTGCATGAAAAATTTGACAACGCAAATACGTGCTTGAAGCAAGTCGCTAAAAAATGGCACGTAGCCATACAAATCTGTGTTTCAAAAATGGAATTCAATAATTGAAAATGAGCGATTTTTCTGACAGCTAATTAAAAAAAAAAATAGTATTAAAAAGTCTCAACAGATAGCGTTTTATGAAAGCCGAGTCGTAATAATGGCTGAACCTATATGGTGCGCTTTTTCCTGTCAACCAGAGGCATAAAAAAATCACCTAAGTTTGACAGTTGCACAAATCATAATATTGATACATTTTAGATGTTTTTTTTTTACTAAGTTTTATTTAAAAAAAAAAGCCAATCCCGTGAATTTTTGCTTTTTGTAAGGAACTTTTTCTCTCGCCTTTACTTGAACGCCATCTTTGAAGTCATATGGAACTATTTTTTTTTTTATTTGGGTCTCGGAAAATCCCTCATTGTATACGTGTAAACAGAACACAATGGCAATTATTGTATGTCAAGATTTGCATTCAATAATTGTATTCAAGTTTTTTATTTATATCACCATGTAAACAGTTGCTTTCAATTATTGAAAGTCAATTCTTGCACTGAGATTATTGCATTCAATTATTGCTCTTGTATGTTCAAGAAACTTGCACTGTCTAAATGGCCCTTTACTTTGATGGCTCAACTGGTTCTCGATGTATGAAGCTTCCACTCTCTTAGGACTCTCAGGACTTCATTCCTTCAGCGGCGTCTGAGCCTGACATTTAATCTTAATAGTCTTTCAAATTAAAAAAAAAAAAGGTAAATAACTATCATGAATCATCAGACCTTGAGGTTTGTATGTTGAGTTTTAGTTCATGGCTGTTTGCATTTTGCCATTCGGTAATATTTTTTTTTAGTTGGATTAATAAAGTTTAATAAATAAAAAGTAAAGACTATCGTGGCCTATTTTTCTTTCAGGTAACATATTGAGGGAGGCATATGGTGCGAAATTAGGTTTAGACAACTTGGATCCTACAGGGAAAAAGGATACAGGTAAATATATGCGTCCTATACTGCTATACTAGCCAAAATCAATTACAGAATTGTATCCTACCTAACTAATATTATAAAAGCGAAAGTGAGTTTGTTTGTTACCTCTTCACGCTTTATGTACTTTATGATCCAATTTTCCGGAAATTTGCATACACATAGTTGGAAGTACAGAGAAGAACATAGGGTACCTTTCATCCCGGGAAAAATCACTCTTCCCGTGCGAAATTCACGCGGGCGAAGCCGCGGGCAAAAGCTAGTAATAAATAAAATAATTTGTTTTCTGGCAACACGGCCCATTTTGTTAGTAACATTACTTATTTAGCTATTGTGTGGCTTTTTAGTTATTAAACCAGAGGAGATTAAGTATAAGTACAGTACAGTACAAAAGTGCCAAGTCAAAGACCTTATGCCTTTTTTTAAAGATCATATTGCCTTGTAGATTCTGACTGCACTTTTAAAGCGCGCGCGAGACGCACAGCGTCAGCTTCTGTTTCCGAGACATTTGTGTGGTTTTTTTGGAGATTTAGTAAATAAATGTGAAAGCTACAAACTACTAGCACACTACACACAGGGTGGGCCGTGTCGTACAGCACGCGGTACCGGCGCACGCAACAGTCGCTGTGCGTCTTTTTAGGTTATTAAACCAGAGATTAAGTAAATAACTCTCAAAGCTACAAACTACTAGCATACCACACACAGGCTGGGCCGTGTCGTACAGCACGCGGTACCGCCGCACGCACCAGTCGCTGTGCGTCTTTTTAGGTTATCAAACCAGAGATTAAGTAAATAACTCTCAAAGCTACAAACTACTTGCACACTACACACAGGGTGGGCCGTGTCGTACAGCACGCGGTACCGGCGCACGCAACAGTCGCTGTGCGTCTTTTTAGGTTATTAAACCAGAGATTAAGTAAATAACTCTCAAAGCTACAAACTACTAGCATACCACACACAGGCTGGGCCGTGTCGTACAGCACGCGGTACCGCCGCACGCACCAGTCGCTGTGCGTCTTTTTAGGTTATCAAACCAGAGATTAAGTAAATAACTCTCAAAGCTACAAACTACTTGCACACTACACACAGGGTGGGCCGTGTCGTACAGCACGCGGTACCGGCGCACGCAACAGTCGCTGTGCGTCTTTTTAGGTTATCAAACCAGAGATTTAGTAAATAAATGTGAAAGCTACAAACTACTAGCACACTACACACAGGGTGGGCCGTGTCGTACAGCACGCGGTACCGTCGCACGCACCAGTCGCTGTGCGCGGCGTGGTGGGGCGCGGCGCGGGGCGCGGCGGGGGGGAGGGTGGCGGCCGCGCGCGAGGCGCACAGCGTCAGCTTCTGCTTCCGGGACTGCGCGTGCGCAGCGCACGAGCGGCTTAACAAGTAAGTCGGCTTCTATTTTACACCAGCTTTTACCCCGATTAATCAAAAATTTATTTGCATGAATACAAGTATACATTACAGACACACTTACTCACACTCCCACTCGGGACACTCCATACAGAGTTCGCAAATTTACTACTACATTGGCAAATGACGTTTGTACACGCGCAAATATATGCGTGAAATTTAGTAGGGCGTGAAATTTAGTTTTAGATTAACCTTTTCAGATAAGTTAATAAAAATAACCCTTTTGTTTCTATTAACTCTTACATATGACAATCTGTAAACCAAATTAATCTGTTAACCCAATCAATCTGCTATCCTAATCAGCCGGTTAACCGTATCAATATGTTAACCATTATCAATCTATAAACTAAATCAATATGTTGACCATTTCAATCTGTTAAACGAATCAACCTGTTATCGTTTCAAAGGGACACCGATTGATTCGGTAACCATTTATACAGGTTAACTTTTTAAATGGGTTTTCCGATCCCTGCTTGCGAGTCGTGGTTATCTAGCAAAATGGCGCGAAAAATGCGCTGGTTACGCGCCAGCCCTCGTTCAAGAATCAGTGATGTCTACAACGAAGTGCGGGGTGGGGTGCGGTATGTGAAATGAGTGCGGGGCGGTGAGTGGCCGTTCTGTACGTTAGTATTATTACTTATTCTGTACCTCTGCTGCGCCCGCGTTTATTTAATTTCTCGTCCATTACACCCCCTTTGGGGTGGAATTTCCAAAGTTCCTTTAGCTACGTCTAGTAGCTAACAATAAGTTAAGCAAAGTTAAAAATGTTGATAAACTCTAACACCAGTGTACATAAGATAATTGCTTAGTGCATTTAAATAAAAAAAATCTATGCAAATAACTGCCACTTTCTGTGGGGGGAAGGGTCGCAATGCGCATTGTTAGACAACATACGCATACAACGATAATACCGACCTCAAAATTACGCACACAATCACAAACGGACCATATCGCGCCTAATTTTCAACATTACCCAATTCCTTCCAGAAAAATCAACTCGCAAGCTAAGAACCGTTTGGAGTCTCACCCGGCGATCAAGGAGCTAGTAACCAAGCTATCTAAAGTGCTGTTCGAGTCGCAAGAGCACACGGATGCGGATGTAGTAAGAGACGCGGTGCTGGCGTACATGTGCCATGACGCGCCGCTGCCGTGTACCACCGCTGAGAAAGTGGGGGCCAAGGCGAAACTACTTTTGAAAGGTAAGAAAATATAATGTGTCTTAAAGTGTGAAGCTAATTTTACAACTATAGTATAGTTTCGAAAGAGATCAAGGAGCTAGTAACCAAGCTATCTAAAGTGCTGTTTGAGTCTCAAGACAGTGGAGGGCAAGGCGAAACTGCTCTTGAAAGGTAAATTATGTTTAGTGTCTTGAAGTGTTACCTCGTTTTACAACAACAATATAGTCTCGAAAGAGATCAAGGAGCTAGTAACCAAGCTAAGTGCTGTTCAAGTCTCAAGAGCACACGGATGCGGATGTTGTAAGGGACGCGGTGCTGGCGTACCACCGCTGAGAAAGTGGGGGGCAAGGCTAAATTACTCCTGAAAGGTAAGAAAATATCGTATGTTTAGTGTCTTCAAGTGTGTACCTTATTTTACAACAACAGTATTTTTATAACTATAAAAAAAAATTACAAACTCCCGTGTGAATGTTGGGATTCTGAAATTCATTCGTCATGAATGTGGATCAGACTGGTGGCCGTAGTTCTAAAGATCTTCAGCATTGTATTAGTATACATCTTTACTTTTGTAAAGACAAAGACTTGAACCAAAAAAGAATAGACGTTATCAATAAAACCTTAACCAAAAACGTAATTTTTGAAAACAATTTTTCAGGTCACAAGAAGTTTCGCGGCGACAACGTGTTTCTGAGAAACCTTTTAGACGTCGATATAGACACGCTTAATATGGAGCTCGACTACATAAACAACCAGTTAGATTTCAACAACGAGATAGGCCGCAAAGCACGAGACATCATCAGCAAATACTACGATACCAAAGACAAGAGGGCGCCGTTAGATTTCGACGCACAAATGGAGAGAGAAAAACTACTATACTACCAACAGAAATACATGGATAACGACATCTATGACGATGTAGTTATTGTTAAAAAGAATCTCGACGCGGATTTCAATTTTCCGAACGATGCAAGAATGGATACGGACTTTGACGAAGATTACAGAGAGCCAACAGAAAGCACCGAGGATTTTTGCGTCAAAAAAGAACATGTTATGTCCTTATTTGCGTATTTAGAATGGAGTTATCGCCAAGAAATTAAGAATATCCATAATAAAAGGCGAGGTTTGTTAGTTGCGTACGGGTTGATACATAATATAGTACAAAATATGATAAGAATGATCTCAGAGAATAAACCTAAATTCGTTTTGTATTCTGGTCACGATAAGACGTTGCAAGCGTTGATTTTAGCATTAGGTTTAAATAATTATCAGCATTACAATATACAGTATGCTTCAAGAATGATTTTTGAAGTGTACAGGAAGAGAGATTTGCGCGACGAATTTAAATTTACTAAAAGGAAAGCCGTTGCGCAGGATTTTTATTTTCGTGTTGTGTATAATGGTGAAGATGTGACGAATCAGTTGAGTTTCTGTAGGCCTCAGCAGAATGTGGTGATGAAGGTCGTTGACCCTATAGATGACGTGAAGGTGTACAATACATATCTGTGTTCCATAGAGAATATAGTTAGGTTTATACATGATGATTATTTTGCGGCGTTCAACGCGAGTAATTATAAAGACGCGTGCGCCAGTTACGGGAATAGCAGGCGTTTGTAAACTGTAGATCTTGTATATACAAATAGGATTAATTCAAAATTATTGGCATTCTTTCTACTAGTGAAAGTACTCATAAATATAAGCAACTAGCTTTTGCCCGCGGCTTCGCCCGCGTGAAATCCTACTGGAATAGTGCTTTTTCTCAGGATGAAAGGTACCCTAAGTCCTTCTCCGTACTTCCAGCTATGTGTATGCGAAATTTCAGGAAGATGAGTTCAGTAGATAAAGCGTGAAAAGGTAACAAATAAACAAATTCACTTTCGCATTTATAATGTTAGTTAGGATTGCACCCGGGCGTCAAGCTCGGAAGTGCATTACTCTCGACTCGTCACAATCGCGCCAGTTTTTTGTATGGGACCGACTAACTACTATCTCAAAAAAACATCAGCTGTTCCATATCCATATCCAATCTTGGGCAGCTAGCTTTTCTTAGGTATTGTAAAATAGTACGGAATAGCAATTTTTGAGATAGTAGTTAGTCGGTCCCATACAAAAATTGCTCATATTTATGAATACTTTCACCAATAAGGATGCAAATTCACCTGTATATGTAGCTGCTCCGTAGAGCTCTACCATGTCGGAATATTGGGATAAAAAGTACCTACTCCAGTTTTTCCTACGTCACAGAATTAATATTAGTACTACGTACAGAAAGGAAACTCCCTGCCCCTCCCGCAATATGGCACCCCCCCGCTCCTTCCGCACTTCTCCCCCGTTCTTGTATAACTGTGGGACGTTCGACTATGAAAACGCACACATTGACGTGTTACTGACGTGTTCACGGATATACAGTTTCATTTGTAGTAGTAGTAGGCATATTTGACGCGCCGTTTCTATGAAGCGCCCGCCCTGTGCCTACGTATCAAGTTTTCACCAAAAGCTGTTCTTTAGGTTTTGATGTCGCTATGATGCTCACTTTATATCACAAACTAGTATGGGCCCGGGACTTCGTTCCCCCGGGAATTTCGGGAAATCCTTTCTTAGTGCTCCCCTGCACTTCCTAAGAAACCTACATGCCAAATTTCAGCTTCCTACGCCCATTAGTTTTGGCTGTATGTCAGTCAGTCACTCAGAATTTTATATATCACCACATTTAGATATTAAGTATGGTCGCTTATTGAAGCGACCATACTTAATATCTACTACAGTCAAATTTGACTTATTTTTAAACTCAGCATGCAGCATATATTAAGGTGAAAGCCAAGCTTTGGCTGTCCATACATTTTGTTCTACAGCAATGCTCTAAACTTCGTTAATGATTCTCATAATAAAATCGAATTTCCAATTCTTGTGAAGTAATTGTGCTCTCATGTTGAATTTAACATAATAATGTATAATAATTTCCGAGAAAAACGGCATTTAAAATACGACAAAAATTGAGATTCTTGTTGATGTGTGCGTAATATTTTGTGACATTTAGGGGCGACGTCTAGCAGATTTATTACAAACTACTGACTACTACTATTTATATAAAAGCACTTTGAGACCTAAATGCATGCTACCTCGATGTTGCTTGCCTTGACAGCGCCATCGGCTGTACGTGAAAAACAAAAGAAAATCATGAAATGCTAAAAAATTATAAAATAGCAAGTTTTAATATTAAATACAATTTAGGGTTCAATATACTTATTTTTATGAAAGATTTTTTATGGTGAAATTTAAATTTGATTACTGGGACTTTTGGATATCAAGACAGGCTATCCAAATATGACATCTGAACATCACCTGTACATCTGGATGTGATGTCCTGGACTTTATGTTCTGCTGTTCAGGTTTTCGTATCCACATGACCAGACTCCCACGTCTTCAAATTTATATGTGCAGGTGATGTCCAGATGTCTAGGTCTTCAGCTCCACATTTTCAGATCTTCATTTCCAGATGTTCAGGTGATCATCTCCTGAAGCTTTGGTCTTCATATTCAGCTGTCCAGCATTTCATATGCACATGACCAGACACCCAGGTCTTCACATCCAGATGTCAAGATGTCATATTCAGATATCCCTGCCTTCATATTCAAAAGTCCCAGTTATCAAATTTAAATTTCACCATAAAAAAATCTTTCATAAAAATACGTACTGAACCCTGGATTTAATATATTATTACAAGCTTGCCATTACGTATATGACTGGACTGGGATATTTGTGCGAATTCGTCTCAGGCATTCATCGATACGTTGGTGCCGATCTGTGCGAGGTGTAAGATGGCAACGTTGCTTTTTTTACCCAAAAAGATAATTCTTGTTACAATCATAACAGTTCGTTCTGAAACTTAAACAATTTAATTTTGAAAATACTTTTATCAAAAGACATTATAGTAGGTAGATATTATACACGTAGGTATTCATTTACAAAAAATAAACTATAGGAATATGTGCATACATTTATATTTAGTTTCAAAGAAAACAAATATTACTGATTAATTATTTTTTAGTTTGCATTTCACAACATGTTTTCTGAACGTCTAATTTAATCCTAGAACTTCTAGGGCACGAAGTATCGATACTTTGAATTGTCGATAAAGTCGAGGTGGGCTCGACCTCCGTGATTTATATTAATTATTTTTTTTCCGATTTTATTTAAATACATTTCATTGAAAGTGTGATTATGTATTGACCGTTGACAGCTGAATCTAATCGATCAGATTCGGATAAGTATTAACAAATTATCAATTAAAATGTAAATAAGGTACCTGTGTATTACTTTTTCACTTTATGCATAAAATACGCATTTATTATTTGCAGATTTATTTTTACACGACTGACCATAAAAGGAGTGTTATGTTTTCAGGGTTCATGTATGTATGTAAGTATGTATGTAAGTTTCTTTATTCCACCATAAGTCCTGAATGGCTTAACAGATTTTGATGTGAGAGGTATTTTTAGATTCCTTGCATTCCTACGAGTGATATAGGCTATATGACGTCATCATAAAAACAAAATGGCGGATTATATATGCGATAAATAGCAGACCAAAAAACAATAAAATTTGATCAATCTTATCGAGTGGGGTATCAAATTGAAGGGCTTTAAAAGGCGATTTGAAAAATGTATATTACTTATATGTTTGTATATAGGTTTACTTTTTGAGTAAAAACTTGTCAGTCGGTTTTTTTTATTTTTAATAATATAGCTTGTTGCATATTTAAAAACGATATTAATTTATATCAACAATAAAAGATATCGATATTCGTCGTGGTATCGATGTAAGTCTACACTATATACATACACAGAAGTAAATTTTTTTTTTAATATAAGCAGAAGGAACACAAATTTTACACACACACTGATGATATTTGACAATATTTGCATCCTGTTCATGATAAGGACTGTCACATAACTCTGTCCCTTTCCTTCCTTAGCATTGCAATGTATTGCAACACGAACCACTACACTGAAAGATTTATCATCCAAGCCGGATTTTTCATGCGAAATGATCCTTAACTGTCATATTTGTTGTATTGTCACAGTTGACATAAATATTTAAAATTATTTTTTACTGTTTTGTGCTTTTAAACTCAATAGAAATGATAAAATGCAACGTGTACAATGTGTGGAAGTGTTTCATAAAAAAATATTCGTGGAATATCGTTCCTTCGGTAAGCAATACATGTTTTTTTGACGTGCCCAATGATAATATACAATTTCGTGTTATTTTTGAAACAATAACCATTATTAGACTTTTGAATGCTATTTATCAGCAATATCATTACTTATTTTATAAAGTACTGTATTAATTATAACCATTTCATAAGAAATACTACAAGTAATTTAATAATTTCGTAAATAGCATAGATCATTTGACAGATCCAATTTTGTTTACTATGGCTGGGCCGAATCAAGGCAAATATACGAATTTAGTACCTATTCTATAAAAATCTCAGGAATTCTTTCTTGAAGATTAAAATGCACATTTTATAAAAATACTGACAGTGAATTTTATTTCAGGACAAGGAAAATATGCCAGAAAATAATACCTCAAGAAAGAGAACTGTTATGGGGAGTATTTCTCTTACGTACTACGAGTACCAGGACAGTGAATGGACGCCAGCAACCATTAACAACATTGCAATGTTTCATTGCACGTGATTTTTAATAATTTAAAATAAATTTTATTGATATAATGACTAGTATTTTTTCCCAAAAGGGATAGAATTTCCCATCATAAAAAGCTGATGCAAATCCGTCCGCATACCGCGCACGGCTTAAGATTCAGCGTCTCAAAATTTTTGGTTTTGCTACATACACTGTATCGAATATAATTAATTATCTTAGATCCGACCCTGTATTCTGTCGTTGTGTGAATAATAATCTTAGTGTGTGTTTTTGCCATGCAATTTCAAATGACATGTTCAGTCTGCTTACTATTATTATATGTCTGTGTATACATATCAATCTACTAGCGTTGCAGGACTATCGATAGTATTGGCACGTGTCAAATGTCAATACTGTGGCAGGAAATGCACAGCACAAGTGTTTCTCTAATTCTGTAATACAAAAACAAAAACTGTAACACAGGTTTGTCGTGATGAAGAATTTATCATCACTATTCAAATTCATAGTCATTCAAAGCAATGAAGGAGTCATCATGAATAATGACTGCAATATTTAACAATTTATGTTGGAAAGGAATAACTATACCTAATCTTTTGTTTTCTTTAATAAAAAAAAGTTTGGAAAATAAATTTCCACTTCATTACTAAAAATAAAAGTCAACAATATGTACTATTTAGTTTTATTTAAAAAAATATAATTCTAGTCATACAATTCAATAGAACATTATGACCATAACGTCTGCGGTGCTGCTTGCTGATTGATTTTTGAAAATGGATGTTCGAACTATTGCTAGATTTGTGTTGGGAATCTAAGAGGTGGTGAAATCCAAACTGCTGAAACTATTGGTAGATAGGTATTTAAATTACAGTTTCTTATTACTAATTATGATTTTGCACTACTGAACTAGTGCCTCTCCATTACTGAAGGTTGGCCGTCAGATTCGCAAACTCTTCTCTGTTCGTCGCTAAGCGAAACAGCTCCTCAACCGTGGTGACTCTGGTCCACTCACATATGTTTCTCAGCCATGATTTTTTGCGTCTTCCAACACATCTCTTGCCTTCTATATTTCCCATAAGTTGAAGCAGCTGATATCTGTTGTGTCGCAAAACGTGTCCCAAATATTCAACTTTGCGCTTTTTGACAGTTTGCAACAAAAGTCTAGACATTGCAACGCGCTGGAGGACTTTTTCGTTGCTGAGTCCAATTGATACGAACTTGAACTACATAGGTACCTATATTAATTCTCATAAATATATTTTTTTGCTTTCTTACAAAATATGACAATGACAAGAAGAAATTATAGGTTATTTTTCGCTCTTTGTATTTTTTAAATTTCTTTTTCTTTTTTCTTATGCTGCCAGCCAGTCCGATTGGCATTATTGTAGTTAGACACTCTTTTGAAATCAGTCGTGTAATAAGTGCCATCTAGTAGCGTATTTTTAAATTTATAACAATGTTTTGCGCTATATTTAATGTCATTTTGAAAGCTCTCGTCGTAGTGTGAGTGAGTGTAGAGATACGAAGATTCATGGCAGATTCTATTCTAAAGCTTTTTTTTCATTATGTTGACTGAAATATAATCGTAGGCCATAAAATAAATAAAATAGTATGTTTACCGCTCGCCAATTCAAAATGTTTGCCTATAAGTACTGCAACAACGCAACAAAAAAAATAAAACGGAAAATGTTGCTATCAACGCCATCCAGCGGAAATTGTTTAATGAACAGCCCTTCGCTTTATCCTTAATATAAACTCCATTTATTCTTACCAGTCCTATCATGTAAGCAATCTTACCATGTCTTTTTATGATTTTACAACAATATAAATTAAAATAGACTTTTTAGGAAATTACTTTCGTGGTTAATAAATGTTTTACTTTAGAATGTTTAGGTTTAAACTAATATTTGATTTATTTTCAACAAAATTCAACAAAAAGTACTGTGAAGATTGTTTACATGATAGGACTGGTAAGAATAAATGGATTTTATAAAGAAAGTTCTCTTAGCTCTTGAATTTCAGGATTTTTTTTATTCTTCTTTATCAATTAATTGTACATATCAATAACTATTGTCATATAAGCAATAATATTTATATTAGTTGTAGTTTGAAGAATTAACATATCCCAATGATGTCCTCAAAAAAGAGATTATTTTTGATATTTTTTATTAGTTAACATTTATTTTATAGAATTTTATTTAATATTTATGTTGAAAACAGTAAGCCAATCGAATTGATATTAGATAAAATTGAATTGCATTTATTAGTTTTTAATTATGTATAAGAACGCAGCTATTTTTTTAGGGTATTTTCTGTCATATTTTTTCCCCACTCCTTTTGAGTATTCGAAAGCGTAATTTTTCGGGTTCCGTAGTCCTACAAGGAACCCTTATAAGATCGTTCAGTCCGTCCGTCCGTCCTAGTCTGTCACAGCAGAATATCTTCTACGTTTATGGACTGATTTGCATGTAACTTGGTTCGAGGATACTTCACATATAGATCTCATTTTTTAAAATACAAAAAATTAAAATTACCCCTTTTTAAGGATACCTCCCCATACATGTAAAATGGGGGGGTTGAATTATTTTTTTGAGTGCACTCCCTTGTGTGGGGTATCGTTGAAAATGACTATGAAAATAAGGTAGGGTTTCCATACAACACTTTTTTATCAGCTTTACCATTTGCGAGATATAGCCCGCCAAAGTCGTTTACACGGTGTCCCCCCCTGTAATTTCTAAAGTCTTGGACCTATAAACTTCAAATTACTCAAGTAAAGAAACAGGCGCGGAAAGTCTTATTTAAAATTGTTTCAGGTATCCTGTGATGAATACTTTTGAAATTATAAATAAAATAAAAATATATACTTAAAAAAAAATACTAAGGAACCCTATTTTATGCGTGGTCCGACACGCACTTGGCCGGTTTTTTGTATAAAAGTTTATGGCTGAATTCCCATTTAAATCACTATGTATATTTGTTCATAATAAAATATTTAATTTTTATTTAAATAATAATAGTTTTTTTCGAATTAACTTTGTGATTGAGATCTCATATTAAAATCATTTTATTTAATTTATTTTAACTTTAACCCTTTCCAGGGTGGTGTAATATATTGTTCCTGTATACAGTACTTGAGTATCAGAATTGGTTGTTGTGATAATATATTTAATATAATTTTTAATTGTAATGAAATAATTCGGATCTGGATTTAAACATTGAATAGCGTGATGTTATTTATAATTTTTTTTAAACTATGTTATATAAAATAAAATTGTAGTTGATTTAAAACAATATTTGTCTATAAAACGATGTAGTACTTAATAATAATACTAGATATAATTATTTGACATCAATTTCATTTCTGTAAATAGTATTTGAAAAATCACTGTTCGTTCAAAAAGTTGCAAATTTTATTATTGTACGTCACTACGCATATCCGTATGTTTTAAAGTTTAAATAAAACATATCAGACACATGAAATACAAAAATATACTGCAAAAACCGTTTTTTATTTAGATCAGTATGTACCTCAATACATTTTTGACAATTATATAAATACAACAGCAAGAATACTTTATTTGCACGCAAGAAATTACATTTATAGATACATAAAGTAACTTAAAACTAAAAAAAAGAAAGGAAGATGCGCAAAAGGCGGACTTATCGCTGAAAGCAATTTCTTCCAGGCAACCAATTGAGAAATTGCTGTAGACGAAATATATGTTGTGCGGGTTGGGTTTAGAAGAAAAAAATGTATAATAGACTGATTTCATATATAAATACAATTAGCTTATCATAAACCTACATATATAATACAATTATATATAAATACATATAAAGTAAGAAGGAAAAATTACATGCTATGATTTGTTTTTGTATATCTATGGTTTAACACTGCCTAAACTATGCAATAGGCTATATATAGAAACAAAAATCTAATATTATAAACTTGCGGACAATGTGAAGAAAATTTTAGGGCCTGCAACAAAGTCAGTATTTAGCAGACAGACATAGCATCAGCGCACATCTAGCTGCTAAATACTGATGTAGTGTATGTTTTTGAAAATAACCGTGTTTGCGATAAACATAAAGTTTACAATACGATGCATGCTGTCATTAAAGTTTACAACCTATTCTGAACTTAAGACCACTTGCAAACATGGTTCATTTTTATGTGATCCAGCACTTTGCAGCTACCTACAAAAACCAGCATTATTTCTGAACTGTGTGCTTATTAGCTTTAAAAGTCAGTAGACTAAACTCCGTTTATTCTTACTTGTCCTATTATGTAAACAATCTTCCCAGTACTTTTTGTTGAATTTTGTTGAAAATAAATCAAATATTAGTTCAAACCTAAACATTCTAAAGTAAAACATTTATTAACCACGAAAGTAATTTCCTAAAAAGTCTATTTTAACTTATATTGCTGTAAAATCATAAAAAGACAATGGGTAAGATTGTTTACATAATATTACAAGTAGAAAAAAAGGAGTTTACTAAAAATCTTAGATTTTTAAAAGTACTTTTAAAATAATACAGTTAAATAATATATTGCTGACTTCCTTTCGGCTGCCTACAATAACCAATAACAGAGTAGAATTCTGTTATTGGTTATTATAGGCAGCTAATTACAAACATTGAATAAGTAAAGCGCGCCAAAATACAACTGATTATGACTAAAGTGTTCAGGCACGTTTTCAAACAATAGGTATATATATTCTGTAAATATTAGATCAGGTGGGGATGTAAAATGTAACTTAACATATGGCATTTATTGTTCAATTCTTGGTGAATCATTGAGAAAATATGACCTCATCCCTGTTTATTGATAACGAGAATTAAAAGGATATAGTAGTGGAAATTATAAAATTAAATCGGCCCGGGACTTTAATTCCGTAGGAATTTCGAGAAATCCACTCTTAGTGCTCCCTAAGGAACCTAAACTCCATTTATTCTTACCAGTCCTATCGTGTAAACAATCTTACCATGTCTTTTTATGATTTTACAACAATATAAATTAAAATAGCCTTTTTAGGAAATTACTTTCGTGGTTAATAAATGTTTTACTTTAGAATGTTTAGGTTTGAACTAATATTTGATTTATTTTCAACAAAATTCAACAAAAAGTACTATGAAGATTGTATACATGATAGGATTGGTAAGAATAAATGGATTTTACTTACATGCCAAACAGCTTCCTACGCCATCCAGTAGTTTTGTTTTGGCTGTGCGTTGTCAATAACGGAAGAATCCTACTATATTATCCTACTATTATTATAAAAGTTTGGATGTCAGTTTGTGGTTATTTGTTACTGAATCACGCAAAATCTACTGGACGGATTTTGACAAAATACAAGTGTACCCAACACGTGTAGAAAAATACCGGGAATAGCACATAGGGTACTTTTTATCCCGCAATTCCCACGGGAGCGAAGCCCCAGGACGCAGCTAGTTTTATATATATCGATTGATAAGTATTGGTAGATTTATGGGCTAGGGTTGTATGTAAATAAAACTATCTAGTCCATCTAATTTTTGTATTGGCACTAGTGAGAGACAAGGGTTCACACAACATGACATTGCGCAGAAGAAGAAATCCTGTCCTAGCGCGCAGGTGGAAAAGACAATAGTAAAGAGGTAAGTATATACATAAATAAAAAGTATTTATATGTGGGCACGCCACATCACCCCCCTCCTGAGGCCGTCCTAGGACGGACGATAGTGGGCCAGAGGCTTGATGATTCTTCCGGAACGCGTCCGGTAAAGCTTACTATCTGCATTTACATTTCTATTTCTAGATTGCTTTTCAGCGCTTTCATCTTCCTTTTCAGGTAATGTAACTGTCTTTTCTTTTTTCTTTTCAGGTCTCTCGTTTTTATTTTTCGATGCAGTTTCCTGAAACTCTGGAGCGTCGTTGGCGATCAGGTAAGCTGGTTTAATTCTGTCAATGGAAACATTTTGTTCTTTTCCCTCTTATTAACAGCTTATAAACTTTTTCTTGTCTTTTCTAGAATCTGGTAAGGTCCTGAATACGCTGGGCTGGAGCGGAGGTTTGCAGGTGTCATCCCGTAGATAAACATGAGTTGCTGTTTTCAAATCATTAAAAATGAAAATATTTTTGTTACAGTGTCGAGATGCTGGCACGGGGCGTATATTATCTATTATTGAGCGGAGTCGCGCGATAAAATCACTCATGTCAGTTGTCGTTACTGTACTAGGATTGAAAAATTCTCCAGGTAGCCTTAGCGTCTCTCCATAGACCAGTTCGGCTGAAGAAGTTTGCAAGTCTTCTTTGATGGCACTTCTGATTCCAAGAAGAACCAGTGGTAATGACTCAGTCCAAGTTGCTGAGTTGTGGCACGTGATTGCTGCTTTGAGCTGCCTGTGCATTCTCTCTACCATCCCATTGCATGCGGGATGGTATGCAGTGGTTCTCTTATGTTTGAATCCAGTTATATCCGATAAATATTTGAATAAGTTGGATTCAAATTGTTTTCCACGGTCCGTTATGATCTCGGACGGGCATCCGACGGTTTTCCCGACAGTTTCTGCTGTCATATCAGCTATGGGAAAAGCTTCTGGCCATCTCGTGAACCTATCCACCGCTGTTAAGCAGTAGCGAAAACCACCTGATATGGGAAGAGGACCGATGAGGTCGATATGAACGACCTGATACCGAGCTTTGGGAAGACTGAATGTGCTAAGAGGTGACGAAGTATGTCGAGTGACTTTCGAAGATTGACACGCGTGACATGCTTTGGTCCATTCTCTACAATCTTTTCTCACCCCCGGCCAAACGAAACGTTGAGCGACTAGATTTGCAGAAGCTTTTGCGCCAGGGTGACTGAATGAATGTATATTCATGAAAACTTGCCTTCTAAATGACTTGGTTACAAACGGTCTTTCGCTTCCGGTGCTGATGTCACAGTAAATGGGAACATCAACTCCGTCCAACTGAACTCTTTTGAGTCTAAGTGCTGTTTCTGTGCTATCCAACAGGTTCAAAAGTTCTGCGTCTGATGCTTGGGACTTCGCTAAAGCTGTCAGATCTATGGGCTGTGCTATCTCATCTATCCTTGATAAGCTATCCGCCACCACATTATCCTTGCCTGATATGTGTTGTATATCTGTGGTAAATTGAGCGATATAGTCCAAGTGCCTGAATTGGCGTGGCGAACAGTTCTCTTTACGGGACTGGAACGCAAAACAAATAGGCTTGTGATCCGTATAAATAGTGAAGTGACGGGCCTCCAGCATATGACGGAAGTGTTTGATGGCTTCGTAGATGGCAAGTAGTTCTCGATCATAAGGAGAATATTTCTGTTGAGATGGGCTCAACTTACGAGAGAAGAAAGCCAAAGGTTGCCAGTCACCGTCCTTCAACTGCTGTAAGACAGCTCCAATCGCCATGTCCGACGCGTCCGTTACCAATCCCAATTTTGCTTCCAGGTATGGGTGAGCCAAAAGAGTTGCCTGACAAAGACTTGATTTGCATTCCTCAAACGCGTTCAGAAGACCTTCAGTTAGATTAATGGGAGATGAACCTTTGACTGAGCCTGCCAATAGCGCATTTAAAGAGGCTTGTATCTTCGCCGCTCCTGGAATAAATCGTCGATAATAATTGATCATCCCGAGAAATCTACGGAGTTCCTTGACATTCTTGGGGACTGGATATTCCTTAATGGCTTGAGTCTTTGTATCGAGGGGTTTTATACCATGGCGCCATGCGCAGAAACATTATAGCCTAAAAAAGTGACTTCAGATACTCCAAATACGCATTTCGATGTGTTAATGACCATTCCAAATTTTTGAAGTCTTGTGAATATTTGCCTTAGGTGTTCCATGTGGCTTTCCTCGTCACGTGAGCAGATCAGAAAATCGTCCAAATAGCAAAAACAGAAATCTAGGTCTCTAGTCATCTCGTCAACGAATCTTTGGAATGTCTGACCTGCATTTCGAAGTCCGAAGGTCATGTATGGGAATTCAAACATCCCGAAGGGCGTAGTGATCGCCGTTTTTGGAATATCCTCCGGGTTTACTGGAATTTGGTTGTAGGCTTTTACCAAATCAATGGTGCTGAACACCGTACAACCAGATACGTGATGGGTAAAGTCCTGCACATGTCTTATGGGATATCTATCCGGAATCGTGCGGGCATTGAGCATCCTGTAGTCGCCGCATGGTCGCCACCCGTTGTCCTTCTTTGGAGCTAGGTGTAGCGGCGATGCCCAGGGCTCTCCGACGGTCGAGCAGTTCCATTCTTCAGCATAGCTTCGAACTCTTGTTTGGCAATTTTCAATTTATCCGGCGCTAATCTCCTCGGGGTACATGAAACTGGCGGTCCTGGCAGTGTCCGTATGTGATGAACAGTTTGGTGCTGTGGGATCCGCTGAGTGCCTGGAGGTCGGGTAATTTCCGGAAAACTGCTGAGCAGTTTGTGGTATTTTGAGTCGCCAAATATGGTTTTCACTGAAGATATGCTGATTGTAGAAGTCGCTATTGCCGCTGATGTCGATAGTGATGTCTTGTTATCAATTAATCGATGATTCCGACAGTCCACCATTAGATTATAGAAGGAGAGGAAGTCTACTCCAATGATAGGCTTAGTGACGTCAGCCACTATAAAGCGCCAGGGGAAATCCCGACGAAGACCAAGGTTGAGGTCCAGGTGAATGATGCCATAAGTCGCGATGGGCGTCCCGTTTGCTGCAAAAAGTCCAAATGAGGTACGATCTCGCCATTGTTTAACTGCAGAACGAGGGTAGACGCAAAGGTCGCTGCCTGTGTCGATTAAGAACTGCATTTTAGTCCTGCGATCTACGACAAACAAGCGACTGTATGAGGTAGGGCAATCATCTGTCGCCATCAACGACCGCCCCTGGAGTTTTCCGATTGGTAGTCACATGGCTGTTGACACGTCTTTGCTCTCTCGCCGTACTTGTGATGGTAGTAGCATACCGGGAACTTCCTATAATTGGACTGGGATCGACGTCCGCGTTGGTTTGCAGAACTGCGTGAGCGCGATCTTGATCTGTTGTTGTAGTTGTCCCTCGGTGAGAGTGCCTCCACCTTACGTGTGAGCTCGGCTATCTGTTGAGCCATCTTGGCTAATAAGGAATCTGACGAAGAGTCGGTCGCAGCAACGTGAGGTGATGATGGCACGAGTTCATGCACTTTATCAGCCAAGTCAGCCAATGCCAGAAGTGACGAGTCCGCCTGCGATGCGATGACGGTTTGGAGATTACTAGGTAAGCGACTAGTCCAAATAGTCCGCAGGAAATCCTGTGGAACATTCGGTCCGGCGAGGTGCTGCAAATGCCGCAGGAATTGCGATGGGCGACGGTCACCCAACTCCTCATGCATGAGGAGCTGTTTTACTTCCTTCTCACGCGATGCGGACAGTCGTTTTATAAGCTCCGTTTTCAATCGCTCATATTTACCTCTTGCAGGTGGTGAGATAATGACGTCCTTAACTTCGGCGGCGTATCTTTGGTCTAGCTGTGCGATGACGTAGTAATATTTTGTTTCGTCGTCTTTAATTCCAGATAGTACAAAATTTCCTTCAATTTGGGCAAACCAGACATTGGGCTCTTCCGCCCAAAACGGTGGAAGCCGTACGCCGACACGAAAAACATCTGATGATGACAACGATCCCTTTGCCGATTCTGACCCGGCCACAGCGTCATCAAACGTATCATTGTCGGACCGTGGGAGCTCACCTTTATTTTTCACATTTGTGTCATCTTGACAACCCTCTTTGTTTTTCAACATTATATGCGAAATAAAATTTTCTCACTGCCTTTCCTTACTTGATAATTAAGTTGTGGATGGTGCTCGTGCTCCTTTTTCGGGGTCACCAGTATGGGCTAGGGTTGTATGTAAATAAAACTATCTAGTCCATCTAATTTTTGTATTGGCACTAGTGAGAGACAAGGGTTCACACAACATGACATTGCGCAGAAGAAGAAATCCTGTCCTAGCGCGCAGGTGGAAAAGACAATAGTAAAGAGGTAAGTATATACATAAATAAAAAGTATTTATATGTGGGCACGCCACAGATTTATACACATTTGTGTAGGAGCAATTCTAACCTCGTTCCGTGTGAAGTCTGAAGTTTCATAGTTACATGGAACTAATCGTCAATTTTCCACGGAGCAAACAGGTTTAAAACACATTATTTTAAACTGCAGTATTGTTTCTAACATTTGAAATTCCAACGCAAACGACTTATTTTTTACACGCACTGTGACCAGAGGATTTCCTTAAAAAAAGGAAGATATTTGGAGCATCCATAACCGGCGAGCACGTATGAAAAGAGTGTACTTAGAAGGAATGTTGCGTAAGTATATCGTAGACTCAGCGACGCACAAACACCTCCATCCTTCCTTAAGGAGGTTGGAATCAAGACCTGCCTATCCGAAATAGTTAATAGTAGCAGGATCCTTCGATACTTTGGCAATGTGACACGCCGCGAGGATGCCATGGAGCGCCTGGTGGTGCAGGGCAGAGTGGATGGAGTTAGGTTTCGGGGGAAGTCCCCGATGCGTTGGACCGACCAAATAAAAGCCCTCACCAACGTCCCTAAATGAAAATGCCCGCCAAGCATCAGTTCGGAAGAAATAAAGAGATCATAGAGCTAGCAAAAAAAAAATTCATATTTTTTTCCTGTGTCTATGAGAGAGCTACAGTGTTGCACATCTCCAAAAAGCATGTCTAACCATTACTGCTCTGTCAAGAGCATATGAAGAAGAAGATTGTAGAGGAAGCGAGAGAGATCTGTAAGGATCGTAGCAAGTGGAAATCGCTAGTTTATCGTACTCCCAATGGAAAAAGGCTTGATAAAATGTATACATGTAGAAAATCAGTGGGTGACGGCCGGTCGCCGACCCCAAATGCATTTAGGTTACGTTAAAATTGTCAGCAGTTACGTGCGCTCTGCCACGATTGTCATGCGTATTTTTCATGTCATTGCTAATAATAAAGCGCAGAGATGTGGCGGAAAATAATATATTTTGTATTGTTTTGACTTCACTCACAAAAATGTCTATAAAGACGGTTAGGGAAATTTAAAACTAAGGGGACTAAAATGCCTATGGGAATGGAACTTTACTTCGAGAAACCTACCTACAATAAAGATGAAGGAAGGAACTTTATGAATTCCACCCCTATATAAGGGAGTAATCACGCAGGTAAAGCCGAGGCCAAATGCTAGTTCTTTCATATGTAGAATGTATTCTTGATAAGTTTACCTAAAAAGTTAATCGAATATGGATATTTTTAGGAATCACGTGGAATGATGTAATTTGAAAAAATATTTCGTTACTATACGTCGCAATTTTCTATGCGATAATGTATGTTGAATTTCATGGCCTTTTATATTACGTTGTGAAACGTGATTATCCGTCAACTGGTCCTTCGGATCCGGTCCAAGTGGGTTCGGTCGACGGATTACTTATTTCTTTTGGGTAGGTTGATATCTTACAGTTCCTAGTCCTTTTTTTCTAAATAAATGAATCTACTTTTTTGTATCTAGTTCTATTCATTATTTACTATGGTACAAGTAAACTCCATTTATTCTTACCAAACCTATCATGTAAGCAATCTTACCATGTCTTTTTATGATTTTACAACAATATAAATTAAAATAGACTTTTTGGGAAATTACTTTCGTGGTTAATAAATGTTTTACTTTAGAATGTTTAGGTTTGAACTAATATTTGATTTATTTTCAACAAAATTCAATAAAAAGTACTGTGAAGATTGTTTACATGATAGGACTGGTAAGAATAAATGGAGTTTACAGGAAGATTTAGGTGGTACTAATTTCTCTAAACTCTGAGGACTTTTACTGGTCTGGTAGAGGTATCTGTTAGAGTAAGTATTCCGTTTTCTTAGAGTATACAGTTTAAATTCATGTAGGTACTAGGTGTATTATATACCTACATAATTTCGTATTACTTCTTAGATTTTGTCTTATTGATGTTCTTATAATCTTATACAATATACAACAAAATGTAGGTAAGTAGTTACGTAAATTTCACATTCATCATCATGCAAACATTGTAAAATAAAAACAAAGACATTAACGATATTATTGATTAGGTAGATACCTACACGTAGTTAATATTAGAATTTTTCCTAAAATAAAAATTACATATTATGTACCTAACTTATTTGAAACCTACAATTGAGATATGGCGGCGCTTCCGCTACGATTATTGGGTGCTATATTGACTCCCCCACCTAGTCATTTCCGCCCAAACAAGATGGCGCCACCGGCAGTCAACGTCGGTTGCGTTCGCTCGAACGTGAATTCAGTTAGGCTCAATCACCATGCAGCGCTGGCTTAGGTTTCAAATAAGTTAGGTACATAATATGTAATTTTTATTTTAGGAAAAATTCTAATATTATGTAGCCTGTTACTTATTTGAAACCTACAATTGAGACTTGTTTATTATCGCATGGTGGCGCCAGACTAGGATTTAAATGCCAACTGTGACTTGTAAAATGATAAGTCCAATAAACAAATCACATAGTTTTATTGGTAAGTAAAGAAACAATTCATTATTATCGTAACCACTAGTTACGAGCATGGCAAAAAATAAATGTAAATGACATAACATTAACTTAGTTTAGGTTATGTTATAACAAATGACAATTAATCAACATTCATTTGTTTTCTAGGTTAAACACACGGTGAAAAATTATTTACTAAAGAAGGCAGGTTTTCCGTTTGCCTTATTGGACGTCTGTAAAAACGAACTAAGGTATTGGGAGTTGTCCAGTTTCCACGTGCCAGAATTTCCTCCAACGGCATTTCGTTGAGACAATTCAAAGATGCGACAGCCGAACGGATAGAGCCAGGTGAGTCATGAATTCCTGCATCATCCAGTACAGTCTTAATCCATCCTGCAATGACCGTTCGACTGGCCGGCTTTGGGTCTCCTCTTGTGGACACAAATAATTCTTGAATGGAATTACCCGACTGCCGACGAGTCTCAGATATCTCGATCAACCTCTTTACCCAAAATACCGGATCAATATTTTTATCATTTCCAGACAATAGCATCCAGCCGGATTGTTTATGCTTAATTGTATCAGTCTTAGACCCGTACAACGGCCAAAACGTAATGGACTCATCCTCAATAATGCATTTATCTTCTTTTACAGATAATAGCGTCAGGTCGTGGACTCTTCTGCCTGACGCCAATAAAAGCAGGGTGGCACAGCGTCGAGATACTTCGAATAAAGTTTCAGATGTAGGCCCATGCTTAGATAACCAATCCACCACGACTTGAGGATTCCAGACAGGTGTCTTCAATTTATCTTTGGACGCACATTTGTTCGCTATTCCTCTGAGTGCTTGCCGAACCAATACATGAGAACCCAGTTTGACCTCCAACTCTGGTTGACAAAAAGAAGAAACAACCGATTTGTGTACTAGAATAGTTTTGTAACTAAGACCTTCTTCTGAATGTAAATAAATAAGATATTTGGCCAGACCATGGCCACCAGGCTTTTTATTATCGGTTCCCGACATCTTACACCATTTTAACCAACGTGCCCAAGCTGGTCTATATGTCTTAAGCGTACTAGGTCTCCAGCTAGATTCAATTACACCTATTTCAGATGCTGACCAATTACCTAGGAGATCGTCCCACCCCGACATCTCCATGCCTCCAATACAAGATCGCTGACTCGTGGAGGGGGGTGATTGGTCCTGGTATCTATCAGCTTCGATTCCAACCGGGTTATGGTGAAAGGGGGGCCCAACGCTCTTTTCTTTAAGTCGGACCTCCAAAATACGTTTTTCCATCTCGGGCAGATTACAATAAACGTCCCTTGAGCTAGATTTAGCTGTGAAAGTACCTTGTACATCAGGCAAGGTGGAGGAAAGAGCCACGCTAACCTGTGTTTCCAGACTTGGCTGAAAGCGTCGTGGTAAGTCGCTTGACGGTCTCTCAGATCGAGTGTCACATAGTTCTCTACAACGTGAGCCTTCCTGGATGCCATCAGGTCCACGTCCGGTATCCCCCATTTGCTGAAAATCGGCAGACAAGCATGGGGCAGAAGATGCCACTCTGGAAGTTCCATCTTGTTCCTGGACAGTCCGTCCGCTATGCCATTCAGGGGACCCGGTAGAAAGCTGGTGACCAGGTCTATGTGGTGTTTCTCGATTATCTCGTATATTGATCGAGTCAACTCCAGGAGTGCTATCGATTTCGTTCCACCTTGTTTGCGCAAATACGCTAACGCCGTCCTGTTGTCGCTCTGAAGCATGAGAGTCTTGTTTTGACATGCTTCCGCGACATAATCGATCGATAGGACTCTGTATATTGCCAGCAACTCTTTCAAGTTCGAGTGGCAACGAAGTTCTTCGGAAGTCCATTGTCCTTGAACCAGCTCGCCGTTCACATACGCTCCCCAACCGATGCCGGAGGCGTCTGTGGCGATGTGGAACGTCACAGGATCTGACCAGATTTTGCTCGGATTGCGAAAGTTCTCCAGCCACCAATCTACATCTTGCCTGGCTGAATTCGTCATTGGTACTGCAATAGACGTTTTTAGAGCTTGGAGAAGACATGATTGCAGGTTCCGGAAATGTAGGACTCCCATTTTCACTACGAAGCTTGAAAATTGCAGGGTACCGACCATCTTTTGTAGTTCTAAAAGCGTCGGGTTTCTCCAACATTGAGCTTGGAGCAACTGGTTTTCCAGAGACAAAGTTTTCTTGATTGGGAGGCTCTTGAGGTTTAAACGGGTGTCCCAAACTATACCCAGAAACTCTATAGATTGTGAGGGTTTCGAAGAAGTTTTCTTCTGGTTTATTACCCAACCAATTTTGGTCATAAATTCTATGGCTTCGTTCATTTGCCTCTGGAGGGTACGAGGGCACTGATTCACAAAGAGATAGTCGTCCAGGTACACCAGTACTCGCATACCCCGCTCCCTGAGTTTTTGGGCCACCCAGTTGGAAAGGGTTGCAAAAGTTCTCGGTGCAGAGGCGAGGCCGAAGGGGAGGCAGGTCATTTGGTAGGTTACGCCGTCGAAAATGAACCTTAGAAACCTCCGGTGGGATTCGGAGATTGGTATGTGAAAATACGCCTGATGAATGTCGATTTTCATCATAAAATCTCCGTGTCCGTGTCCAGGAAGTGCGGGACTGTATGCATATTGATCAATCGAAACCTCTTTGCCTGCAGGTATTCGTTCAAGGCTTTGAGATTTAGAACAGGCCTTTGAGAGCCGTCTGCCTTTTTCACCGGAAACATGTTTGACAGGAATCCCGCATTGGGCGGTGCCTTCTCTATGACCGCATCTTCTAACATCTGGTTGATCTCGGTACGAAGGGTAGGAGTTGTTACCAACTGACGCTGACCCTTGTAATTGACAAGCAGTGGAGGATTTTCCACAAAAGGGATTCGGTATCCCTGCAAAATCTTTAATATGTGTGCAGGAGCTCCCATAGATTGCCAGATGTGTAGAAAGTGGCCTAGCGTTGCCCGGCTTGGAAACTTCGGCGGATAGTCATTGTCTTTGGCGGTCTCGGTAGTCGTCCCGGGATCGGTGTGACGACTTATTTTTGGCAGTGGAACCTCCTCGTTTGCCTGCAAGAGACTTGCCTTTTCCAGAAGCGGGAGCTTGCTGGTTTTTATAACCTCGAAAGGACACCGAAGGGTCGGTAGACCGCCTGGGTGTAGCCTGGTTGCCCTCGGCAGGCAAATTCGGCTTCTTATTTTTATGTAAACTTTGACTACCCTCGGCAGGTAGATAAGTTTTACGAAAAACTTTTGAACCACCTCCGAGTTTAACCACTGTGTCACTGAACTCATTAGGCTGGAACAAGTACTCAGCACTCGGAGGTATTTTTCTAAGAATAGCCTTATTGTATTTGTCACTTACGGCGGACAAGGCATTATCCCGGCGATGCTCAATAATATTCGCTCGCCGGCCGCAGACAATCTGCAAAATATCTTTGGAAACCTCCATATACGGACACGAGTTAGAAAATAATTCGCGCACCTTGATGAAAGGGCATTGTGCGTGAGCTGGGTATTCCCATCACTACTCCATGTCAATAAATCTCGCAAAGCAGTTTGTAAAGCCTCTTTTTGAGCCACGAGCATATTTGTTAATGCGCCAAACGTTTGATCTAAAGATCTTAGGTGATTAAATTTAGACTCAAAAGTTAAGAGTTCATCATTCAAAGTCAGGTTAGTGAACCCTGGCGTGGCTAAGTATTTTTTTCTGAACGTCCGTATAGCGAACGCTATTCCACTCAGTACTATCAAAGTGCTGACCTTACGCAAGTATCTAACTTTAGGCTCTGAAGCGCGTTTTATAGATTCAGATGCAATTGTTTCATCCTGCCATTGAAAATCATCGCAGGCAGGCTTTAGTAAAGTCGACGACACAGAAATATTGTCATCTTTATCCTCATCAAAAAATCTAACCTCCTTTCGAGGTTGGTCACTGCTATAATTTCTCGTAAGAAGATATTTAAGCTCACTGACCTGTTTTTGTAGGTAGTCTAACCTTTGATCCGCTATATTACTCTCCGTACAGACACGCTTTGGCGACGGCACCGACAAAGATATTTCGTCATCTCCTTCGTCATCGCTGCTGCTGTACAGACGCCGCGGCCGCTTGTAGTTAATCTTCCTCACACCACTCGTTCCCGCCACGGGGGAGCCATTATTACATTGCGCTGTTCCGTTATCCATAACTACAAACGAAAGCACAATGTTGAAATATTTTCCAACAAACAGTAAGATCTCTAAGAAAATATTTTACTTACTGTTTTGAGTTGCAATTTAAATTTACTTAATTTAAATGCTAAATTTAAATTCCGAACGACAATGTCGTTTTGCACCCGACTGTTCGCAACGAAAAACAAACGCCAACTGAATTCACGTTCGAGCGAACGCAACCGACGTTGACTGCCGGTGGCGCCATCTTGTTTGGGCGGAAATGACTAGGTGGGGGAGTCAATATAGCACCCAATAATCGTAGCGGAAGCGCCGCCATATCTCAATTGTAGGTTTCAAATAAGTAACAGGCTACATAATATATCTAACATAAAGCTATAAAGAGAAGCGTAAACAAGAAAAAAATCTAATCATAAAAGAATGAAGCAAAGTTGAAAAAGTTATTCATACAAAATGTGACTTGTTTATATTTATTTAATATGAATTATTATGTTAACTCACTAAAATATTTTTAGATTATTATATGAATGTTTGTTACCATGTAATAAGCAATAAAGTTCTTAAAAGGATCATCAAGGATTAGACAACAAATTCTGGCATGTAGCACTCTACATTTACAACGGCGGATCCAGGATTTTTTTCTGGGGGGGCACAAGTGGTGGACTATGAATGTTGGGGGGGAGGGGTTCAACAAATCGACATTCGTCCTGCCTAGCGATGTGCCGCCGAGAAATTTCCTGTTCCCGAAAATTTCTTCCCTTGGTAATTTCCGAAAATTCTCAGAAATTTCTCGGGTTTTTAGGAAAATTTCCCGTTATTTCCGTGAATTTTCCAAGAATCTGTGAGTTTTCCGCTGTTTCTTTGAAAATTTCGGAAGCGGCACATAACTAGTCCTGCCTGTTGCTGTCTGGGGGGGCACGTTTCTGTTATTTCTTAATTTGATATGCACTGTCATGGAATCTCCCTCCACAGTAGGTACACAAAAAAGCAGTCTGGGAGGGGGGGGGGGTGGCACGTGCCCTCGTGCCCCCCCCTAAATCCGCTACTGTACATTAATATTCACGTTGATTCAATGCATCTTACGTATCGTATCGATTTGAGATGCTTTAATTTGGTAAAGCACAACCAACCGCAACAATAATACTTTCAGTCCTCGTACCCTAGTGGCCTAGTTACATACTTGATCGAAGCCAGTTACTAAGCCCTAGTAGCAGTCCTAGTGTCGATGCAGCATAAGTCCTAGGCTGTAAGTGTCATGAAACAAATTTAGTGAATTAAGAGCATTAGAAAAAGAAAAAATAATAATAACATATAGTGTCCAGGCTGGGCAGGTGCCCGCCCTCTAGGTTGCCATAAAATTCTGGTGCATTCGTCCTCCAGTTTTGCGAACAGAAATAGATATCTGTGGATTTGCATCTAGATCGTCCGACCATCTCGTGCTATCAGCAGGCAGTCAGCAGGGTTCTGGGATTATTTTAGCCCATCTGTTCTGTGCAAAAAAGTTCTTCTCCGTACACTACGTGGTACTCCATTACACTACTAGCTCATAAACAAAATATGAGGAGATTTTCTTACGATGTCACGCAAAAAAGTAAGCAAAGCAAAATCACCGTTGCGTCTCGCAGCAGCAACAGTTCTAGAATCAACTCAACACTTACATAATGCAATAAAAATGTTGTTTATTTTCCAATAAGCAAGGAAACGTGACCCAGATCGCGGGTGCCACCGTGACGAGATTACAAGTTGAGACGCAGAAGTCACTGCCAAGGCCGCTGATACGTTTTCAACTTTTTATATCGTTAATTTTTTATATCTGTGAGTTTTGCGATACGGTCGGAGTTATCGACGTGGAATTGAAAATTGCAATATTTTTGGCAAATATTCCTTTCCATAAGGAAATGCCAACACCATGGAAGTAATAAGTATTTGTTGTACAAAGTACTTATATTACTTCCATGACCAACACAAACACACATGACACAATAGATAGGTGCAATTTGAATCGTTGGAATGGCATCGACACGCCAAGAAGAAGAATAGATAGGTAGATATCTACCTTATTTTTGACCTCATCTAAAACAAAAAAATCACAGGTGATTGCGTATCCCTATAGATAAATGTATATAAATTTCATTTATTCTTACCAGTCCTATCATGTAAACAATCTTCACAGTACTTTTTGTTGAAATATTCCTTTTCAAACCTAAACATATTTAAGTACCAACACAAACACATAATAGATAGGTAGGTATCTACCTTAATTTATATTGTCCTCATTGTTGTAAGATCATATAAAGACATGGTAAGATTGTTTACATGATAGGACTGGTAAGAATAAATGGAGTTTACATGTGCATATTTCCGGTTTTATCGTGTAGGTAATAAATTTATTCTAAAATCTGCAGCAGCATCAGTTTTCGCATTTATAACATTTATTGTATATGAGATATAAACATGAGCGGACTGTAGTATTTTAAAAATAGGACAAGGTTAAATGAAGCGCCACATTGAAATGAACTTCCTCGTACGTGCGTGTCGCATTTTTGAATGAAAATTATCCCACTATCTTCTCGAGGTCGACTCTAACAGGTATATTATCCAGTAACTGTATTAATACTGTACTGTACTTCCATGCTGGTCTGGAAGCAAAGAAAAAACATAGAATGTGCCAGCTGCTTCTCTTCCCGCGCAGTTTGCTAAAGTTGACAAAATATTAGCTGAAGGGAAAGGGCTTGTAAACTGGGGATTCCTCGCCATAAGCATAGATGCATGATGCTAATAGCAATTGGTCTACTAAATCTGAATCTCCATTCCATCAGAAAGCCCCTATCATTCAACTTTAACTACTACGACTACTGCTTCCACTAGAGAGTATACCCGTAAATAACTAAAGACGTAACTAGATTAAATATAAGAAATACATCATCTATAGGTATGTACTTTATATATTTATATTATCTTATAGGCACTGTTTTTACTTCCAATTTCTTACATTTTAGTTGCCAAAAGCGGATTAGTTCTCTTCTTTGAGTCTCCAGGACTCCCACAAGTTGTTCTAATTTAGGTGTTAACTATGTTAAGTAGCTTGTAGCTTAACCTACACTTCAATAAATGAATTTTGTATTTGTATTTTTCATTCGAAATTAGCTACTTATAATACTGAAGTCAAAGTCAAAGTCAGATTTTCTAATGAAACTGGGAGTAAGGTTTCTTTTTCACGTCGAAAACCTGGATTTATCATTTATATTACCACAGCTACAAACTACTAGCATTTTAACTACTTGACAACAACTGCTTCCACTAGAGTAAACATTAGAAATTAATCATCAAATACATTAGGTATCTACTTTATCATTTTACCTCATTGTATGCTACTTATAATACTGAATTGTGTACACCTATCGCGAAATAAAAGTAATTCCGATTTTTAAAAGAAATACATCTAGAATAAACCTACACACCTTACTTATCTAAAAAGTAATTCCTCGGAGAGAATCGAACAGCTCGGGTACATGTGCACGTATAATTGCATTATGTAAGTAAGCAATGTCAGTAATGCAACATGTGCCCTTGGCAGTGACCGTCTTGCCTGGCATTCGCTGCGCATTGCTGGTGTTTCACGGCATTTCAGAGGTACTTGCATCTAAACTCCGTTTTTTCCTACTTGTCCTATTATGTAAACAATCTTACCATGTCTTTTTATGATTTTACAACAATATAAATTAAAATAGACTTTTTAGGAAATTACTTTCGTGGTTTTACTTTCGAATGTTTAGGTTTGAACTATTATTTGATTTATTTTCAACAAAATTCAACATAAAGTACTGTGAAGATTGTTTACATAATAGGACAAGTAAGAATAAACGGAGTTTAGTGGCGTAGCTATCGGGGGCTAGACGGTGCTGTGCACCGGGGCCTCAAGATCAGGGGTCGCTGGAACCCTGACTGGCAAGCTTTTTGATTTTATTTTCATCACACACGGCCGTTATTTTATGCTTAGGCAACTTATTTGGGCCCTTGATCTTTTTTTTCGCTTCAGGGCCTTCAGGCCACTGCATCTAGGCCTAAGCATTTTCATCAGATCACTGATGAAAATTAAAATTATTTCGAAATAAGACATACTTACTTACAAATATTGTAATACTTCTAGCTACAAAAACTCGAATATAGACTATTAAGTATATAGATAATATAGAAGACATATTTATAAGAAATACTACTAAGTATATAGAGAATATAAATATGTCTTCAACTCTCATGGTCTCTGTCTAGACAAGACATAGGTATCTATAACGGTCTGGTCTAGACACAATTTATCTAAGAACTGAAATTTACAATCCTACACTTGTAGGATTGTAAATTTCAGTTCTTAGATAAATTGTGTATTGTGTGATTAATTGTTGTGTGTAACCTTTGTGGAGTAAAAAACCAACGACATTTTTATGGAAATAAAATTAAATGGATCGTTCAAGAATTCGCATATAATATACAAAACCTTTTGGAGAGGAAACCTAAATTATTTATTAGAAAAAAATTGCTGGAAGGTTAAAGAATTTATATTAACATTTTAATCTGGAAATTAAAAATAACCCTAAAACAAATCCACGCGGGCGGCGGAGCCTCGGTCAAAAGCTAGTCCTATTTAAATTCTGATGAAATTAGTTTACCTAATCTATAGTAAAAGATCAAGAATTTCCAGCTTTAGTAGCCGATAGTATGGATCATCGCCAGTTTTCTGACGCAACTCGCGTTTTTGCACGGAACTCGTGGTCAGTCAATATTATTACGAATTTAGACCAAGCGATAGTCTTGTTGATAAATATTAGGAATCACCTAATTTTGATGCGTAGGTGTGATGTCTATAGTTAGCACACAGAATATATGTAGGTATGTTTAGCACGTGTGCAATAGAAATTTTATCCGCATTTTTTATTGGTCATGTTTTTTTAGCAGGAAGTATATGGTAGATCTAGGGTAGACTAGTAAGGAAATTAATAACTTAAGTAGACTTCTGACATCCAAATTTTTAAGATATTTATATAATTGAGATTAAAAACGAAATAGCTTAGGTAGGTGATTGATTTGTAACATCTTCCCATCTCGTTAAGTCTGCGGGAATGATTTCGTGAAATGGAAACGGTTCGTGAAGTGTGTAACCGGAAGTCGGGGAAATTCGCGATTTGGTTTGAATAATGAGCGCGCACAGTGATGACACATCTGACAATCAGATGTTAATGCGATAACTTCGAAAGGCTGGATCTTCTTTTGTTATATTTTTAACACTTTTGGCTAGAGAAAGTATTATTATAGTTATTAAAGTAATCTAGTAAATTTATAGGCCCGTAAATGTAGTCAGAGCCAGATTTGAGTATTCAATCAAATAGCTTTAAAATTTTAATATCCATCAACTACAAAACGAACTATATCTGTGTAAAAATATACGGCTATTAGGTAAACGAAGCATTTATGACTACAGAAGATCATCAAAACAAAGAGTTGTTTGTTCACATTATACAGGGTGATTTGTAAAACACCCGCAACCTTTTTAGGGGTTAAAGTAGGTACTCATGAATACCTATGTACCCGCGGCAGAGTGGCAATGCGAAACGGGGTTTTCACATCAAAATAATAAGATATATGAGAAATACCATTTATATTATTGGAGGAGAAACAATTTACATAAAACTACACATTGCACGAATTAATTACTAACATAAGCTAAAAGAGCGGATGTTTTACAAATCATCCTGTATATTAGATAAATTATGGGTACTTTGAGAATTGTACACATCGTAATAGTGGCTTATGCTAGTAATAAATTCGTGTAATGTGTAGTTTTAGGTAAATTGCTTCTCCTCTCATAATATAAATCGTATTTCTCATGGCTAAAGGTCGTGGTTATTACGTGGAATGAAACACAAGACTTTCGTGGTAGTTGAAAGTCTAACGCAGCTTTATCTTGATAGTCGCCGCCGCCGTTTCGAACCTGAGAAATCGACAATAGTATTTTCCGCGAGGACGAAGTCGCGGGTTTTTACTGTGGATATAAATCTTGATAATTATATAAGATATTTATCGTAACAGTTCAGCACAGGTTCAGCCGAGCGATCATTTAGCCGTCATTAGAAAAAAAAGCTCAACTTTTGATAATCTTGCTTGACGGCTTGACCGCAAAAAAGATGCACTATTGTATTATCTACTGACATTACACATGTAATTACGTAAGTAGATAATTCTGTTTTAACATTATTTTGCGTCTCTGATGTTTACAAACGTTACGCGTTGTCACGAGATTTAAAGTGTATTCAAAGCGTACCTATTAATATCAGTAGTCAAATAAATAACATCACGCCACTTTATTGCTGTCTCCATCTATTGTCCTTGTATTATTTGAATTGCTAAATTGCATACATTATCATTAAATTTAAGAATAGAGGTTTTGGTTAATCTGCGGTTTCTGCTTTACGGCTAGTAAAGTTATATATCAAAAAATATTCAGTTACTGCTGGCTGAGTGCTGAGTGACTGAAAGACAACGCACAGCTAAAACTGAAGTACTATATAGTCGGGGCTGTGAATTTTCAGTTGTATGGAGGTGGCCACATTAAATCCTACGATGGTGATTTTTATACACTACATAGATTATGATATTACAACTGCAAATTTAAGTGTAAAAAAAAATCACCACCGCCGTTTTTTTTAAACGCTATTATAAGACTCATATTGTTATAACTCTCAAACAAAAAATCCTACCAGGGTGATTTTTTGTTACATGTTTCCTTACGAATAATAAAAGCTTGATTTAAAAAATCACCAATGAATAACAATCCGAAATGGATTTTTTTATGAGTTATAATTTTTATACTTTAAAAACATCCTGTACAAAAACAAAAAATCCAGCAATGGTGACTTTTATATATTATTCGTATACTATTGTAATGAACCATATCCTCAATTTGTATAAGGGTGACTACAACAGTTTTTTTTTTATTAACTTTTTTTTTTTTTTTTTAATTCTACAGTCGAGAAAATTGTATATTCGTACGTAATGTGAATTATTCAATCTTAATTTTAAAAAACGACTTATGTTTATGAACCCGATTTCCTGTAATTAAATAAAAACCATATTGACATTTATAACGTTAAAAATACATGTTATGACTAGAACGCTTTATTATAAACCGGCCAAGAGAGGATTCCCAGAATTACAGGTAATGTGAAACCCTAGTAGGTACTAATTATAACAGTAAGCTGAACAGGAATTCTACTTGTAAACTTTGTTTAATCGAGCAACCAGTGAAGCGTTTATTTACCCTCCCATATTCATCGAAGGATCATCAATATTTATTTTTTTTTTTTTATATAAGGATGTCATTACAGGCTTAACCTACATCAAAATAATGCTAAAAACATATAAGAATCAGCGGTTATAGGAATTTGTTTGTCGGTACAAAAAATTAAATGCCTTGTCTACTAGGCGTAGCTGAATTTCTCTCCTCAGTCCAGGACGTTAACAGTGGACACTATGTTCAGTATTCCTACGTTAACAAACCCTAGTACTAATATAACAAAGCTGAAGAAATTTATTGTTTGTTTAATCTTGAGAACCAGTGAAGGTTACTCATATTCATGAAGGTATAATATGCTATCAAGAATCTTTAATTTGCTCGACGCCACGGCCTAGCTTCTCTTATATGCACAACTTTAATTCTCTTATATAAATGAAATACCTATTGAAAATGAAAAAAATCTTCGATTTTCACTTGGAAAACTGAGAAAAAAGTACACCATTAAGTACCTAGTTAATAATTCTAAATAATGTCAGATAAAAGTGTGCCTAAGTACATAAACTTAATCGATTACTCTATGTACTTATGCATATTTTTTTCTTAAATCGATCTATGTGCCCTTGAAAATGTTTACACCGTGCAATCTGCGTTTGAAAAAGGCTTATATAACAATGAGTCATTAATGCACGGAGACACGCCTACTTGTTGACAAACAAATCAACTTATCACATGTACAAACAATCACAAGGAAAGAATGCAAGGAAACATTGACGATGTTTTTCCAGTTTCGATAAGATATGCACTTGCAATCTTTAGATATGAACTTTTTTTAAGAATATACATATTTTTATAGATGCAAACCGTGCAAATAAGTAAACAAAAACAAATAAAGTTGATAAATAAATAAATACCATAAATTAATGACAGGTAGACCTTCTAAATCTAAGAAATTAAAAACTAAATTGAACTAGGTTACCTTACGCAAAGTTTTATTTATTTCTCATAATCTGAAAGTTGTGTTGATCGATTCCAGTATAGCAGGTGGAAGATGCTTCTTCCCACCCTCGGTTGAATTGTTTTATACAAATTCATTCCTTCCCTAGGGCGGGAAAGAATGAAGTTAAAAAATAATTATAAGTCCCTCGTATGATATAGATTCCTTCCAACCCTAGCTTGAAAATACCTATTTTAAATTATTATAAGTCAAACTCTGAAAATAGTTATTACTAGGTATAAAAATAACGGATTGTAAGTAATTTTATTTCAATGTTTTTGGAAACGTTCAAATGAAATTAAGTTAATATCTACTTGTATATTCTGTGGGTTTGTCTCTGTCTGGAAGAACAGCAACTCGTCTTGAATTTAAACTAAGATTACTAAGAAATCAGTGTTTTGAAGCCATTTTTATTTAAATATTCTTGAGTTAAACTGACCAATTTTTCATATTCAAATAAGTTCTTGGACTTCCTCCATTGTGCGATTTGTTATATATTGATTCCTTTATCCATTCATAGTCTCAAGCAAGCACAGACTAAGTTACTCAGTTACTCGTTTACCTGACAAGACAAAATACAGTCCAAGTTGTATGTTTATTATCTCGCAAAGTCGCTCCCATTTTATTTAAATCAATGATTATATTTCCTAAGCTATAAAAAAATACTGAATAATGTATAAGGAACATTTATTCTAAAGGTCACAATCCCTTTAACGAGCAACATACAACAAAACAACCGAAATTTTTATATGTGACTTACTTTGGTTTCATTCATCGCAATATTTTATCAAAATTGGCGACAGTGTAATAAATTACGGGTCGTTATTTGCAGCCCTTGTGTAATAAATACATAAGTAAATACATAACTTAGGTACCTATACTACTACACTATATGTCGAATCTATGTTACTTTTCAAGCTACAAGGACTTTCGCACGCGTTCTGTATAGTGATGTGCCGTTCCCAAATTTCCGTTCCTGGAATATTCCTGGCAAACGGGAACGTGGGAATAAGTTCCCCGTGGAATGTTTCCAATTTTTGGGAAACATTCCCATGTTTCTGGGAACATTCCTTACAAAGCTGGAATTGACTTTATCGGATTACTAGCGTTTGCCCGCGGAGTTTTGCTTAGATAAATAAGTATTCAACATTTTACCATTACTTACCATTGTTTTGCCATTTAAAGTTGCTCCCAAGCTGCTTTTTAACATTTCAAGATTCGATTGTGCGCATTACATTAATACACTGACGAACATTCACCGATTCGATTTTGATTATGCCATTTTCAGAATGTCACTTTCGCAAAGAATTACTTGGTGCAAAAAGTCTACTTTCGCAACCGTCACTTTTGTTTTTGTCCTTTTTGACTTTTGACATTCGCAAAATGACACTTTCGCAAAAAGATACCTTCGGCATGAAGTCACCTGCGCAAAAGGTCCAACTTTCGCAAAATGTCTCTTTTGCAAAATGTCACATTTGCATCCATGTGATCGTTTTCGAAAGTGATATTTTATGCGTAAGTTTCCTTATACGAAAGTGACCTTTTGCGAAATTGACATTTTTACAAAATGTAACCATCTATAAATGTGACAGTTTGTGAAAGTTACCATGCGGAAGTAATCTTTTGCGAAGATGTCATTTTGCATAAAAGTGAACTTTGGGACGGCTCGGCAAAGTACCAATTGGTCACTTCGGATTCGGTGAAACGCAGAGCCAAATCTCATTGTCTAAAAG
>CM031566.1:13740124-13885624 GCA_018467065.1 Ephestia elutella
ATGCTATGCTACTACTACACTACATGTCTGTTAACTTAAGAATCTATGTTACTCTTCAAGCAACAAGGACTTTCGCACGCGTTCCGTGTAATTTTGCTCTATGATGTTACCATACGATAGAATCGAAATAGCGGATTTTCTTTTACTAAAAATACATACATAGAATCACGTCTTTATCCCTTACGGGGTAGACAGAGCCAAGAGTCGTGAGACTCGAAGGCCACGCTTAGCTAAATAGTAAAAAAAAAAGATTTTTGTTCTTAATGTAAAATCTTAAATAAATAAAAAAAATCTTTATTGTGCACAAATACACGTATACATAAATAATAATGGTATCAGTGGAATAAGCATATTTTGTAGTTTTATTTCGTTTAGTAACTATCTAATATTTACATCGCAAATTAACAAAAAATGTGGCGTGATACACCTACGCTTAGTTAAATTAATCTAGTAAACAAAACGAATATGATTAGTAAAGGCGCACATTATCTAATTTAACTACAATAGTTAGTGTGACCGCTGCGCAATTCGAGATAAAATATAAAATACTACGTTTTGCCCGCAGCCACAGAATTAATATAAGTACTCCGCGGCTTCACCCGCTTCCACGGGATCAGTGCCTTTTCCCGGGATAAAAGGTACCCTATGTCCTTTTCAGTACTTCTAACTATGTGTATGCGAAATTTCAGCATGATTGGTTATCTAGATAAAGGGTGAAGAGGTAACAAACAAACAAATACACAAACGAACTCACTTTCGCATTTATAATATTAGTATTAGTTAGGATAATTCTTACAACAATGACTATGAGTACTCATTAAGTAAGTAACTTGAGTATTTAAGTAAACTCGAGTATTGCGCGTCGTATATTATTTATGCATAAGCGGGAAATAACAAAATATTACATTAATAAACATTTAAATAACAGTTCCCTGCTGCGTCATTTGTTTATTTAGTTCTAAGAATTTAATTTTTATTCAGAATTTTATTAATTTATCAGGTATTTTTCAAAATACATTAACCTAACCTCGTTTATCAGGTTATTTTATTGATTACATGATACGATCCACCCTGATTTCATCATTGATAGTGGAATTTAAATATACGTACCTAGTTAATATAATAATCGAAAGTAGTACATTCTTTATTTAGATGGATATAAATTATTATTTAATTAATACTTGACATTGGATTCAAGGTATTGTCAGGTCTTGCCATGGAAATAATAGGTACATACTGTGGTCTTGCTTATCATAATAATGCATTTCCATTGAAACTGAAAACTGAAACTGAAATTGCCCTGCCTACATATGTGTTCCCGTGCATATACAACCTGACTCTTTTTAAAACCAGAGTGAATAGGTTGCTTCTGGGTAAGCTCGCTACATCGTAGACCTCATCTTTGTTCTCGGGCAAGATTGTGGTCAAGAGCAAACCCATCCTTCATAAAAAAGAACTGAAGCCACGAATAAAATTTCATGTCCGTTGAGGTGTTTCCTTGTTGGGAGCCGATCCTGGGTGCAACATCAGGTTATGCTTTACACAGTAATGCATTGTCATTGGAACTGAAGCTTCGTGTAAAATAAAGTTGTGCAAATATTACTTGCATTGCGAAATGTTTATCAGATTTCGTTAAAAGCCACTGTCTCTTCATGTATTATCTCTGTGACTCTATAAACTCCAACTACGCATGCCTGGATAGGTAGTTTAGTTTATCAGAAAAAGATTTTTGTTTATTATGTGTTAGTAAAAGCGGTAATTTGGATAAAGTCAAAATTCTGGGTTATTTCCAAAGTACTCCAAAAAAAGTTCCCAAACTACTCCATAAAAAAAAGATATGTTTCATTCTGGGTAACAGACAGACAGGCAGACAGTTCCTGGTTTTGATTTATCTTATTTTATTTAATATAATAATCAATAACTACCACAAATGTTGAAACTACTGACAGTACTGTATTTAGATATGATTTATGAAGATAGTGAATTGAGCTGAGTATTTAAATTAAAATTCTAAAGTGCTTAATTCCTAAGTGCTCTACATGTGCTGCTGTAATTCCTAAGTGCTCTACATTTTTACAACAAAAAATCTATTATCAATTGTATACTCGGATTTATTACTTTAAAAATCAATGGGACGATTTTATTTAAGTTATGATAAGTATCCCAAGTCCCAACTAATGTTATAAATGCGAAAGTGAGTTTGTTTATTTTTCTATTACTTCTTCACGCTTTGTTTATCTACTGAACCAATCTTCCTGAAATTTCACATTAGAAAGACATAGGGTACCTTTCTTCCCGGGAAAAAGCACTGTTCCTGTGGGAAATTCACGCGAGCGAAGTCGCGGGCAAACGCTAGTGCACTTATAATTGTTTGTTTTGGAGGCAAGAAAATGTAAAAGTTTCTATCTAGGTGATCCTAAAAATCCTCCTCGAAACTTTAAAAGGCAAATTGCGAACAATTCGCTAAAGTGTTTTTTTATGATCGTCTTTATCTGTCAGCTGATGATCCCACTGACAGGATTCTTTTGCCTCATCGTAATCTTATTAAATTCCGTCCATCTCAGCCAGCCACTGCGGAATCCAATAAAATCCACGTAATTTGGTTTTCGAGTTCGTTGTGAAAAGTTTTTGGAATATTTTCTTGGTGAATCTGTAAAATGTTTTGAATTGAAATTACACGTGTGTATTTCAATATATCAGGCTTTAATGCTTGAATATATAAAAATAAAACGTAAAAAATCTCTTATTTAGGTAGGTACCGAAGTAATATTAATCCAAAAAAATATCTAAGTAGGTACAACTTAATTTATTTTTTCGTTATTAGAATGGAGAGCATGTATGAAGAGAGTAATGAGTGTAGAGGAAGCAAGGGAGATTTGTAAAGATCGTAGCAAGTGGAAATCGCTAGTCTCTGCCTACCCCCACGGGAAAAAGCGTGATAATATGTATGTATGTTATTCAATTATTTTTTTTATTTTAAGGCGCAGAGCTTACCATATAATTTTGGCTGCACTTACTGTATAGTTCTGAAATTTTTGCTAATAATGGATTAGAAAATTAACAACACAAGTTTAGTTTTTTAATAATTCTTTTCTTGTCGGTGGTGTACATAAAAGTAGGAAGAACGAACTTCCTACTTCTATGCTGGTGTAGTATACGCCACGAATATACTCCATGTTTGAGCGGTCTTATGTGGTGGTTTCTCTACTTTATCCACACGTGGTTCAGTTATAATTATATAAATGTTGTAGAGATTAATATGTAGTTATTATTATAAATTAGAAATATATGATACTTGCTTTTGCCCGCGGTTTCGCACGCGCAATTTCCCACGGGAACAGTGCTTTTTCCAGGGATGAAAGGTAACCTATGTCCTTCTCTGTGCTTCTAACTTATGTGTATGCGAATTTCAGGAAGATTGGTTCAGTAGATAAAGCGTGAAGGGGTAACAAACACACAAACAATATAATATTAGTTAGGATAGTTAGGATTAGGATTAGGTTTAATTTTAAAGATAAATAAATTCCGTTATCATGATTGAGTAATACAATCAATTCTCATTATCTTGAAACACCTTATTATTACTTTTATTACTAATACCTAACACTATTCCTTGTTTATTATAGTTTAATCGTATGCAAGTATTTTGTCTATTCTAAAATAGGTACTTACATTACTTCATATCAGTATGTCTGTCTGTAACGGCATGATTAAGATAACGCTATCATAAGGTTTTTGGCTAAAGAGTTTGATTTTAGTTGAACATTATCAATAACAATATACTCGTAGTTTATCAGTTTAAAATAAAATAATGATAAAAGCGAAAAAAGCGCAAAGTTGAATATTTTGTGACACGTTTTACGACACGACAGATATCAGCTGCTTCAACTTATTATGATGGGCAAAATAGAAGGCAACGTGCTGGAAGCTGGAAGACGTAAAAAATCATGGCTGAGAAACATACGCGAGTGGATCGGAGTCACCAGGGTTGAAGAGCTGTTTCGCATAGCGGCGAACAGAGAAGAGTTTGCGAAACTGACGGCCAACCTCCAGTAATGGAGATTGGATTGAAGAAGGATGATAAGACACACTTTTGGCACAAAATGTAGCCTATATGATTAAGCAAATAATAAAACCTTATTATAATTCAGAAAATGATTTATAACATTGTACTTAAATAATGATAAGCGTTTTTACACGCCAAAACCGTTACGTTTTCGACGAAATTTGGTATACTGATAGAGTTAGAGTTCTGTAACACATAGGATACGTTTTATCCCAAAATTTCCACGGGAGCAGAGCCCAGGGAGCGGCTAGTCTTACTAATATTATAAACGCGAAAGTAAGTTTGTTTATTTATTTGTTACCTCTTTACACTATCTACTAAACCAATCTTCCTGAAATTTCTGAGAAGGAAAAGCACTGTTCCCATGGGAAATTCACGCGGGCAAAGCCGAAGCAACAGTTAGTTGTAAATAAAATGGTAGATTTCGCATAGTGTTGGTTCTTCAGTCGTTAATAAGTTAATTTTGCAGAATTACGATCGTAAATCGGGCGCCACACCGGCCATGCTGTTTTAACTTGCAAAAACTACGCATATAGATTGCGATACCCATGTGTTGTTCTTGTGTAGGCATGTGTTACATTGTCGTGTGTATTGCCAAAGATCATACATGGAAAAAAAGCTAAGCTAGCTATCATGAAATACCTATAAGGCCCCGCGGTGTGCAACTAATATACATAGAGATTGCTCAACCTATATGTATTTTGTAACTAATTTTATTTCAACCATTAAAAAAATCTGCATGATCAAAAGCTAAAGGGCTTAACAAAACATATCTACTAATCTCTCTATTTTGGCAACCAATTCCGACGTTCGAAAACAGCTGTTAAATTGTTGTTGAATGAATGTTTGATATTCACAAACACGTGCGTGACTCTCACAAGTCTATTCAGAAAAGCGTCGCCATTCAGTATTATTTAGGCACAATATGCGTACGTATCTGTGCCATCTGTACGCCTATTCTTTGATTGTTTTGATGTGGCGTGCTCATGTGTGACGTCCATACACTAGCTTTCCGCTTGTGTGGGTGAACAGCAGGCGTTCGTATTTATTTTAGGCACCGGTTGAAGCCGGCTCAGTCCTTCTTGTCTTCCCGTCTGGTTACCTAGTGAGAGTGTTTGTGATTTTAGACTTTGTTAGTTGGAGATAAAGTTGAAAATGTCGGCGTCACCGATAGCAAGACAAGCGACGCACAGCCAGGCGATCCCTTCGAGGCGGGTCCTCATCACAGACCCTGCGCAGATGCCAGATGTCTACTCCAGTACTCCTGGAGGCACATTATACTCAACCACGCCTGGAGGTAGGCCTTGAATTTTTTAGTCACGTTTATTAAATTGCGACGCAGATCACTGTTGCTATGGCACAAAGGTGTAGATAAACTTAACATGTGATGCGTGTGAGTGGCCGTCTGTGAGATAATATTTATCATGTCCACATGGCCACGCATAGCAGCAAATTCATTATTTACTTAGGAATTATTGTTATTTTACTGACATTTTAGCTTCTAAAATAATAAAATTAATGATAATGCATAAAAACCTAGGCAAAGTAAAATATTTTTTTTTGTTAATTTTATTGTAATTTAAGTAAGTATAGGACAAGTAAGGGTACCATAGGAAATTAGTTTGGGGAATTTAAATACATATAACTTTTTCTAATGTAGTAGATAAATACCACATGGTCAAAAATTCTGCGCATATAATAAAAATCAAAGCAATCAACTTTTAAAATATGTACACGTACAAGGTAAAAGTCTGCGAAATCGTAAACTTATCATAAGATACGCAAAATGCAGATTAGGCAGTGTCTATCTAAAATGATTGATATGACACTTCTATTGATAAGTTGCTCTATTTAGCATGTCATACAAACAAACTCATTCATTACCCAACGTCAACAAAGAATATAAACAGTAAACATTTACTACTTGGCATAGGTACCTACCTTGTACCTACTTCCTATAACTAATTACATTTATTTACACATACAAATAAACAAAAAACATGAAGAAACTAGTCATGTTGTTCTAATTATATATGTACCTAAGGGCTTGTCAACAACATTCTTCGGTAAAATGTTACGTAAGTCCACAGATTTTGATATAGCTACTCAAATCTTTGCTTGAGTCAAATATTTTACCTAAGTACTTCAATGTATGACCTACTTGACTAAAATACTTTATCCCAGCTAATATTTATAAATGCGAAAGTGAGTTTGTTTATTTGTTTGTTTACTTGCCTCTTCACGCTTTATCTATGGAACCAATCTTCCTGACATTTCGCATACACATAGTTAGAAGTACTGAGAAAGACATAGGGTCCTTTCATCCCGGAAAAAAACACTGTCGCCGTGGGAAATACACGCGGGCGAAGCCGCGGGCAAAACCTAGTTCAAGTCAAGGGCTTGCCAACTTTATTCTTAAGTATGAGTCACTAAAACTCACTTGTTTAACAAAGGTTTAGGTTTAACAAAGTGAAATAGTATGCACATTCACCTCTGTGAGCTGTGTGTAATTCTCGTATTCAAACTCGCTGCGACATTCGTAGCGACTAGCAGTGTGTGAGCGGTGAGACACTATATACTGCCATACTTTGGAATATTGTCGCACCGCTCACACACTGCAAGTCACCACGATGTCGCAGCGAATTTCAAGACGAGAATAAGCTGTTAGATATATTTAGTTCAGTTTAGCGACCTTTTGCGCAGTTACACAGCGAAGGACCTTGGAATGCGCTCAATTGGATTAGTGATGCCTGCGTGCTTCGATTAAAAAAACTGTTACCTACCATGTGTTCATAGAACTTAATACCTAAACACGTGTAGCTTACATAAATCCTAAAAAAATCAAGGCCATGAAAATGAGTAGCGTACACAACATGTCAGCTTATTGAACTTGGTTACATAATTTTTGAACGACGACGATCTGTAAATAAGCAGAATCCTATATTACAAGCAGGTAGATGTTATTGCGCAGAAAAAAATTGTTACCTGTTTAGGGACCGCGACACCCCATAGATTAAATCAGAATCGTATCGTAGACGAAGGAGTTCTAAATCCTCCTTGTCGTAGACAGATAAAACTTAAAAAATGCAAGGTTGTCAATAATATATCATCAGGTGAGCCGCTTGCTCGTTTGCCGCTCTATGTTATAAAAAATAAATAAGTACTAAGGTCATTTAGTAGTGACTAATCGACGTAAAAGTAGGTCAACTTACAATAAGGAAACATTGTCCACACATACTTTGGTAAAATAAATAAGTCGTTAACACGTGCGGCGCGACAGAAATTACGGACGAATTTACAGACAAATAGCTCAAGGCTTATTCATTACTGTTAACTATTTTGAAGACAAAAATAAAATTGAAAAAAAAAACTATCGTAGAACCGTGTAATATACAATCAGTGCATATCGAAAATTAAATAAATACCAAAGTTATTGGCCGTACAAAAGACTACTAAAGACGCTTTATGACTTGTTTTCATTAATTATTTGATTATACAGCAATAAAGTATTAATCTTGTTATATCAGCAATGGATTTAGACTGGCTGGCTACCCAGATGCAACATCATAAAATATAAGTTAGGTAGGTAATCTATTTAAATATATGTCCACATAATTCGATAATATTTACGTTCACAATCTGACAGTTCGATTGCACACCATTTATAATCTGTATTTACTCGATAAGTGGCATTTTATCTCGAGTACCTACATTACCTAGGTGCTACAGATTACGTAATGCCTCGTGGCCATAGCATGCCAAAGAATAATAAACAATACAATGACCACAGAATGAATAGATTAGGCAAGCAGATGTTGACGTCATCTTAGCTAGTTTATACTGCTAATAGATAGGTGAAGTTGTAAACAAATCAATAAAGAATAATGTTTCTTTATTTGAAATTAAAATTGAATTCTTGAAATAAGTAGTTTATAGGAAAAAATAAAATAAGTATCTAACTACAAATAAAAAATTACAAAAAGCTCAGCGTCAACTGGAAAAAAGCAGATTCCTCCAAAACGAGTGAACAAATTTTTCATAGACAAATTTATCTTATTTTTTTATTTATTTATCTTTGGAAGAGATATGCGTACAATAAGTGGCCTTATTGCACTAGCGATAAGGCCGCCTATTGTACGCAAAATTTAAATCACAATGTTTCTTTTCATAATTATGTTTTGGTGCAATAAAGTTTTATTGCTTAATTAACTAACTTAAATAACTTACTTACCTATCTCTCAAGCAAACAATACATCTAAAAATCTGAATTAAAATTGGTCAGTACTGTTAGGAGAATGGCACGCTACGATAACACAGTAGGACAATAAACAGACATACAGACACACTTAAAACAAAATTACATCATTGTTGTACGTACTTAGTGGTAAATATCCTTATCAACCAGACATAATTATCACGACTGCTGTGTCCCTGTGTAGAGCTAATTCTGAGTGCATATCATGTTTTGAGTACCATAAAAATGCATTGCGCACTTTAATAAACCATCCAGGGCGAATCCAGCTTTCGCGGCAGGGTTCTTATTTTAAGTATAGAAAAAACACTTATACCTGTCCCACCCAGGGTGGGTCATGACCTCTGCCTAAATCCGTCCCTCCAAACCATTAAGAACAATAATCCTGCCAAACTCAATTAGAATCTCATTTATCTTCGTATCTTTTGGAGACAAAAAAATCGTATGTAAGTAAAACTACAAACATTATCAGTGCCGTGAATAACATTTAAATTGTTAAAATCTTGTTAAATAAAGGCTATGGACTTCAGATCGAGTTTGTTGACATTAATGACATAAATGATACTTATCAACAATCAGCATTAATGAAGTTCTGAATAAATAAACAAAATAAGCATAAATCATAACCGATATTCTTATTTGAGTTACATTATATTCACTTTGCTGACTATTACCTTACTCCAAATTCATCTATGAAAAAATCAGCTTATCTATTACTAGATTTTAACGCGACTTCGTATGCGTGAAATTTACTATCCTTATCCTAACTATCCTAATCCTAACTAATATTATAAAGGCGAAAGTGAGTTTGTTTGTTTATTTTGTTTGCTACCTCTTCACGCTTCATCTACTGAACCAATCTTCCAGAAATTTTGCATACACATAGTTAGAAGCACTGTGAAGGACATAGGCTACCTTTTACCCCGGGAAATAGCACTGTTTCCGTGGGAAATTCACGCGGGCGAAGCCGCGGTCAAAAGCTAATTGTTAATATCTTCGGAGTCCTTGTCAAGTCGAATAAAACAAGCAAAAACTCGATTGGAATTCGTTATTTTGTAATAGAGTTCCAATGCCCAATTTCGTGCTTCGATCAGCATACAATTTACATATGGATGGAAAATTTACAGCACAATCGGAAACAGGAAGTCGATATTTGATTACAGATAAATCGAGACAGGTGATGATCAGATCATATCACGAATTTTGCAATTTGACTGTTTTTTTTTTATAAATATGGGTTTGCTCTTGACCACAATCTTGCCCAAGGACAGAGATGAGGTCTACGGTGTAGCGAGCTTACCCAGAAGCAGCCTATTCACTCTGGTTTCTCTATTTATCATAGATAGAATTATTATAAACTTGCCGCGCCCCGGGGCTTCGCTCCCGTGGAAATTTCGGGATAAAAGTACCCTATGTGCTATTCCTGGTATTTTTCTACCCATATAGCAAATATTATCGAAGTCCGTCTAGTAGATTTTTCTTGATTGAGTAACAAACATCCTCACAAACTCACATCCAAACTTTCGCATTTATAATATTAGTAGGACTATCGAAAAGAATGCGTTAAATTGTTAATTGTTTGTACAGTTCGCTATTTTTCAACTGTTTACAATCTCGCGAGATAGATTATAAACTAACGCTGTTTTCAATCTTACGGTAACAATAAATTAAAATTTCCTGTGGTAGAACTATTTGGCTTTTATTTTGTAAAATCAGAGATTCTTCTTTGCAAATTCTTCTCAGGCCTCAGTAGGTCTAGCCAATCGTTTGACATTATTTGAATGTTCGTTCATTCCTTTGATATTTGTAAAATTGTAACAATAGTTCTCTGTTTACCCCAAAGGTCGACTGTTAGATAATGCTTCTGCATTAAGTCCACCTATTGTGCCATACATTGTGTTTGTACAATAAAGGTTAAATAAATAAATAGGTTTGGAGTGAAAGAAAAAAGCACAAAGTTTCACTCAGTCTTTTTGCAAAGAAAATTTATTACGAAAGTTCTTTATTAAACATCGTCAAAAGCTTTCAGGTCCTTCCAAAAGTTACACGAATAATTTTACAATTGCCAAAGTTTGGAGCTCTAAAATCTTGACTTTTTGCACTCTATTTATATATAGTTAGTATCTACTGCCACAGATAATACTACTGCTCAACTTTGATTTATTTGTCAATCAAGTTTAGCTCTACTGCTCTACCATCAATTAATTATCAACATTATTTGTTTTGTAGTTTTAACAATGGCTTTTGTTTTGTCTATCGTTAATTATTGTCACATATTACTTATGATACTTAACATAATTAATAAAGACGTCACAAATAGAAGAAATTAAAATTTTGTTTGAAAAATATATAGGTAATATAACATTTGGCCTGTTATTTTGGCATGTAATCTTTTTAGATTACATTTGCAAACTTCTCTATAAAATTTCAAATTTCTACGTTCAGCGGTTTTAAAAATTCTTTCACCAATAGACACACACACATTACCTATACCCATAGATGAAAATATGAAAAGGGGATGTAGATGTAGTACTAAACTATTATTTTGTATCTTTCCAGGCACAAGGATAGTGTACGAGCGGTCTTTTATGATGTCGCTGCGACAGTCGCCGATCTCGCAAACTCCACCCAAGTGCAGCCTTCCAGCAGCCCTCCTCAAGAACCCGGGTTCGGTTCCGGCGTCACAGATCACGCCTATGCAGAAACCCAGATCAAATTCCATTTCCTTCGACGAGTCCCAGGAAACCTTTTGTATGGATCTCTGAATTAGGTTAAGTAGTTGCAGAATTGATGTTGGAAGAAATTTATAATCGTAATAGTAGCGTATTTTGTGTGGAAAATTCACCGGCTGGGGCCTTGCCTTCCAGCTTTCCACGAAAACGGAAAATAAGGTCAACTTCCCAGTACCTGATGGCCAATGACGAGGTGTTCTGACTAAGATCCACACGATGGGGCACTGTTTCAGGGCCTCTTTAGCTCGGGGCCCCGTATAATTGATACGGCTGTACCTACCTCCCCAAGTGCCATAGTTTGGAAAGACCTGTAACCCCACCTAGACACGTTTTCTTTGCTTCATCCGATCTCCTCCGTTCCAATGCTATCGCGTTCAAATATTCCATCAGATATCAGCCCTATGAGTAAGGACAGGAATCTGTCAGATGGTACAACGCTGTCAATGTCAATGTGTCAAATTCAAATGACAGTATTGTACCATTGACATGACCATACTTGCCAGTAGTGCCAACTAGTGAGTGTAATATCATATTTACACTCACTAGTTGGCACTACTGGCAAGTATGGTATTCGTACAGCCGTTACAACTTGTACTTTTATGTATTCTGTGGTACAACTCATATGAGTGAGAACTATAATATGCTAATTCAATGAAGTCAATTAAGTGAAGTCAGTGAAGTAATAATATTAATATATAGTTAGTTACTATATTATAGTAAGCTAGCTATATATTACGTTGCGCAGAGCATTTCGACATCAGTTTTGCATATTTTCAGTTAAGTAAAAAAGCCAAGGCATAGCTTATTTAGCAAAGACTGTTGTATTACACTCTTGGCTTAATTAATCTAGTTTTAAGAGAATGAATGAACTTGCGTTTTAAACGCTTAACCGCACCTCGCCAAATAAACTAAAAAAATATATAAAATAATAAGAAAAATAAATATATAAAGCCTTACCACATAAGTTGAATCCTTTGATACGTATCTTTGTACTTTTTGGACCTTAGCTGTCCTGTATCTAATTCTAAGGGAAAGAAAGCATTTTCAGGCTCTATGAAGGTTATAATTTTTATTCCATATCAGTACTTAGTAGTAAAATAATAGTAGATTTTACAACAAGTGCACAAAACGAATCATTTTTATCCGAGACTTTTAGCAGCCCGAGCCGAAGGCGAGGGCTGATAGTAATATCGAGGATAAAAATCGTTTTGTGGACGAGTTATAAACTCTGCTTTTCACTTCGATTGCGAGGAAATAAATCAAATTAAAGAAATTAATAAACGCACGAAAAAACAAGAGCTGTTTCCCGCCGCTTTATTTTTTTAATCTTACGACATTGATAGGCTTGGGCTGCAGACCTATACAGCCTACTATTAAATTAATTTTGTAATAATATTTTTCTTAAATTAATTAAATAACCTACCGTACTTCAATTTAAATTTTAATATCTTTTATGTCTTAAAAAACACATAAGGCAAATAAATTAAATGTAAATATTATAAAATAACAAATTCTATCTATGAACTTTTTATCGTGTTTGGCTGTATGGCTCATTTTTGTGCTCATTTTCTTTGCCTTAATATAGATACATTTATGAGTAGATACGTTAATGCCCTTGTGCACAAAATTCGATTTTGTGCAGCCTATATCCTGCACAAATAAGCACTTTCCGAGCATGAGAAGTGAAATAGTAGATTTTACAACAAGTGCACAAAACGAATCATTTTTATCCGAGACTTTTAGCAGCCCGAGCCGAAGGCGAGGGCTGATAGTAATGTCGAGGATAAAAATCGTTTTGTGGACGAGTTATAAACTCTGCTTTTCACTTCGATTGCGAGGAAATAAATCAAATTGAAGAAATTAATAAACGCACGAAAAAACAAGAGCTGTTTCCCGCCGCTTTATTTTTTAATCTTACGACATTGATAGGCTTGGGCTGCAGACCAATACAGCCTACTATTAAATTAATTTTGTAATAATATTTTTCTTTAATTAATGAAATAACCTACCGTACTTCAATTTAAATTTTAATATCTTTTATGTCTTAAAAAACACATAAGGCAAATAAATTAAAAGTAAATATTATAAAATTTCAAATTCTATCTATAATTTTTTTATCGTGTTTGGCTGTATGGCTCATTTTTCTTTGCCTTAATATAGATACATTTATGAGTAGATACGTTAATGCCCTTGTGCACAAAATTCGATTTTGTGCAGCCTATATCCTGCACAAATAAGCACTTTCCGAGCATGAGAAGTGAAAATTATTTTTACTATCGTTTTCGTTTAGATGATTCTGTGGAAAACAGGGTCGGCTTGCTAATTTCAATAAAATGAATGTATTTACTCTAATTTATGTATTGAGGACAGATTTAAGCTACAAAGAGTCGAAGAAACATCTACGTGTGCAAGGCTGACTTATTAATGGAATGGATGTGTTGTTATGATTAAAAAAACGTGCGTGAGATGTAAAACATCTGAGCACGGCTCGATTTTACTGCCAAGTTGCGCCACAAGATGTTTTGCATCAAAAATCGCCAGGGTGCGGTTATAATTGTAAATATTGCTTAGTGTAGGCTTATTGACGCACATTTTTGGTGCTGAGTATTCATTATTGTATTCTTAAAGCAAGTGCCATTACATAGAAGTTAATTTTAACTTAATTTGCTTCTTATGGTATTGCTGAGATTAGTTCTGCAATCTCAAATATTTTGGAATACCTACGACTGATATGCTGGATATTTGAGGTTAAGTTTCTTGAATTAAACTATTGGTCACATATGTTGTATGACAGCAATGTTGTTTTAGTGATTTAAATTAGTTATGACAAATAATACTGTTTTTTATAATTTGGATACATTTTTGAATCATTATCGTTTTTGCAAAAATAAATTTCTTAGTGTCATAACTTAAATTTGACTTTTAAAATTCTGTGTCTACTTTTAAAAGATTTTATAGTACAAATATCTTTCTTAAAATTGTTATCTCTTATAATTTGGTAGATGCTGTATGAAAATATTTATTAGTAACAAGAAATGTTGGTACAATTTATATTATAATGGGCGATGTAGTCTTAAATTGTAGGTACCAATTTGGAATTGTCCCAAAGCATTTAACTGTTACATATAGTACATTATACTTGATGGACTCTCTGTTATTTTTATTATAAGCCAACTGTTGTGGGTTAAGCACCTAGTGTGCATTGTTGATATTACAACTTTCGACTGCCAATATGTGAATAAATTATAAAATGAAGGTATTTATTTTTTTTTTTACCTACCTAAGTTAGCTATAGTATACAAATGAGGTACAAGTACATTAAAGCCTAAATGATTGACTTTCCAGGGCGATTATTATAAAATGACAAGAGTACAGAAACCTGACCGAATCACTCCGAATCCTATCTCTATGAGGTTTCTCTGCAGCTAACTGCTAGTATGTAAGTATCAAGTTTCTATCTAGGAAAGTATGTACACTTTCCTAGATAGAAACTAGATACTTATTTAAGTACTTACTTCGTTGGCTCCAGTGGGTCAAAGTGGGTCTTGCCCTCCGAAACGAGAGAGCACCATCGTCTTCTGTTCTACGCGAAGGCTCGCCAGCTGACCGCTCCCAATTCAAGCAGCTTCCCAGTGTATGGCCTAGAAAGATATGCAACTAAATATCACTACTAAGTAATACTTTCCGTTAATGTTAATGCTGCTTAAATACTAGCTCCTAAATCATTAACTAGAGCATAGGTTTTCTCACGAGACGCCAACGTTTTCTCTCAAAGAAAACCAGTGGTGGTCTGTAAACTACTATACATGAGTCAAATAGGAAAACTCGTGAGGTACGAGGCTTTGAGGAATGAGTCAGATTGGAAAACTCTTAAGGCACGGGGCCTTAAGTAGGCTTTGAACTCGGGAGGCCATTTTAAATCTTTTTCGGCTACCACCACCTGCTCAACGGGGACAACAGGCGGTCACAAAACCACGCCTTTTTGACGTTCTACTTCTCTTTGTTTCATTCAATTACCCTATTGACCGGTGGGTTAATTAGGTGCCCGTGTAGAACACCAACGAACGAGTCCCTCAGTACGTAGAATTACGTCAGAGTTGTAAAAAGCGATCGAATTTTAGGGTTAAAACTTCAGATCACATCAAACAAGGTTAAAACGAAAAACTGAGCTCTCACTGCGGTGTCCGTCTATTTATTTTTTTTATTTATTTTTTATTTTATTTTTAAGGCACACAAACAGATTACAGACAATAAAAATCTAAACCTAAATAACAGATGATTATTAACAGATTATTTGTTTAGAAGGTGTCTTTGAAAGTAATATAAAAATACTCAAGACTACAATCCCTTAGAACTAACTATTATGGCGCAGCGACCCAAAATAAGTCTTGGCCTCCGATATAAGGATCTCTATTTGGGTCTGTCCTGCCTGCCCCATCTCATGTTATTGTGTGTGTATGTGTATAACTGTTATTAGCATGCAGATGTTTTGGTCCTGTACTGTTAATCTGTGTATCTTTATAAAATAAAATAAATCTCCTACCGGTCATCGGCGTGCAGCTCGTGCAAGTCTTTCTGGACCTCAAACTCCCAATTATTTGTAGAGATAATTTTAACACCATATTTTTTTGGTACGTACCTATTTAGATGATTAATTTACCGATATAAGAAACGCCTAAGTTTAAACCGATAGCAATAATGTTGCCTTCGAAACTTGACTAGGGACTAATGTTATATAGAAAATTTAAATTATTTTCAGGGAATATTACTGCAATGTTACACACACAGACCACCGTGGGGTAGGTTGTCTGTGGTTACACACCAGCAGCACAGATTACTTAAAACTACTTTGTGCCAGCAGCGGGCAGAACTGGCAAAAAAGGGGTACACAGAGTAATTTGACATTAACAATGACATGTATTTCAACGCATGACAAATCCATACTAATATTATAAATGCGAATGTTTGGATGTGAGTTTGTGAGTTTGTGAATTTGTGAGTTTGTGAGGATGTTTGTTACTCAATCACGCAAAATCTACTGGACGGATTTCGATGAAATTTGGTACAGAGGTAGATAATGACCTGGAATAGCACATAGGCTACTTTTTATCCCGGGAAAAAGCACTGTTCCCGTGGGAAATTCACGCGGGCGAAGCCGCGGGCAAAAGCTAGTAAATAATAAATAATAATAAATAAATATATACGGACAAATCACACAGATTGAGTTAGCCCCAAAGTAAGTTCGAGACTTGTGTTATGGGATACTAACTCAACGATACTATATTTTATGACAAATACATATATAGATAAACATCCAAGACCCAGGCCAATCTGAAAAAGATCATTTTCCATTTTGACCTGACCGGGAATCGAACCCGGGACCTCCGCTGTGGCAGTCTGGCGTGATAACCGTTAGGCCACGGAGGTCGTCAAATGACATAGACTTGTGCACCATCGCTACTGGTGGTTTGTTTACTGCATGTGCTTGTGTCGCCATCTGCGTAGAGCTAGCGACGAAAACGAACACTCTTGGCACTTCTATGTATATCTAGCTACTTAGCGTATAGTAAGTATATATGTACTTATCTTTCTGCTTGCTATAAGAATAAAAGACCATAAGAACTTTTCACAAATTAACTGACTCATAAAATGCGATTTATTGCAAAATCTTCATCATGTATGAGTTCAATGAACTCTGCGTGTTGTTTTGCATTCTATCACGTCAAAAGCTGCATCATCTAAATTCGCTCTTAATGCCTAGAAATATAGTTTAGAATTGTTTGTTTTCTGGTCCTGATTGTGATGCCCTATTATTCACCCTCGCCCTTCGACGTTTTAATCTGTCTGGAACTAATCGCTTCTGATATTTGCGATGTTTTCGTGTATGACGTTAATAGGATAGGAGTCTAGTGGTTAACTTGTAATATCTACAGGGTGGATTCTAAAACATTAGCGTACAGCTGTTCCAAACTATTTTGAAACACCTACTTTAGATTTTAAGATTTCAAAGTCAGCCCATAGAGCAACACGGACCCCCGCGCGGAAGTCCTTGTTGCTCGAAGAGTCGGCCCCATACAAAAAGGTGCTTATATTAGGTATTATCCTAATCCTAACTAATATTATAAATGCGAAAGTAAGTTTGTTTGTTTGTAAACCTCTTCACGCTTTATCTACTGAACCAATCTTCCTGAAATTTGCCATACTGATAGCTGGAAGTACGGAGAAGGACATAGGGTACCTTTCATCCCGGGAAAAAGCACTATTCCCGTGGGAAATTCACGCGGGCGAAGCCGCGGGCGAAAGCTAGTTAAATATAAATTCATGAGTACTTTCACCAGTAGAAAGATCATAATCATAATCTTTATTTTTTCTTCTCTCACATATAACATAGAAACTCGAATAAGAATTAAACTTAGGTGTAACATGCAGTAATAGAAAAGATGATTTTTGTGAGAGACTGGCGTCTGTACTAGGAAAACCTGTATGACAGATTACCAGCCTCTCCAACACTAAACCAGGTGTATCTAAGCTGCCAATGATTCGACTGTATATCTGTAGTTATAAAACTGTGACTGGTCAATGTCTAAAAATAAAAAACATAACCGGAGAGCATTTATGAAGCGAGTGATGAGTGTAGAGGAAGCAAGAGAGATCTGTAAAGATCGTAGCAAGTGGAAATCGCTAGTCTCTGCCTACCCCCACGGGAAAAAGGCGTGATAATATGTATGTATGTATGGTCAATGTCTGTACGTAGGAGATAATAAAGGAAAATTAAGAGTGGTTATAGGGCTAATAGGATTAAATGAAAGCTGATTTGCATTTGGCAATTAATCTTCGTTGTCAAGGGCCTTTTAAACGGTTATCAGAGCGTTGCAAAAATCCGTAATATAATGCTTAGCGAGGATTATCATATCAGCGTTCACACGCATATAATGTATGAATAATGTCAAGCACTCAAAAAAAAAAAACAAATAAATCTCAGTTACAAATAATTGGTCTAGTTAGCACTCGAATCATTTTGCGACACATTTAGCCATTTTTTTTAAATTAAAGAAAGAAATTGATCAAAGTAAAGGGTGGCGTTTCATTCACCTGCAAAATTTTCGCAGCATTTTAAATAATGAAACTGAGTAGCTTTACAAAAATCTGTAACAAAAAGTGCCATTTTTTTTTACTCTTTCATACTAAGTCCGTTCATTCATACTAAGTAAGTTTGTATGGGAGAGTAAATTTTTTTTGTCATTTTTTATAGACCAATATATAGTTAATCGAAGACCAAAATATATAAAATTCTTCCGTTACTGACTGACTGAGTGACTGACAGAGAACGTACAGCCAAAACTACGGGGCGTAGGAAGCTGAAATCTGGCATGTAGGTTCCTTAGGAGGTATCGGGGAGCACTAAGAGAGGATTTCCCGAAATTCCCAAGGGAAAAAAAGTCTCGGGCCCGTGCAAGTGGTTTTATATTTTTTTGAACAAATTAGGTAAAATAAACGGTAAAAACAGCTAATTAGCATATCACCCTCACACGACCCTCGGCATCTGGCGGTCGGCAAGCAAATATCAGCTTAGCATGTCACATGTTGTGGTATATAGGGCTTCTACTAAGTACATTACACCGGCCTCTGCCCACGGCCGACTTGCGCTTGGATTCCACGAGGTTTGATCATGATCTCTCTCTCTTTAGTCGTATTTCCTCATGACTGAGGGTCGTGGTCATTATATGGACTGAAACACACACAACGACTCTCTTGGCAATGTTAATGGAGTGGTTTGCCATTGCCTTCTCCATTTCACACACTAGCTGATAATCATCAACCAGAGTGCACGTTTCCTCACGATGTTTTCCTTTACCGGAAGCAAGTGGTGGTCGATGCAAACTAACATAGGTACATGTGTCAGATTGGTATACAAACTCATGTAGCACAGGCAGGATTCGAACCTGGGACCTTTGCAGCCACAGGCGGGCGCCTTAACCACTCGGCCAGCACCGCTGATCAGGGGATCTTAAACGGCCACATTGACGAATTGGAATATCGGTATGGAACAGCTGTTTTTTTTTCGATCGGATTGAATCGGTACCATACAAAATGTTGCTCATATTCATGAGTACTTTCACCAGTAGCAAAGATGCCAATGTTTGTGAATTCATTCTGTATAATAAATGATATAAATAACAATAAGCGCGAGAGATGGGAAGGTTATATGCGCACTTCTCATATTTGTACCCACCCACTTAGTGTTCTCTGCATGACCCTAAGGTAGACTGGTAGAAAATGCTTGTGCATTAAGTTCACCCGTTTTGTACTTTTACACATGTATTTTGTGCAATAATGTTTAAATAAATTTAAATGCTAAATGTCGGTTAAAGTACCCTATAGATAAGGTAGATCAGTCGTTTAAAGAAAGTGATATTTATAATTTGCGTTGAGCTTATTTTGCCTGCACTAAGGTATTAAATAAATGAGGAGACTTATAAATCAAATCAAAACCAGCTAGAGTACCTATGCAATTTTTTGTCAACCTACCCATAAAGTTGTAGAAACTAGAAACATGGATCGAAACTTTACGCTGAAACACAGCCTCGCTTCATTATTCACGAAGTTAACACGCCCGGGAAATGCCTGCTTATGAGCTTAGTTTGAGCTTCAAGGTCTTGTTACCTGCCTTGAAAGGATTAGGTACTCTCATACATTTCGCCAAGTGGATAAACCAACAGGGCTAAGTACAATACAATACAACAATTCTTTATTTGCACACAAGTAATTACATGGTATACATAAAGTAAATTTAAAACTAAAAATAAAACTTTTTTCCAAAAAAAATGAACCGACTTCCATCATAAAACTTAAAATCATGAAATAACAATAAAGAAAAATGTATTAGCATTCTACCTACTGAAAGAGGTGAAGTCGGTGCCAAGTGCAGGAGTAAGGGTGTTATGTAATTGTTTAGCTAGGTATTATATACATAATTCTAATATTAACTTAGATTAATTAATATTCAATTTGGCACCGACTTCACCTCATTCAGTAGGTAGAATGCTAATACATTTTTCTTTATTGTTATTTCATGATTTTAAGTTTTATGATGGAAGTCGGTTCATTTTTTTTGGAAAAAAGTTTTATTTTATCATTTTTAGTTTAATAAAAACCTTTTTTTTCACTGGCCGAAAATAAAGAATTAAGAATTCGAAACTTTTTATGTCTAAGTAAGTAAGTTTGATTTGAAATGTCACAACATGTCAAATTGTCTATTATTTTGGCAGATAAATAGACCGAGAGCCCGTGACGACCAAACCTTCCTTATTTTAAAAATGCTGAATGTTTCTCTGCGTGGTATATACGGGTAAAAAACAAATATAACTATAATTTAGTATACTAGCAGGGGTTTATATCTGCACCTATTGCCTGGTAATGGATGGCGTGATTTCTAATATAATTAGGAATAAAATATTTAAAAAACTTTATTTTGAGGAAATTGAGTTACCACTTTAAATGTTATTGCTACAAGTAATCTGTCTAAGTAATCATGAACCAACTTTTATAGTCGCTAATCGCTATTTCTATGTTGGGGACATACACAGAAAATCTTGAGTTTTAATAAAATAAGGAAAGTCATGCTGTCGCGGGCTTTTGCTCTATAATGCAATGTTATTATTTTTATATTTTGTTAGGTATCTTTAAAATTACCGAAGAGATTCTGACGTGGTTAAAATGGGACCAACTTGGGAATACACCATTACGAATAAAAAAACAATTTTGGAAATCAGTCCACAATTGGCGGAAAATCGGCGAACATACATAAAAAAAAAAAGTTAAGGTAAGTTGTTGGTCTTCCATGTAAAATAAAATAAAATAAATAAATAAAATAAAATAAAATAAAATAAAATAAAATAAAATAAAAAATAAACATACATACATCGAAACATATAACCTCCTCCTTTTTTGGGAAGTCGGTTGAAAAGAGAGGGAGATTCACAAAAGGCGGCCTTATCGCTATAAGCAATTTCTTCTAGGCAACCGTTTGAAAAATGTTTTAAGACGAAATATAGTTGTATGTATGTATTTAAGTTCTCGAGTGGCGACCACGAACCGGAAAACGTAGTGTTGGCAGGCCTCCTACTCGGTGGACCGACAACCTGGTGAAGGTCGCGGGATGCGCATGGATGCGGGCAGCGTAGGACCGGTCGTTATGGAAATCCTTGGGGGAGGCCTTTGTCCAGCAGTGGACGTCTTTCGGCTGAGAGAGATGTATTTAACCAAAGAAACAGTGTGTACCCGATTCAAAGGATTTCTTGGCTATTCAGAGAGGCAACGCAGCAAGTGTAATGTAAACATTTGAACTGGGTACTGTCCAGGGAGGAATTTTTGAGTTTTTGATTAATATAATTTAAATAGGTACTTTTTTAATTTTGATGTATAAAGTTATTACAGTAAAAAAGTATGGTATTTCGGAAAAAAAGCTACCTATGCAGCACATAGGTAGCTATTTTTCCGAAATTTCCATGGGTGAAGCTCTGGGGTGAAATAATCCTGTGTAAAATTCCAGGTTTGCCCACGGCTTCATCCGCGTGATTTATGTGGATGTGTGACGGTCAGCTAGTTTGCATGAGGATCCACATTATCGCAAGATAACGCAGTTAAGATATAAATAAATTCTGAAACCATTCTAAGAAATTAATTCCATTTAAGGATGCTGTCATGCGCAAAATTCGGTGAAAATTCGTTGCTTTCATAGCTGTAAACATGAAGATGCGAGCGATGTTGCTTATATCAAAAATATTTAAAAATGAACCTTAAAAGTGGTTCCATTAGATTCATTTTTAAATATTTAAGAAATGAATAAATGGATCGTTTAGATTCATCAATGTGGCCTTTTTAGACCCCAGAAATTCCATTTATAAGTCAGTTCACGAGTTGAAGAGACGAATCACTTCGACGAAAGTCTTGCCAGATGTTGATGTTGATTCAAAAACATATAATGAACGTCTACGAATTTCTGTTATCTTAATTTATAAAGTTCACAAGAAAAAATATTTAAAAAAATTCTGTCCATATTTATTTCGTTTTAGATAGTTTGTCCTCAAGTTCTGCGAATAACTGAAATCAGTTCACTAATCGCAGCTGATTCATTATAAAATTAAATAATTTCGTAAATCTACTAACTCCCCTAGTAGCTTTTGATAATATGGGGTTTTGTGATAAAGGTAAAACTGTTTATCAGTTCAATCATTCATCGATAATACTCATCGTTTTCCCATAATCCGTGATTTCAATATTCCTTTAGTGCCTCGTAACGAGATTAAAGTACAAAAGGGCGACTATTATGACTTAGTAAAGAAAGCTTCATCCCTCCAACACGGAAGCTGTCGTAAAAGCGTGCGATTTTAATGAAAATTGTATTCAGGTCAGGTCGGCGGGAATCAACCTACATTTGACGCGGAAAGTTTGCGGGGAATCGCCCGGGTACTGCCGACAATAATTGGAGCCTCGGCTCTCGGTCCAGGTCCCGAGCGTGGGCGGCCGCCGCATTATTATATAACATCTGCAAGATTTAATGACATTAAGAAAGCCTACAGATTCAGTAAACATCTCTCACGATCGCCGATCAGTCCAAATTGATTATCGATAATAGCGACCGCAGGCATGCCTAATTGAAATTAGTGAGATGGTTTGCGGGTAACACTCCGGGGTTTGTTTACCGGGGCGGGCGGGGCCGTTTGGTCAGCTGGGTGCGCGCGCCGGTCGATACGGGCCGCACGGCGCCGGCGCGCCGCTATCGAGCCCACACGGGCCGCCGCCGCCGCCGCCGCCGCCCGCCGCCGTCATGCATGCGGGCACCTAACGGCTGCACGCGCGGCCTCATGGGCACCGTGCTCAGCTTCAGCCCGCGCGAGCGGCGTGTGCCCGTCGCCGCGCCGCCCGTCGACCGCGCAGCGCTCGCCTACTCCTACGAGAGACTCAACAACGCCAAGAACAGAGAGAACCGCGAGATCCCAAGAGACGAGCGCCGAGCGACCCTCGACGACGCCGCCAAAATCATCTCCGAGAAGACCGCCTTGGAGAAAAACCTGAAGAAACACTCGTTGTTCATCAACGCGCTCTCGTGGAAGCGATTCTCGACGGCGAACAACAACAAGAAGAAGTTAGAATGCAAGAGCAAAAGTGTGGCGACGTTCCGGGCGCCGCTGACGGACAATGCGCCGTTGGACAGGAACAAAAATGTGAGCGTGCAAGGTGTGTACGCGCGTCCGGCACCACTGCCCGCGCCGCACGCACCGACTTCCGAAGTCGCGCGCGCGAACGCTCTAAACAACAACGTGTGTTACACGGAGAAGCTGCCGACTTCCGTGGTAGGACCAGTGGTAGCTCCTCGGAAGACGGTGATCCAAGCGTCCACGTCGGAGCTGCTGAAGTGCCTGGGAATGTTCCTTCACTCGCGGTGTCACCGGCTGCGCGACTTCCAAGCTGGGGATGCCGTCATGTGGCTCCGGACGGTGGACCGCTCCTTGCTGTTGCAAGGCTGGCAGGTAAACATACACAAATATCTACCAATGCGCATGCAAGATAGCAAGCACCAGTGGCGACCTCTGTTTAAAAGACGCTTGTAGACAACTCTCGTCTTTTGTTTTCTTCATGACGCCTTCACGATATTGCACAACTTTTCTAAATGGCGTCGAATTTGCGACACTATTTTGCAATTCCTGGTTCTTTAGCTAAACATTTGAATTGAAAATACAAATTTTATTGCACATTTGCAGTGGAACACTCGATAAAGAGTCCCTGACACGATTGCAGCGACCGTGAGCCTTCCGATAGAAATGTTTTGTTCTATTTAGAACATAGACCATTAGAAACTAATTCTGACAATAAATCGATTTTGGATTTCCCTAACGAAGCCATCAGTAGTGTCTTAGTCCTGGTGTCTCCTCCGCTTTAGAGAGATATCAGACCTTGTTTTTTAATAATATTGAGTATCATTGGCTATTAATACTGGCCTAATTTCTCTGTACAGTTAAATTTGCATGACATGTTTACTGACCTGTTTTGGACACTATGTCGAAAATTAATGTTAATTGTTTTAATTAGCACAATTATTTTGCCGTGTACTATTATTTCGTAGAGGATTCACGTTTTTATATTTTCCGCATTCAACATACGGATATGCGTATATATGTAATTACTGTTTTATACAAATACAGATAATTAAATGCAATATATAACTTCCATCCATTGACCTCACGGGAAATGATATGGAAATATGTTTTAAGTTCCTGTTTCAATAACGATTGTACTTAATTATTGTAATAACTTCTATTTTTGTAAACAGTAAGTACTATCTATATATATATAACTCAAAGGTGACTGACTGACTGACATAGTGATCTATCAACGCACAGCCTAAACCACTGGACGTATCGGGCTGAAATTTGGTATGCAGGTAGATGTTATGATGTAGGCATCCGCTAGGCATCTGCTAAGAAAGGATAAACGCGAGCGAAGCCGCGGGTGCCAGCTAGTCCTTATATAAATGCAAAACTTTTTGAGTATAATGAAACACGCATTCGTACTACTATTAGAAAGAATAAGAAATCAGTCTTTAACGGAATATTAGATAAATTGGTAACTAAAATTACCTATTTGAAAGTGTTATCTGTTATGCTGTTATTATAATATCCATTTAAACAGAACTTCGCCCCGTGGATTCGCTTCCGTGGGAATTTCGGGATTCCCAAAAGCAGCCTCCATCATAAACAGAGAGAATTTTTGAAATCGGACTGTTTTTTTCAGAGATTTGCGTGTTCAAACAAATATATAAACAAAAACTTCAGCTTAAATTATTTTAGAGATAGATGAACACAATAAGAATATTTAGCTATCAGGTAAACACAATAGCTTCTGTGTTATGTGTATATGTGTAAAAGAAAAAACTTCGGCTGCGCAACAGTAACTGTCTCCCTGTGCTAATATAGGTTAGGATACGATAAGGCTGACATGTTTATAAAAACAAAAGCCTTTAAAAAACATAGATTTAAAAAAAAACCTTCCCCAATGCTCTACAGGAATCTACCAATTCGCCACCATATACATACATACATATTATCACTCCTAATTCCTCAGAGACTTGCGATTTCCACAAACTTGCTACAATCCACCATGTTAACTCAATCAAATCAGATTACTAACTTCCATTCTACCCTGTCAAAGGAATTACTCTGCTACAATGTTGATATGTTCATTACACAAAAGTCAAAAGGGATTATCGATTTCCACCCACCCTTGCAGACTTGCCTTCTGGATTTTTATAACCTATGTCCTTTTGTGCACAAAGGGTCGCATATCAGTGTCGGAATTTTCATTGTTATGTCGAATATTTTTATTCCTCTGTGAAATTCCTCAGTAACCCACGCTAAGGTTACTTCTAGAGAGATTTTTGCATAATTTTTAGTTTTTGTCTAAATATCTATGAAAAAGAACACCAGCTAATACGTTTTAACAGTTTCTTGTTACCATTAGTTTTAATTCTTGTTACCATTAGAGGAATACGTTGGAACTGAATAATTGCGTATTATTAGTGGATAAGAATGTCTCGTATGTCAGAGGCCCAGAGGCCAATATATGGTTTAGAAACTTTGATAGTGACACTGGAACTTCCAGTGGGTGGCAGGATTATTATCATCGTAAATAAACCACTACTATTGAAAAACCATCGAGACTCGATTATAAATTCGCGTTAACCAGACTCGATACCCAGTTTCTTTCATTTTTTTCATTCAAGTAGGAGTGTGCGTGTGCACGCACACACTCTATGAGTCATTTGACCTTTCTTCGTTGAACAAACTTAATAATAGTTTTAGTTGATTCATTGCAAGAAAAGGTTAGGTTTACGTGAAAAACCTACGAAAGTTGGTTAAATTTGGAATTTGCGTTTTTAATTAATTATGCTTTAACTGCTGAATGAAATTAACTGTAATTGGCTCACGTGATGAACAAATAACTTACTTAGAAGTACTTATATACCTACTACTTGGATCGAATAAGAAAACAAATAAGTAAATACTTAAAATAATTTGTTTTATTTTTTTGTGAAGAGAATAAGTTAGCCTTAGTAAACGAGTTTTAAATCTTGGAATTTTCGAAAATTTCCATGTGACTCTTCAAACTTGATATGGACTCTATCTTCTTTACAAATAAACATGTAAATGGCGGACTTAAAGCCTTCGAGCAACAATGACTTCCGCGCGCGGGTCCGTGTTGCTCTATGCTTAAAGCCGAAGGCTTTTTCTACCAGTCAACCAAGAGGTAATGCAGATCCTTGTGAATAGTCCTTATTCTTCTTCTTCTCAGCATATTTGTGTCCACTGCTGAACGTATGCCTCTTGATTGGACTTCCACTCTGATCTTGATGAATAGTCCTATCTGAAACAAATTAAGTAAATAAGTAAAAATACTTTATTGCTACAAAACAAGGAAAGTAAGTTAAAGGAAGGAAAGGAAAGAAATTAAGTATTAACCTTCTTAAACCACAAACCTTCTCCTATTCTTCCATGACTCTCGATTTCGCGCCATCTGAAACATAGCCATATTTTTTTTTTATAAATTTATGGCATAACTATTCACGCCCCGGGGCTTCGCTCCCGTGGAATTTTGGGATAAAAAGTACCCTATGTGCTTTTCCCGGTATCTTTCTACCCGTACACCAAATTTCGTAGAAATCCGTCCAGTAGATTTTGCGTGATTGAGTAACAAACATCCTCACAAACTCACAGACTCACAAACTCACATCCAAACTTTCGCATTTATAATATTAGTATGGAAGTATGGATTTCAAGACTTTGGCTTCAAAAAGTACCTATATAGTATGTACTTAACATACAATTTATTTCAGCATAGATAACTACTTAGAATTCTATAATTGGCCTTTCTAATTTTAAGTACCTAGGTACTTACCTAAAAATCTGTAACGCTGTTGAATTCATAAATAAATAAAATCCATACTAATATTATAGGTAAATGCGAAAGTTTGGATGTGAGTTTGTGAGTTTGTGAATTTGTGAATTTGTGAATTTGTGAATTTGTGAGTTTGTGGGGATGTTTGTTACTCAATCACGCAAAATCTACTGGACGGATTTCGATAAAATTTGGTACAGAGGTAGATAATGACCTGGAATAGCACATAGGCTACTTTTTATCCCGGGAAAAAGCACTGTTCCCGTGGGAAATTCACGCGGGCGAAGCCTCGGGCAAAAGCTAGTAAATAAATAAAAAGAAAACAATCAAACTGTTCCTAAATTCCCACGCGAGCGGAGCCCCGGGACCTAGCTAGTTTAGCTAGAGAGGTAAAAAGGTCACTGCCGTCGGAACATAAATTGTTAATTTTACTGCATAACATAATTTCCGCTTTGTTGCGTGATAGTTGGCCCTGAACCGAACTGTGAAAAAACTACTGCGTGTTTAGATACGCCTCAAAAGTATAATATGTAATTGAATTTGAGCTTAATCTGTTGTTTTCTGTCCTCTTTTCTTGTGTATTTTTGTATTGTGTAATAACTTCTTACAATAAAGTTATGCACAACAACAACTGTTCTGAGTGCCTAAATAAATAAAACATAATCCAATAAGTACAACAACTAAGTAAGTAGCGACACGTTGAAATATAATTAAATAATTGAATGTAAAATTAAGAAAATTAAAATACTTAAGCTCATTAGTATTATTATTGTGTTTATGTAAAAAAAAATACAGCCGACTTATGAGAACCTCCTCTTTTTAGGGTTCCGAAGTAAACAAGGAACCCTTATAGTTTCGTCATGTCTGTCCTTCCGTCCGTCCGTCTGTCTGCGGCTAATCTCAGAGACTACTAGTACTAGAAAGCTGTAATTTAGTAGAGATATACATATTTATTACGCGGAGCGCCCTGCACCTAAAGTGGGGATGATTTTTTTTCTCTCGATTATACCATCGTGTGGGGTATCATTTGATAGGTCTTTTAAAAATATTAGGAGTGTCTGAAGAACATTTTTTGATTTAGGGATCCGTGTGCGAAATATTTAACTTTAAAGTGATAAATTTTGTTAGAGTCAAGTGTCCCCCCCCTCGAACAGGAAAATGGTGGAGGGTGGGTACATGAAACAAATTATAATAACTAGCAAATATAATGAATTTAAAAGGAAAATTATCACGGCTATGTAGACTTTATGCGTTAATTAGTAATAGACGATAAACTTACAAATTGATTTTAGTATGAAAAATATTCGTAGGAACAATTTTCATTCTATATGATGGTATTTACTTAGGTTATTTTCATTAGTTATTTAAAAGTGGAAGTAAATATACACAGGATGTACCTTCGGAACCCTACATTGCGCGTGGCCCAATACGCACTTGACCAATTATTTGATTCTGAAGTCGGTTGAAAAATAAACGACAACGCCCCGTCAACATACTCGTAGGCCACAATACATTTAACATTACGCATAGCGCGGCACCGCGCGGCTTTGTCGCATTTGAAGAGTTCTGCCACCAACGCGTAGGACTCCGGTTTAGTTAAAACATAGGCCATTAAAAACTAAGCAATGTTTGTTGAGATTTGTTTAGGTTTGTGTAATATAACAGCTAAATTCGTAATTTGCGTACCCTTTGTAGCCGTAGAGGTTGATCATAAAATTATGCTACGAGAGACTACGAAGTGCTACGAAGGAGAGAGCTACGCCATCTCGCTACGCATTGGACTGTGATAATATGATGTGACGTTCGCAAAATGGAAATGTTTCATGTTCCCGTCCTACTTACGCATATCAATATACCTACATATATAAAATTCTTCCATTACTGACTGAGTGACTGGCAGACAACGTACAGCCAAAACTACTGGGCGTAGGAAACTGAAATTTGGCATGTAGGTTCCTTAGGGAGTGTAGGGGAGCACTAAGAGAGGATTTCTCGAAATTCCCGGGCCCATGCTATTGTTACATAAGTAGGTAGTAAGAAATAATATACTGTCGTTAACACTTTCGTTGGCGTTCCAGACACATTAGAAGTTTCATTGTTAACTACGTGTACAGACGTAGATGCCAGCGATATAACTTTCTAAGAATTTTTCTGAAAATCGTTTTCTTATTTCGGTAAAAAAGCCTACAAGATCTTCGAACAGAGTCTATAAACCGACAGAAACATCTTTAATAATGAATGAATGAATGAGTTTATTTGCATTTGATATGGGTTACAGAAGATGTTACTAGAATAGTTTTTTTTGCATGCAAAATTTAAATTAAATTATTTAAATTAGTCATAGTATGAGCATTACAATATTGATCAACATTTGGTATATCTCTCATTAAATCTGATTACATGCTCCAATAGTTAGAGTACCTCGCCATCTAAAAGCGTGTATATTTATATATAAAAAAAAGAAGAAAAACTTAAGGTTTGAAATCAAGAAACTCCTTCACCGTATAAAATCCATGCTCACAAAGCCAGTCAAATAATTTTTGTTTGAAAGAATTGAACTTCAAAAGTTTTATTGATTCAGGTATATTATTATATATTTGTATACACATATAATAGCAATTTCTTTCAAACCGTGCTGTTTTAGCAATAGTTTCTGATACAAGTCTATCACTATTTCTGGTATTCTATAATAAAAATAAATAAATAAATAAGGAAAATTAGGTATACATTGCTAAAGTGCAAAAAAACTCGTTTCATTCAAATAAGTACAATGTTTTTTATATAGTCAAACAAAATGCAGCTCAGCTGTCAAAATGCAATTCATCCGAACAAGTTTCCCCTAAGTCATCGGATTCACAGATATAAATTCCACGAGCAATATTTCACTGACGAATATTTTAAAAGCTATTTCACCGCGATCACACCGAGACTGCGGCAGCTTGAAGCTCCATTCAATATACGACCGTAGAGAAAGCGCCCGAATGAAAGTGAACTTTTTGAAATCGTCCCGTTTTTGCCACACATATATCCGATGGATTTTTTCGTGTGTTATATTATACATAGAATGACATAGATAGATAACACTCATGTGAGATTTTTTAATGTCGGGGATTTGACATAGCTAGCGACAGCCACTAATGAAAGAGCCACATTAATGAATTGGAATATGATTAATTTCTCATTTCCTAAATATTTGAAACATAATAGCCGTATTTTTGAAATCACTCGTCTAGCAATGTTGCCAGTGATATGAAAATAATGCGAGAAATAGTTTCTGCTCCATTCTACGCAACGAAAACCGAATCGGTAACGAATCGTAAAAAAAATGTTCGTGAATTTTCAATCAAAGAGAACGTAAGTGTTAATTGGAACGCAAAAATGAAATTCTAATAGACACCATCTATATACGTATCCGGTTGTCTATGTCATTCATGATTTTGACGTAAAAAACGTTCGACTACCAACTCATACGAAAACGAGTGGTCTAGACCACTCGTTGCGAATTATTCGACATAGACAATTCAAAAATACGGAATAATGGATATCGAATGAAAAATCATTCGGTTCACGCTTTTTTGGTGAGTCACACTTTCAAAAATAGGGCACCCGGCTGTGCGTTGTCTGATAGTAACGAAAGAATTTTATATATTGATGTATAAATTTGCATTCATTTTTTTCATTCATTCATTTATTGGGCTGATTGTGAAACAGTCCAGTTTTGGCCCACCGTTGCCCATCACTCTAGTCGGTACAACATAAAGCACGTCAGGGTGGGAAATCAATAGCTGCCTTCAAGACTCGCTCTGAATTGGGGCTTTTTGTTTAGAGCGAGACGGCGAATGGCTGCCGCATGCCAGGGTTGACAGCGTTTCGGGCGTAGAAGGAAATTATGCAAAACATTTTTCCGTTTGTAACTTATTTATCATCGTAATTATTTAGCCATTTTCTTAGTAAGGTTAAAGTGAGTGACTAAAGTCGCTAAATTATGTCTTAAAATTAATGTATGGGTAGGTATCCATTTTGAGACAATGACTTTCTAGGGCAAATAAGATATTACGGACATAAACATAAGATATTTATCATTCTCAAGAAAACTTTCAATCATTCGTGTTCGATCACTTTATATTGATGTAAAATATTTATTGATACGGTTTCGTAGTAAAATCGACTCGAATGCTGTGCTGTGATGGAAAATGGCATGATGCATCGTGGCTCATTTGCTCATCTGCCGGGCGTACCGTGACGGCAGTACTTATATTAATTCTGTGGTGACGGCTAACTTTTTAAAAATTTATTTAATTATTTCACGCAACAAAAATTAAAAAAAAAAGTCTAAAATAATTAAAATATTGGTGATTCCACCAATTTTTTTTATTAGTCTGTTGGTGTATCCCACTGCTGGGCAAAGACCTCCCCTTTTTTCTTCCATTTATCTCTATCGGCGGTAATTTAATGCCAATTATAATTGGTATTAATACACAGAAACTTCTCCAAATCGTCCCGCCATCTTGTTTCTCTACCTGATAAAATTGTTGAAGTATAGGAAACAATTAAATAAACAGCTGAAACAGTCCCAACCCTGAGCTGGGTTGGACGACCCTCGTGCAAAGGGTGTAGTGCAGGGTGCGTCGTGCTCATGCAACAGAAGCCGTGTGATTCGCACTAATCTGGCTTTAGATTGGAAAGCTTTGGCATTTTGTACTCACGGTATATATGACTGAATTTGAAACCTATGAATTCTAATTTCTACTTTATTTAGCAAAATCGTACAAGCTATGAATAGTCATGGTTTTGAATGAATTTATTTAAGCCATATGATGAATCTATGATTTCATCGTACAAAGGATATCTACCCGTAATATACTCGTACTTACCATTCAATATTTTATAGGAAAACAACCTTTCATTAAGTAGCATGTAGCATGTCTTAATAAATTGCATATCCTCACCGATTAAACATGTATGATTAATTTCTTTATAACATATTTCCTCGTAATTGTCACTTATTTCACCAATTTCAATATTGTATTGTATCTCATTACGCACTTGTGCGTTATTGTAAAGTAAAACGCACGCTCCGTCTAAAAACGAACGATACTTTTTTAAATCTTAGCAAAGAGTTTTTATGTCAGAAAAGTGATCAACATTTTAGTAATAAAATTAACTTTAGGAGATAAAATAAATAAAAATTTAATTCTTTAAATTAATTTTGACAATAAATTACAACCATTTATCTGTAACAAAACACAAAAATATTAAATAACATATTTGCTCGTAAAGTGTCACTTATTTCACCAATTTCAATATTGTATTGTATCTCATTACGCACTTGTGCGTTATTGTAAAGTAAAACGCACGCTCCGTCTAAAAACGAACGATACTTTTTTAAATCTTAGCATAGAGTTTTTATGTCAGAAAAGTGGTCAACATTTTATGAATAAAATTAACTTTAGGAGATAAACTAAATAAAAATTTAATTCTTTAAATTAATTTTGACAATAAATTACAACCATTTATCTGTAACAAAACACAAAAATATTAATTTACTTTATTAGTAATACTGGCTGTTTTTTTGTGCATTTGCCTTTAAAAAAAGCGCTGATGCGCGCGCATCGCTAATTTGTGAACAAGTAAAATTATACCGCGCGCTTTTTCTTTGGTATTGTCGTTTTCAGAGTTTTATTTAAATATTTCCTCGCAAATATGTTATAAAACGTCGTTGACATACGTGCGCTTTGAAAATTACAGCCTCTGCCTTATAGCTCTCGCCTACGGCTCGGGCTAGCAATATCGCCTCGGCTGTAATTTTCAACTTACCGCACTTATATCACAATGTACTATTATCATTGTGCAACCCCATGGCTTTGCAAATAAATTATTTCTTTCTTTCTTTTTAGGGCTCCGTACCTCAAAAGGCAAAAACGGAACCCTTATAAGATCACTTTGTTGTCCGTCTGTCTGTATGTATACCTTTTTTTTCTCAGGAATGCTTAAAGGTATCATCAAGTTGAAATTAATATCGAATACTCGGATCCACGGTCTCTTTCTGCAAAAACATAATCAAAATTATACGTCAACGCGATCAAGAGATATTACCTACCGTAAATGTTGCGAATTTTCGAATATTTTGCGATTTCAGGCAGCAATCAAAACCTACGGGGTACTTCCCGTTGATTCAGTATGAATCTTAGGGATCGAACTGCAAAGGTAAGTTTGTTTTTGAAACTAGTTGGTCTTTTAGTTAGAGTTATAATGTGAGATGCTTTGCGTGTACGGAATCCTCGGTGCGCGATTTTGACTCGTACTTGGCCGGTTTTTTCTTTCTTTCCTTACTTCCATGTTTCTGAGAGTAATATGAACAAATGGAATAACAAGCTAATTATTTAAAAATAAAAAACACGACTGACAACTTACATAGCCTATGTCATTCGGGCTTATGCAAGGAATCTAACAATACCTCTCACATTAAAATCTGTTAAGCCGTTCAGGACTTATGGTGGAATAAAGAAATTACATACATACATACATACATGAACCCTGAAAACATAACACTCCTTTTTTGGTCAGTCGTGTAAAAAATAGACATATGTTATAGAGCAACATGGGCATAGACCTACAGACCCGACGAAACTATAAGGCTCCCTTGTTTACTTCGGAACCCTAAAAAACTACAATTGAGCTAGCTGTAAATGCAAAGTAAGTTTCATTGTGTTAGCTTAATGATTATAAACAAAAAATAAATGTAAAACATAATAACTTTAGGCCCGTGGGGTCCCCTGCTCATAAACTTTTTAGTTTTTTGAGCAAAAAGCTGATCGAGGTGTCGTGTGACCAGAGGGCTGGTGAGTTCTTTTCTCAAAGAATAATGCCAGCCTCCTGGGCACGCTTCCGCGGGGCAATGATCTGCGGGATATTTTCTACCTATAGTTGTAATTTATTAGGATTTATTTTTTAAATTAAGTTTTAGTTTCTTTTTAAGTTAGTTTTAGTTTATATTTTAGCATTTAATGTTAAATGTGTATATATTTATTTCTGAATAAATTAATTCAAAAAAGAAAAAAAAAACAATAATATATGATAACGTAAACCAAGAAAACAGGAAAACATTACCTAAACGAGAGAACGGTGGAAAACAAAGCAATAAATCTAATTAAGCGGTAAGCGTTGTCTCGCTAAAACACATTAAATTATTACTTTATCTTTGTGTAACTTGGGTAAGCTTTATTTGATTGTAGTGGTCTGCCCGGAAGCTAAAAGTGTTCCGTCGAGGCAAAAGTTCTCGCCAAACAAAGTGATAAAATAAAAGTAGACATTACAAAAGTTATTCTTCTTTCGTGTTTTAGTTGTAATGGATTTTCTTTATTTTCGGATTTGAAATCTTAGATTATGTTTAACATTCAAGGTCTATAAGGGAAATAAAGTCTAAAAAGTTTCATCAATTTGCTTGGAAATCAATTTTATTTATACACAGACTCAAGTGACTGTGTAGCGTGTGATACAATAAATGAGCAATTTATGATTAGAGATATCAAAAATGGCTAAAAGATTTCGATGTGCGAGTATTTGCAGAGACGAGATTTAGGTCTAATTTTTGAGAAAACGTTCATACTATTGATAAAGAAAACAAGTACAAATTTAAAACCCCAATACAATGACAAAGAAAGATTCCAAAATTAAACTGCGAAAAACTTTTTTTTACTAAGAAAAAAATAACGCGAAACCTTTTTTTCGTAAACAGGCATTTTCTTCAAACTCTCAATATTTCGTGTCTAGACGTAAGATCAAGCCGTTAATGTTCTTATTTTAGAAATATACTAGGAATATGTAACAAAGAAATATTCCAAAATTAAATTGCGAAAAACTTTTTTTACTTAAAAAAAAATAACGCGAAACATTTTTTTCTTAAACAGGCATTTTCTTCAAACTCTCAATATTTCAGTAACATTTAGAAATATACTAGGAATATGTAACAAAGAAATATTCCAAAATTAAATTGCGAAAAACTTTTTACCAAGAAAATATAAGGCTGTTTCAGCCTCACAGAAATAAGATTTCAACCTATAAATAAACCCTCAAAAGTTTTTTTTCATAAACAGGTCTTTCTTAAAATTTCTGTCAATATTTCAGCATTAAGAGGCTTGACGTAAACCTCCCCAAAATTAGGAATAGCTATTTATATGAAATCGATACTCGCAACGTGCCGTCTCGTGGCATAATTTATAAAGTTGGTTTCTATGACGTTTGTGTCTATATTTACCTGAGCAATTTATTTTCCAAATACCAAGCTTATTAGATCTCTATTGTATAGCTATTTTTTCCCAGTTACATACCATAATTATTTTCTTACAACGAAACCACGAGTAGTTACCACAAAGGTGACTTTTTGTCCTACAAATAAACTTCGTACTACTACCTACGTTACCGATTCTACGTAACCAGTTACGTATCAAGAATCGTTAAACGAAAACTGATAGATATTAGGTATCTATATATTTTCGTAATAAGATTAACGATTTATATCTATTATTTCCTAGATAAAAGTTAGTTTTTAAATCCGATTGGTAGTTCGAGAGATTAGGACGTTCAAACAAACATACAAACATTCCAACAGGTAAAATAAATGGCCCGTTATGGTAAAACTTCAACTTTAATTAATTCAAATATTTGCTCTATTATTTTCACCAGTTATCACGGGATGAATCTTCGTAGCAGGTCTACGTTCGTAGACTGATAAGACTACGACATCGTAGCAAGTTCTGTAGCACTTGCTACGCCACTCGATTTTTGTGGTATCAGTTGATATTACTTTATGAAAAAAATCTGTCTATTTTACATGAAATTTTATTAGCATTATATTCATGCAATACTATTTAATGGAAAATATCTTTAGAAATTATATACTTGATCAAATTTTAACCGTTATACGTTGTTTATTATAGGTACCAATTCAAATGTAGGTACAGCCTGTTATTCCTATCTGGCAAAAAAATCTATGCAGCTCTTATATATATTTAATATATGAATCATAACTCATAACAAAACAACCATTTATGTATCTCTGTGTACCAATAAGGAAATGTTACGAGATGGTTGTAATGATAAGGGCTCATTTTCCCTGATGGAAATGTATGTATATCAAAAGCTTTACGATCTCATAAACATCTTGTTTGACTATCACAAACATACTTAAACATACTATGCTGTACTTAAGCTGGGTTTTACTGTCCTTTGACGTTAACAGTAATCTTAACTTTGACACTTACCTTTACAAAAACTTCAATTTTGGTGCAACTCAAAAAAAAAAATCTATGTCTATGGTCTATGTATATACTTTTTTTTTAACCCGGTGATGTGTCCCACTGCTGGGCAAAGGCTTCCCCTTTCTCCTTCTACAATACTCTGTTGAGTGAAGCCCGCTTCCACTCCCGCAGATAACTTTCGATGTCATCTCGCCATCGAAATAAATATATACAGGATGTTTTTTAAATCATTGGCATCCTTTCTACTGGTGAAAGTACTCATGAACATGAGCAACTTTTTGTATGGGACCGACTCAATCCGATGAAAAAAAAAATCAGCTGTTCCATACATTTCGGGTGAGTAGGTATTGGAAAATAGTATGGAACAGCAGATTTTTTTTTCCATCGGATTGAGTCGGTCCCATACAAAAAGTTGCTCATGTTCATGAGTACTTTCACCAGTAGAAAGGATGCCATTGATTTAAAAAACGTCCTGTATACTAGGGTATTATATTATCTGTGCTATGGTTGGCTATGGTGCATCTAAGCCTTAATATATTAAAGTCGCGAGTTGTTTTCTTTACATATAAATAGCTGATTTTGTGCTGTATTTGGCTTTTTTTAAAAACCTGGAATGATACACATACACAGTTACCTACGATGTCTTTTCTTGGGGGGTTCTTACGGAGTAGGCAGAGCCAACAGTCGTGAGACTCGAAGGCCACGCATTTAGCTGGGCCGGCTGGTGGGATGATACATAATATAGTACTTCCTATCCCACCTATCCCAAAATTCCCACGGAAGCGGAGCTCCGGGGCGCAGCTAGTACAAGAGACTAAAACAAAACTCTCTTTGATTCCAGGACGTGGCGTTCATAAACCCAGCCAACGTGGTCTTCGTGTACATGCTAGTGCGGGAGCTAGTCGACGGGGAACGCATCGCGAGGCCCCAGGACCTCCAGGCCGTCGTCCTCACATGCCTCTACCTCTCCTACTCCTACATGGGCAACGAGATCTCCTACCCGCTCAAACCCTTCCTAGTCGAAGACTCTAAAGACAAGTTCTGGGACCGGTGCCTCCTCATCGTCGACCGCCTCTCCTTCAACATGCTCAGAATCAACTCTGAGCCTGGTTTCTTCACTGAAGTGTTCACGGAGCTGAAGGCGTGCGGGGCGGTGGAGAGCCCTCCCCCCGCGCCGACCCACCCCGCGCCTGCCCCTCCACACGCCCTCGCGGCCGCCTGACACACGGAGGTGGCGGTCCTCCGGCTGGCGCTGACCGACCGCCCCAGTCGAGTCTGATGCCGGCTCTGGACCACCGAAGGTCTTGGTCAATCGTCCTCTATTTAATCGTCCATTACTTTCACGTTTGAGATCCAGAACTTTGGAGGACCATTTTGGAGGAGGTAATTGAAGATATTTTCATAGATCTATGACTAGATATATCTAAAGGATGTTGTCTATGGAGATTCTTAGAATGCGTCATACTTATAAGATATTGATGTGATTTAAGGCAAGTTGGATTGGTAAATAAATATATGAGGATAGGGTTAAATAATAGTTGTTGGACAAATTTTGATAGCACGAATTGTTCTAGGACTTGAGCGATGGTAAAATCTAAAATTTAAGATGAATTGTAATGTAATTTGCTCAACACTGGTTTCACCACCTTACATATTAGAAGGATTGACCAAGACTTGAAGTAAAGCAGTTAAAGGCGAGTACAAGAACGAACCTTCGCCAGTTAGGCGAAAAGTCGCCCGGGCAACTTCAAACTTATTGTTAGATAGAAAGTGATAAATTGGTAAATTAGTTCAGACGTTGTCACAATAAAACTTATTATTTACGTAGCGTCAAACGAAAGTTAAAAAAATAACAGTTTCGAGTTTTTACGATTTCGAATTTCGAATTTGGAAGCCGTACAGGCTTAGGGCGTAACTCGCTACCTCTCGCCGCAGTCGAGCTAGGAACGTAGCATACGTCACGAATCAATGTATCGATTCTTTTAGCATCGATGCCCAGTATGATATCGATTTAAAAATTCATAATGGAAAGAGCGCGCCACAGAATTTGAAATAGAGTGAACTGCGCGTTCTGTTGAGATTAACAACATAATAACAATAATAAAATTATAAGTATGCATTTAAGATCAAACTAAAACTGCGCACGTATTTACAAAATACATGGATGCCCATAAATAAGATTAAGGCAACGATGCTAAAAGAAAAAGTTTTCTACGGCCTTCAGACTTCGAAGTGCAACATTTACGCCGTGGTAAGCACTCACCTACCACGTTAAATTGGTTGATGATGCACTTTATAAGTAGGTATCGTCTGGAGTTACTTTCTTGAGCTGTTGCGACAGCAGTATTTAGTCCAATAGAAAAGCGGTTAGTTAGTAAGTTAAGAGTTTCAGTAGTGAAATGATCGTATTGCCATAGTTAGGTGATATTAGCCATGGTACAGCAAAACCAGATTGTTGCATGATGACCATGACGACGATTCAATAACTAATCGAGAATTTTTTAAACTACATAAAAATACAGCTCTGTTTATGATAGTTAATATGAAAATATTTAAAGCTGGATTACGATACGAATGCGACATCGACATCAAATGGCAGTGAAAAAGACATTTAATTCGATAAAAATAAAACGCACTTGTTTGAAAATGTTTAGAATAGCTTTCTTCTGATTGCCATTTAGTTTTATTGTACCATGATGATTTAGAAGAAACTGGCAGGCGGGAGATGCAATAAAAAAGAAAAAGAAATACTCTGGTGAACCCTTCAATGAAGTGTACGTATTTAGGCTGAGAGCAGGACGACTTGAGGCAAAGAAATTATATTAAAAAATAGGTCAAATTTTGCGGATGAATTAAGCGTTTTGTACAGTTACCTATAATAATTGATACACTAAGTCTATAGCATAGTTTAGAGAATGAATTGCAGGCACTCGGTCTGTGAAAGGCGTAAGGTCATTTAAATTTGACAATGGTACTTAATGGTACTTATTCAAATATTTGGATTTACATTCCATGATCCTCGAATGAAAAGTCTATAACACTTAGTAAAAATTTCATGAGTAGTAAAAAAAAATCAGTTTTTTTGCACTGTAATTAGGAATTTGAAAAATCAAAATATTACATGGTATGCAAGGGCTTCTAAAAAACGGTCAATTTTGAATTGAGCTGCCTGATTATATTAAGTACCACAAATTTAACTCTGCTTATATGTACCAAGGTACCTAGGTTTGTAGGTACCTCATGTATAACAAATTGTACATTTCCTATCGGAACTTCATTAAAGGTGCCTAAGGAAAATTATTGTGTACATTAAAATTTATGAAACTGTGCCACCTTTGATACCTAATACTTACGATAACATCACTATTCTAGGATAATTTCATATAATGATTGTAGACTATGAATTTTCTCTTTTACAAATCATAGTATAATTTGTAACTAGAAATTAAAGGGCCATTTTCATCAAACGTCGACGTATTACATACGTCCTTCACTCTATTATTATTACACTTTGCATTAATGATAACCGAAATTTAAGGAAATGTTTGAAAATGATAATTTGTTCTCTTTGCTAACATCTGAAAATGGAAGTATCAAAATCCCTGATCTACCTATATCTAGGCACTGTACCGAGTGCCAGTGTAGTTAAGCTGTTTAGTCAAGTGTGTCATGAGAATGGTTAGTGTAAGTATAACCTAAAGAATCTCAGTAAAATGTTCCAAGTCACTAAGTTAGGTCAAGTAGTTGTCTGTGATGTTTATTGAATTAGATTTGTGTTTATGATAACATGTTTTTGTTATATCTTTTTCGGTTGTTGTATCTGTTCTAAGTATTTATTGTATTAGAGTCATTAAGGCAATAATTATTTCCTCATGTTTTTATGATGTATCCAAAGTTGCTAGGATTTATTGAGGGTGGGAAGACAGTGGGTGGATAATATAATCTTGTATTTATAGATTGAGCCCATTCACCAATCCTTGATACGTCCCTGCGTGCCCGCACGAAATCAGCTATTTTTGAAATGATGACTCACTGAAAACAGGCTGACGATTGATTTTTATTCGTAATCAGATTTTAATAACAACGACCGGCGAGATGAATACAAATCAATCGTTTCCTTAGTTTTTATTAGTCGTTTTTAGCATAGCACCACTGATGTACAGTCGAGGGTAGTACTACTACCGCGTAGAGTATTTTTTCTTTGCTACTACTCAATTCAGAGCAAGCATGTAAAAAACAATAATTTGTTAAGCTTGATGTGCAAAAAAGTGGCGGGTCGGTGACATTTGATATTCATGTTAATATTCATTTAACGATCACTATATATAAAATTGTACTTTTTACATTTATTTCGGAACATACAACGTAGCCATATACATTCCAATTATTAATAATTAAGTCTAAGCAGTCCTATGATCTCTGGATTCTCTGGTAAATAATAAATAATAGTAACTTTGATATTTTGTGTGAATGTGTAACGAAGTACTGGTCAGGTAACACTTCTAACATTATCCATGTAACTCACGTTTGTTAATTAATCTATTGTAAATATACCCAATTATTAAAAAAAACTTTCGTATACATACATTGTGTTGTTTTATTTATTTGTCTATCATCCCTGTCCCTCGAGCAACAAGGACTTCCGCGCGCTGTGTTGCTCTATGTCCCTGCCACATGACAATGATTTTAAATACAACCTTATATAAAGGAAGGTAAAATTACCTACGTTCATCATTATAATAGACTAGCTGTTGCCCGCGGCTTCGCCCGCGTGACTTTGGCTTAGATGAAAAGTCTTTTTGTGTTCCAAACTGTTTCCTGTGTTCCAATCTTCGATTTTTATACGTCTACAGAAAATGCTCATCAGATTAACCAAGTTTTGCTAAGGCGCCATTTCCGTATATGTTATAGTGTAGCTGGTCTCTTGAAGTTATTCATCAGATGTTCCAGATCTTCAATTTTTATACGGCAGCAGAAAATGCTCATCAGGTCGAACGGTTTTTGCTAAGGCGCCATTTGCATATATGTTATAGTGTAGCTGGTCTCTTGGAGCTTTTCATCAGATGTTCCAGATCTTCAATTTTTATACGTCAGCAGAAAATGCTCATCAGGTTGAACGACTTTTGTTAAGGCACCATTTCCATATTTCTTATAGTTTAGCTGTTCTGTTATGGTTCTTCATCAGGTGTTCCAGTTTTCAAAATCAATTATAGCCTATATGTTGCCCAGACGTAATAGCTATACAACAAAAAAAGTTTCATTTAAATCCGTCCAGTAGTTTTTGCGTGAAATGCGTACATACATTCAGACAGACAGACAGACAGACAAGAAATTCCAAAAAAAATTTTTTGCTTTCTATTGTTCTTTTTAAGTGTCCCTCTATCCATTTTAGTCAAAAATACTAAATGTACACACAAAATATTTTTACTGTTTTATTATATGTATAGATAAGTGTTATGATGGCTGTTTTGTACTAGATAATGATGATCACGTAGTAGGTACCTAATAGGTATACGCCTAGACGTAGGGTACATACACTAAATCATACATGAAGTGCTTTCAATAGGTAGGTAGGTAATATTCACAGTCTTTACCTACTTCGTGGCAATATTACTGACTTCGTGTCCTGTACCTGTGTTTTTTTATCAGTCCATATCAAGCGCAACGTCGAACAGTGATCGGACATTTACCGACCAGATGATCAGACGACCAGAAAAAGGTCGCAGGCAGACGCTGGACTGGACCCTTCTGGAATCATCATGGATCTGGATATCCTTGGCATAGGTATGTCCAGCCAGCAGTCGACTGCCTGCGGCTAAATTGATGATGACGATTTCGCAGTTTAATGATTGAGAACTACAGACAGATTCTCTCCTTCGTATCGAACGTAGTGATGTGCCGTTTCCGAAATTTTCAGAAGATCGTAGTTAAATCTGGCAATAAAACTTTTTTCCAAAAAAGTGAACCGACTTCCATCATAAAACTTAAAATCAAGAAATAACAATAAAGAAAAATGTATTGGCATGCTACCTACTGATTGAGGTGAAGTCGGTGCCAAGTGCAGTAGAAATAAGGGTGTTATGTAATTGTTTAGCTAGGCATTTTATATACTCGTATATGTATGTATGCACGATTCTAATGTAAATTTAGATTATTTATTTTTTTCGGCACCGACTTCACCTCATTCAGTAGGTAGCATGCCAATACATTTTTCTTTATTGTTATTTCTTGAAAACCTTAAGCTTTTATGATAACCAATTTAAAAAGTTTTATTTTATTATTGTTTAGTGCTACTACACTAATTTTCTTTAATAACTTATTAACTTTTCTGATTATCCTGGCCTGAAAATAAAGAATTAAGAATTCGAAACTTTTTATGTCAGTCTGATTTGAAATGTCAAACATGTCAAATTGTCTGTTATTTTTGGCACATAAATAGACCGAGAGCCCGCGACGACCAAACCTTCCTTATTTTAAAAATGCTGAATGTTTCTCTGCGTGGTATATACGGGTAAAAATATTAGCGACTAGGTATGAAGTTTGGATCTTAGTTGTTTATGCAGGTAATATGGCTAGCAAGGATGATGTTTATAGGTATAAAAAGCACCCTTGGGGCCTCCCAAAGTAACATTAAATTCAGATTTTGTAATAAAACAAATATAACTATAATTTAGTAAAGTAACTATGTCTGGCAGCAGGTTTATATCTGCACCAATTGCCTGGTAATGGATGGCGTGATTTCTAATATTATTCTGAATAAAATCTTTAAAAAACTTTACTTTGAGGAAATTGAGCTACCACTTTATATGCTATTGCTACAAATTATCTGCCTATAAGTAATCATGATCCAACTTTTATAGTCGCTAATCGCTATATCTATGTTGGGGACATACACAGAAAATCTTGAGTTTTAATAAAATAAGAAAGGGCATGCTGTCGCGGGCTTTTGCTCTATAATGCAATGTTGATATTTTTATTATTTGTTAGGTATCTTTAAAATTACCGAACAGATTCGGACGTGGTTAAAATGGGACCAACTTGGGAATAAACCCTTTCGAATAAAAAAACAATTTTGGAAATCAGTCCACAATTGGCGGAGAAATCGGCGAACATACATAAAAAAAAAACATACATACATCGAAACATATAACCTCCTCCTTTTTTGGGAAGTCGGTTGAAAACCAGCATTAGGAATGGTAAGCTATAAAAAAAAAGAAAGAAATAAAACAATTTTGGCGGACTTTTTGACGGCTGTCAATGTCACGTCAGTAGAAATAATCCATTGAATTGATTTCTCCCGGTGTTTGTATTTTGTATTGTTGTTTTCCGATTGTTTTATTTAATTTTACATAGTTTGTTAATTTTATAATTGCAACTGGAAACCTTACAGTGCATCTCATCAGATACCAAGGAATATAATACCTTCTCACTAACGGAAAACCTTTACCTTTTACAATAAACAATTTAAAATTCAGCTTTACTGATACTTACATTGTTTTGTTTTTAATTTGTTAGAATAACTTATTAAGATGTCTGATTATCCTGATCCTGAAGAGGAATATGAGCTTATGTATGCTGATGAATTCGAATTGATGCGAGAATCGGAAGAAAACTTAGGTAAGTTTTGGGGTTAGTTTTATTTTGTGTTCCTAACTAATTTCCAAACACTAAAAATAAAGATATGTATAAGTTCATAATAAATTGAGATCTGAATTGGTTTCTACTCTTTACATTATGTGCATAATGCTAATGTTTACAGAGCCAAATGTGATCAAGAAAAAGCAGCTCCCAGCAAAGCGAAGTCTGGACTTTTCTAGTCCAATACAACAGAAATCAAAACCAGTTGAAGATGCTGTAGAAAGTCTACCACTAACTCCAAATCTACCAGCAGTAGAAGTAATTCTCACACCAGTGTCAAGTAAAAGAACTGCCGATGATTTATTTGGTGATATTGATGATATAAACTTTGATGAGGTGGAGTTGCCGAGTAAGCGGCAGAAGACTGAGGAAGAGAATGATTTAGAGTTGATAAATAGGATTGTGGAGACTCGGAGGCTCAAACAGATGCTTCTGGAGCCATCAAGAGCCCAAAGTAATGTGAAACCTGTGTTTAGTACAAAAGATAATATATCTTTGGATATTCCGAGGTAATTTTGTTAGATTAGTAATTACAAACTTGTTGAATTTATAAAAATCATAATTATTCAACTGTGAAATGTAAACTGGTGTCAGATTTTCAAGATTACATCTTAACAATTACCACCATCTAGTGGCAGAAGCCGTATAACTACATACCAGAGGGCCGATTCCACTAATTACAAATGTAATCTGTAGATGTCTCAATTGTGCCTGAAAAGCCAAAGAAATTGAACGAAACCAACAATCTATAACATCTTTAGTATAATTTCTTTGGCATTTGAGGCACAATATTTACATTTGTACTTTAACAAGCAGGTGGTGGTTGATGAAAATTACTGGACTTGTGTCAAATTGATATACAAACTCAGAGGTGCAAATGTCAGGCCACATCTATTATAAGAACCTTTGCCTTTTCATATGTTAGTCAAGCTCTTGGCTGACTGAGCTATCACCATCCAAGTAACTGTTAAGTAACTAGCAATAAATTTAAAAACTCCAGGTGGGCATTTATGCCTGTAACAAATTCAGATGGTGACAGATTCTATGTGAGGCTGGAGTCCGAAGAGACGTGGGATAGAATGCTTAATGTATCATCAAACCAGTTGTCTTTAAGGACTACTTATGCCAAGGCGTGGGAGGAAGCACAGAAATTTGTAAGTTTAAGATATACAATTAAATAATATTTCAACGGTTATAAAAATTAATTTATAAATAATTTGTCTGGTTCCTAAAACCTAGCTAAAATATGTTGCTATATGAGTATAACATGACTGTCTATAATAGCAGCATAATTTTTATGTGATCATCAGTACTGGCTTTATATTTCAGGGCATTGCAATATATTTTTAATATTACTTTTATTAAGAACTAAGCTTTTGCCCGCGGCTTCGCCTGCGTTAATTACCCACGGGAACAGTGCTTTTTCCCGGGATGAAGGGAATCCTATGTCCTTCTCTGTACTTCTAACTATGTGTTTGCGAAATTTCAGGAAGATTGGTTCAGTAGATAAAGCGTTAAGAGGTAACAAACAAATAAACAAACTCACTTTCACATTTTAATATTAGTTAGGATTAAGTACATAAGTAGGTAAACAAAACTATTCAACATAATACGGGCACATACCTTTTTGATTAGGAACTTAGGTACTTTCTAGTAGTGTTTCACTAATGGAGGGCATCGCTACTTTTTTAATATTCTCCTTTAAACCAAAGTATAGTCAGCTGCAGAGAAACCTGACCCCCCTGAGATAGGATTTTTTTAAATTTATTTTGCTCAGCAAACTGTGCGTACAGTTAAGAAACTTATACATACGTAGTGCTTACAACCATTAATAAAAGTACCACCAACATCGCTAACCACGAATTACTATGAAGAATTTAGTATTTAGTCCGAAGGGTTCGGTTTTGAGATATAAGTATACACTAAAATAAAGGATTCGGTGAGATCGGCGTCAGGTTTCTCTGATCTGACATACATACATTTTGTGATGGCCATGACTTAATATTTCAGCTAGAAGAAAAAGAGAATAAAGTGCAACAGACGCATCCATCACAAGAGTTCCTGCCAGACATGGAAACGGAGACAGACATCAACGGCAACTGCCTCTGGGTGGAGAAGTACCGGCCCAAGTCCTACGTGGATCTGCTGTCCGAAGAGCCCGTCAACAGGGCTTTGTTACATTGGCTGCATTTGTGGGATAAGGTCTGTATGTGTTTTTAATGCACTTGTATTAAATGGGTAAAGCAAGATCATGCATGATAATCATGATCAAAATAAAACATGAAACAAATAACTTTGGTAACAATAACTTTGAATACAAAGTTTTTGTATTAGTAGTTAGTATTTAAGTATATTATATTGAACATGAGTTAACAATCTCCATTCCATCAGAAAGCCCACTGTTCAGCTAAGAGTGGCCCTCGAGTCTCACGACTTCTGGCTCTGTCTACCCCGTAAGGGATAAAGTCGTGATTCTATGTATGTATATACAATCTTTATATTGCAATATCAAAAATTTGATTTGTTATATTTATCATCACTGGCATAAAATGCATTATAGTCAATACTTGGTTGACTGGAAGAAATGCCTTTCTAGGACAAGTCTGCCATTGTACACCTCTCTTTGTTTCGCAATTTTTGTATTTTTCTTAAGTGTATGTGCATTAAAAAGTTTAACAAATAAACAAAAATAAGATTCACTATTACAAAAGTTCTTGTGAATGCATGTCCTTAAATATTGAAACAGGGAGAAAATAAAAGTTTTACGCGGTGGTATGTCTCCCACATTGGCGGTGTCAAACGGCAGTGACGTCACGGCCAATCAGCGTTGGCTTGCAAAAGGGACACTGCCGGACGTGACGTGGCTTTGGCTTGGCTTGGCTTGGCGGGGCTCAATGCATGGCAGGCTTTACAATATATATCTGATTTTTTTTCATTTATCTCCACAGATAGTCTTCAAAAAGGAAGTGAAAACGAAAGAGCCTCAACAACGCAGCACGTTTATCAAAAGGACCGGTCAGTTTCAAATGACTCACCACTGGAAGGGGAAGCGGGAGGCGGAACCGGAAGTGGACGAGGACGGGCGGCCGCACCACAAGGTGGCGCTGCTGTGCGGCCCGCCCGGCGTCGGGAAAACCACTCTTGCGCATCTGCTGGCCAAGTTAGCAGGTAAAGACAGAAAAGAAAGATAATTCTTTGTCGGCACAAAGAAAACAAAACACATACAATGAGGGATTTTCCGAGACCCAAATAAAAAAAGAATAGTTCCAGATGACTTCATAGATGGCGCTTAGGCAAAGGCGAGAGAAAAATTTCCATTCAAAAATCAAAATTTCATTTACAAAAAAATAATACTTAGTAAAAAAAAACATCTAAAAATATTGTGATTTGTGCAACTGTCAAACTGTTAGGTGATTTTTTTTCTGCCTCTGGCTGCCAATAAAAACGCGCACAATATAGGTACTTACAGCCATTATTACAACTCGGCTTTCAATAAAACTCCATCTGTTGAGATTTTTTTTATACTGATTTTTTTTCTTAATTAGCTGTCAGAAAAATCGCTCATTATTCTTATACTAATCTTAGTTCCTATAAAATTAAGGTTACAATTAGAACACTGCCGAAAAGGTTACAGCTCAGCTTTATGTTGCAACATAAGCCACAACGCTGGTTTTCAGCTGTAACCAACAATGTAAAAAATAAAAAATATATACTATAGGTAAATCTATGATGATAAAAAAAAAATTAAAAAAAAAAGATGAGCGTCCAACCGATTTCGGTCACGGCGACCACTTCAAGAATTCAGGGCTCTCTCGTTAGTTCGCAATGTGGCTTATGTAGCCAATCTTATTTGAGAAGATCCTCGCACACTACGGGCATGTGATAACCATTAATATAATTATATTGAGTTAGCGGGTAAATCTATACCACAGAAATAAATCATAGGCTAAGTGGGCGGGGCACGAGTTTCTCGATCTTGCGCTGTAACGCAAGATTCGTTTAACAATCATTCAGTCAGCACGCGACTTGAACATATCGGAACTGTTGTGCAAAAATGCCTTATTGTGTCGTGACCGTGTTTACCAATTTGTTTGTAATCACTATTTCATTAGTAAGTCGTACAATGACGTAAAATTTGGGGTGTGTTAGGGGCGTGGCTTATGCAAAAATTGAAACGGTCGATCCCTTAGCAACGAACTCGCGTCGCCATTCCATCTTGCTTTATTTCTGTGATCTATACGGTCCGTCATTTTAACTTTCGCTCTTTAAATACATAAATAATATTAATGAGACTTAGTTCACAAATATATTTTATTTGTTGCTGACGTTTCGTGCTCGAACGTTGCAGTTGCAGTGGTCAGTCAGCTATAACAAATAAAATAGGTTCGTTGACTAATTGAAATGATTATCGAATGATTAGAAAATCATTGTTGATTATAATATAAACGGAGTCAAAATCAACACGGCTGACTCAGTTATGGATCTAGGTGTGCTCTTGGACTCCAAACTAACCTTCACACAGCACATTTCTAAAATAGCATTAAAAGCATATAGGAACCTAGGCTTTATAACTCGTGTGTCGTCCGTTTTACGAGTAAAACGAATATGCTGACATTTATTAACATTGACAGTAATATTATTAAGGGCAAAATACTCCGCGAGGCGGTTCAAATCTTGCAATTGCATTGCATCTGTTAGGTTTTTTATGGGCAAATAAATTTTAGTATCATCTGCATACATTACAAATTTTGCATGAATAACATGACTGCCAATATCATACAAATAAAGTACGTAAAATAAGGGCCCTAAAATCGATCCCTGAGGAACTCCGGAGGGTACGTCTACAAAATCTGATCTATGCCCCCCAAGAACAACCGCCTGACTACGATTACGAAGATAGGATTCAATCCATCTAAGTAGATCACCACATATACCGACTTCCGCCAGCTTGCGAATAAGTATGTAATGATCGACGCGATCGAAAGCTTTTTCGAAATCCGTATATATTACGTCAACCTGACCGCCCTTGTCCATATTATTAAGTATATCATCAGTGAAAATTACCAAATTAGTGTTAGTGGAACGTCCCTTTACAAAACCATGCTGCTGTTGCGGGATAACAAGCTTGATGGCATTATAAATACGATCATGTGCAATGGTTTCAATCATTTTAGCTAAAACGTTCAAAATAGAAATTTGTCGATAGTTTTCTATAAGTGTTTTTAAGCCTTTTTTGTGGACTGGTACAATGTGAGCGGTTTTCCACACCTTTGGAAAATAACCTTAATGAAAACTACGATTAAATATATAAGATAGTGGAGCTGCTAGAAATTTGGCAGTTTTAACAAAGAAAGGAGGTATTTTGTCACTACCAGCTCCTTTATTGCAATTTAAGGATTGTAATAATTTTAGGCATTCATTATAGTTCAATATATTTCTTTTATTACCCTTTCAGGCTACAGGCCGGTGGAACTGAATGCATCGGATGAGAGGAGTACAGAAGCATTCCGTACTGCTCTACAGAATGCGACGATGATGAAATCTGTGCTAGACAAGGATAGAAGACCTAACTGTCTCATTTTAGGTAAGAAGCGTACAAACCTTGTAAGGTAAATATGTACATATAATATAAAAACATGTACCGATTATTTCAAATAAAGGGCTGTTTTTCGATTGGCCTTCCTTATGGATGGTCAAACTCAAAGGCAAGGCAAAAAAAAAATTTATTATTTAAATTGGCTTAAGAATAGCCATTTTAAATTGTCGTATACAAATAAACTAGATTAAATAGTTGACGTCAGAAAATTACTCCACTGCTGCATTTTCTGCAAAGACGTCAATTTACAAAATATGTGTATGCTGAAGTACGTGAAAGACAATATTGATAAAATAATTTAATTTTTCAGATGAAATCGACGGCGCGCCTTTACCAACAGTCGAATTACTAGTAAAGTGGTGCACGGCTACCGCTACGGATAGCAAAAAAAAGGCCAAGTCACAGCCTTTGAGAAGGCCCGTTATTGCTATCTGTAATGACTTGTATGCTTCGTCTTTGAGGCCATTGAGGTAACTATTTGTTGAATTAAATATACAATATTTTAAGTACCTAGTAGAATAAGTGGCTCCAATGACGGCAAAAAGAAGGCCAAGTCACAGCATTTCAGAAGGCCCATTATTGCTATATGCAATGATTTGTATGCTTCGTCTTTGAGGCCACTGAGGTAATTTGTTGGACTAAATATTTATTTTATTTTATTTTATTTTATACATTCGGAAGACCAACAGCTAGATTAATATAATAGTAACAATATACAAATTTCAAAGCCAATTATAGGTCTTCACATATAATAACACACTAGAAATTTTGAATTTTCGGGAACGCCAACAACAAATTTAGATAATCACAGAACATCATCAGGAATGCCTAAGTATCTACAGGCTACAAGTAACATATATGTAACATGTAAATATTATAATAAATGATTTGTAATGAACATTATAAACAAAGGTCCTGGATTTTAGTGCATAATATTATACAAACTTAATAAAACCTAAAGAAAAATAAATTAAACAAAAATAAGAAACAAACTAATGTTCAAAAAATTTGCCATACAATAAACGTAAATAAATAAATAAATAATAATAATAATAGTAAATATTATTTTAAGTAGCCGAATTGCTATGCAAAGTGGCTCCTAAGGCGGCAAAAAGAAGGCCAAGTCACAGCCTTTGAGAATGCCTGTTTTGAATTTTTGTAACAATTTTTTTTTTGGTTTTACAAAAAAAAAACTACAGTGAAAAATCGTCAATCGTTTTAATATCATATTGTTTTTATATCGTTTTTTTTTTCTTGATATTTGCCTGTTTTATTTTTAATGGAAATTTGATTTAGATTAACAAAAAGTGTTGTTTATTCCTGAAGACATTTGGAGTGACAAACATTAGTGTAATGTAATTTTTCTCAAACATGCTCGGAAATGTAGGAATTATTGTAGGGCCGTGTCTAAGAGTATCGCCCGAGTAATTAATATTGTTATTATATTCATTTGTTTCTTTTTTATTTCCTCACTTTATTGAGAAAAGCACATATACATACCTCGGAAATGGGGATTGTTGAACTCGTACGTAATTATTGTGTGTGTATCTCTACTCGTCTAGCAATCCCTAATTTCGTGGCATCTGCAGTAATGTACTCTTTTTATCACTCATACTCAGAAAGTAGGTCTGAAGTTGCCTGTGGAGCGGGTTGAAAGTAATACTTTTCTTCCCTAGGGAGAATCGTTTTCTACTGACATTTTTTATGACTATTTTTTCATAATTTGTCAGCTGTTAGTAGAAAACGATTCTCCCTAAGGTTGGAAATAATTACTTTCAACCCGCTCCTCAGGTACTTTCTTAGTATTCGTAATGAAAAGCACAGTGTTTACCTCGGGTTAAAGACTTTCGTTACTTTCATCCCTAGGGTAACAATGTTCTATTCCTATCATTCCAGGCCCGTAGCCCTAGTAATCCACGTGGGCGGAGTGTCCCTGCCCCGGCTATCGACCCGGCTGGCCCTGGTGTCGGAGCGGGAAGGGCTGCCCTCCCCCCCGCACGTGGTGTCGGCGCTGGCGGCGCGCTGCGCGGGCGATGTGCGCGCCGCCATACTGCTGCTTAGCTTTGTTAATGCTAGGGGTGGGAAGCAGGTGATGTTTATTATGTAGACGTTTCTAATTGTAGTTTTGGTTGCTCTTATATATTATACTAGTTGTTGGTGGCTGCGCGAGGTGCAAGCACCTCGCGTGCTGTGCAGGGCAATTTAAAAAAAGCAGTTGCGATTGCACGAAAAATTTTAGGGAAATCAGCAAAAAGTCATCTACATACATTGGTAGTCGGTTGGTATTAGGTGAAGAGCCGAAATGTTACTTTGGCTTTTTGCTCTTTACTATGAAGATCGCTTCCCATCGCTTGCCCCGGCTGGAGGCTCACTACTCAATATTTTATTGCATCTATAAAGTTGATACGGTGACAGATAAATATGTACATTTATGGACTCGTCGGTGACTTCCTCATATCTAAGGCCCTGTCTCGGTCTCCATCCAACAATCTCTTGGCTCCATCTTCCATCCTCTCCTGCTTATGTGACCCGCGAATCTCCACTTTCTCTGTACTACGACTCTAGCTATGTCTGGAAGTTTCGTACGCCTGCGGATTCCTGTATTTTGAACTTTGTCCAGCAGTGTAATTCCAAGCACAGCGCGCTCCATTTTCCGCTGGGCCTCTTTGAGGTTGTAGACGAGCTTCTTTGTGAAAGTCCAAGTCCAAAGTTTAATGTATATTTGTAAATCTGTATCTTTGGCTGTGGCATCGTGGATACCAAATGGCTGTTGCCGTTGCCATGCAGCGCATCGCTCTGTCCATATCTGGTACTACATGGGCCACGGACTTTGTTGCTTTGGGAATTTTGGGAAATTCTCTCTTAGCGCACCTCTACACTCGTTAAGGAACCTCCTTGATGATGACTAGGCTTCGGCAGCAAAAGGAAAGCACCGATTATGATCCCGTTTTTTTTTGGTTGAAAGATATCCTATCGAAAGTGTTCTTAGATTAGTATAATACAACTAGTAAACTAAAAAAAAATCTCCACATTTTTCAAGTCAAGAAAAGTCAAGTCATGGTCTTTGGGGATGGGAGGAAACTATATGATAAATTTCCACTAGTGTACCTCAACAGTACTATATTCGAGAGGGCGTATAAATTTAAATATCTCGGCCATATGCTGACTCCCGACCTCAAGGACGATGAAGACATCGAGAGGGAGCGGAGGGCTTTGTCAAAGAGAGCGAACATGCTTGCTCGCAGATTTGTTCTGGGGAAGTAAAACTTACCCTATTTAAAGCTTTTTGCTGTTCTTTTTACACGTGCAGTCTGTGGGCAAGGTATACTCAAAAACCTTATGAAGCTCTTCGCGTGCAGTTCAACAATGCAATCAGGATGCTGTTGTGGTTACCTCGCTTTTGTAGCGCATCAGGAATGTTCGCTGATGCACGGGTGGATTGTTTTAACACAATAATGCGTAAAAGGTGTGCGTCCCTGGTGCGCTGAGTGCGAGAGAGCAACAACAGCATCTTGCGCATAATCGCAGGCAGGCTGGACTGTGCGTACGTAGGCCATTGCTGCCATATAGCCGGGGGGATGGTGCAGAAGTGGCCTCCGCAATAAAATTTGTAAATAATTCCTACTAACATAGCATAAGTTCACTAACATTATGAGTCCTGGTTACTTGAATAAATATTATTTCATTCATTTTTATTTTCCAGTTAAAAATGGAAGATGTAATGAACGCCGCCATAGGAAGCAAAGACTGCAATAAAACCATGATGCAAGCGCTACAAGCTATATTCACAGTCAACGATAAGGACCCTTCTGTTGTTGCCAAGACTGTACACGCTGCGGGCGAATATGACAGGTAAATATTATATTGTATTTTGTCCTTCCCAGTACATCTACCTATGTGTATGCGAAATTTCGGAATGATTGATTCAGTAGATAAAGCGTGAAGTTGCCCAAAACACAAAACTGCCGCATTCCGTGGTAGTTTTAGATACGCCTCTACTAGATGTTGGATTAACATCCCTCCTCCTATTAGAAATTTTAAAACAGTTAAAAACTATACGGATAAACTAAACAGACATTTATTGTAACTAATCCATTTGTTATATTATTACCTACACATCATTGTGTTATTGTGTATGCAGCGCTATCCAAACTGTTCATTATTTAATTTTTTATTTGACTTTTTCGGTATCTACGGAACCAGCGTCGTGGTTCTTGCCACGACACATTGCTGAGTGGAAATCATTTTGGTGCATATTGTTAATACCATCTGTATTTTTTTTTGTGTTTTTATTGTATGTGTGCCAAACAAATATTTTTTCTTTCTAACAAACAAACTCACTTTCGCATTTATAATTTTAGTTAGGATAAAGAAACACACATGAATTAACATAACACTACTTTTTAGGCAGTCGTGTAAAACCAATTTATATATTCCAGGCTAATAGATGGAATATTCGAGAACTACCTATCCGCCCGAGTGGACGCTCGCCTACACATCGCATGTGAAACGTTATCCTGGTTGCGACTGTACGACGCTATCAACGCTTGGACGATGAGAAACCAGAACTATTCGCTGTATGGAGCGTTACCATTGTGTATCACTAGATGCCATTCGGTATTGGCTTCTAGGACCCCGCTGAGAGTAAAATTTCCTATTCAGGCTCAAGAGGTAAGTGCCTTTTATATTAAACCTTCGTTTCAAAGACTTACATCCACAAATAGGGGTAGCTATCCTGGTTGCGACTGTACGACGCTATCAACGCATGGACGATGAGAAACCAGAACTATTCGCTGTATGGAGCGTTACCATTGTGTATCACTAGATGCCATTCGGTATTGGCTTCTAGGACCCCGCTGAGAGTAAAATTTCCTACGCAGGCTCAAGAGGTAAGTGCCTTTAATATTAAACCTTTGTTTCATAGACTTACATCCACAAATAGGGGTAGATATCCTGGTTGCGACTGTACGACGCTATCAACGCATGGACGATGAGAAACCAGATATATTCGCTGTATGGAGCGTTACCATTGTGTATCACTAGATGCCATTCGGTTTTGGCTTCTAGGACCCCGCTGAGAGTAAAATTTCCTATTCAGGCTCAAGAGGTAAGTGCCTTTTATATTAAACCTTCGTTTCAAAGACTTACATCCACAAATAGGGGTAGATATCCTGGTTGCGACTGTACGACGCCATCAACGTTTGGACGCTGCGAAACCAGAACTATTCGCGCCCGGACCCGTGCTAAATGCTTAAATTAGGATATGGAAGTTTTTATGAAACGCTCGGACGATGGTTAAATATCCTGCATATTTAACTTCCGCCCGTCATATAAAGTAACTTTCTGTAAAATACAAATTTACGTTCAGCGATTTCATCTCTGCTTAGATATATCAAGAAGGCAGTCAGTCAATCAGCATCCAATTTAATATACACAGACTATAGCGTTAAATCTAAACTTATTATATCAACCTAATTAACTCGCCATTTTTTTTATTAAAACTTTGAGTGCGTTTGACCTCTATCTTGCCTGAAGGTACGCAAAGATGAGAACTGGGTGGTACATGCAATCTTATACATATATTAAAACAGTAAAAATATTTTGTCTGTACATTTTGTATTTTTGACCGAAATGGATAGAGGGACACTTAAAAAGAATAATAGAAAGCAAAAAAAATTTTTTGGAATTTCTTGTCTGTCTGTATGTATGTACGCGTTTCATGCAAAAACTACTGGATAGATTTGAATGAAACTTTTTTTATTGTATAGCTATTAAGTCTGGGCAACATATAGGCTATAATTGATTTTGAAATCTGGAACACCTGATGAAGAACCATAACAGAACAGCTAAACTATAAGAAATATGGAAATGGTACATTTGCAAAAGTTTGTCAATCTGACGAGCATTTTCTGTTGACGTATAAAAATCGAAGATCAGAAACATCTGATAAAGAACTTCAAGAGACCAGCTACACTATACCATATATGGAAATGGCTCCTTAGCAAAAGTGGTTCAACCTGATGAGCATTTTCTGCTGACGTATAAAAATTGACGATCTGGAACATCTGATGAAGAACTCCAAGAGTTCAGCTACGCTATAAGATATAATGGAAATGGCGCCTTAGTGAAAATCGTTCAACCTGATGAGCATTTTCTGCTGAACTACAGTTTCGGACACAAAAAAGATTTTTCATCTAAGCTAAACTCACGCGGGCGAAGCCGCAGGCAACAGCTAGTATTATATATTTCTGTTTGTTTTCAGATGTACCGCAAGAAACAAGAATTAGACAGCATAGTAGAATCAGTATGGCGCGGGAGTTCCCCCGCAGTGGTGTTGCCTAAATGTGCCTTAAGGCTGGACCTGTTACCCATGCTGCCGTATTTATTATCCCCTACGTTACGGTCGGCCAATGTTCAGGTAATTTACCAATTTAATATAATTTTTTCCATTCTTCTTTCTTATCGAGTGTGTTATTAACACTGGTGTCAGATTTTATTTAAGTCGCCTAAAGGCATCTGACATGACTTTTACGACTACCGCCATCTAATGGCAGTAGCCGTATGCACACTAGTAAACAAAATAGTCAGCCAATATGCAGGTTTCCTCACGATGTTTTCCTTCACCGGAAGCAGGTGGTAGTCTATGAGATAACTACCATACAGGAGTCAGATTGGTCTACAAGCTCATGTGACACGGGTAGGATTTAAATCCGGGTCCTAACCGACTACCCCACCACCGCTTCAAAACTTTTTTCATTAAAAACATTTCACACAAAGATATTTTGATGGATTTTTTTTATTCCTTTACGTTTCTTAGTTAGGTATATAAAAGAAACCAAGGATCATTTACTTTGATCACATTATGTGATCGAACGGGCAAATGAGAAGAAGTGTGTTAGCTATCTCTGCTGCTCAGCAGCCTTCATTTATTCATTCATTAAACAATCTTCATTTATTGTCAATTTTACACTGTTTCAAATTCAGATATCACTTTACTTTAAAAATTCACTATGTGGTAAAAAATTATATAAGTAAATCATATTTCTTTCAGTTCTTCTTTTCCTTAGCCTTTTCCCACTTTTATTTGGGGTCGGCAAATGAAGAAGTGTGTTAGCTCTTCCCATTTCATTCTATCGGTTGCCATCTCATTCGATACTCCTACTATCTTTGACACAGTCTATCAATCTTTTTTTGGGTCACTTCTATTTCTTCGTCCTTTTACGTTCATAACATAAAAAAAATTACAATATGTATTGTATGTATATTTTTTTTACGACCATCAGGTGACCCGTTTGCTCGTTTGCCGCCCTATGTTATAAAAAAAAAGAAAAAAAATAGTACCCTCAAAGCTACTAGGTCTTTTTGATAGATCTATTTGTGTGGAACATAGGTTAGATAAATGAATACGTGATAGGGGACGTAAAATTTCAGAGAAAAATCTAGTAGCTTTGGGTACCAAAATCGTGTAACGCAGTGTAATTATGGCCCTTCTTACGTTATGTCTAAATATTGTATCTTCCAGTTATGCAGTGAAAACGAACGCAAGACACTTCGATCGTGCGCGGGCGCAATGTGCGACTACGGGCTTCAATATACGCAGCAGCGGACGCCGGACGGACTGTACGCTTTTGTGTTAGAGCCGGACGTCTTCAAACTGGCTTTCTTTGGTAATTAAAATAAAATAAATCCATACTAATATTATAAATGCGAATGTTTGGATGTGAGTTTGTGAGTTTGTGAATTTGTGAGTTTGTGAGGATGTTTGTTACTCAATCACGCAAAATCTACTGGACGGATTTCGATGAAATTTGGTACAGAGGTAGATAATGACCTGGAATAGCACATAGGCTACTTTTTATCCCGGGAAAAAGCACTGTTCCCGTGGGAAATTCACGCGAGCGAAGCCGCGGGCAAAAGCTAGTAATAAAATAAATTAGTAGTTTATCCTACTTCCTACTAATATTATAATGTAAAAGTTTGGATGTGAGTTTGTAAGTTTGCGAGAATGTCTGTTACTCAATCACGCAAAATAAAGCATGCATATTCCCTATTCTCTCACTGACTACACAGCTTAATACATGCATATTCCCTATTCTCTCACTGACTACACAGCTTTAAAAAAAATACATGCATATTCCCTATTCACTCACTGACTACACAGCTTCTTATAAAAAAAATACATGCATATTCCCTATACTCTTACTGACTACACAGCTTCTTATACCTAATCTCGTAGAAACAACCGCACTCCACGCCAAAGCTTAGATACGAGGTGACAACAGGCGTGATTCATGTTCGACTTTGCCGACGCTTGCCGTTTTGTGATGCGAGCTGTTTTACCGACAGTACTGTTACTAACGTTCAAAACAAAATGCATAGTATTAGATTCTGAAAGAAATATTGTGTTGAATCCTAGGATGCTTTAAACAACGTTCACCTATCACTGCTCTAACATTAACTTTAACACAAAACAAAATATAATATCTAAGAAAGACGTGTCTAATCGTGAATCCGGCGGACATTGCACTTCGCTCGCTGGTTAAAATTACAGCACACCAATAGAAACGTCTCGAAATCTTCGATTTTCTTGTCTATCAATAGTACGTTATGTTATTATTGTTTTAGGTAACGAAGAACGTATAAGGCCATCGCCAGCAATCAGACAGGCTATAGCGAGGGAACAACAACTGGAGGTCATCCGCCGGAACGAGGAGATGGTAAGGTTGACATCTGTGAAATAATTACTTTGATAATGGCAACTCTTTCAAAAATGTGTCAAAATTGGAATAACTCAATTTTGAAAATCACAATAATTATGTGCATAAAGAAAGCTTTGTTTATTCCACAGATAGAAAACCTTTAACAAAAGTTGTTGCAAAATTTAACTTTTTTGTGATGTGCGATTTGTAAAAAAAAAAATATACAATTTTTTTAATGGTCCATCACCTTTGAATCATCGTAAAATGATTTAATTGCAATGTTTCAGTCTAATTTTATTTTAATTGATCTTAAGTGTAACTTGACTATATTTATATTATTTACAATTCTCTGACCTTATCAACGAGCCCATTAATGGAATTTACTATATTTGGGTTGATCACAAACCATTTCAAATGACCTTATCATTTAGATGAACAAGATGAGCGGCGCCATAAAGCCAAGCCAATCTACCAGGACATCAGAAATCAAGGACAAGCCCACACTTGAGAGAGAGACTCGCATCCCCAACCATTTGCATAGGCATTTTTTTAAATGTATTTTATATTTATTATGCATACTTTTTTAAATTGTCTGACTATGTTACCGACCCTATTAATGTAGTTTACGAAATTTGGGTTGATCACAAATGTACAATTCCTTTAGATGAACAAGATGAGCGGCGCCATAAAGCCAAGCCAATCTACCAGGGCACCAGAAGTCAAAGACAAGTCGAAGCTTGAGAGTGAGACTCGCATTCCCAACCATTTGCAGAGGCTGCAGCCAAAAGAAGTGGAAAAGAGTGCGCCGCAGGTAAGTTGATGTTTTTGGGTTGATCCCAAATGTACCATTTATTTAGATAAAGCCAAGTCAATCTACCAGGACATCAGAAGTCAAGGACAAGTCTAAGCTTGAGAGACTCGCATCCCCAACCATTTGCAGAGGCTGCAGCCGAAAGATGTGAAGAAGAGTGACCCGCAGGTAAGTTGATGGTTTTCATTGTTCGTACTCGAAAAGTAGTATTCGTTTTATTCGTGCAGCGGGTTGAAAATGCACTTTTCCACCCTAGGGCAGAAATTCCCTTCCTAGAGCGAAAATGAATTTTAAAATTAAATTAATTTGATCGGCTTCCTTAAAGTTAGAAAAATAATTAGAATGCCATTTTATTTTATTCTATGTTTGTCTATAGGTCGACTACAAAACGTGACAGTATTAAAATAATCTATTTAAAATTCAAAATTGACCCAATCGCATATTTAAAATTGAAATAAACCGGTCTACCTTGTAAAGCTGTACCAAAATCTCAGTTTTATATTTAAAAATATTTGAATTAACTACTTTCTTTTATTTTTTTATTGAAAAGCAGAGTATCTAGCTGGCCGCGTGTTCTTGTGTCTGTGTAGGTGTACATATTACGCAGAAACTAATTTGCGTGGTTCCCCGCAATGGGAGCTCGTTAGCGGCTGAATGGCGTGGAGATTGCGACAGTTCGCGACTACCTGGTGTAGTAGTTAACATGTCCATGTGCCGTCTTGACGTCCTGGGTTCGATTCCCAGCTCGTTAAAATTAGATTTTGCGTGATAGAGTTACAAACTCATATCCAAATTTTTGCATTTATAATATTAATAGGATAATTTGGTTTTTCATACTCTCCAAAGGGGTTCCAAAATTCACTTTCACTTTTTCACACACTATGTAAAGAATATCTCTGCAAAATTTTAAATTTCTACGTCCATCGCTTTCGGCTCTGTATTGATATATCAATTCGTAGTGTTTTCGGTTATATATGTAGGTATTAGTAATTTTTCAAAACAATTTAGAGTAGCTACGTGCTACGTATTAAATTGATAATTAAAAAAAAAATTGCATGTTTTAAATTTTTAAAACAAAAAAACTCGTTTAATCAAAGACAGATGAAACCGTAGCAAATATGAGTACATTTACGTGAGGATAGAGTAAGCATGCATAAAGGAGGCAATAGAGCGCGCCCCTAACATGTGACAAGTGCGGACAAGTGTGAAAGCGGCGGCGGATAATTATTTCTTTTTGTGCGCGCCCTCTCGCGGAGATTGCCGTGATTACGTGACTTCGCGTTACCTCTATTTACCGGGTTTGCTCATAGAATAAACTGCGTACAGACTGTGCAGTTAACTTATTTTCCAGTTTGTTTTGGTCGTGGGCCCTTTAAAATATCTACAAAATCAAACTAACTCGTCGATCAAGTCCATTAAAATTTTACCTTTAATAGACTATTTTATCAGAATTTGGTTCAACTCGTCAGTGGGATAAACTGGTGAGAAGTAAATACTCGTACCTTTTTACCTCATTCTTATCGTCTATTTTATTAGTTTATTTTTTTTATTTCCCAATTTAGAAGTAAAAAAACAAAAGATATTAAATTATTGTTATACACAGCATTTTCTCCAAAAGCATGAATTTACGCCTTGAGTGGAACAAATTAGTTAGTCCAGGACTGCGCTCTTGTACATAGTGTTTTGTATACTATTTTTCTTATAACTCAGGATACCAATATAAAAATATTTTTTTTAATGAATGATTCAGCTTTATTAGTTTTTCTGTATCGCTATCTCTAAAATTATGTGTATTAGAAATCAGAAATTCTTTATTGAAACTTGGCCATCAAAGAAGGCTCTTTTTCACGTCAAAAACTAATTACCTATATAACAATAGTATATTACTTGAGAAAGAGGTCAACCGCCGAATCCAACTCGGCTGGGCAGCGTTAGGAAGCTTCGCGATATCTTCTCGTCCAAAGTACCGCAGTGTCTCAAGACTAAGGTCTTTGACCAGTGTGTGTTGCCAGTAATGACATACGGAACAGAGACGTGGTCGCTTACTATGGGCCTCATAAGAAGGCTCAAGGTCACCCAAAGGGCGATGGAGCGCTCTATGCTCGGAGTTTCCCTGCGTGATCGAATCAGAAATGAGGAGATCCGTAGGAGAACTAAAGTAACCGACATAGCCCGCAGAATCGCGAAACTTAAGTGGCAGTGGGCGGGGCACATAGCTCGTAGAACAGATAGCCGTTGGGGCAGAAAAGTTCTCGAGTGGCGACCACGAACCGGAAAACGTAGTGTTGGCAGGCCTCCCACTCGGTGGACCGACGACCTGGTGAAGGTCGCGGGATGCGCATGGATGCGGGCAGCGCAGGACCGGTCGTTGTGGAAATCCTTGGGGGAGGCCTTTGTCCAGCAGTGGACGTCTTTCGGCTGAGAGAGAGAGAGAGTATATTACGTCTCAAAGCTACAGACTACTAGCATTTCGAAACGACCACTGCTGAGAAGAAATGCCTATTTATTATGTATCGCTTCTACGAGTTATTCTATGACAAGACGCTTTCAGCTCCACAATGCGCGATGCAGATTAAGCAAACACAGTTTTAATTAGCGAGATCCAGACCTCTGCGGTCGTACGCTGGAGTTACTCTGTAATTGTCCTGGTAATAGTTTCATCTGTTGTGTTGTACTAGTATTATATTATTTGTGACTAGCTGTTGGCGGCGTCCTTGCCCGCGTGCGGCGACGGCATTTCCCACGGGAACAGTGCTTTTTCCCGGAATGAAAGTTACCCTATGTCCTACTTAGTACTTCTAACTATGTGTATGCGAAATTTCAGGAAGATTGGATCAATGGATAATGCGTGAAGAGGTAACAAACAAACTCACTTTAGAATAGATTAGAATATAATGATTTATTTGCAGTAACATGGTAAATTGTTACATGCACATGATCAAAAGAAAGTAAAGTCCAGCACGTTGCACCATCACTGGCATGCAAAAATTAATTATACAATTTAATTTCGCATTATTACTTTCGCATTTATAATATTGGTTAGGACTAGCGCCCCGGCCTAGCTTCGGGAGTTACATACACAAATATAGCCTATGTCACTCAGGCATAATGTAGCTTTCTATTAGTGAAAGAATTTTTGAAATCGGTTCAGTAGCTTCGAAAATTACCCCCTACAAAACAAACTCACAAAATTACAAACACTTTCTCTTTATAATATTAGTATGATTTGGATTAGGATTGTACTCGTATTTACGGCTTGATATGTGGTGCTCGCTACATGGTTTGAGGATTCTCTAATTATTTATTTATTTTTATTTCTTTGGAAAACCAACAACTAACATGACATGTATAAACAACAATTAAAAATGATACAGTCATTTAAAGGTTTTCACTGATAGATAGATATTATGTATACACTATTATCTTATTATTTAAACGTATGAGTGTGTGTGATTGCGTTATAGTTGAATTTTGAACAGTAATAAGCTTATAAAAAATTAGTAGACCTAATAATAGTAACAATAAAATTTATTAAAATGATGCTGCCCGCAGTGAGGGGAAAAAAAAAATGTTAATTTAATGAAAGATTATATCAACAGGCATGTTGCTGTTGCTGTTGTTCGACTACTGCATCAATTGGGAAGAAGAAGTTAGTTAGAAGGCGCCTTAAACTGGGAATGCTACAATTGAATAAATCCATATCCACCTTAGATGAAATATTGTTATATAAATTAATTTATTTTCTTCTCTTTTTCCCTAATCGAGTGTGAAAAAATAGGGAAACAAAAATAATAAAAGGATAAAATGTGCTATTCCTGATATTTTTCTAACCGTGTACCATCGAAATCCGTCCAATAGACTCTGCATGAATGAGCAACAAACATACTCATAAACTCACATCCAAACTTTCGCATTTACATATGTACTAGCATGGGCCCGTGTCTTTGTTCCCGTTCCCGTGGGAATTTCGGGAAATCCTCTCTTATTGCTCCCCTACACTCCCTTACGAACCTACATGTTTAATTTCAGCTTCTGTCAGTCAGTCAGTAACGGAAGAATCCACAGACCACCTACCCTACGAAGAATCCTACTAATATTATAAATGCGAAAGTTTGAATGTGAGTTTGTGAATTTGTGAGGATGTTTGTGACTGAACCACGCAAAATCTACTGGACGGATTTCGATGAAATTTGGTATCTCTCTCAGCCTAAAGACGTCCACTGCTGGACAAAGGCCTCCCCCAAGGATTTTATCCGTGGGGGGTTTTGCCGTAATCGCCACGCTTGGCAGGCGGGTTGGCGATCGCAGTGTGATGGCATACGCGGAAAGATGCTGCTGCCCATCCTCCGGTGTTTTTAATCCCTTAGTCGCCTCTTACGACACCCACGGGAAGAGATGGGTTGGTGCTATTCTAGGGCCACACCACAGGCCAGTGTGAAATTTGGTATACGGGTAATAAAATATCGGGAATAGCACATATGGTATTTTTATCACGAAATTTCCACGGGAGCGAAGCCCCAGGGCGGGGTTTTATTATATTGATAAGTGATGATCATGTAACAGGCACAGCACAGATATGGATTTACGCCCGGGTATAAACGATGACCGGCGTAAACTCATCTTTGCCACAGCACAATAAAACAATGCCAACATAACTGCGTGCCCTCATTAATTAACGTAGAACGAGCGTCCCACAAACACCGCGTTTAATTAGTTTTGATGGCCCAATTAAGACTGTTATGAAGGCAACTATCAATTTCTTAATATCTAGGATCTCGGAATGGCCATCTTAATTGGCAACGCTTTTATACTCAAGAGTCATAAATAGCCCCTCTAGCATGTTAGGCGACCAAGACTGTTTCATGAGTTTCTTTCGGCATTTCTTCTCAGCAGTGGTCGTTCCGAAATGCTAGTAGTTTGTAGCTTTGAGACATAATATATTATGATTAAATAATTAGTTTTCGAAAAAAGAGCCTTCTTTGAAGACCAAGTTTCAATAAAAAAAAATTGACTTTGACTTTGAGTAAGTCTCTCATAATCCAGTGTATTTCAATATATTAGAGCCTTTTATATATTAGAACATTAGATATTTAAAAAGTTTTGTTTAGCATAATCTCCTCCTTTTGATTTAAGAGCTATGCTCTTGTCTGTGGAGTATTCGTCACGCCTCTCTATTCTCTTCTTTACATTTTTTATATCTACATCTATAAATCTCTACTCCAGTCTAGCCATAAGAATCTCCACACAGAGATAATATCTATCTTAGATATAAACTAGCTGTCGCCCGCGGCTTCGCCCGCGTGAGTTTCGCTTAGATGAAAAATCTCTCTTGGAGCTTTTCATCAGATGTTCCAGATCTTCAATTTTTATACGTCAGCAGAAAATGCTCATCAGGTTGAACGACTTTTGTTAAGGCACCATTTCCATATTTCTTATAGTTTAGCTGTCTGCTATGGTTCTTCATCAGGTGTTCCAGTTTTCAAAATATTATCTATACATATAATAAAACAGTAAAAATATTTTGTCTGTACATTTAGTATTTTTGACTGAAATGAATAGAGGGACACTTAAAAAGAATAATAGAAAGCAAAAATATTTTTTTGGAATTTCTTGTCTGTCTGTCTGTCTGTCTGTCTGTATGTATGATCACGCTAATCTCCGAAAGTACTGAACCGATTTGAATGAAACTTTTTTTGTTGTATAGCTATTAAGCCTGGGCAACATTTAGGCTATAATTGATTTTGAAAAATGGAACACCTGATGAAGAACCAAAACAGAACAGTTAAACTATAAGAAATATGGAAATGTTGCCTTAACAAAAGTCGTTCAACCTGATGAGCATTTGCTGCTGACGTATAAAAATTGAAGATCTTGAACATCTGATGAAAAGCTCCAAGAGACCAGCTACACTATAACATATATGCGAATGGCGCCTTAGCAAAAATCGTTTAACCTGATGAGCATTTTCTGCTGACGTATAAAAATTGAAGATTTGGAACATCTGATGAATAACTCCAAGAGACCAGCAACACTATATCATTTATAGAAATGGCGCCTTAGCAACACTTGATTAATCTCATGAGCATTTTCTGTAGACGTACACAAAGAAGATCGAAGATCTGAAACGGTTTGGAACACAAAATGATTTTTCATCTAAGCGAAATCACGCAGGCGAAGCCGCGGGCGACAGCTAGTAGCCTATATGTTGCCCAGGCTTAATAGCTATACAACAAAAAAAGTTTCATTCAAATCCGTCCAGTAGTTTTTGCGTGAAACGCGTACATACATACAGACAGACAGACAAGAAATTCCAAAAAATGTTTTTTGCTTTCTATTATTCTTTTTAAGTGTCCCTCTATCCATTTCAGTCAAAAATACTAAATGTACAGACAAAATATTTTTACTGTTTTATTATATGTATAGATTATCTTCTATCTTCTCACATATTATATTCCATTCAAGTCCTAAATATAGTTCACATAAACTTACTATACTCTGCACCCCAAGGTGCCCCAAAAGACTAAAAATGTAAGAGAGTTGATTATAAGACTCATGACAAATAGTCTAGGCTGTTTCTCTACTATAGTCTGGCTATGATGCAAAAAAATAGATTCATTTCTATTATTTCCTATAGAAAACCGCCCTGCTTAATAATGATGAACTACGGGCATCATAATTTAGCCGTAATTTCTTTGCGAAAGACTTATAAATTACCTGTCCATTATTAAAAAACGTCATCTTAAAAATATTACATTTTCGGGCAAAAATCTTGCAACGAACTTGTCTTTCCTGATTTTAATTCCCGTTAAAGGGGGGTGGGATGGCCGGGAATTTTTGTCAATATGGCCTAGACAGCCCCTTGCAAATACAATAACTAATCACAATAAAAGGGTAGCGGGTACTCTATTAAAAACTCAGTAAGAATTCCTTCGGAGGGCTGTTAAGGCGCACCGGACACTGGATTACGTTGAATATTTTTTTATTAACAAAACAAAACTTTCAACTTCAAATTAACACCACTACATTTTCGCCAAATCATCTATGTAAAAAAGTTGCGTCTTATTCTTCTGTAGCGTTAAGTTCTCGAAACGAGCTTTCTATCTTGGTTGGAGCAAACAAGATACATATAATTAAAATCTATAACTATAAATATAAACATGAGTTTATAGCCAGTAATAGCAATCCCTATTGCTATTACTGGCCGCCCCCCTGGGCGAAACACGCCCACACCACAGGAAAGACCGCAAATGCGCTGGGCAGATGATGTAAAAAGAACAGCAGGTGTGAATTGGATGGAGATTGCCCAAGACCGAGAGAAGTGGCAAAAGATAAAGGAGGCCTACACCCGTAGGGTTGAAAAAGGCTGATGAAAGAGAGAGAGAAACGCACAAGCTGATGATGTTTGTATTTGTTATTATTCTATGGCACAGACTACCAGGTAGTCTGTGTTCTATGGGAATGTGTTGCTTACACGGCATTTTCATCTTTAAAAAAGAAAGATCAATAATAATCAACTAATCCATTATATCTTAGGTAAATTGAACAATAAATATTAATTAGCAAAAAAATCAAATTAATTAGCGTTAAGTCCGCCTTTTATACCATTGTATTATTTTGGTCTAATAAAGTTTTAAATAAATAAATAAATTCTGTTGTAGTAGATTACCACATTTCAGATGTCAGTGTGCGTCGCCCCTTCAATAAAATTTTTGCTGGAAGTTTTTCCCCGCTAATGGTGGGGGCGGTTGTTTCCCGGCCGTCGATTGCGTAATTTATAAGCCCCACCAACTTATCTTCTTAAAATGTATTTTTAAATTAATTATGTTTATATTTCTTATGAAATAAATTTCAAAGTGCTTAATTATGTTCCTTTGATTTGAGTGAAACTAATTATTAAAATTAATTTGAATTAAATAGTTTAGAAGTGTAACTAGTAAATAATATTGTTTGAATAAATTTACAAATACATAGTTAGATTTTTATTGTGTTTGAAATTTTAATCTGCATCTAATATAGATAGGCCTAACAGACAGGAACTTTATTTTGGAGCCTCTCTCTTAAATTTTGTGATGATGATATAGAATCTTCAATTATACGTATGCCGCAGATTTCCTTACAAAGTTTGTAATAAATTACCAACCGTATAGTTAAAAAAATCGAAGAATATTTTTTTAACTATATGGTTAAAAAATATTATGTATTATTAATATTATATTATTTTATGTCTAAGTTACTAACACTGAACTGGCCACAAAATAAACGAAACATTAAGAGAGTGTTGACACGAAGCAGCAATAAACATATTAAGCGCTGCTCAGTAAAACCAGATTCATTTCCTTTATAGAATTTGCGATGAATTCTGAAGGCAAGCCAGTGTTACAGAATAGAAAAAGTACAGAGACTTTTTTTGGTTCGTAAAATCAGCGAGGTCAAAATCACCAATCATTTCAACATTCGTTGGTTTTTACAGTCAAACAGGTAACTTTAAAAAATAATTGTCTTAAAATGATTGATTATTGGTTTCCATTTTTTTCACATTCGATGAAATTCAAATTTCATATTCGATTAAATCGAATGTGAAATGATTCCAAATTCCAATTAACATTAAGAAATTCGGTGTAGGGTAGAGTAAGAAAATTTAATCTTTAATGATTTTCGACGTTGTGCTTATTAGAAGCTAAGTAAACTTGTACATTTTGTATTTTTGAACGACTTAAGCGCCAATGACCATAAGATACCTTTTCCCGTGGCTTGACATAATTTATTAAGAATGTCCAAATACGTATTTAGCTTATCTACTGTCCTATCCCTACATATATCAATTGTCTATATATAATATGCTACATAATATACAAACTTTGTAGACGTCTTCGAGTCAGCTTAACTTCTGCACTTTCTACATCCCTCTTTATCCTGCCGGAAGATTTTAACCCAGTTTCGTGTGAAAAATCAGCGGGATACGCGAGCGAAACGCACTTAGCCGAGAGCGTGTAATGGCAGTAACTACTACCGCACTGTGTATTTATTATCGTTGTTACCCGTATCAGGGTTATATTTCGCTATTTTTTTTTACGAAGTTTTCATTTGTATTACTTGTATACCTACTTTTGCCCTTTGTCAAGGCGGATTTTATTATTGTTAATATCTCGGGTTCTAAGCGGCCTAGCTTAGAACCCGAGATATCAGACCTTCAGCAATAACTGCATCAAACGATGAGCTTTGTAGTGCCACAATAACTTAAGTTATTCCGTAAAAGATAATGTAAATCGGCCCTGAAGTACTTTAATTTTTCACAATTCCGACTTTGTTTTAATGTAAGTACTATAAATACGGCCTCGGAGAATATGCTTATTCGATCTAGCTATCTAAAAGTACAATAATTTTAAGTCATCTACCTAAATGATTCATCTTTTTTCTTGTTTTATCAAATCCTTATAATCACATTGAATTCTGAGAGGTACAAATCTACTGCTAAAGGTGTCTTAGCAATAAATTACTTAAATCTACACCAGTAAATACAGTACAACAATTAACACAGAACGCTAACGCTAAATGCCGGCCATAAATAGCGGGGTGGTTGCGCGAGCTACACGCCCACTGTAATTGCTTAGTCGAGGTTGCCTTAACCGTTTAACTTAAATATTTTATACTAGTTGTGCCCGACGGCTTCGCTTCAGTGGGAATTTCGGGATTCTGGATAGCTAGGCTTTCTCGTGCTTATGTGCTCGTATTTTTGCAAATCGGACCATTAGCACAGAATTAATATAAGTACTACGTACAGAAAGGAAACTCCCTGCCCCTCCCGCAATATGGCACGCCCCCGCACCCCCCGCAGTTCTTGTGTGTATTGGAACGCTATGACTATGAAAACGCACACATTGACGTGTTACTGACGTGTTCACGGATAAACAGTTTCATTTGTAGTCTTCTTCTTAATCGTATCCTCATGACTGAGGGTCGTGACCACCAGTAGCTACAGCTCTCGTGGCTAAGGCCTTCCAGGCAGTGCGGTCCTGTGCCTGTTTTAGGGCCAGATGGAGTTTATGTGTGTAGTAGATTTTATCATGTCCGTCCATCTCGTCGGTGCTCTGCCCTGACTTCGACCCCCGGGACATGACCAAGCAAGCAGTAGTAGTTCATTTGTAGTAGTAGTAGGTATATTTGACGCCCCGTTTCTATGAAGCGCCCGCCCTGTGCCAGTAGTTCCAGAAATGGGCAAAGAAAGGTCATTAGAAGTGGAAGAGAAAAAAAGAGTTGGCCGATTTGATAATGACTTTTCGATCTTTTTTTATCCCAAAATTTAATGTACTCGTACACCAAACGTCAGTTATTTAAGTGTAGACAATTAAGTAATCTTGTTGTTTGTTTCTGACTAATCAGTCGCGAGCAGCAATCGCTGAATTGCACTTTACTTAAAAGTAGTTGTGTCTACTTTAACCCTTCCACTTGAAGCACAATACAATAACCAACCGGGCAAAAAGTATACCGAAAGGCCCGCCGTGTGGTCACGCATATTAAAATCTATTAGAGAAGTCTCCGCGTTTCACAAAAATGCGTTTCACGCCCTTGTGATAAATTTATCCGACTGTTAACGGCCACCCGCCGGCACGCGACTGGCCGGTCTAAGTGCTCCGTGTATTGTGTAGATCATTAGGGTGTATCTATACTAATATACTAATAATATAAGCTGGAGATGAGTGTAATGACCGCATTTGAAAAATAAAAAGTTTGGTGTAAACGTACATCTTGAACTGTCAGTCGGATTGTTTTTTTATTTTAATATTTTACTAGCATGGGCCGACTTTGTTCCCGTGGGAATTTCGGGAAATCCTATATTAGCGCTTCCCTACACTCCCTCAGGAACCTACATGCCACGTTCCAGCTTCCTACGCCTAATATTTTACGCTGTGCGTTGTCTGTCAGTTAGTAACGAAAGAATTTATATATATTGATAGCTAGATTGATACGGAACTTCATGCGCCCTGGAGCCCCAGGGCTCCTTTAGAAATTTTATGATAAAAGTACCTTATGTGCTATTCCAGGTACTACCTTTTTTACTGATTTTCATTTAAATCCGTCTAGTAGATTTTGCTTGATTGAGAAACAAACATCCTCACACTCTTCTTAACTTTCGCTCTTATGATATTAGCGATAGTCTGAACAGCATACCAACAAAACTCAATACTACCTATTTTTATTACTTTCTGCAAAAAGATAGTAATGATCTATTTTTTCGGCCGCTGCGCTGTATATTTGAATGAGCCTTTACGCATTTTATGCCCTAGTGACGTAATGGAGTGATCATTTTGTTAACTTTCGGGTTTAGTGGTCTCAAGTAGAGGAGTGGCCGTAATAAGGGTTATTAAATTGAAGGATTATAGTTTACACTTATTATCACGGAGGTGGTTACTTAGTAGAGAGTTAAAGTTATACTGACTAAATTATGTAGACCTACAGTAGTCGTTTAGTTAATAAATTGACTATTTGAAATTAGATCATAAATAACCAGAAGAACTATTATTTTGGTTAATAAGCGGAATAAACTAGTCTACAACAAATTGTGTATTTAATAAGTATGCTTTTAAAAATATTTTGCAACCAATTTGACAGAGAATGGAAAAAAAGACCAAAGATAGAGATACGTGGAGAAAGTTAGGGGAGGCTTCTGCCCAACAGTGGGACACAAATAGCTAGGAAAAGACATTAACAATTAATTTGCTACTCGCCGGAAAGGAAGCCATTTTGAAAATAATTAATTTGTTTGTTTATTTGAAAAAAAAGTTAAACCAATATTACACCGCAAAGCGTTTAGTTTTTACATTATTAGCATACTAAATCTAATATTGTTTATTTTAAAATTAATTACCCTATCCCAAAAACAAAATGTTAATCGCCTAATCCCATTCGCGTAACATCGTAAAAGGCTGCCATTCCTTTATCACTACCATTCAGAGTCATAATAGAGGCAATAACACTCAGAGTCGGGAAGAGCCCCCATAATACGTCGAGTAAACGAATATGCGGCGAAATTGCCCAGGAGCCAACACAGATGTGATTGCGAGCGGCCGGATACTGGCAATCATCAATCTACGCCCCCCCACCCCTACGACGCAAGTCGTAAATCACGCGCACAATGGCCGAAGGAAGTTCTTAAGAAGAAAAACTATAGGTCATATCCTTCCTGGGGGGCGGCCAATCGGAAACGAGCGCCTCTCACCCCCTCGAAGGGTTATTTGGTTAGGGCGAGATTTTTCCACGTCCATAGAAGGTGGAATGTTCGTCGCTCATAGAGATTATGCGTAAGCCTAGAGAACTGATAGTGGATGGGCCGTGATGTGACGGGTGGCGAGTTTGAATTATTTATTTTGATAAGTTCGCCGCTCGGGTATTGGTTTGGTGTTTTCTTGATTGGACGGGGTTTAGTTGTATCAAATTATAGTGGTGTGTGTGATGTGGATGGACGCTTACCTATATCGTATTTCGTGTTATATGATATGTGCACTTCCAAGTTATTGCTTATGCATTTTGACATATATCATATCTACTCTATATTGACTGATTAATGAAACGAAATGATTTTTTTTATTTGTCATTGACTTAGTTGACGTCAAAAAATTACTTAAATAAAGCTAAGGTTACTACCGCCTCCAAAGCGAAAGTGGAGAAGAGGCGGCGCAACAAACGCTAATGTTTTATCTGTCCAAATAAGGAATACTAGCTATTGACCGCGGCTTCGCCCGCGTGAGTTTCGTTATAGATGAAAAGTCTTTTTGTGTTTCAAACTATTTCAGATGTTACGGATCTTCGATTTTTATACGTCTACAGAAAATGCTCATTAGGTTGAACGACTTTTACTAAGGCGCCATTTCCATATATGTTATAGTGTAGCTGGTCTCTTGCAGTTCTTCATCAGATGTTCCAGATCTTCAATTTTTATACGTCAGCAGAAAATGCTCATCAGATTGAATAACTTTTGTTAAGGCACTATTTCCATATTTATTATAGTTTAGCTGTTCTGTTATGGTTCTTCATCAGGTGTTCCAGTTTTCAAAATCAATTATAGCCTATATGTTGCCCAGACTTAAAAGCTATACAACAAAAAAAGTTTCATTCAAATCCGTCCAGTAGTTTTTGCGTGAAACGCGTACATACATACAGACAGACAGACAGACAGACAGACAAGAAATTCCAAAAATTTTTTTTTGCTGTCTATTGTTCTTTTTAGGTGTCCCTCTATCCATTTTAGTCAAAAATACTAAATGTGCAGACAAAATATTTTTACTGTTTTATTATATGTATAGATATAGATATAGATGTGCACCACTTATCTCGTACATAAATATATTTAAGCAGCAATTGAGGTAAAATACTGTAGTAAAAAATCATACTCAGAACGCATCTTAACCCTCAAATAACTAAACAAATCCCCATGGAGGTTATTAAAATATTTTCTTCCCGAACGAATTCATAGCTCAGTTAAATTTGAATTTAGAACGCGTCGTTCAAATTGAGAAATCGCCGCCGGCGCCGCTAGTTAGCTAGTTTTTACTGCAACCCCTTTGTCCGTGAAATTGGGAAATTACATCACTGCATGTGTGCAATATGCACGGTTTCTCGAATGAATGCATATGCGATTTCTATTTCATTGCAATACTTTGTATATATGTCTCTTACCGGTTTAGGTATTTGCAGTTTGGTAAAAACAAAATAACAGATAGAGATAATTTAAACATTTTAGTGACGTCACAATGCCAAGAAATTTAAACTTACAATTTTGAAAAAAAACTAATAAAATATAGGTCCTTGAATTTTATCTAGTTTCTTATTGTGCACTAAAATCGGCGTTAAAAATAAAATATAACCAATTGGTGTTTTTTGTCACTCGAATCCATACTTAATATTATAAATGCGAAAGTTTGGATGTGAGTTTGTGAGTTTGTGAATTTGTGAGTTTGTGAGTTTGTGAGGATGTTTGTTACTCAATCACGCAAAATCTACTGGACGGATTTCGATGAAATTTGGTACAGAGGTAGATAATGACCTGGAATAGCACATAGGCTACTTTTTATCCCGGGAAAAAGCACTGTTCCCTTGGGAAATTCACGCGGGCGAAGCCGCGGGCAAAAGCTAGAATAATTTAATATAAGTTATTTTCGACGGACGAAGACCATATAGATGGAGTTCGATCTCTCCTTACATATACCTATATGTAATTGATTTGGTAGGATAACTTTTACGTATAAGCTACTGATTAGTTTGGCAACTGCATCAAAGTATCAGCGACGTGATCTGGCAGACCTCGGCGATCCAATAACGTTGGCACACTACTACACACTACTAGCGGACTGGGCAAGATGTTATCTTTATTTTTTGGAAAAACTGGTGACCTGGTTAAACATTACTAGAACTTTTGTTAAATAGTTTCAACAGGAGCTTATTTAATCATTGATCTAATCATTAAATTTATCATTATAAAATTTATCATATTACAAGCGTGACTCTTGTATGTCGTGCTTTTTCCATTTTCTCTCCGTTGCTAACTCTTTCATTTCTTTACGTTTTTCTTTTCACTTTTTTACTTAAAATATAATAAAAATATTTTTTCGCAAGTCACAATTATTTTCAACAGTTGCGATCTCGCTGTGTGTACAAAAAAAAAACAAAACATATTTTTATGCAACACACAAAACGCCGCAGGATGCCTAAATACAAAGACCGAAATGCTTTCACGATCTAACACTGGCTACAAATAGGCATAGAGTAAAAAGCCCCGGGGGCGATGGGCCGTTCGTTTTCGAAATTCAAATAATGGTGTAACGAGGTACGCAGAGGGCGCTGGCGTCGCAATCATAACGCTAATCCGCACCGACACGTGGGGCGTTTTGACTTACGATACACGGACTTTTTGTAACATAGTCAGATGGTATTTACCTTTGCCGGTCTGTTGGGGGTTGTTTTGTTGCGATTTCAATGCATCATTTTGTTTCAACAGGGTTTTAACTTTTATTAGGCAAAATCATGTTTGGGTTTCGATGAAAAGTTCAATATCAAAGTTGTAAGAGGAGCTACTGGCTTATAAGCACGGTACGAAGTACTACGAATACGAGAAATTGTGAAATAATAGTTTTATAATACAGATTGCAAGTGCGTCAATTTTATTCAATAAACTTTTAGTTTGTACCAACGCGACCCAGATACTAATATTTAATATCAAAATGTGTCAAACTAACACGTTAAAATCCGCTAACACATTTACGTAGCATACATACATTTTCCCGCTAAAATATTAACCAGCTTACACTGTAATTTTCATTTCACTTCGCATTATCGGGATTATAGTCCCAATTTCGCAACCCCTCTCGCTCTATTATTGTAACTAATCTTGTCACTAATCCTAGTCCGATTACCGAACGCGGTTCCAAATTCAAACAAGCTCGAATAATGCGGTTGGGAATTTAAACACGCGTATAATTTTCAAAATTCAAACGAACATGTGCGTCGCCCGAGGGATACTTTTTTCTTTTTTCGGCGCCGCGAGGTCGCACCCGTTCGGAAACTAGCGGGTTCTAAACGAGCGAATGTATTTACTTGGGGCGGTCGGATAATAAACGTTTTATTGGCTTTACCCGTTGTTGGTCTGTGCCAACAATCTTTTATTTTAATTACCCATTACAGAAGTGGAAGGGTAAATTTCAACATTGTTATTGTGTAGCTTGCTTTGTTGACTTGTAAGTAGGTATGCGTATCTTTGATTGTGCACATTCAGTATCTTTCAACTAGATTTCGCCTATTGATACACAATTGTTATCGAACCCCGTGAAGGATTAGTATGTATGAATAAAAACATACATATGAAAATATAAAAGAAAAATATCAAATATACATACATACATACATACATATTATCACGCCTTTTTCCCGTGGGGGTAGGCAGAGACTAGCGATTTCCACTTGCTACGATCTTTACAGATCTCTCTTGCTTCCTCTACACTCATCACTCTCTTCATACATGCTCTCCGGTTATGGGTGCTCCTAATATCTCCCTTTTAAGGAGGTCCGCAATCTGGTCCGAGTGCGTTCTACGAGGTCGACCCTGACCAACTCTTTCATTCACCTCTGCTTTATAAATACCTTTTGTCAATCTCTTTTCATCCATCCTCTCAACATGCCCAAACCATCTGAACATTCCTTAAATATCAAATATGATCCAGGAAAAAAATATACATACATATTTTAAATCCACTGCGTACATTTCATAAAAACTATTTTCAAATCTGATATTTCGTGATACTCTAAATATTCGCGTTTATTACAGTTAAAGGACATTACATATTCAAATATAATCCGAGTTTAGCTAACCCGCAATGAAATTAGTCCACGCTCGTAATATGAACTAATAGAGATTTACGTCATTTCATATTGAACTCGTCTATTTTTGCGTTCCTACTTGTCGTTCTAAATTATTTGAATGAATGAATGTAAATGATTTTATTTCAATAGGCAAAAAAATAGCACTTTTAAATCGTCATGTTCTTGTTTTTTAGTTAGTTGACGTCATAAAATTACTTAAAGCTAAGGTTACCACCGCCTCCAAAGCGCAAGTGGAGAAGAGGCGGCGGCGCAACAAACTCCATCTAAACTCCATTTTTTCTTAATTGTCCCATTATGTAAACAATCTTCACACTACTTTTTGTTGAATTTTGTTAAAAATAAATCAAATATTAGCTCAAACCTTAACATTCTAAAGTAAAACATTTATTAACCACGAAAGTAATTTCCTTAAAAGTCTATTTTAATTTATATTGTTGTAAAATCATAAAAAGACATGGTAAGATTGTTTACATAATAGAAAATTATGAATAAACGGACTTTACTCTATTTACTGTATACTCAATTTCAATTAATAAAAATCATTTTTTAATGTTTATTAATGAACTAAATTAATGAAATCGGCAGATATTGGTTCAAAACTGGTAATACATGGAGTGTGTAATTGCAAAAAAACGTGACTTTATAGAACCTACTCGTATTAATATGTAAACTTCGAGCAACAAGGACTTCCGCGCACGAGACCGTGTATGTAAATAAATAAATTGTGTAGCTTTTAAAAAAATATTTGTGTAGTTAAATAGGTATGGTGGTATATTTACCGCTAGTCTCGTTTTTGAATCGCTAAGTGCTGATTTACCAGTGAATTCGTTATTGACCTTACTTTTAAATGTAATTCTTAGTAAGTATATGAGTTAAGTCTGTAACGCTGTGCATTCATTAATAAAGCTAAAAAATTCTAGATATAATAACGCCAAATTTTAGAATTGTAAGGAATTTTCCAATTTTTTTAAATTTTACCTTATTTGCTCTATGTATTTTATTTATGTCTAGTCTATCCATTTTAAATACGCTGACCAATCAACCAACAAACAATATTTACCACATATCTTTTTAAACAGCCAACCCTCCACTATTCAAACAATCTAAAAAACTAAACATTAACAAGTGCATTATCAAAAAAGTTGCACAAAGGGCAGCTCGTCAAACAAATTGCAATTAACCCTTACACTGCTTTGGCCTGCAGCGCCCGGGCGCAATCAAAAGTGGGCTAAAACCGGACTTTTACAAAGAGTCTAAATACCGCCCTATTTATGTCCATGGTGGTTTAGTGGTTAAGATGTGTGGCGATACGCCTGTTGTCAAAAAGTCCCAGGTTCAAATACTTCTCGTTGAGTTTGTAGACCAATCTGACTCATGCAATTGCATTAAGTGAAGGGGCCTTTATTTTATTCATTTATTGGCACACAAAACAGTTTTACATCAGAACATGGCATTATTACAAGGTTTCAATGACAAGTTGGAAAACCGAGAAGTGCGCATAACATGCTTAACGTCGTGAGGAAACCTGCACTTTAGTTGATTTATTAGCTGTGGATAATGGAAAAGGTAAATGGCAAAACCGTCAAGCTGAACATCCATCGCGTATTAATTTAACTCGTATTGCTGAGCTGAGAGAGTTTCGTACACGTGTCATTGGTAACTATGACAGAGAAAATCTGACGTTCGGCTTCGACCATTTAAGCCGAACGTCCATCACGAACAAAACTTAGGTTTTCAGAAAGCCAAGAAAGCACATACTGAAGAACGAACAGGTGTGATGTCTGTATGTGTGTTTTTGTGTTTGTACTAACACTAGGTTAGTTATCTGTGCTAACAAATTATGATCCCTGCTTTTAGTAGGAAAAAGGGCTAGGGTTGGCGTTTCGTATAAGGCCAATTTCAGACGGGCGTTTTCCCATGCGCGAGCGCAATCAAAGCAGACCACGGCTTTCATCACTGTTTGCGGTAATCAGATACGGCGCCGCAATATGCCGTGTTTACACGACGGCCGCTATAAAAGATTAGCAAATGACGGCCAAAGAACGGCCACCACGCAAACTACAGTGCGACTTTTTGCACGTGGTAGAAAACGGAACTAATGTCTAAACTATTAAAATTTCTTATTTAAAACGTAGGTGGCGCCCTCACTCACGTGCAAAAAGATCCTTGTCGCACTATAAACGAGACTTCAGGGGGAATTGCATGACTTTAGCCTTATCGCCTTTCTGGGGCTTTTCAAGTGTCAAATGAGTTTTGAGTAACAAACGTGGTTGTTTGTTTTGGTGGCCTAAAAAACTTCTTGCAACTTTGATATGGTTGCTGTGGTAGGTGAAATAGACTATTCATTCTAGTAAAAGTAAAATCTGTCTTAGACTTAACATAAAAGTTGTATAATTAATAACAAATTATTAAAAACTTGATGGGCTCTGGTGTAAATATTGGAATAATAGTAGATTGCTTTACTAGGGTCGGATGACATCAATAGCATTCGAGGTGTTGGATTTCGATACAGCTTATGAAATAAATTAATATCCGTAGTATTTTTTTAATTTTGAACATGGAATCACCAGACTGCCTGGAGCGAGTCATCGCCGCCGCTTCTACGTTCTAGGATTTTTTTTTTATTTTTAATCTTAGTAGAAAATACACCTAATGCATTTATGACAATTAAGTATCATAATTTAGTATACCTACTAATATTTATAATTTACATAATTAAAAAAAATATGGATAATATCGGAAGAAAATAAAGAGGTAAGTCTAAATACAGCAGAATTTTTCTTTTATAAAGAATGATTTTTTTTCAATGCTACCATTGGCTAATACATGTAGTATCCAAAGACAAAGAAAAAAAAAACTGTTTTCATCGAAGTTCTTCAGAGTTTTTTCAAACTCGGTATTTTTTCTGTGTAGAACCTAGAACTTAGCCAATAGACATAGAAAAAAATAATAATACCATAGATTTTTTTTTCTAAATTTGTTTAATTTAAAATTTGTCGAAAAACAAAATATTGGTACTAGCTATTATAGAAGCTCTGGTAGGGGGGTTGTGGTCTACTTCCCCTACCAGATTATAAATGTACTGAATAAATAATATATAAAAAAGATATGTACATACATAGGTAATAAAATTAATGTAAAAAATAAATAATTATACTTAATACTTAATAAATTAATTAGTGTACTTACAGATAAATTTCAATTTGAATATATTTGTTTTTATTCATAAATAAATAATAAACGTCAGTATTTTAACTTAAATGTTTTATAATAAATACATTGATATAAAAATTTTATGTATTACAATTTGAATATGTTTCTTTTGAAATTTTAAATAAATAAATGTGTTTATTTTAACTTAATTGCTAATTTAGTATTATAATTATTAATTTTATTGTTGTTGATGATTTATCCTAGATGAAGTTTTAGCAATAAATTTATCATATATGTGAAATCCAATTGAAAGCGATGAAATCTTAAAATGCCTATAGGTATGGGGAGGCCTACGCCGCAAAGGCGACTTCCAATAAAGTGAAATGAAATAGATAATGAATTGTATTTTAAATAAATAAATATGAATATTTTTAAATGTGGTAAAAACTAAAAAAATTTAATCAGCAACATTTCATAGATATCAAAGAATAGAATTGTAAGAATAGTTTAATATTTTTAAAAGCATGTAATTTATTGGTAGAATAAAGGGCTTTTTTATTTTATTTTATTTTATTTATTATAGAAGCTAACACATTTTTCCTTATTATATCTAATTTTTTAACAACATTGACACTGATAGACGATCGATCTTACCTCGGGGATCGTCAATTACTCAGTTTAGAATACGGTAACAAATCGTTGGCCGATCATGCAATTTGCTTAAAAGCCTCGCCATTCCCCGTCTTATCATGTTTCTTGATAATTTACTATGTATGCTTGCTGTTTGTTACTTATATTGGGTTTTTATTTTGTAACTAGCTTTTGGAAATGCTCTGCCATTAGAACTATGCCGATTTTCGGGATTAAAGGTATCTTATATATCAGTCTAGGTATGTTGACACTTTATTTTTTTTTTACACATTTTATTGCACAAAAAACATGTCATATACAAACAAAGACTTGCAATAAGATGCGCAAAAGGCGGCCTTATAGCTGTAAGTAATTTCTTCCAGGCAACATTTTAAAAAACTACTCTGCTTAGTGACAAAAAAATAGTATTGTTGCCCCATGAAATTAACTAAAATGATATTAACTAGTATTAATTATAAACATACAGAAAAACATAAATCTATTGATGAATGCGGTCAATAAACGATGTTTCGCATCCATTATTGAAAGACAATCCCGGTCAAAATAGTAATAAGTACAGCACAATCCTTATCAATTATGTACGAATTTTCCAAAAAGATTTTATTTGAAACGTCACAAAGACTTAGAAAACAATATCATTTGTGTCCAGCGGCCTGAAATATTTATGAATACTTTATGGGCTTTAGCTGTTTGTACACAAGACTATTGTTTGCTCGATAAAATAAAACAAAGCTGTTGTGCTCATAACGATGTCAATACGACCTCTAGAACAAAGGGTGGAGCGTGATTGAAGATATTGTGCAGTGTAACGTGATTTTTACTTAATCGATACTCTATTCAGGCTCGACACAAAATATATACTTAGTTGACCGAACGAGCGAAGCGAGCAAGGGCTATAATTCAAGTTGGGGCGAAAACACTTGCTTGTATGTATGTATGCTTGTTCCGCGATAACTCTCGAACCGTTGAATTAATTTCGATGATATTAAGAATACGTGTAGCAATTATCCATAGAATTTTTAAGTTCGTTGCGCAACAAAATCGGTTCGGCCGTTTTTGAGATATACGCATTTTTATAAAAATAAATATTGCTCTATAACTTTTGAACCGTATTTTATAAATAACAATCGCGAGGCCTAAGTTCGCGGCGAACCACTAGTCAAAATAAATAAAAATGTGATATCAGACCTAACATAAAACTGCCTAAAGAAATTACATATGAATATAACTTTTGAAGTAAATAACATACAGGTTTTAAACGCGCACGTCTTATTGTCTACGTTTCGGCCCTTTTACAAAATGCCGTTGTCACGACTGACTGACCAACACCATTACAAATCTGGGAGATTCCAACGAAAATATAATTTCTAGTATGTAATGACATATGGCCTATCCTTCTAGTGATTCCTAACTCATGGTGCGCCATTAAATAAGTATCGGCGAGGTTAACCCGCGATTGGCGAAGTACAGTCAACAAAACGTCAACCCACCTCCATCTATTGCAAATACGCCTCTATTACCACCTGATAGAGATCAGTGTAGGATAACTTGACTCGCCGTAGGCTGTATGGCAAATGCCCAATTCGCTATAAATATGTTTCGGCACATAAAGGATGTATTTCCGCGCTGATTTATTGTTATTGTGGGGATGGAATAATATGATTGTGGTATATATGCTGTGTTGTGTATGTAATTGCGCTGGTATGTGATAGGAAATATTTTATTATACATATATTGCTTGGAAGGAAAAGGGGGAGGCCTTTGCCCAGCAGTAGGACACAGAACCTACAGGCTAGTAAAAAAAACATATATTGCTACTGTCAATGCTAGAATTAATTTCTCTTTATGTGAATTTGTCTCATCAAGTCATAGAGCAACACGGAATCCCGTGCGTGGAAGTCCTTGTTGCTCTATGCATCAGATAGATCCAGGATACAATGAACTTTGGGTAAAAACATATAACACCTTGGTATCATTTTTTTTCAATTCTGGCCCATTTTACAGTTGTCGATATTCTAGTATGTTAGAGTGTTAATTGCCTGGGCGATTCGTTAATTATGAATATCAGAATTCTTTTCTCATGCTAAATTTACTCCTGAAATATAGAATAGATTATCTTTACAAATTAAAAATAGTTTAAAAATGTATACCTTTATAAAGTACAGACTTTAAACTTTTAAAATGTTTTGTAGATTGTGGAGAAAATGATTTTGGTTATTAGTTATTTTTTAAATAAATAAAAAAAAACAAAAAATAATACCTTATTCAAACTATATTATCCTTCACTTTGCCTCAAATAACGCAGTAACAAAGCACATAACTCGAACACTTGGGCCATATCGTAAATAGGGCAGAAGTAGTGTATTTACGGCGAAGCACAAATAAGTATCGGGTGGTTCTTCCACTCGGAACAATGAAAAATGACCGGCGGAAAATTGCGCCGATCCGAACGGAATCCAAGTGCGGCCCTGCTTAAGAAAACGATGGGACGGACTCGGGAATAAATAAAATTGACACTTTAAGTACAGTGCGACATAAAAGAGTAGAAAATGGATTTAGGGCGAACTAATTTTTTCTATAATTGCAATACCAGATCCAATGGTCGTCATTGGTTGAAAATCTATGCACGATCTATGTGATTAGTTGATAAACACCCAGTGTTGCTAGCTAAGTGTAAACTGCGCCCCCATTTATTTTCTACTCTTTTATGTGACACTGTAAAAGCCTGTTTTCTTCAGTTATTTAAAAACCTATCCTTTATTTTTATTGAATACAGATACAGAGTAGAAAGAGTTAAAAGTCGTGAGACTCGAGGCCACGCTCAGCTGAATATTCATGGATATTATCTAAAATACGTCCGAATTCTAGGTGCGATGTTATCGGCATATTTATAATGTTCAATAGTTTGTTTGAACGTAGCGCGTTCAAACAAACTATTTTGATTTTTGGAACTACCTCCCCACCGATTTGAAAAATTATTTACCTGTGACACATTCATGAGGAAGAAGGGATATAAGTAATCCCGAAAATCCGAAGCGAACCCGTCAGACACAGCTATCGCTTATATTCCTTCTAATTTGCGCAATTTAGCCCTTAGTGCGGCCTATTTCCCCATTTGCGACAGATTGTTAAACTTATTAACTTTCCTCTGCTAATATTCCTTGCAATTATATATCACAAATTCGTGTCTGGATCGCCCGCAGCGCCGGCCCTGTCTCGGCGCGCACTCTATTTTCCTATTTGCGCGGCAGATTGGCTCTGATTGTATTGTTTGCAAGGCGGGGCGTCCTGATACCTACACTACCTACAGTCCTACTGGCTCCCCCTGGGTGCCGAGCGGAAAAATGTTCGCTATCATACTCTGTTTGCGATAAATATTTGATGGCGGATACAATGTTTAAAGTTTCGATTGTTTTGCGGTCATCCCGGCTTTGGGTCTGTGGAAGTATTAGCGGGCTGTACTATGTAATAGATAATTTTAAGCCTTTATACGTTTTTCTCAGTTACTTTTAAAAAATAAAAAAAAAAATACTTTAAATTCATACAATGTTGCATAGAACATGTTTTCTACTCCGATTTACATGCAAACTAAATTAATTTTCCTAAAAAACATACTGAATGAAATGTACACCCATTCAAAAGTCAAATGAATTCGTCCAAATTGGTTAAAACCCTCGGGAAAATTCAATAACACAAAAAAAATCATTCACAATCATGTGACATACGACACCACATTTCCCATAAAAAAAGAAAGTCGTTAAATACAATATCCCCCATTCGGATTGACAATATCTACCATATCGTCTATATTGGCAATATTGGCAATATAAAGAGTAAATCTTCAACGACACCCCGACGATAACTTTTATGAGTGCGAAATTGTGTTTATGCGAGCGCGGGTAGCTTGCGATTCACAGTGGCGGCGCCACCGTCGCGTAATCGGAAATATTGCGGGAGAACGAAGTTACGTGTGGTACAAATCTGAAGCTGAAGCGGGTAGATGTGGGTAGCTTGCGATTCACAGTGGCGGCGCCACCATCGCGTATCCATCGCATATCGGAAAAATTGCGGAAGAACGAAGTTACGTGTGGTACAAAACGAAGGCTGAAGCGGGTAGATGTGAGTTTATACCTCGGTGGCGCCACCGGCGAGTAATCGGAAGAACGAAGGTCGTATGGTACAAACTTGAAACAGAACGGGTGGACGTGTTATGGGAGCATGAGGCTATTTAACCGCGGGACCGTCACCATCATCGCGCAAAAAGAAATATGGCGCCCGAACTTAGTTTTGTCAGAAACTGATAAATTATAGTTATATGTATAGAGCGTTATATTTTGCTACATAAAAAGTAAAATTACCTCATTTTAATCTAAATTATTGAGGAATGATTAAATGGCCAATGAAGCAAATCATGGGCGATCTCGCTCTCCGATTTCTTATAACTTAGACCTCAGATAGTATCCCGCGACTAGTATTACAGTATAACAAACTCGTAATTGGTTTGTTGCCGGCTACACCGACATTGATATTGTTCTAGCTTCTTCTATACTTCCTTCCTCACTGTCACAGTCTCTTATGACATGATTCTACGAGTCTATAATTCTAGATGGAAAATTTTAAGTATACTTTTTGTACCTTCATGTACAGACTATCTACCTCAAGGGTGAGTGTCACATGAATAAATAGTGGTCGTGTCGTGGTCATTTCGTGGAATGAAACGCAACGACTTTCATGTCAATGTAGTGGTTTGCCATTTTATTTTCCATTTCACACTTGCTGACAAATCATCAAATATAATGCAGGTTTCCTCACGATGTTTTCCTTTACCGGGAACTATCTAGCCATCCTTAAATTCCCATGTAGATGTCCCAAGTTGCACTAAGAAAGAGTCAACTCTACGAGTTGCTACGAATTGCTACGAAATCGTAGCACTTCGTAGCCAGCTACGCGTATTAGTGCTACGATCGTTAAATCCTATCTGCTACGAATTCTGTTGTTTGTGGAGTTTATAAATTCGTAAAATCGTATTAGAAAACAGATTTGATTGCTTAAAAAATAAATTATAAATTAAAAGAGGCGCTATATAATTTTATACTTTCTTCGTTTGTTACTAATTCACAAATTTTCAACTTTTAGTTAACAATAATCTAATCTCATTTTTTTTTCATAATTTTCTTTTGTAGTCTACGTAGATAGAATAAAAATAAACTCTTTTAAAAACAAAGTACCAAGACTGTGTGTTTGTCGCTAACGACGTATCGCCGCCACATTCCAGCTAACGAGTCTCCAACCACTCGAGCTGGTGCGACACTAATTGCGTGTGAGCTCAACGACTATGTTTTTGTTAGGGTTCCTTGGTATTATACGTAAATCGCACAGTTAATACAATAAAAAATAAATAAATAAATGAAACCTTTTATTTAAGTCCTATTCCATCTTAATTATTCCTAACTAATGCAAAAGTGCACGACCCTTAGTCATGAGGAAATACGACTAAAGAGAGAAATGCAAAAGTGAGTTTGTTTGTTACCTCTTCACGCTTTATCTTCTGAACCAATCTTACTGAAATTTCGCATTCACATAGTTAGGAGTGCTGAGAAGGACATATGGTACTTTTTATCAGTAAAATACCACAGGAGCGGAGCCCCGGTGCGCATCTAGTTGCACATAAAAACAGAACATATACAAAAGAAACTGTTTTCGATTTAAATTCATTCAATCCTTGGAGTACTGTATCAGTGTGGCCACTGCTAAAAAAGCATCATGCAAGGGTTTGGAAGCCAATCGTCCGGTATTGAATTAATTAAATTATTTCTGGTTTATACCGCCTAACGACCACTGAAATGGTTTAATGACCGCGCATTATTAGTATAGCACTGTCGATTATTTTTAAATATTTTAATCGAACACTTATTAGAATTTTTCACGTATTTATTTTTATTTTTTGTTTTAGGTACACAAAGATTTCTTCGGGCGAATAGTGCCTTTGTCGCAAGTGCAGAGAACAGGTAAAGTAATTTATTTCTTTTTTTTTATTTTCTCGTATTTCTTAGTGGCCAGTTCTGTAGCCACATTATGATACCTCTGCGGTGCAGCGGTCAGCACGCCCGTCCGCTATCTGAAGGCCCTAGGTTCGATTATCTAACAATGATGATATTTTCCTGAAAATAAATACAGAAATTATCTTTTACATAGAACCAACCGTACATATTTACTACCTACAGCGGGCTGTTGAGTGATTATTGTGCATATTGTCATTATGTATTTATCCTAACTAATATTATAAATGCGAAAGTGAGTTTGTTAGTTTGTTTGCTTGTTACCTCTTCACGCTTGATCTACTGAACCAATCTTCCTGAAATTTCGCATACACATAGTTGGAAGTACGGAGAAGGACATAGGGTTCCTTTCATCCCGGGAAAAAGCACGGTTCCCGTGGGAAAATCACGCGGGCGAAGCCGAGGGCGAAAGATAGTTTATTATATATTTCACTTAAGAATAATTTATCTTCCGTGCTTAAGTCGTCGGCTGTATTCACAGTTGTTAAAACCCACCACACTACTGTACTAGGCCCGCGTGGTGGGTTATAACCCATCCTCCTTACCCATACATAATGAAGGCCAGTGCCCCACCGGTGGGGACATTTAAGTGTCTGATGATGAATATCAAAGATTATCCTAATCCTAACTAATATTATAAATGCGAAAGTGAGTTTGTTTGTTACCTCTTTACGCTTTATCTACTAAACTAAACCAATCTTCTTGAAATTTCGCATACACATAGTATGAAGTACTGAGAAGGACATAGGGTACCTTTCATCCGGGAAAAAGCACTGTTCCCGGTGGAAATTCACGCGGGCATAAACACGGGAAAAGCTAGTTAGTAATAATTCTCTTGCTGAAAAACCTCCAAGTAACAATATCAGAAATGGCGCCCCCCCTATTATCACATAACGTTAATCATACGTCGAGTTACAAGCGGGGCTATTATTTTCAATTACCTACCCCGAAAGGGTTGTTAATATTCATTCAGCCGACACCCGACCGGGAATCGAACACCTGATCTCGCCCCACCCGACTCTAGTATATTAATCGCGTATAATTTCGTCGCGGTGGAGTTTTAATAGACAGAAAATTATTTGACGGGTTAAGATTAGGCTACATTGTTTTAAGTAGGTAATTATTCTGTTTAAAAAAAAAACAAAAGTGGAAATCGCTAGTCTCTGACTACACCCACTGGAAAAAGGCGTGATAATATGTATTTAAAAAACAATAACACCAACAAAATTATACAGGATGAATTAAAAAAAGTTGCCATCCTTTCTAATGGTAAAAGTAATCATGAGTATTAGCAACTTTTTGTATGAAAATGACTCAATCCGATTACAAAAAAATCTGCTGTTTCATACTATTTTACAATATAATTATAATCGTCCAAAATGTATGGAAAAGATGATTTTTCATGATGTATGGAAAAGATGACGGTCGGATTGAGTCGGTCCTATACAAAAAGTTGCTCATAATCATGAGTACTGTCACCAGTAGAAGGGATAAGTACCATAGTTTTTCCTTTCACCCTTTAAATGCAAAAATACTTCTACATCTTTGGATATATGAGGGTATGTTTGTTATTCAATCACGCCTGAGCCGCTAAGCAAATTTGCTACTTTTTTCCCGAAATTCCCAAGGGAGCGAAGCCCCGAGGTGCAGCTACGACCCAAAAAAAGCATACAAAAACACCCATACACAAATCTATGAAACTATGAAAAATAACAAATTACCGAAATATTATTATCTGCATTAAAAAAACAGTTTTTCTCGACTGTACACCAGTCCTAAACGTAAAATTGGCTCAGCACCTCCCCCTTCACCCCCACTCCCGGACACCCCCCATTCTCGTTAAGGTGACTGTTTAATAATCTCAACGCGATTTGTAATGGGATTGAGAGGAAATTCGCTCGACGTCTCTGAATCCATATTGTTATAGAGTAGGTACAGTCTTTGTGAAAATTTATGGTTTGTCGTAACTTTTGACAAATTGGTCTATTTGCTCCTGTGGATAGGATCATGTATGAATAGGTCATAAGTTTAAATATACAAGAATACAACCCAATAGCGCTAACCTGACATAAGTTTTATTCGAAAATCAGCAAGTCATTTACGAACGTAAACGTAGCCTTACAAAAAATGTGTCGCTTCTTTTTTTGCGTGTCGACTCGACCTGTGTTGCTGATCTTGAAGAAAATCATATTCGTCGTAGCTGTAGACGGTGCTACGAATTTCGTAGGCATGTCTACGAAGTAATGTAGCGTTGCTACAGAGACTGACATATTAACGCAGCTCTTTTTAAAGGAAGGTATTTTGGAAATTCTACCCCTAAGGAATGAGATGAAAAGTTGTGGGCAAATGCTAGTAGTATGTCAATATACATACATATATACATAGAATATATAGCTATTTACTGCCACGCTAGCTACTATTGTGTTTTTATACTTAATCGCAGCAGAGTGTACCAGAGCGAAGTTGTAATGAGGCTCCCTGTTTAAACTAATTGTTCCCGCGCCGGCGGCTTCAGAAATCGACTTTGCTGTTTGATTTGCCTCGCTCGAGCCAACCGTTACCATTGTTATCCTATTCCTATCTGATTGCTATCAATTTCAACTGTTCAACTTTGATTTGATAGACTATTTACTTTTGGTAATTTTATTGGGATTGTTATGTACACAATGAGTTATGTATCGGGGAAATGTGTAACTAGCGAGCCCTGGGAAGTTCCTGTGGAAGTTTCGAGAAAAAAAAATACACTACATGTTATTTCAGGTTATAATCTACCTGTGTACCAAATTTCATTGAAATCCGCCCAGTTGATTTTGCATATTTGAGTAACAAACCATATATAGAACTTTCCGCATTTATAATAGAAGCAGCGCGCCCGGCTTCGCTCCCGTGAGAATTTCGGGATAAAAAGTACCCTGTGTGTTATTCCCGGTTGGTTTCTACCCATGTACCAAATTTCATCCAAATCCGTCCAGTAGATTTAGCGTGATTGAGTAACAAACACCCAAACGCACTCACATTCTAAGTTGCGCATTAGTAGGATTTGTAGAATAACCGCTTACCGGGCGCTTCATAGAAACGGCGTGTCAAATATGCCTACTACTACTACAAATGAAACTGTATATCCGTGAACACGTCAATGTGTGCGTTTTCATAGTCGAACGTCCCACAGTTACACAAGAACGGGGGAGAAGTGCGGAAGGAGCGGGGGGTGCCATATTGCGGGAGGGGCAGGGAGTTTCCTTTCTGTACGTAGTACTAATATTAATTTTGTGCCTATATGTAAAAGGATAGAAAGGAAAGAAGCGGTGGCAGCTGAGTGGTAGGGCTGTGGTTGCAAAGGTCCCAGGTTCGAATCCTGCCCGTGCCACGCGAGTGTATACCAATCTGACTCATGTATGGTAGTTTTCATCGACCACCACTTGCTTCCGGGTGAAGGAAAACATCGTGAGGACACCTGCACTCTGGTTGATGATTATCAGCTAGTGTGTAAAATTGAGAAGGCAATGGCAAACCACTCTATTAACGTTGCCAAGATAGTCGTTGTGTGTGTTTCATTCCATATAATGACCACGACCCTCAAGAATACGACTAAAAAGGAAAAGAAATATAGAACAAAAGGATATCAAAACCGCAATTACCATTTACAATTAAATACATGTTCACAAACATATAAAATAATTAACAGTAGCGACGTAGCGCCCCCTGGCGGGAGTCTGATGTTATGTTCGCGCGAGTTGATTGTCCCCCATTGTACCGCATACCGCTTATGTAATGTGTGCTTTTAAGATTTAGGTACTTACTGTGGTCGTTGTGTTTGGTTTAAATGGGAAAATAGTCTGGCAAATGTATACATACCTACTATCCCCAATTTCATTATGTGGTCTACATTTTTTTTTTAGAAAAAATGTTTTTGAAACAAGTAAATGATTGTCGGAAACTACTTTGGATCTAGAATTGTAGGGGCAAAGAAGTCTCAACAATGGGACACATTATATAGATTTAAAAAAAGATTGCCGGCTGAAAAATGATTGCTTTTATGTATCTAAAATTAAACTACATCTCGCATCGTTAGCTAAATTTTTGTACATAGCATTTATCCGTTCATCGACAGTGGATTTTCATTCATTTGTCGTCACCTTTGTTCGTTCCATTGTTATTATGTATAGATAGCATCTATTAAAATAGGTTTAGTCTCGCCTTAATTTACTTACAGCTAAATTTACTGGTAAGTTTGCTTCCGTGCTGGTCTGGGAGCGAAGAAAAAACATAGAATGTACCAGCTGCTTCTCTTCCCGCGCAAATTGTAAAAGACAATCGAGGGAAAGGGCTTTAAACTGGGGATTCCTTCACTCATAGGCGATGGGCTAGCAACCTGTCACTATATCTGAATCTCCATTCCATCAGAACGCCCACTATTCAGCTAAGCGTGGCTTTCGAGTCTCACGACTTTTGGCCCTGTCTACCCCGTAAGGGATAAAGACGTGATTCTATGATTTTATGTATGTAAGTTTACTGCTGCCTCCAAAGCGCATATGAAAAAGAAGCGGCGTAACAAACTCCATCGCATCTCTTTCTCCAAAGACGGCAATTAATTTAACATTGTTTGTTGCAGAGGCGGTACCCGACGTTATATCATCCAGCAGTGTGTTCTACCAGTACCGGGAGGGATTCAACAACGCTGTGAGGCGGAATGTGCGGACTAGGGACCTGTTGTGATTGTTGTTGTTATAAATATGTTTGTTGTTAAATTCAAGAAGTAATTATTGAAATTCCAGTAAGGAGTGAAATAAATAAATATATACGGACATCTCACACAGATTGAGTTAGCCCCAAAGTAAGTTCGGGACTTGTGTTATGGGATACTAACTCAACGGTACTATATTTAATGACAAATACATATATAGATAAACATCCAAGATCCAGGCCAATCTGAAAAAGATCATTTTCCATCTTGACCTGACCGGGGATCGAACCCGGGACCTCCGGTGTGGCAGTCTGGCGTGATGACCATTAGGCCACGGAGGTCGTTGAAATATGACATTCACGCGGGCATTAGGGAAACAGATGCTAGTGACCTTATATGGACTGGATACTCTGGACGGTTCAACCTATCTGCTATCCTTTATTAGCATAAAACGTTTAGATGACTAATCTTTTAGAAATTCGAAGAGATTGCGTCAATTTGTCAATTTAGTTAACGACAATGACGATTTTAGATAGACAAATGTAAATTGATCAAGTGTTTTGTGTATAGAAGAATTTTATCTAAATAGAAATATGTTGGTCCTTGTGGAAATCCTTGGGGGAGGCCTTTGTCCAGTAGTGGACGTCTTTTGGCTGAGAGAGAGAGAGAAATATGTTGCAGTTTCGATCTATAAATCAACAATTCGAGAAATAGTGAAAACCAAACTAAAAGTGTTTATCATTTATCGCTTCACCCTAACAGCCAACAAAGTTATTATTCTGTAAAGAATTATTAACTCTATGGAACAAAATGTTCATAAGTATTTTATAACCACCCTTTATATGATATTAAATGATATAAATCTCGTGTACCACCTGTTCACACACTCCGTAATGTAAACATATGTACAGGCACGTATATTCATTCCATCGCAGCGGTTATTGCACAGTCTGCATTGGATAAACCGAAGCACCTGTTCACTAAGTTTGAGAATAAATCTTAACATGCTAGACTCCTAAATAGCTATTATGTCTGGGAAATTTAACTCTCTCTCTCTCTCTCTCTCAGCCTAAAGACGTCCACTGCTAAAAATGAAATTTAACTAATTTTAATTTTCACACATTTAATTTTCCACTGGGAAATTTAATTGTGTGAATAAAATCATTTTTAATAAAAACTAACTACAATTATAAAGTTGAATGTGTTTCTGTCTGTTTTGCTATTGAAATATGTTAAAATTACATTAATTTAAAAAAAAATACAAAATTCACAACAAGCTTCGTCATTCATCAAAAAATGTTAAAAGTAAAAATAATTGATCAAAAAGTATTAATCAGTGTTAAAATAATGCTTGTAAAATAACATTGGCTACTTCTCAAAGAGATGATATATCCAGATAAAAATAATCCTATCAGATACCCGATTGTACCAAATTTCATCGAAATCTTTCATCAAGATTTTCTAATCATTGATTGTGTAAAGTACGCAAGATTAATTAATAACTTCTCAGTTTTAATAGCACTTGACTATTAAATGCAAGTTTATCGACGACATAAATTGTACGAACTCAAAGAAACAGTCGTAGATCTCAAGTTTGTATATTAATCAACAATTATAACACAATCCACTCTTCCCAAGTAACGCTCTGACGTATTTATGGCTAAAGTTGAATCAAAATGGAGTATCACATTTATTTAGAAACCAGAAAGCAGAATTATTTGCGTATTTTGTCAAGTCCTTTTCAGTTATGTAAACACCTACATGGTTACAACTAAGTGATCGACTGTCGATAATTTGTTATGTTTGTGATTAGTAGAATCATAACTCTAGTCTGTGGCTGTCCAACGCTGGACTTCTTTTAATCGGTTTTTATAATTCCACGAGAGAAGTGTCTGGCACATTGTCATAACTTTCTGTAATTCTGAAAGCTATTGTTTTTCCATAACGCTTGTTGCTACTGTTCGTCTACAAACAATGATTAATGTTTAAACTTGTTTTAAGAGACGATTACTATACTCATATACTTAAGTGAAACAGCTGCTTGAAAACTCCATTTTATTATAAAGTTCTGTCGTAAATATACACGGTTTGTGTAATTCATGATTAATATACAAACTTTTTACAAAGAGCTTGGTAAAATATCTTCAAGAAAATGTAAGGAAAAATATGACGTAAATTATGGCCTTAGTTTTTGTATTTAAACATATTTTAAGTTTTTAGGTTAAGCAAGTATTTAATAAGTTGTGTACCAACTACAGTGTAAATAAACTTTCATATAAAATGTGTTTTATCGTTTTTATTATCTAATATCCCAATTTCCATCAAGTTTTCAATAAATCTTAATCATAACTTCAGTTAACTGAATTCCTTAAGGAATGACTTTTTCGAATTGGTTTATTTTATTATTGGTAGATTGAATCCTATATTTTAACGAGCAATTATCGTATTAGGTTTCTCCGAAACGGCTTTAACGATTTTGATAGTCTAGTTGTAGAACTAACTACTATAGTACTTAGTTACAAGTCCTAGTTTACTATTAAAATTGATCTAGGTAAGTGCCAACTCCGTAATTTATCATCCGAGCGAACCGCGGTGGCACAGCTAGTCCATAGTAATATTATAAATGCGAATGCGAAAGTATGTCTGTCTGATACGCATTCACGGCTAAATTGCTACCCGCGATCAAACATAGGCTATTTTTTTTTCAAAAATAAGAGGCTGCTATGGCAAGTGGAAAGTTTGTATGAAAATAATAATCCATACTTTCATACTAAATAAATGCAGAAGTCTGTCTTTCTTTTATGCTTTCTCGGCTAAACCGCTGGACCGATTTTAATGAAATTTGGTCTGTTTTTCTCTTATGCTTCCTCATGTTGATATAGTTGAAGACCCGGGATCAAACATAATAGGCTTTTTTTCAAAAATCAACCCCTTGGGGCCGAAATGGGGTACAAAGTTTGTATGAAAAACACACTAGAAATACTTTTTGCCACGGGCAGATCCGCGGGGCAACAGTTACACTAAGATAGGTATTTCGACGAATCTAATTGTCACAAAAAATTATAGTCCGAACGCGTTGATGTCTTTTGCCTCTATCGTATCCAGATATCTTTTGGGTGCAGATTTGCCGTGTATTTCCAACACTGTGACTATATTACATAATTTTCTCAAGCATACGTCACCTATGCTAATACAATCAATAAAGATACTGATTGTTTGTCTGTTTGGACGCGCTAATCTCTGGAACCACCAGTCAGGACAGAAAAAATATTTCTGTTCATGAGATAGATTGTTTGCTTCTTCTAGGCTATTCAGTATCCCGAAATATCCATAGGAATGAAGCTGTGGGGCACAGCTAGTATATTATTTACTGTAAAATATTATTTTGCTACTGAGGCTATCAGTTGGATTAGAAAGTTCTCTGTAGACCAAATAGTTTCGGAGAATAAGCCTCCAAAAAAATGTCTAAATTTAATTGAAATTCGAAAAAATGATAAACTTTGAAAGGGTTAAGCACGGAAACTATTGGGTCTTTAGTATAGAGCAACACGGACTCCTTACGCGCAGAAGTTCTTGTTGCTCAAAGGTCTTTAGAGACAATACTAGTGTCATATTGTAGCAAATCCATGCTCTGCGGGTCAATAATGAAGGGAGTCGCAACGGATATTTATAAATAAAAATAACAGTTTATTATATAATGGTATATTTTGTAATAATTAAAACAACTAATCACATAACTAAGATATTCTATCTATAACTATAGTATGTTACAGCGCCCGGCCACCAATTCCCCATTTCGTGCATGGTGCAGTGGTTATATACCTCTCTCTTTCACACCTATATACAGACATGGCGCGGGCGATAATGCTTATATTTAATTAATTTTGAGATCTCAATTTTATTAAAACAAATTGAAATATAACACATTTTTGTATAATGTATTTCGTTTTGAAATAGGTATAGCCCAAATATTTTTTTTTTTGCGTCTACAACTTTCATCTTGTCTCTCTCTCTCACTACGTGTCTAGAGGGAGACAGCACAAGAATTGAGTACGCATTTGCTGGAGATAAAATTTGAAATAATTTGCTTATGATAAAGTTGTTACGTAGTTTTAATAAGAAAGGGCATGCTGTCGCGGGCTTTTGCTCTATAATGCAATGTCGATATTTTTATTATTTGTTAGGTATCTTTAAAATTACCGAACAGATTCGGACGTGGTTAAAATGGGACCAACTTGGGAATAAACCCTTTCGAATAAAAAAACAATTTTGGAAATCAGTCCACAATTGGCGGAGAAATCGGCGAACATACATTAAAAACACATACATACATCGAAATATATAACCTCCTCCTTTTTTGGGAAGTCGGTTGAAAATAGGCCATCGAATGGAATGTTAAAATAATGAAATTATCACTTTCGAATTCTATTTTATTACATTACTGGGTTTTCTTACCGCGATAATATATTCGTTTAAAACATTATACGGGAAATCCGCTATTAATGAATTATTTAAAAAAATTGAGTCCCTGAAATACAGGCCCGAACTACCTATTAATATTTATATAATAACTACATATATACAAAATAGTCTAAGACAACATACGAACAGCGAAACACTATGAATACATTATAGTTTTCTATTTATTTATATACATCTTAAGCCTATGTTAATGATTAAAACAATATTCACAACAGTTTTGGTCAAATACTGAATTGGTATTAGATGTATTCAAAAACAAAATATATTATTTTGGTCATTTTAAATTAACAAATAAAATATAATATTAGGTTCCTTATTTTTTTTTTTCATACATTGTATTTGAACCACAGGTAATACTAAAGTCCATTTATTCATAATTGTCCTATTTTGTAACCAATCTTCACAGTACTTTTTGTTGAAAATAAATAAAATATTAGTTCAAACCTAAACATTCTAAAGTAAAACATTTATTAACCACGAAAGTGATTTCCTAAAAAGTCTATTTTAATTTACATTGTTGTAAAATCATAAAAAGACATGGTAAGATTGTTTACATAATAGGACAATTATGAATAAATGGACTTTAGATAGTCTGAACTTAATAGTTCGCCCAGTTGCAGAAAAGCATTTTAAAACTAAATTTTACTTTATACTCGTACTGTATAAATTTGAAGCCAACAAAAATTGACAGCACGATACTATGCATTTCAGATAGGTATATTAGAATGACCGAATACTTAAGTCTATCTTGTATTGTTTGCGCTTATAGCTTCAAATGATTGAGGAATGAAAATAAATCAGTTTTCAGTAATGCTCATTGTGGCTTAAATATATAAATAATGTACCTAGTATAATAAGAATAAAACTATTTACAGAGATAACTTTTATGGCACAATGCATTGGCACAAGAATTCAAATATGGCACATATGAATTCACTTAAAATACTAAAATGATAAAATATCAAATATGCAGAAATACGGTTTTAGATTAGATATTTTTAACAAAATTTTTGGATAAAAACATATTTATCAATCTTATGCTAATAAGACGGATGTCTTATTAGAAATTTGGATAAATTAGAACTGCCCATATTTTGAATTGTAAATTCCAAAAAACAAGAAATCTAACACGCAACTTTGAATGAAATCCTAAATCAAGGATCCTGAATCTTGTGGATCGAGCGACAAAACCAAAAATGTCCCAAATCGAAGATCTGGAATGAATAAATTTAAAAGCCTTTCATTTTTAAAATGCAGTTGGCACAGGGAAAAGAGACTCCATTTTCAAAATCCAACGGTCACACTAATCGAGATGTTTCGGCGGGTCTGTAGACGCCGACTGCGTCTCAGGGGGCAGGAGCGAGAGAGGCAACGGCGGGAGATGTAACGGAAGAGGGAGTAACGCTCGGGACTGGAAGCTGGCGAGGGAATGGAGGAGCGCGGCGGAATGTTCGTGCGCCTTCCTTCTTAGTTCTGCGACGCTGGAGGAACGCGCTTCTTCTTTGGGGCAGCAGGGGCAGGGCGCGCCCCAACCTGTTGACGAGAAATGATTTGTTAACACACTTTTTTTGCACATACAGTCTTTAAGATCAGATTAATTTATTGTTTACTAGCTTTTGCCCGCGGCATCGCCCGCTTAATTTTCCACGAGTACAGTGCTTTTTGCCCGGGATGAATGAAATTATGTGCGAAATTTTAAAATTTTGGTTTGTTTGGAAAAGATAGAGAAAAGTAGTAGGTAGTGTTGGATAGAAAAGTAGATAAAGCGTTAATAGGTAACAAACAAATAAACCAACAAACTTCTCAACCAACCAACTATTGGGATTGGGAATATATTCTGTAAAAGATTTCGGGTGATAGGTAAGTAAATGCATTTATTTATTTATTTATTACCTGAAGTCTTTCGACTTTGTCGATAAAATTCATAATCTCGCGATAAAACATTATGTTATTCAAAAATTTCATTGCTACATTATCCTTCTAATGTTGCTTTCTTCCTTTGTACCTACTTCAGTATTTTTTTTTTTAATTAGGTACTTAACTTTTTTCCTTCAATTCTCAATCACACTTAAATAGAATTGATTTGTATAAAATTGGATGAACAAATTAAAAAGACCTTTCAATGGGAAGAACGGCTGCGACAAATGGTTGAGATGCTGCGACAGATGCGAAAGGTGCGGCGGCAGGAACAACGGCGGGGGCGGCGCCTGCGCACCATCCGCGCCGCCCGGCGATGAGCGGAACGCGCCTGAACTGTGGACAAGCGAACATTATTGTTATTTAAAGATTCATTGCCTTTTTCAGGAGGTCGGTAGCGCAGCGGTTCGCGCGCTTGGACTCCGATAATGGCGGTTAAGCAACTTTCGTAATGGTCGATCACGGAATGGGTGACCAAAATCACCTAGACCCGCAAAAAGAAATTACATAAATAAATTAAATTACATTCATCTCAAGCCCTAAAAATCAAAGTCCTATAGGCGAATCTAAATAAAAATGTTTTATTTAAGTGAATTTGCTTGTCGCCAGAGTGCATATCGACGACGCCTTTGATCTGAGGTAACTAGTTTGGGCTCCAACCAACCGGTGAGCGGCGCCGACTGGCGTCTTATCTCATTTGCAAAACTTACAAACGACTTCTGGAGATTTTGGACTTCATGTAACGTATTTATAGGATATCTTCGAGCAATATGGACTGCTGCGTGCTCAGCATAAAGACAATAACTGTACTAGTATAAAATTCAAAATGGCCAAGACAGCCGTATGAGAAATGAATGTATTTTTAATACAAGATGTGTTTGCTCTTGACCACAATCTTGCCGAGAAAGATGAGGTCTACGGTATAGCGAGCATACCCAGAAGCAGCCTTTGTTTTTAAAGAGAGTCAAGTTTTATCAGGAAGCACAGTTATAAAGTGTTTTAAATAGACAGCAGACAAACAACAAACCGTTAGTGCAGCCTAAATATGCCGTGATGTACAGTCATACCTCTAAGACCTTATTACCTAGACTTAATGATCATAATGCCTTGTAAATTCTGATTACACTTTTGACTCTTGACTGTACCTACATTTAGGCGGCACTAACTGAACTAGTGTAAAATTCAAAAGTGCCGTGACAGCAGTAAGAGAGGCAGACAATGAAATGAACTGCGCGCCAGGTGTCGCGGATCCCGCATTCCCTCAGTGCATACTTGATGTGCCGCGACGGGGGCTGGCGCGGGCCATGAGCGGCAGCGATATTTGTCATCATTATTAGCTGTTATACTGATAAATAGGATAAGAGATGTCTATGTGAAAGGAAGCTTGAAGATTGCGCCTATCAATGAAAAAGTAAGGAAAGTAAGTAATGAATAGATGGACTTGGTTTGGCTATGTAATGAGGAGAGAAGACGAACATCTAGTTAAGAAGATTAGGGGAAGAGGGAGACCAAGGAAGAGATGTGTTAAGATTAAGTGTTGAACGCAACCCCATTATTTATTTGGTGTAACGAAACGCACCCTATGTAGTTTTGCCGCCTTTATATCTGTCAGCTGTCAATTTTCATTCCATTCTGTTCGCTTCGTTGTTACTATTTTTGCATTGCAATAAACCAAGTTTATTAAATAATTAAGTTGTTTGTTCTCAAATCCAACATGGTAGCAGAGCGTAGTTGGCAGAAGAGAGAACACTGTTTATAATTGAGTCGAGGACATCGAGGTTTACCGGCAACCGGCAAAATAGTTTTGAGGTTAAAACGAGGTCAGAAGAGATTCATCAAGATGGGCTCAAATATGTTTCAAATAGATAAGCTCACCGGTCGCGACAACTTTGCGACTTGGAAGTTTAGCATGAAAACGTATCTGGAGCATGAAGGGCTATGGCAATGTATTGAACCAGGCGAGGAGGGAAAACCGGTCGATGCAGTCAAAGACGTTAAAGCCAAAGCAAAGTTAATTTTACTTATGGATCCCCAGATATATGTGCACATTCAAGAGTGCACTACAGCAAAGCAGGTGTGGAAAAGCCTGCAAAAATCTTTTGACGACAATGGATTGACCCGCAAAGTTGGTCTACTGAGGGATCTTGTGAACACATCCCTGGAAAGCTCAAATAATATTGAAGAATATGTTAGCAAAATCATGACCACAGCGCACAAGCTGCGAAATATCGGGTTCGAAGTCAATGATGAGTGGTTGGGAACACTAATGTTGTCAGGACTTCCAGAAGCATACCAACCTATGATTATGGGCCTGGAGAATTCGGGAGCCAACATAAGTGCTGATTTAGTGAAGACAAAATTGTTACAAGAGGTCAAATCAGAAACTGCTAGTTCGGCTTTATACACAAAGTCAAAGAAAAACACATCAAATGTTGTTCAGAAGACAGGAAAGCCATTTAGACCCCGTTGTTACAATTGTAATCGCATTGGACACTATGCAAAATTCTGTAAGTCTCCGAAGAAAGCTCAACAGAAAGAAGAAAAGAAGGCTGAAGAAAAGAAGACAGAATCTTCCAGCTTTGTTGCAGCTTTTTCTGCTTCCACTGATGAAGAAAATTCAAATTGGTTTGTAGACAGCGGAGCATCTTTGCATATGACGTGTAGGAAGGACTGGCTATACAATGTTAAGGAGCCAACAGTGAAGAAAATTACAGTGGCTAATAAAGAACCACTTTCAGTGAAAGGAGTTGGTAGTGTTGATATTGAACTACCACAGGGCAAGATTCAGGTACAAAATGTTTTATATGTCCCGGGCTTAGCAGCCAATCTGCTTTCAGTTAGTACTATAGTCAAAGCAGGTTATAAAGTTAGTTTCAATACTGAAGGTTGTGCTATTTATGATAAAAATGCTAAATTACTCTGTACAGCAATGTTAAGAAAGAATTTATATATATTACAAGCAAAATGTAGTTCAGAGATTGCTCACTTGACATCTGATACTGAGGTTTTTAATGATACTTACTTATGGCATTTGCGTATGGCACATTTAAATGTTTTAGATGTAAAGAAGCTGCCCAGTTGTACAGAAGGTGCTAAGCTGACTCGGGGAGACCTCAATATCCCCACATGTGTTCACTGTTTGGAAGGTAAACAAACCAGGCAACCATTTAAAAATGCTGGCACCAGAGCTACTCAGCCGCTACAAGTAATACATTCAGATCTTTGTGGAATGATGGAAAATGTGTCATACGGAGGTATGAAATATTTTATTACTTTCATAGATGATTTCACCAGATTGGTACATGTCTATTTTTTGAAAGATAAGTCAAGTGTCTTAGAAGTATTTATTGATTTCCAAAAGAAAGTTGAGAATAGCCTTGGTTTGAAAATACAAATTTTGAGGACAGATAATGGCCTAGAGTATTGTAGCAGTAAATTTGATAAGTACCTTGCCAGTTGTGGTATAACTCATCAAACCACCACTCCATATACCCCTCAGCAAAACGGGCTGGCTGAGAGGATGAACAGAACTTTAGTTGAGCGGGCACGCTGCATGTTATTTTATGCTGGATTAGAGAAGCGTTTATGGGCCGAAGCTATAGCTACAGCTGCTTATGTCATTAATCGTTCTCCCACCAAGTCACTGGGAGGTAGAACACCTTATGAATTGTGGATGGGAAAGAAACCTAATTTGTCTCACATGAGAATTTTTGGTTCTGATGCTATGGTGCACGTTCCAAAGGAAAAGTGCCAAAAATGGGATAAAAGGTCCGTTAAAATGATATTTGTAGGTTATTGCGATAATACTAAGGGCTACAGACTATTTGACCCAAAGACTCATAAAATACTGAAAAGCAGAGATGTCGTTTTTATAGAAAAGTATTCTTCTAATATGCCCAATAATAATATTTCAGTACCTGTCACCGGTGAAAATTCATCGCAGGATGAGAGTGCAGCTTCAGACCCTGTGCAGTTGCAAGATGATTCAACAGAGTCTGTATTACCTTCACCTCCTGGTAATGACATTTATGAAAGCCCTGACTCGGATGATGGATCATTCTATGAACCAGAATCAAGTGATGTTGATAAGCTTTCTTCGCCTGAACTGACACAAAACATTCGGTCGAAGATGACATTGAGACCACGTACGAAGGTGAATATACCCGATAAGAACAATGAAAATAGCTTGTTCTGTATGTTTACAGATTTTTCAGAACCAGAGACAGTAAGTGAAGCATTATCATCCCCGCAAGCTTCAGAGTGGAAACAAGCTATGGATGAAGAATATAATTCTCTGATTAAGAATAAAACGTGGAGTCTTACAGATTTACCCCCTGGCAAGCAGGCTTTACCTTGCAAGTGGGTATTTAAAACTAAGCGAGATCAGAAGGGCAATGTCATACGTTTTAAAGCAAGAATGGTGATAAAGGGCTATGCACAAAGAAAGGGTACTGATTACGAAGAGATCTACTCACCGGTGGCAAGGTATACTACTTTGCGTTATTTATTTGCTCTAGCAGCTAAGTTCAGCTTTGAAATAGATCAGATGGATGCTGTATCTGCATTTCTACAAGGAGAGATTGATACTGATATTTATATGAGGCAGCCAGAAATGTACGAGGATGGAAACCAGGTCTGTCATTTACATAAATCTATTTATGGGCTGAAACAGGCTAGTAGGCTCTGGAATATTAAATTGAAAAATGTTTTACATGAAATAGGAATGATTCAATCAAAAACAGACCCATGTGTATATTATAATGCTGATAAAAATACCTACATAGCTGTCTGGGTTGATGATTTAATAATATTCACTTCTCAACAAAAGGTGAAAGACATGTTGAAAGAAAAACTGATGTTTCATTTTGAGATGAAAGATTTAGGAAAGGCTAGCCAGTGTGTTGGCTTAAATATAACAAGAGGAGAAAACAAAGTAATGTTAGATCAGGAAGCTTATATAAAGCAAATACTCGCAAGATTTGATATGTCAAACTGTAAAGCGGCAAAGACACCAATAGAAGTTGGATTAAAATTTAATGAAAATGAAGATGTTCTGCATGACTGTCCATACCAGCAAGCTATAGGATCTTTGTTATATCTGGCGATGTGCACAAGACCAGATATATCTTATTCAGTTAATATGCTCAGTCGATTCAATAAAGAACCTAAGATGGAGCACTGGACAGCAGTTAAGCGAATATTAAGATACTTACAAGGAACAAAAGATCTTAAACTGACATATACAAAAGGTCAGGATGTTGATATAACTGGATACTCTACATAGCTGTCTGGGTTGATGATTTAATAATATTCACTTCTCAACAAAAGGTGAAAGACATGTTGAAAGAAAAACTGATGTTTCATTTTGAGATGAAAGATTTAGGAAAGGCTAGCCAGTGTGTTGGCTTAAATATAACAAGAGGAGAAAACAAAGTAATGTTAGATCAGGAAGCTTATATAAAGCAAATACTCGCAAGATTTGATATGTCAAACTGTAAAGCGGCAAAGACACCAATAGAAGTTGGATTAAAATTTAATGAAAATGAAGATGTTCTGCATGACTGTCCATACCAGCAAGCTATAGGATCTTTGTTATATCTGGCGATGTGCGTGCACAAGACCAGATATATCTTATTCAGTTAATATGCTCAGTCGATTCAATAAAGAACCTAAGATGGAGCACTGGACAGCAGTTAAGCGAATATTAAGATACTTACAAGGAACAAAAGATCTTAAACTGACATATACAAAAGGTCAGGATGTTGATATAACTGGATACTATGATGCTGACTGGGCAGGAGACATCGCTACGAGACGATCTTGCTCGGGTAACATATTTCTGTTTCAAGGTGGAGCTATATCATGGAGTTCACGTAAACAGCAAACTGTGGCTTTGTCAACGGCAGAAGCCGAATACATGTCGATGGCGTCAGCTACTCAAGAGGCGCTATGGCTGAGGCAATTGCATATAGAGCTCGGACAGCAGCAATCTAACACTGTTTTGGTCTTTTGTGATAACCAAAGCGCTATCAAGCTCACTTCAAATGATTGTTATTTACCACGGTCTAAGCACATTGATATAAGATACCATTTTCTTAAAGAACATGTACTAAAGTGTAATGTAAAATTTTGTTATTGTAGTGGTCAGAAAATGGTAGCTGATATTCTTACTAAGGGTACAACTTTAGATAAGCATTTGTTTTGTATAACTGCAATGGGATTGCGTTCAGGGGAGGATGTTAAGATTAAGTGTTGAACGCAACCCCATTATTTATTTGGTGTAACGAAACGCACCCTATGTAGTTTTGCCGCCTTTATATCTGTCAGCTGTCACTTCATTCCATTCTGTTCGCTTCGTTGTTACTATTTTTGCATTGCAATAAACCAAGTTTATTAAATAATTAAGTTGTTTGTTCTCAAATCCAACAAGATGGTTGAACTACGTGAGGTATGATATGCAGGAGCTGGGAGTGGATGTTAGAATGACGGAAAATAGAAAGAAAGAAAGAAAATTCTTATATCTCTATTATAAGACATATTGCGCCGACCTCAGATGATGGGATAAGGTAAGGAATATGATAATAAAGTTAGGGCATTAGCCTTCTATATAAATGGATAAAGCTGGGGTCTCGTGATAACGACGCGAGTCGTGGCGGTGTACGTTCTGCGGTATTGGACACATAATTGTATGAAAAACGTTGAGGATTGTCTCTTGCATCATCGATATCAGCGCAGCGTTGAGGGGCAAGCGCGGTGATTGGGGAGCGGCTTTGACGCTTACCCGTGCGTTTTGGATACTCAAGGTATGGTTCATACACAAAGCACGCGGGCCCAATGCGGATTGATGGATGCATCATTACTATCTATATCCTTTTAATTTTAACAACTGAATATCCACTCTGTGGATTAATGACTTTTTTATAACAGGACGGCAAACGAGCAAGCGGGTCACCTGATGGTAAGCGGTTACCGCTGCCCATGGACTACTGCAACACCAAGGGGTATCACAAGAGTGTTGCCGGTCATTCAAGAAGATGTAGACTCGTTTTTTGAACGTTTCAATGACTAATTTGAAACAAAAAACGTAAAGTATAAATAATATTTTAATAAATGAATTTTCTAGCATGTTTATTCTTAAGTACCTAAATTTAATTTTTGACTTCAATACAAGTTCTTTGGAAGTGTGCTTAAGAGGAAAACATGTTTCTAATCGTGTTAACACTCGCTACCGCTAATCGTTTGGGCCACACATTCCCAGTGGCACTCGTTCAATGGAATCAAAGGATTTGCGTTCATTACCCACCCTAATAATTGATGGGTCGCCGGGTCAGCGCAGATGGTGCGAGCTTTTAAGCTCAACTTTTGATGTTAGGACCTAGGTCACATCTGGGCTTTAAGACTGTTTTGTTACTTATCTCGCGAAATTGTTAACTTTTAAGGGCTAAATTGAATAAAAAAACTTATGTTTATGATGATATAAGTGGCACGTCATGCGAGTCCAAGTATTTTTATTTAGCAACGTACAAAATTTTAAAAACATTACTTTTAATTACAATTCATCAAAAACTACTTAATTTGTATAATTAATTACCTTATTCAGAATAAACCCTTATTAAAATTTAAAAAAAAAAGCAGAATATTTCGACAATAGTCTAAAAAGGATAAAATAGAAGGTAGACAGCTAAATCATAAATACACAAAATAAATATATGTCGGAATGGATCACATATCATCACAACATCAGAATTACCAGATAATCATGGGTTCAGGGGGGGCGAGCTCAGATATCGATGACCAGAGCGGTAAACATTACAGTACACGTACTTTAACAACAGGTTCACGCGGAATCTCATGTGGGCACAAAACTCAGATCAAAATATTAACTGTCAGGATGAGGGTATTTCCAAAATAACATGCACAGCTCTTAATAGACAAGGTAAACAACTCCTATCTCAAGTTACAGCCCAAAGCATCCAGGGATTCATCGGATATTAACGGATTAAGAAATCATCTAGCACTAACCTCTCATTTAGTCCACATGTCACGTCCACACCAGGGTCCGTGCCCTAACCTACCCACGGCATAGGACCGTGCCCCACCACGCACAGATCAATCCATTTCAACCAGTGAGTTCTACTGAATGGTCTTCCGTGCTAACTAGCCAAACACAGTTTAACCATCAAAACTGTCCAACAACGAAGATCTCCAATATCGCGCTGATAACACCATCACACACAGTCACATCGTTAACGCACTAAGTAACACGACAATAACACTATTCAATCAATAGCTGTTTGTAATATATTGGGTAAAACTAAACGCAGGCGTTTCGCATTGCTGCCGCCAGAGGGCGTTCGGGGTTTTCACACTGCTCGTGCGAATGGCTCGCGGACGGTCGCCATTGCCCTATGCGATATCGGTTTGATTTTTAATACGCGAGAGGTTCCGCGTTCTTTGATTGCTAATTAGCTTGAGTTGTGTTTGTGAATTTCCTGTTTGTTAAATAACTATTGAACTTTGTGTTTGTGTACCCGTCATGGTGACTTTTTCTTGTGAGAGGTGAAACGTGGCTGGCTGTTCACATCTGGCTGTTCCCGAGTGAAACTACGGGAAGAAATCTATTTATTTGTCCTGGGGAATTGAGATCTCAAGGGTTAGGTAGGGTGATTAGGAATTCCCCCTTCCCGAAGACACTCAAGTTTGGATCCGAAGAGAAAGAAGATTTAATTTGGTAAGTGTTCAATTGTAATTAATTTATAGGTTAGGTTATCATATAGGGCCCTGTAGCTCCCTTCATAAGCTACGGTGGTAGCAGACTGCGTATAGCTTAAGTTAGATTCTAGTCGGACAAGCGTGGTGTCGCGTGGAGATTTTTTCCCGGTACTTAATTTTACCGGTAGATTTTTTCCCGGTAAAGTTCCGGTACAGAATTCTTCCCGCCGCTTCGTTTGTCCGGATTCTCTCTGCCACATTTTCTGGCAGCAGAGCGTAGTTGCTCTGCACATTTTCTGGTAGCAGAGCGTAGTTTATCTACCCTCTATTTGTTCGTTTGTAAAAAATAATTAATTGTTTGTAAAAATTATTAGATTTTTCTTAGTTTGTTTGTATAAGAATATTTGTAACCTTTTTTGTATTTGTTTGCGGTTTGTACCGTGCGTTCCGGGTTTGTGCCATTCTCATACCTACCGCGGTTCTTCGTGTAGTTGTTTGATTTTGTTGTTTTTTATTTACCTTTTGTTATTTTTTGTTTGTGACTTGACGCGATGGCGAAGGCCTCCAATGCTAGGGCGACACTCGCCAACGAATTGAGATGGTTTGTGACGGCCGGAGGACTCCTGTCCCGGAAGGACAGGGAGGGCGCCATACTGCTAAGAGCGGATCACCTCCACTCACGATTGATTAGCGCGGAAGCGGCCATGGCGGCGCTTACCGAAGCCGATCTTACCCCGGAGGCCTACGCAGGTCACATGGCGGACATGGACCAGATCCTGAGTCTGCACGATGATATCGCGGAGGCGGTGACCGCAATAAGGGCGAGACAGGCTGGCGGACCAGCCCCTCGCACACCTGTTAGACAGGAAGGACCAGCGGTTACTGGTCGGCTCCCCACCCTTCAGCTGTCCCACTTTGGGGGTAGGATGGAGGAGTGGGTAGCATATAAAAATATGTTTGAGTCCCTGGTCGTAGCACGACAGGATTTGTCGAAGGCCCAGAAGATGGCCTACCTCCTCTCCACTCTTGAGGATGAAGCGCGGTCGCTCATCCAGCACCTCCGGGTGGAGGACGACCAGTACGATACGGCTTGGGAGTTATTGAACTCCCGCTACCAAAACTTACGTTTGTTAGCGGATGCGCACGCCGCACAGTTGATGGCCCTGCCCAAGGTGGCCAACAGGGCACAGTTGCGCCTGCAGTTGCTCACGCCCGTTACAGTGGCCTGTAACGCGCTCCGCACACTGGGGCTGCCGGTGGACCAATGGTCCTTTTTGCTGGTGCACATTGTATTGGGCAAATTACCCAATGACATCCGCTCGCGATTTGAGCGCGAGAATGCGGAACGGGATAGCACCACCCTACCAACATTCACTGACTTGGTGAAGTTTTTGGAGTTTGAGGCACGGGCTGCTGAGAATACCATGACGGACTCAGCGCCATCCAGAGCGCCTGAACGTAGGCCCTTGGAACCCTCATGGCGAGGAGGCCCCAACAGGGACGGCAACCGCCACCGCGTGGAGCTGGTGCGCGGGTTGCACACACGGCAGCAGTCGCGAGGGACGCGGACTGCCTGCAATGTGGCCGGATGGGCCACAGCCTGCTGCAATGCAGGGACTGGCAGAGACTGCCAGTACAAGATAGGCGCCGCATGGCAAAGCGGCATGAACTATGCTTTTATTGTTTGGGCGGTCACTATGCACGTGACTGTCCCAGTGCCATACCATGCAGTGCATGCCGTGGGCGGCACCACGCGATGCTTTGCATGAACCGCAACGGGGATGGCACCCGGATGTTGAGGCAGGGGTCCCCTATGGGCGGGGGCGCTCCTGCGCGAAGCCCTCCACCACCGGACGGAGGACGCGGCTTCGCTCGTCGCACCCCCTCGGGAGGGGGTCGCGTACCTGCGCGGGTCTTGGCGGACCGGGACCACGCGCCCCAAGGTCATGGCCAGTATGTAGCTGGCCAGGCCCCGGATAGGGCCCCCATGGGCGGGGGCCCTAGATCGGACGTGAGAGTGGGGACACCCCTCCACGCGGGTTACCAATACCCAACACATGCAGCCGCAGCGGTTTTCTCCGCCGCTGCACGAGTACCCACGGCTGGAGTACCACCCGCCGTACCATATGTATGGCCGGGCCGCGGGTTATGCCCCCCTCAGATGGGGATGTGCACTCGCCCGCCATATTATCCGGGTCAGTGGCGCGCCCCTGGTTTGGAGAGAGTGGGGAGCCCGTAACTAGCTTGCTCCCTTGCTGGGACAGAGCCGCGGACGGTTCTGCTCCCTACCGCGGTGGTCCGCGTATGGGGTCGTGGGGGAAGCCATTAATTTGAGAGCTCTGTTGGACTCAGGGGCTCAAAGCAGTTTGGTTACCACTCGAGTGGCACGCCAGTTAGGTTTAGTCGTGGAAGACTCGCCTGTGCCACTTCTTGGAGTTGGTGGCATACAAGTGAAGTGTCTGACGGGCCAGACACTTGTCACCTTTTCTTCGCTGAAGTCCTCCACAATGAGGATCACGACTTCGGCTATGGTAATGGATACCATTGCGGGTTGGCACCCCTCGACAGACATACCGCCGGGTGTGTTGTCTTTGGTTTCGGGTCTGGATTTGGCCGACCCCTTTGTCTTTCATCCCGGCCCAGTGGACTTGCTCCTGGGCTCGGACGTATTGGGTTGGATTTTGTTGGGTACACAGAAGGCTCTGGGTTCGTCTTCACTGATGGCAGTGTCTACGATTTTTGGTTTTGCCCTGATGGGCCCTGTGTTTGATAATGGCACCGCGGAGGAGCCACCGGTTGTCGCATCTGCGTCCTTGGCCAAGACCATGCAAAGGTTTTGGGAGGTGGAGGAGCCACCTATGAGTTCCAGGATGGATCCGGAACACGCTGAGTGCGAAGCCCTTTTTCGATCGACCACGGAGAGGTTGCCCTCCGGTCGGTTTGTAACTAGGTTACCTTTTGTTGCCTCTCGTCCTAGCCTAGGGCAAAGTAGGGCGCTTGCGGAGAAACGACTGCTGTCCATGGAGCGACGCATGCAGCGTGACCACGTACTTCGCGATAAATATATTGAATTTATGCGCGAGTACGAGGATTTGGGTCACATGTCTCCGGCTCGAGTTGATTGGAGCTCAACTGAGCATTATTTTTTGCCCCACCACGCGGTGGTGAAGGCCTCAACGGGCAAGTTGCGGACTGTCTTTGATGGGTCCGCACCCACTTCGAACGGGGTTTCGTTGAATCTGTGTTTGCATTCGGGTCCCAAATTGCATAGGGACATAATTGACATCATCTTGAACTTTAGAAGACATCAAGTGGTTTTTGGTGCGGACATCCGGATGATGTTCCGCCAGACAGTCATACATCCTGAGGACAGGCGATTCCAGTTGATACTCTGGCGTGAGCGCCCTGAGGATCCTGTGACGGTGTATGAACTCAACACAAACACGTATGGTTTGAAATCTAGTCCCTATATCGCCATCAGATCATTGCTTGAATTGGCAGAGCGGGAACGGATCCGCTTTCCCCGTGGGGCTTCCGTGCTGTCACGTGACTTGTATGTTGATGACGTGTGCACCGGAGCCCAAAGTATTGAGGAGGCCCTCCTACTGCGGGATGAATTGATTGAAATATTGAAGACAGGTGGCTACGAGCTACGTAAGTGGTTGTCTAATGAGCCTAAAGTTCTAGAAGGGATCCCGGAGGATCACCAACAGAACCCTCACCTGTTTGAGGATGTGGATGATCCCAACAGGATAGCGGTGCTGGGCATGCAGTACCAGCCGCTAACCGATATTTTCACATTCCAAGTGGACTTGGAAATACCAAAAGTCTGGACTAAGAGAACGGTGTTGTCCGTAATAGCTCGTATGTTTGATCCAAGCGGTTGGATCAGTCCAGTGATATTCTCTGCGAAGTGTCTTCTTCAGAGACTTTGGACTTTGGGCGTCTCGTGGGACGAGCCGCTGTTTGGCTCTCCATTGGATGATTGGCTCGAGTTGTTTTCATCGATTAAGGAAGTCAATCGGATTGCCTTGCCTCGTCGAATATTGCCACCCGGGAAATATCGAGCCAGCCTGCATGGCTTTTGTGACGCGTCGGAGCGAGGCTATGCCGCGTCAGTCTATATGCGGACAGTTGACGCCGATGGCCGGGTCAATGTCTCGCTTTTGTTAGGGAAGAGCAAGGTCGCCCCCATCAGGACTAGGCTGACTATCCCCAAGCTTGAGTTGAGTGGAGCTCACCTTCTCTCTAAATTGTTGCATCACGTTGCCAGTGAGCTGGCGGCCACGGTCGAGATACGGGACATCTTCGCCTGGTCGGATAGCCAGGTCGCGCTTGCATGGTTGCGCGCGGCCCCACATACCTTGGAGGTTTTTGTGGGAAATCGGGTTTCCCAAATCCAGAATATCGGAATTGATATAACATGGAGACATGTGCCGGGAGAGCTTAACCCAGCGGACTGTGCTTCCCGAGGTTGTACGGCACCAGAATTGGTGTCACACCCGCTCTGGTGGGGTCCAGAGTGGCTGATGGGATCAGAAACTTCTTGGCCTGTCTGTCAGACAGATGTTACTTCTTTGAGTTTGACTGGGCTCCGTGTACATGCTGTAGTCGCTGAGACGACGTCGGAGCCGGATTGGCTACTTGCTCGGTATAGCAGTTTGGATAAGCTTCTGGGTGTTACCAGTTGGATTAAGCGTTTCATACATAATTGTAGAAACCCACAGGCAAAGCGGTTGGAGCCGATTGCAGGTGCAGAAGAGCGCCGGAGCGCATTGTTGCATTGGGTCCGTGTCGTGCAGACCGGACGGTTTGAGTCAGAGCTTTCGTATTTTGCGCGACGGACGCGCTAAGTTGAAGGGCGCGGTCGCTCGTTTGAACCCGTACATCGACTCGGATGGGCTTCTTCGGGTTGGAGGCAGGCTCCGGAAGGCGGATCTTCCATATGAGACTCGCCATCCTCTGTTGTTGCCCAAGGGCGGACCCTTGGTGCAGCTTTTGGTGTCTGATCGACACATTCGTAACGCCCATGCTGGGTGCAATGCTTTGTTGGCTATTTTGCAACGCGAGTTTTGGATTTTGTCTGCCCGAAGAGCAATCCGTAGTGTCCTGTTTCGATGTATTGCATGTTATAGGTTGAAGGCATCCACGATGCAACCACAGATGGGTGATTTGCCCGCTGATCGAATCCGACCTTCGAGACCGTTTGACGGCGTTGGAACCGATTTTGCCGGTCCCTTTTCGATCAAGGCTTCTCCCTTTCGTAATGCCCGTATTGTGAAGGGCTATTTGTGTGTATTTGTTTGTTTGGCCACCAAGGCTGTCCATTTGGAGGTGGTATCGGCTCTGACTACGGAGGCCTTCGTCGCCGCGTTGGATCGCTTTGTTTCGCGTCGAGGTCTACCTTCCCTTATTAGGTCTGACAATGGCACAAACTATAAAGGAACTGTAAATTATCTTAAGGATGTTTCTGTGTTTATTGATAAAAATTGTACTAGTTTAAGTCAAATTGCTGCCCAAAGGGGAATAACCTGGAAGTTTAGTCCCCCAAGTTGCCCCCATTGGGGAGGGATTTTTGAAGCGGCTGTGAAATCCGCAAAGACCCACCTCCGCCGCATTATCGGAGAAACGGCTCTAACTTTTGAAGAGCTGGCCACAGTGTTTTGTAAAGTTGAGGCGGTCCTCAACTCTCGTCCTCTCTGTCCGCTATCTCCAGATCCAAATGACTTGGAAGCTCTCACCCCTGGTCATTTTTTGGTGGGAGGGCCGTTGAATGCCCTGCCCGAATACCCGTGGAAGGATGAACGCGTATATCGGTTGTCGCGTTTTCAAATGTTGCAGCAAATGAGCCAGGACTTTTGGCGTCGCTGGTCGCTTGAATATTTGCATTTGCTGCAGCAAAGAGTGAAGTGGACAGACAGGACTGAGCCTCCCAGGGAGGGTGATTTAGTATTGTTAAAAGAGGCAAATTTGCCCTCATTGCTTTGGCGACGAGCTCGCATATTACGTTTGATTCTTGGCGGAGATGGCACTCCGCGTGTGGCTGAGGTGTTGGTCGACGATTCGATTTTAAGGAGAGGTGTGACCTCTCTCGCCCGCCTTCCCGTAGAGTAAGCTAGCGGTCTGCTTCTCAGACCGGGACGGGGGGATGTTTGTAATATATTGGGTAAAACTAAACGCAGGCGTTTCGCATTGCTGCCGCCAGAGGGCGTTCGGGGTTTTCACACTGCTCGTGCGAATGGCTCGCGGACGGTCGCCATTGCCCTATGCGATATCGGTTTGATTTTTAATACGCGAGAGGTTCCGCGTTCTTTGATTGCTAATTAGCTTGAGTTGTGTTTGTGAATTTCCTGTTTGTTAAATAACTATTGAACTTTGTGTTTGTGTACCCGTCATGGTGACTTTTTCTTGTGAGAGGTGAAACGTGGCTGGCTGTTCACATCTGGCTGTTCCCGAGTGAAACTACGGGAAGAAATCTATTTATTTGTCCTGGGGAATTGAGATCTCAAGGGTTAGGTAGGGTGATTAGGAATTCCCCCTTCCCGAAGACACTCAAGTTTGGATCCGAAGAGAAAGAAGATTTAATTTGGTAAGTGTTCAATTGTAATTAATTTATAGGTTAGGTTATCATATAGGGCCCTGTAGCTCCCTTCATAAGCTACGGTGGTAGCAGACTGCGTATAGCTTAAGTTAGATTCTAGTCGGACAAGCGTGGTGTCGCGTGGAGATTTTTTCCCGGTACTTAATTTTACCGGTAGATTTTGTCCCGGTAAAGTTCCGGTACAGAATTCTTCCCGCCGCTTCGTTTGTCCGGATTCTCTCTGCCACATTTTCTGGCAGCAGAGCGTAGTTGCTCTGCACAATAGCTACAGAGAACTCGACACAACCTAACGACACGTCCGTACCGCGCCATTAAGAAGACTGCCTCGCTATAATGTCATATCAATCGCACGTTGATTTTATCACAAAGTGAGGGTAACCGTCTTGAAAACTGTTTTTAAACGATTGATTAACTAACAAAATAAACCACAGTAAATTTATCTAATGTAATCGCTCCGACATATACATAATATAAAGGCTACAAACAACTATCCGTGTGGCTTAGTAAGTGCGGTCAATCTAAAATATACACTACCTGCGCCCCATGGCTCTGTTTCCGTGGGAATTTCGGGAATAAAAGGTACCTATATGCTATTCCAGAATTTATTCTACCCATATATTAAATTTCATCGAAATCCGTCCAAAAGTTTTTGTGTGAAGAGGTAACAAACATCCCTACTCACGATCTGTCCTCTACTTTGTGGAATAGAACTAGTCATGTCTGGAAAAATCCAGTTTTATCCAGAATATAAGCTATCAGTTTCCTTGCTAGCCTCCCAGCGTCTCGGGAACTCCCCAGTCGTTTAGAAGAGAAATGCTACACTACTGTCGTTATCAATTGCAGCCCCTTTCACATACAGCCGGGGAAAGGAGATTTATATAATACTAGCTTTTGCCCGCGGCTTCGCCCGCGTGAATTTCCCACGGGAACAGTGCTTTTTTCCAGGGATGAAAGGTACCCTATGTCCTTCTCCGTACTTCTAACTATGTGTATGCGAAATTTCAGGAAGATTGGTTCAGTAGATAAAGCGTGAAGAGGTAACAAACAAACAAACTCACTTTCGCCCTTATAATATTAGTTAGGTTTTTTAAGCTGTCTCGTGCTGAATATGAATTGTTTATGTCATTCATATAACTTGTTTTAGGGAAAATTAAATGATAACGTCTTTGAAATCTATAGTAGGATTTTTGGAAATACTTTTGCAATCGATATATCTGATGTATTATTATATTTTTTTTTATTATAAAGAGATTATATTTGTAGGTGTTTATAAAGCGGGTAAAATCGTGGATCACAGTTATAAATAGTAAAATAAATATTATAATTAACAAATTAAAACAATTATATTAACAATTAAAATTCCATTAAATAAAAGAAATTAATATTTTGTAGCAAGATGCTTACAATGCGTAGCGCCTCTACGATCTGCTACAAAATCCACGAAGAGTGCGTAGAGCCTCTACGAGCCTCTACAGACTGCTACGAAATTCCTTGTTCGAAAGATTGGTAGTTTTTTAAAAGTTGTTTGATCAAATATTCTTCACACTATAATAATAATTCAAAGTTAAATAAAGTCAATCTTATCTTATAAAATAATTTAATTAAAATAAGAATTTAATCTCATATCGATAAATATTATCCACATTTGTAGAATATAAAGTTAAATACATACCAGGGATAATTTCAATGTATTTTCTAACGGTACACTGTATCCCTAAAAAGGCTGTGGATACCGTGGGGTGTCCCCGTCACTTTATCAATTTGTAATCTTGCATCAAAAATCTCGTTATACAGGACCAATCCGAAGTTTGGGCGCGCTTAACGAAGCTTGTATTAATTGATTTGAGAGGGAGAGATTGCAAAATAAGGAGAACACAGATGCATCTAACTGGTTCACTACCGATAATGATAGTTCTTAGTAGATTTGTTATTTGGGATGCGTTGATTTAGAGACAAGTATTTTTCTAGTTTTTAATTTAGATAGAAAAACATGTCCCCTTATTTGATAATTTTACTACAGCATCGACCTAATAATGGCACAATATAAAATAAAAAATTTAAAGTAAGCACTGGTCACCGCAAAATCCATCCAGTAGGTACGTAGATAATATAACATGTGAATAAACAGAAATCTTTGCTTAATATTTTTCGCAAGAAAACTAGTCATTAATATTTAAAACTTTTCATTCGCAGTAAAACTTTTGAGTACTTGTTTTGTGTGGATACTTTTAGATATTTTCAATGTAACATTTGTGCCCACAAAAATCTGAATATAGCAAACTAGCTTTTGCCCGCGGCTTCGCCCGCGTTAATTTCCAGCGGGAACAGTGCTTTTTCCCGTGTTGAAAGGTACCCTATGTCCTTCTCAGTACTTTGAACTATGTGTATGCGAAATTTCAGCAAGATTGGTTCAGCAGATAAAGCATGAAGAGGTAACAAACAAACTCACTTTCGCCTTTATAATATTAGTTAGCATTAGCATTAGGATACAACTACCAATGTCATATGCTGTTTTTTAAATGACAATAAAAACAAGCTCTCGCTCCCATTTAAAACCATTATGTGTTTGTGCCTCTACTTCTGTGTCATCTTTATTTTGTGTGGAGAGGACAGTCCTCCTTGAGGTTCCACCTAATATGAATATTCAACTATAGAAGACGACAAAGAGAATGAATATAACACTTAATGGTGTTAATTATTGTTTTGATTAGGAAAATCGAGACTCTCTTGATTTTGTTATTCGGTTTGTGCTTCGGAATTACGTCGCAAGCCGTTTCTGTTTATTATTTATTGTCGCTTTATGTATTTACTTAACAGTTGAGGAATACATTATAATAATATTGTGTTAACTATAAAGACGAAAGCTGTTTGGTAAATTTCCGTACTAATTTTTATACGTATAGTTACGGTTTGGCAAATACGAGTTAAAGAAAATATGTATAATGACATCCGTGCCGTCGGCATATAAAATATTTATTATACAATTTTTATTATATCTGTTACTCACGGCTTCTCCAGCTTCAAAGTGTTTCTTAAATATACTTTTACACCCCATTAGTGGTGGCGATCAAATTGGTGGGAACCAGGAATAGACACCCCTTATGGTTAATATTTAAAAAAATTGTTTATGTTTGATTTTGGGTCTATACCAAAATCCATAAAAATCGGTCCAGCGGTATAACCGTGATACGGACGACGAATTCTAACAGATAGACTTTCGCATTTTTACACGACTAACCAAAAAAGGAGTGTTATGTTTTCAGGGTTCATGTATGCAAGTTTCTTTATTCCACCATAAGTCCTGAATGGCTTAACAGATTTCGATGTGAGAGGTATTGTTAGATCCCTTGCATTCCTTTGAGTGACATAGGCTATGTGAGTTGTCAGTCGTGTTTTATTTTTTTTAATAATTAGCTTGTTTATATTAGTATAGATGGAAGTACAGATTTTACAGTATCAGTTCCGCCAAATATGAACTTTCGCTTTCTTTTTCAAGCCGTACGAATATTCCATTCTAAATCTAAGGCAAAGTTGCAGACAGTGGCTAGTTCAGCACAAAACTTATAAAATATTAAATTGGTTACGTCACTGCCACCACTCAGCCCGCGTGATGTGATTACCCGTACTTTGCGCACACTATGGCCGAAGGGTTGTCGCTATAATCAGTTAATTACATGCATAATTGATAAAGTCATTACGGATCACGCCCTGCCTAGCTGTAGGTAACTAACATGTAGCTGATTTAGTTTGCATATGTTTACTGATGTAGTCTGTGTGTTTGCTTTGTGGCTCATATGTCGTGAATTCATTTCCAAAGAGGAAATCATTTAAAATTTTACAGCGCATTAGTTTCGCCCCGGGGCTTCGCTACCTTGGGAATTTCGGGATGAAAAGTACGCTATGTTACTTCTGGCATTTTTCTACCCGTGTACCAAATTTGATCAAAATCTGTCAAAATCAAACTTTCGCATTTATAATATAGGTAAGTAGGATTCTGATCCACGGAACTTCAGTTTCTCGCCTTAAGCAAAACCAATGTCGGGTAAGTATGTGCTAACATCACTAACATATTATAACACGAATCATGTATGTAAACGGGCGTGTGTCACGTAATTAGTGTCAATTTATCACGATGCATAATTAATTTTCATTTGGCGCACAAGTGTGTATTCGGTTAAGGCACAACTATATTTTGATCATTTATTCATGGGGCGTGTCAGTCGTTTCATGATGCTATATCAAAGGGAAGACAATCAAATAACGGTGTAATGCGCTGTGCTGCTTCAAAACCGGGTATCTGTTTTATGAGGTGCTTTAAAGTGATTCTTGCGGAGTTGCTATTTTATTTTAGTTTAGCTTATATATTTTTTAGTTAGTTTAGCTTATAATTTAAGTGAAGTAACTCAATTATATTAGTTAGCATGTAAAGTATATACTTTGCACGCTATAATGAGGGCTTTACTTGCGAATGACTGAGTCAGAAATTTTCGTTATTTATCACTATGTTATGTATGTCGTGGGCCGATCGATATATTGGCCAGATCACGATGTGGCTGGACGCTTCTTGAAACGCCGGCACTTCGTGATTTGGCCGGCCATATCAAGATGTGCCCAATCAAAAGTTGGGCAGATCGACGAGAATAACATTTTTGTCGATATTCCCAGCTCAGCACTGGGCGGATCGTGAAGTAGTTGCATTCAGCTAGCGTCTTGTTTGTTTATTCGCGCTTTTGGTGAAGATAATACCAAATAATAAAAAAGTAGGGTGACCATGCAGCGGGATTCTTCAGACTACTATTGGAGTTCAAAATACGACGTGATGGAAACTTCAGACAAAGATTTCTTAATATTCAAAAAGAAAACTGCTGATGCACTGTTCGCATCGGTCGCATAAGAAGAATATTTTGATATTTTAACTGAAGTCTACAAGGCTGTTGGGCATGGTGGCAGAGAAAAAATGATTTATAATATTAAAGACAAATTGCACATACCTACCAAAAAAAAAACTTTTATTCCCCATAAACCTTGGACACAAACGATATTCCCTAGTATAGCTGGGCAAATCGTCAAACGATCTTCGAACGATATGGCCGGTGTAGAATGGCCAGATCATGAAGTGCCGGCGTATCTCGATTTGCCCGGGCATATCACGATCTGGCCAATACAACGATCGGGCGACGACATATATAAATAAATGAGACTACAATGAAACTACGCAGCGACTTAAAATAGATATATATTGTTTGTTGACCTCTGAAAAATTACAATCCTTTAACAGCATATTTTTGTAAAGGGGTTGTTGCACAAATGTATGGGGAGCCGGCTATATCATGAGCACATATCTGCACTTTTCCTTTTTGGGTCAGTATCAATGCCTTATTAGTAAATCCGATAAATTCGTAGCCTTTCTATGGTTCCGATTTCCGGTACGTTCAAAAATGTACTTTTATTACATACGTGCCCGCGGGAAAGAATTGTTTATTTTATTTATTGTTCATCTATTTATGTGAAATATACATATGTTTTTGTAATATTGCATGTAACATGTATCTAGAACATTTAATTATTTTTCTAAAATATTATGAAAATATCGAGTATTGTATGTGATTTTCTGTATCATAATTTCTGAACATATGTAAGGGCGCCATGTCAGTATCGCCATTATACGATATTAAGCGATGTTAAATGTATTTTGTACCATAACAGGATCACAAAAAAACAAATATATGATGGCCTAAATCGATTTTTGATATTATTTCTGATTTTTGGGGAACTGCTCATGATATAGCCTGCTATGCAACATGCCCTTTAAAGCAGCAAATTCTATTTCGTTTCATTTCACGTAAAGTCATCAAAAAGTTTGGGAACTATACACAGCACATCATCACAACAAAGTTAGATACCCATTCCTGAATAGCGGCAACCGCACAAACCAGTATACATTTAAATTAGGTAATTTACTGGCTTGTTCCTAAAAGGAAAATATTAAAACGTCCCAACACCCACTTTATGTATATCTTGGCAAAGAAAATTTAATTTGTACCGAAAGGTAGGCAGCCGGGTAGTCTAATTGCCAATTTTCTCTTTACGCCATTTTTTTCAGCTTTTAAGGAGAAAAATTCGTTAATGCATATTTAATAGCCATAATCGTCCCCCCCTGTGGAATTATGAGCCGTTAGAGCCCACCCATTTTTTGTCTGCGTATCTTATTAATTTTATTGTCTTTTGTTATTATCAATTTAATATTTGTTCGTAACAATAATAAAATAATCTAGCACGGGGTTTCGGGGTTTTCATAAGTAGGTAAACAATTTTTTAAATCTGATGAGTAGTTTCGGAGATTAGGGATAAAATCCAATTCTGTAAACCATTTCTCTTTATAATCTATACCTAGATACAGCATTTCTGCTATTGAAATAAAATGCCATTTATTTATATTTATTTTTGGGCCTTTTGGCACAGAAAGTAATAGCCGCCATCAGCGGCCAATGATCTATGATGCCTGCGACATAAAAAAAAAATCGTGCTGATTCGTGCTACAGATATTATACACCATATCCGTGCTATAGATATTGTACACCGCATTTAATTTTAATGTATTTGAGCTACAGTACCTTTTACAATAACTACAAAATTCCTCTTCTAATTCGTAGACTGTCAGCCTCTGTGGTGTCCGTCCATAAAAACAGAACTAGAGATAAGTTTCTTTGGGCGGGTAATCCCCGTGCTCATGTATAATGCGCGCATATAAATTTCAATTTTAAACCCGCTTCTCAAGTTACACCCATTTGCGGAATTACAAGGGACCACGAGTGGAATATCGATGGTATGGAGATAAATCTGTGTGTGTGTTGTATTCGATACATCGCTTAGTGAGTTGCAATGGAATAACCCGACCTGTACAGTGTACACCGGTGGTTTGTTACGGTTCTAAAGTGTCTACATCTCCTTTAACTTGGTTTAGGAATATTATTCACTAACAGATTTTGATCGAGAATCATAATCATTTATTCCTTTAAAATAAGTGTTTACAGAATGGTTAATAAAACTGTTTAAACTTCTGAAGTTTGATCATATTTCTATGCATCGTTTATTATTTCTCCTTCAAATTTGCATTAGTTGCATACCATATGTATTAAACTAAAAAATATAGCGGTAATTTTGGCAACCCAAAACTCTTAACTATTTTCATATTGTTTAAAAAAATTGTAGTCACGAAAAACTGGAACAATCAAAGATTTTTTTTATTGGTTTCCATAACGCCAATATTATATGTTCGTGTGCCGCGAATTATGTCATTTTGATTATTATATGCGCTTTAATTCTGTTCTCTCAGTGTTTCGTGACCGCTAACCGTACCCAATCGCGTAATGTGCCCGCTGGATGGAGTTGTATGTAGTTTTCAGGCATAAACTATTTAAATTTATTTATTTAGGTGGCTGAGTTTCTCGTATTCGTTTTTATAAAAATGTTTTAAAGCAATGGGAGAAAAAGTAAGACGTCTATGAAAATGTTGGATTAAAAAAACTTGAATATTCGGGACTGTTTTGGAGATTAATGGCAACTATAAAAGCGGTGGTGGCCAAGTGGTAATGTCACACGCCTGAGGTCGGAGAGGACCTGGGATCAAACCCTACCTGTGTCAACCAATCTGACTCATGTATGGTAGTTTTCTCATAAACCACCTGCTTCCGGTGAAGGAAAATATGTCAAATGAGTAGAAATAACACCATGATTCAAAAATAAAATAAAACAATACACCTCCTTTCCACCTCGGGTAAAAATCAGAGCATCGCGAACTACAAAAGTCGATAAGACAAAGAGGGTTGAAATCCTCGGTCCTGCGGTAATCCGGACAAATAATAATAATAACATTTGCGAATCCTCACCGCTAATGCAGTCTTCTCCCGACGGGGTTTAACTTTAAACTGCTTACACTGTTTAAAAACCTTGCCTTATATCCTAGTCGATAAGTCTGTGGGTTTTTCGTATTTTGGCAAGTAAATTCTGGTTTTTTAAGGTTATGTTTCTCTATGTACCTAGCTCTATGGTTTATCCCATAGACGACTATAATAACGTCGTTTTATTTCAAATTTAGAAAAGACAGCGATCGAAAATTGACGCAAATAGGTGCACTTATTTGAAACTTATTTTTAAAAAGTACGCAATTTATAACTACATTATATTTAGTAACACTACTTTAGTATGATTTAGTATCGGCTCTTTTTTAGTATATGAATATAAACATCATTATCAGATGATGTCATCATGGAACAGATTCTTCGATTGAAACCACGACTTTTAAAAATAGTAATCGAATCACATTATTCAAATTACTCGTATAAATTGAGACGGCACAGTCCACATAAATTTCAATAAAACTGGCCCGTTATCGAATTAAAAAAATTAAAAGTGATAAATAAAGGTCTATTAAGCGTTATTGCGTAAAAAAGGCATAAATTAATACATGGAGCAGTGATGGGAGCGCGTCAGCTCGTGTTATTGTCAAGTGGTAAAGTAGGGATGCGATCTGTCGATGGATGAGTTTCATTTTGTTAGTATACCTATACTTAAGTTCCCTGACAGAAAGTAGGTATATCAAGTAAAGGACAATGTGGTGCAAAAGTTCTAAATATACACAAAACTTTGAAAATAACAAAAATAGTTATTGCAAATTAACACTTTAAACGTTTTGCCTTTACAAATAAAAATAAATAACAGTTTTATAATATAACGTCATTGTCGCTCGCAGATGTTCATAGATAAAAATGATTATCACAAACCGTTATAACAATAATGCTAAAGGTGCAATTAACTTTTCGTCCATTTGTTTTATTAAACTGTTCAAACAAAACAATTTTCTTCATACATTTTATCGATACGACTACTCTCACGCACATCACTATGACTCCACACGTGTGCGTGTCCTCTAATTACGCGCTTAAATTGTATTAATTAATGCGCGAGCAAAAGGGTTCCAAACGAAGCGACATTTTAGCTTCGTCACAGTAAAAATATACATACAGAGACTTCGTTTCTGTCCATTTCCTGTTGAAAAGAAAACAGAATGTGAATTTGGTATAAAAAAATATATGTATAGTATAGAGATCAGAGTAAATAGTCCCAAATTTGAAAACTACACTAAAAAGGAGCTAATCAAATTGAGAAATAAAAAAATAATATGGGAAATCGCTGATTTATGTCCAGCTTTTGCCCGCGGCTCCGCCCGCGTGAATTTCTCACGGGAACAGTGCTTTTTCCCGAGATGAAAGGTACCCTATGTCCTTCTCAGTACTTCTAACTATGTGTATGCGAAATTTCAGATTGATGATTGATTGATTGATGAAAGATTGATTGATGAAAGATTGATTCAGTAGATAAAGCGTGACGAGGTAACAAACAAACAAACTCGCTTTGGCATTTATAATATTAGTTAGGATTTCTACTCCAGGGTTATATGCTCTTGTGTAAATATTTTAATTACCCAATATTTTACTTCATCGTTTTTGGTGGTTTACAAAGCCTAAAAGAATTTTTGTTGCGAACTTTGACTCTGCAAGATATTTACTCAGCGCGGTCCCTCCATTGTTCTCAACAGTATAAGGGTGATTAACGTTAATAGCTTTAATTAATTTTTATGCTTGCTTATGATACTTTAATCGTCTGCTCCAATTATTAGATCTACGATTCTCTTGTTGGGAAGAGGCGTTATGTTTGTATTACAAAACAAATATTTAGATAACGTGATGTAATTTGTTTGGCAAGATGATGGTACATTCCGCATCAGAATGAACCACGAACTTGATGAACTGAATGAACGGGCCACCTGGAAAGAATGGATAGCACCAGAGCAGTCGAAATTATCTCGAAATGGATCCCACAGCAGAAAAGACTCCGAGGAAGACCTAGAAAGCGCTGGAATGATTGTCTCCATGAAGACCTAAAGAGAATAGGCAGAAAAACAACTTAGCAGCGGGAGGCTAGAGACAGAGCGTAGTGGAATATCGTGGAGGAGGCCAAGACCCACAAAGGGTTGTAGCGCCGCAGGACGTAAGTAAGAAGTAAGATCAAAGTCAAAGTCAATTGTTTTTTTTTTGTTTTTTATTAAAAATCTGAGTGCGTTTGACCTCTATCTTGCCTGATGGGAAGCAAAGATGAGATCTAGGGTGGTACACGCAAACTCAAAATATGCCTATTCACTCTTGCCTTGAAAACCCCTAAATTATAAGTGACAGGAAACAGCGACGCGGGGAGAGAATTCCATATCTTGGCGGTTCGCACGATAAAGCAGGAGGCGAACCGAGAGGTGCGATGAGCTGGAACATCAACCACATAAGGATGGAATCCCTGTCCGCGCCGTGTCGTCCGATGGTGGAACGGTGCACAAGGAATTAAGTCGCACTCACCGAAGTGTAGCCTGTAAAATACACACAGACTTGCAACTAGTCGGCGGTGATCGAGACTCTGAAGTCGTCCTGCTGTAAGCGACTCATCATCGACGAAAATATAGGCTTATTTATATAGGCTTAAAAATAGCACTTATAAATCGTCAAATTTTTGTTTTTTAGTTAGTTGACGTCATAAAATTACTTAAAGCTAAGGTTACCATCGCCTCCAAAGCGCAAGTGGAGAAGAGGCGGTGCAACCTTCGAGCAACAAGGACTTCCGCGCGCGGCCCGGAAGGAGTCCGTGTTGCTCTATGGGTGCAACAAACTTCACTGCTGCATTTTCTTCAAAAACGTCACTCCAAAGATGTATTTTGTATAGACTTGGCTCAGATAAATAGATCAAACCTTTATTGCATTACTAGCTTTTGCCCGCGGCTTCGCCCGCGTGAATTTCCCACGGGAACAGTGCTTTTTCCCGGGATAAAAAGTAGCCTATGTGCTATTCCAGGTCATTATCTACCTCTGTACCAAATTTCATCGAAATCCGTCCAGTAGATTTTGCGTGATTGAGTAACAAACATCCTCACAAACTCACAAATTCACAAACTCACATCCAAACTTTCGCATTTATAATATTAGTATAGATTAACAGAAAAAATACATTCATTGTAACAAAAATGAGCGCAAATACAGACTTATCGCAAATGTAATTTCTTCCAGCCAACATTTGAATGCAAAGTGGATTATAGCATTAATTTAATTAGATTACGTAAGGGAAATTATAGGAGAGTTGAATTTCAATATATCTATTGCAATATCGTCGCCTCAGTGCTTGTTTGTTCTATCTACCAAATTTATCAAAAATGAACTTTGAATGCAGTATTGTTAGAAATTAAATTTCAGTCCTGTTAGATAAGAAATATTTATGAATTTTTACTCTTAAAATAACAAAAAGTTAATTTCAAATTTATTTGTGACACGACACTGTAATGAAATTTTAGTGCTTGTTTGTTCTATATCCAGCGATTGTTTTATGTCCTCACTTGTATAAGACGTTCAGAGCTTGCTTGTTCTATGTCCACTCAACCGACCAATCATAGCCCGCGACGTCATGTCCGCCATTTTGTTTGATTGTCACTGTGGCTGGAGACATCGCAACAGGTACTTTGTCGCTCCCGAAAATAATTCGAAAAAACTAAGTTTTTAACTAAGTTTTAGTGTTTTATCTTATTTTATACATACATAAATTGTTTAAAAGTATGTTACAGTCTGATTATAAACAAGAATTCAATCAGACGCTGCCACAGAGTGTGCAATAAGTACTTTTAAATTTTCCCTTGAGTTCGTTTTAAATTTGAAACAGGGTGTTGTTTTTCTACGACTTTGTTGAACCATCTCCAAGCTAAGTCCAAGAGTGTTATCGTATAAGTACATTGCTATTCTTAGTAATGTCAATACCTGCATTTGGATTTTGGCAGCAACACGGTACTTTTAACTAGTTAAGGAAGGTTTACATTCCTCAATCATTGAGCTATTGTGGACGAAGTAAGGAGTCTTTCGCAACCGGGACCGCGGTCCTAAACGCCACCTTGGTAATTAATATATATTTTAAGTGGTACGTTAGGGCCACTAAATAAGAAATCCCTCTGCCCCAAAAGGGAAAAGGCCCCGGTCCGATCAAGATTCACTACTATGTGAACGATAACTATCTTATTATTATTATTTTTCAGTGATTTTTTATGTAGTATAAAGAAAGCATATCCCTAAAAACATAATACTCCTCTTTAGGCAGTCGTGTAAAACATGTTAACATGTTGTTGTAAACTAAAATAGGTTTGCTTTTGTATTTGTTATGAATAATATCGTGAATTAAACACCATCCTGTATAATATACCTGGGAGATAGAACAATTAAGCACGCAAATATGATACAGTCACTTTGTCCTATGTCAAATGTGGTAATGTTCTATGTCCACATTCGTAATTATTTTTGTGCATTTTTGTTCTATCTCCACATAAAAACTGTAAAATAAGGTATAATTAATTCCCTTCTACAGATAAAAGTTATAACCATTAATTCATAGGTAACTCATGTATTTTTAAAGACCTTCAAAAGTAGAAGCTAAAGCTTTTTTAAATAAATACAGCAAAAAACGCTTCTCCTGTAAAATTTGACTGATGGTAGATAGAACAAACAAGCACTGAAGCGACGATATATTGATATAGATACCTATATTTGAGTTTCAACTCTCCTTAAGGGCTCTCAGTAAGTGAAAACGGGCTGCATAACGGCAATATTGGCTGTTTTCTATAACTTGTTTGTTTAAAGAATTGAAGAGTTTTTGCCCTGAAATTTCTGATATGTATTGTAGAACGTATGTTTAAAGGGAGGACTGTTTCCAAAACACGATGGGAAAAATTTTACTCGATAGAAAAAAATCCTGAAGTTACCTCTAAAATTTCATATGAATACAGATAACATACGTGTTTTATAATAAAAAAATGTTTTAAAATCATCACCAACACAAAGGTATTTTACCTTTTCGATTTCGTGACTGATTAAAATTTTTGAAAAACTAAACATTTCTATTAACTTTTTGATAAAAATGTGAATGGCGCGCAACCGGGACGTCCCCCCCCGCCTCAGCCGCTTCATATGAATTTTCGCTGACCGCCTAACCCCCCTTAAGATATATTGTGTTTCAGCCGGTATCCTACTAATATTATAAATTTGAAAGTTTGGATGTGAGTTTATGAAGATGTTTACTACTCAATTACCCAAAATCTACCGGAGGATTTCAATAAAATATGGTACACGGGTAGAAAAATACTGGGAATAGCACATAGGGTACTTTTTATCCCGAAATTCCCAGGGGAGCGAAGCCCTGGGGCGCGGGTAGTATTAAATACAATGTCTTAACAAAGTATTTTCCATGGGATTGGAACTCTCAACTTTCGAGTTATGGGCAAACTTGACCAGTGGTCCATTTGAACAATTTATTTTAAGATTGAACTAATACGGGTAGAGGAAACAAAAATGTTCATGAACAAACCTTATATTTCAGACAAGATCCAATTTCATGAATATCTTCATCGCATCCTCATATTCACAATTCAGTCCAAATAGCCCACTTAAACTATGAATATCTTACCAAAACAAATTGTTCCGTCACTCCCAAGGCATCGCTCAAAACGACTAACTGCATAATAAAAAAGGTATATAAAAGGAACATCAAAAACGCCCTATTATGAAAAATCGTAACGCGTTTACTGGGCGGACTCTCATACATTATTCAGGAGTGAAATTGTTCCTTCAGATACGTACCTGTTCCGCTCCGTAGCTGTTATTTATACGCGTTCCGCAATAACAGTTACAGGGGTGTGGCGCCCCGCCTTGTAGAGTATACGATTAAAGTTGATTTAGGATGGTTTTGAACCCCGTAATACCTATTGGGTTTACTTAAAGCACAGCGGAAAGTAGTATTATTGGTTATGGTTATACATGTATACTTACATATACATATAGTGAATGGATGTGTTTCTGCCCTGAGAGCGTCATAAACAATTTGGGTCAAATCAACAAAGCTAGATAAAATTATATGAAATCTATCCATACTAATATTATAAATGCGAAAGTTTGGATGTGAGTTTGTGAGTTTGTGAATTTGTGAGTTTGTGAGTTTGTGAGGATGTTTGTTACTCAATCACGCAAAATCTACTGGACGGATTTCTATGAAATTTGGTACAGAGGTAGATAATGACCTGGAATAGCACATAGGCTACTTTTTATCCCGGGAAAAAGCACTGTTCCCGTGGGAAATTCACGCGGGCGAAGCCGCGGGCAAAAGCTAGTACATACATATAATCAAACGGTAAACGGTCTGTCTCCACATGGGACTTATTAATGAAAAAAGGTTTTAGGGGTCTTTATAGGGTCAATAGTAGATAAAATGAACTTTTTGTCTGTATGTTTGTACATACATGTAGTTTTTGTGTGATGTGTGTACAAAGATGCGATATTCACAGTATTGCTGAAGGTGTAATTCAAAATCTGGCGCAAGTTTCAATTCGCCACTTACAACCTGATATATTATTATCAGTTAATACTGCGCGGACGAAGTCGCGAGCTAAAGCTGGTCACAAATAAATCACATAACGAAGTTTCCCGAAATCACGGATATAAGGCGGCTCACAACAACGACAGACTTGCCATTCGAGTCACGAGTCGCGCGAGTGTCGCCCACCTAACGACATTACCAAATAGTCTGATTGCTAACGATCGAAGGAAATCGCATTCAGTTTTTGTGTCGAACGTGTGTGAATGATCTTTGAAGGCGAAAATTGAATTTGGGGTGTAATCACATGGGGCCCAGTGGAAATATATATGTAATAGAATTGTGTTGATATCTGTACATAAGACACACCGTACCGTAAGCCTAAGTAGACCTTATCTCTGCTCTCTGGCAAGATTGTGGTCAAGAGCTATTAATGTTAGGGCCTTTTAATGAATAATACTGAGAATTTCTATTAAATATCAATTTATTGTACAGCAGAAATACTTCGCTAAACAACAAGAAAAACGAGAAGCATAGATACAAAAATATTTATCTATGACTACAGACATTGACTAAAGAATTAAACTGCATACATCCTAAAATTTATTCTCAATATCTCCTCTAAATTTTAACACTCTAAATAACAATATGCAGTTTATTCAACAAACACATTACAAAGAACTAATTCAACAAAAATATCAATGCTCACAGATAACATAAATTAATTTTTTATTTATTTAAACTAAACACGTTAAATATAATTCAAAAGTTGCTCCCTTAGAAAAATAAACTTGTTCGTTGGCAAAGCCTTAGTTAAGACATCTGCTAATTGCTTCCTACTTTCTACATAACATATATTAATCAACCCACATTCAACCTTTTCTCTTATAAAATTATATTTAACATCGATGTGCTTAGTTCGTTTGTGATAAACAGGATTTTTACACGACTGACCAAAAAAGGAGTGTTATGTTTTCAGGGTTCATGTATGTATGTATGTAAGTATGTAAGTTTCTTTATTCCACCATAAGTCCTGAACGGCTTAACCGATTTTGATGTGAGAGGTATTTTTAGATTCCTTGCATTCCTCCGAGTGACATAGGCTATATGACGTCACCATGAAAACAAAATGGCGGATTATATATGCGATAAATAGCAGACCAAAAAAATAAAATTTGATCAATCTTATCGAGTGGGGTATCAAATTGAAGGGCTTTAGAAGGCGATCTCAAAAATGTATATAACTTACATGTTTGTATGTACTTTTTGAGTAAAAACTCGTCAGTCGTGTTTTTTATTTTTAATAATTAGCTTGTTAATCAGTTGTATTGCACTCTGATTATCAACATACAACTTCATTGCACTGTTACCTCTTTCACCTAAATCTAACAAAAATTGGTTAAGCCACAATATTTCTTTTGATGCTTCACAAGAAGCAATAAACTCTGCTTCAGTGGTGGAAAGAGCAATGGTTCTCTGTTTTTGACTAGACCATGTCACAGGTCCCCCATTCATAATAAAAATATACCCAGTTGTTGATTTTCTTGTATCTAAATCACCAGCATAGTCAGAATCAGAGTATCCCAAAATATCACTGCTTTCTCCATATTTTATACATACATTTTTGCTACCAATCAAATATCGAATAATTCTTTTGACACCATTCACATGTTCCTTGGAAGGATTACTTATATATCTACTCAACAAATTAACAGTAAAAGCAATATCAGGGCGTGAAACTGAGCACAAATACAACAATGAACCTATAGCTTCTCTATAGGGAAATTTTACTTCACAATCCTCAGTACTTTTACAAATAGTTACATTAACATCAGCTGGAGTACTAACAGGAATAGCATCACACATATTAAACTTATTTATCAACTGATCAATGTATCTTTTCTGATGAATACAAATACAATTGTCAATTCTGCTAATCTCAATTCCAACAAAATATGACAAATCTAATTGCCTCACTTGAAAAGTCTTATTCATACAATCTATTATATCAACTATAAGTTTTTCTTCTGGAGATATAATAAGAGCATCATCAACAAATAGTATTAAATATACTTTAATATCTTGAAAACAACCTATATAAACACAATTATCAGCCTGAGACTGCACAAAATTATATGATTTTAAAAATAACGTAAACTTTTTATTCCAACATCTTGAGGCTTGTTTCAATCCATATAATGACTTATTTAATTTTAATACTTCATTCTTCTTGTATGACAGACCATCAGGAACCTCCATAAAAATATGTTCTTCCAAATCAACATTTAAGAATGCTGTCTTGACATCTATCTGTTTAATTTTATAATTATGTTGAGCAGCAATACTCAGCATAATGTGAATAGAGTCATAGCGAGTAGTTGGTGAAAACGTTTCCTGATAGTCAATCCCTTTTACCTGAGTAAAGCCACGGGCACATAATCGAGCTTTGTACCGTACAATATTACCTTTAACATCTCTTTTTAAATCAAAAACCCACTTTGAAGTTATTGTTTTATGACTACTATCTCTATTAACAACTGACCAAGTCTGGTTCTCTTCATGCGCTCTAAATTCCTCTTTTACAGCCTCCAACCACTTATCTTTCTGGGGGCTTGCCATCGCTTCATCATAACTTGAAGGAACCAGTGGCTCTACAATATTTGCCTCATATACATTTCTCCTAGACCTTGTATTAACAAAATCACTTTGATCCATCTCTGAAATATCGTGGGGAGGTACATAAGTGAGATCATTTGGATCTTCACAACTCAACAATGAATCATCATTCAAAGATACTTGATGATCCTGAGAATCAGAACTATCTAGTTGACAAGAAACTTGGACTGTACCTTCATCCTCTAAAACAATTTTATTAATATTTTTCTTATTTCAGGTACCTTATTCTCATCAAATATCACATTCCTAGTTACTTTTATTATTTTTGTTCTGGGATTATACATTCTATAATTACAATTGTCGTAACCTACTAATTGGTTCACTCTTCTTATCTAACTTTACTCTTAATTGATCTGGAATATGCACAAACCCTTCACTACCAAATACCCTAATATGATTCAAACTAGGCTTTACCCCTGCCCAAATCTCAAAAGGTGTCTTATCAGGAGTCTGACTAGAAGAGGTTCTATTCAAAATATACACAGCACAATTAATTGCCTCTGCCCACAAATATAAAGGTAAATCCCTATTATACAACATAGACCGAGCACTCTCAACAATAGTACGGAGCTCCCGCTCAGCTCGTCCATTTTGCTCCGGTGTATAAGGGGCATTGCACTCATGTTTTATACCTCTCTCAGACAAGAAATCCTGAAAAAACTTATTAACATATTCCCTGCCATTGTCAGTATGTAGGATTTGAATATTTCTATTAAACCTGTTACATACAATTGCATTGTATTTCTTAAAATATTCAAAAACATCAGACTTGTTCTTTAAAAAATACACATGGCGGTAACTTGTAGCTGCATCTTTAAAAAGCAAAAAATATCTCATACCTTGGACTGACGTCACACTCATGGGACCACAGACGTCACTGTACACCAACTCACCTGGATGTACATTCTCACGCACCGATTTCTTGAATGGCCAACGTGTTTGCTTACCATAGCAGCATGCTTCACATACAAATTGACAATTCTGTGAACCATCAACTAAATTCAGCCCTTCTACAATTCCTTTAGCACACATATTCTTTATTTCCTTTAAATTTACATGTCCTAACCGCTCGTGCCATATTTTCAGATCATTTTGTACTACGTAACAACTATTAACTACTGTTCTGATGTTCAGTTCATATAAATTGTTCATTTTTAATTCTGCACTCATTACTAATGAATTCTTATTATAAACCATAGCACTCGCGCCTTTCTTTACGATTGTATAACCTTTTCGCATAACCGCACCTTCTGAAAATAGATTCCGGCGTAGTTGAGGCACATACAACACCTCTTCCAATCTGCTAGCCTCCCAATTCCCATGCACTAGGCGTTCTATCATTACAAATCCTTTTCCTTCTACCTCAAGAAGCTGCTTATTTCCCAAACGTAATGATGTTTTAAACTCCACGAACTCAGCGAAATATTCTTTCTTATACGTCATATGCGCCGATGCACCGCTATCCATTATCCATTTGTTTTCTTCGCAAACATTGTCGTTTTCTACATTAAATGCTAACATCGACCCATCCTGCTGCGGTTTCTAAGACTTTTTGGGTGCACGGCATTCTCTGGCAAAATGACCTCTCTTTCCACAATTATAGCATTCAAATCTATGCTTCTGGTTACCTTTTCTAGGTTGCTGCTCTTCTGTACCTTTCTGCGTATTCTTGGGCTTAGACACCACAAGAGCTGTCTCAACTTCTTCCTCACACGTCAAACTAGCTTCTTCATCCAGTAATCGAGCAGTCAAGTTAGGAATCGTCTGACATTTGGGATCCAACGACAACCATGCCTGCCTTAAAGTTCTGTACTTGGATGGCAAAGTACCCAACATCTTTGTGATGACAGCTGTGTCACTAATTTGTTCACCGCATTCTCGAAGTTGCTGCGCCAAATTTTCAATATTTGATATATGCTGCGCCATTGTTTCGCCTGGAGACATTTTATATTGATAATATTTTTCATGTAAAATCATCTTTGTCATTTCACTTTTCTGTTCATATATTGACTCCAACTTAGTCATGATTTCTCTGGCAGTTTCACAATTTTCTATCAAAGATATCAATTTTAAATCCATTGATGAAGAAATGATAAACATCGCAATTCCATCATTTCTAATCCAATTTTCAGCGTTTTCTTTTGGTTTTGGCGTACATAAATCTATTCCCTTTGCACGCAGTGCACATTTTATTTGGAATTTCCACTGACGAAAATTATTTCCATCAAATTTTTCGACATTCATTTTCGACTCCATTTTGTTTTCTTTCACACGGCAACCAGCCTTTTTTTCCGTCTTCTTTTCTTTGTTGTTCTAATACTGTTCTTCAATATTATTAGCACCCGCGTGTCCTGGGCCCATAACCTATTAATGTTAGGGCCTTTTAATGAATAATACTGAGAATTTCTATTAAATATCAATTTATTGTACAGCAGAAATACTTCGCTAAACAACAAGAAAAACGAGAAGCATAGATACAAAAATATTTATCTATGACTACAGACATTGACTAAAGAATTAAACTGCATACATCCTAAAATTTATTCTCAATAAGAGCAAACCCATCTTTTATAAAAAAGAGATGTTTAAGAAAAACGCATTTAGGATTATTGACAAGAATAGTTGGAAAAAAAATATTCTGTTCGAAATAACGAAACAAAAATTATTGTTTGTGCTATGCAGGACCTTTTAATCTATTTTACACGACTGACCAAAAAAGGAGTGTTATGTTTTCAGGGTTCATGTATGTATGTAAGTTTCTTTATTCCATAATAAGTCCCTGAACGGCTTCACAGATTTTGATGTGAGAGGTATTGTTAGATTCCTTGCATTCCTCCACGTGACATAGGCTATATGAGTTGTCAGTCGTGTTTTTTTATTTCTTAATAATTAGCTTGTTTACGACCTGTTTTAGGAATTTTGTAGTCTCTAAAGAAAACTATGGCAAGGAGTTCATTCCATAACCTTTAAGTACGTGGAAGGAAGTGCCTTTTGAAGTGCACTATACGCAATATTCTGGACTTTAAGTTATGAGGATGTCAATAGCGAGTGGTACGATGATAGAAAGTGGCAGTTTTTTTTATTTTATTTTATTTATTAAGTTTGTCAACAATTGTTACAACAATACATGAAAAATAACAATCACCATTCACCAAAAATAGATCTGATTGCACAATCTTTATAGACAAACATCGCTTGCACATAATCTGTAACATAATAGGTATCTACCACTGCGATGAACTAAAATTAAAACTGTGAACTGTGAAGTGAAGAATAAATTATAACTTTTGTAAATTAAATGTAAGTAAATACTGAGTACCTATGTGTCTAAAAATAGTTGTTTAAATAACAGACAAAATTACTTTGCAAGTCTTTGGAATAGAATCAGTTAGCATCAAGTCAAACAGTTCCTCGGAACACAGCCCGTTATACTGACTGTAAATAACACAGAAGGAGGTAAAATCTTCAATTGTAAAGGCTCGATACCGATTGATCATCGACGATTCGATATCGCGAGCTGTCCAATTACTCCAGCTCCGTGCACTCCTGAACAGCAAATCTCAATCTATTTACATCTCCAAATAAGTATCGAAAACCTCCGTACTCGAGCGTTCCACATCGGAAGCTCGTCGTACAAACAAGCGAATGTTCAAACGGAGCCTCAAAGGCTTGCTATATTGCATTTACGCGTCCCGCGGCGCTCCTGATCGAGTTTACTTTCAAAGAGCCGCCATTTTAAAAAGTTCCATCGACTCAGGTAGATCGGCAGGCCAATTGTGGCTGGCTTTGTTCTTTACCTCCTTTATAGGGTTGACGAAGTTACCGAGTTTCGAACACGAATAATTCGTCGGGCGCGGGATGCGATTACGAGCTGCGGAATCGTATCTGTTTCAGAATCGAGTTGTGGCGAGCGATCGAGGTGGCGGAACTTCGTTTGCTTATGATATCGTCATCAACTGTCGTCAAAGGCGATAGGATTTGTTTCTGATTATACCATAGAGCTAGCAAAATTTTTTTTTAATTTTATGATTTTTTCTATGTCTATGGATTATACTCTTTTGATAACTACTGTTACGTCATTCTCATATCTATTTATAATTAAACTAGCTTTTGCCCGCGGCTTCGCCCGCGTGAATTTCCCACGGGAACAGTGCTTTTTCCTATTTTCCGCTTTAGCCTATGTGCTATTCCAGGTCATTATCTACCTCTGTACCAAATTTCATCGAAATCCGTCGAGTAGATTTTGCGTGATTGAGTAACAAACATCCTCACAAACTCACAAATTCACAAACTCACAAACTCACATCCAAACTTTCGCATTTATAATATTAGTATGGATTATAAATCATTGTTGCTTAAATAATATAGGTTAAAAGCTCGAATCATTAATCAGTCTCGCCGCGCAAGCGCAGCTTCACGGTCGCGTTTTGTGCTGTGCGTGTTTTGAAATGTCGTCGACAGTGGTAAAATGTGTAAATTGCAATGTGGTAATTAATGAAGTACTCGCTTTCATGAATAACAAAAAGGATGTGATGGATGATGAAAGTTTAATCAACATTTGTGTTAGTGCCTTCTCCGAAAGTGATATAGTAACGGCCAAGAATTTGTTATTTGCGTCGGTACCGACAAAGAAGCGAAAAATAACGCGAAAAAGAGATAATCGTAAAAAAGACGGCAAGGCACTCAGAGATTTGGATGATATCATCTGCCTGTTACGAGATTCGCACTCCGAGGATATCCCCGTGTTCACTGCCAAGGAACTACAGAAATTACCTCCCGTCTTATGGGACCATGTAGATGTCACTAGGCTCCTAAAAGATATAATTAAATTGCAACGGGATGTTAGTGAGCTCAAAAAAGATTGTGTGAAGCAGGAAGACCTAGCCAGGTTGAAATCTGAGGTTGACATTTTGAGGAATACGTCGGTGGTAAACAATTTTGGACAAGCCACAAACATCAACACACGACGACGTGGAGCTTGTTTACTAAATAGTTTCGAGTGCCATAGTGGGCCTATAGGTTTGCTACCCGTAAATGTGGAAAATTCTAATGAGGAAAACGATATATTGTTGCAAAGATCATATCGAGACATAGGACAGTCATTGTACTCGTCGGAAGGTACAAATGGCAACGGTGAAATGGCCATACCCGATAATAGTGTACGACGGGTATCTGAGGCGGCTGAGTCGACCGTTATTATGACTCACCCGGCATCGGATCAGCTGAGTGAGCCGCCATCGACGCTCACGGCTGAGAACAACGTGAGACACACAGCTGCGGAGCCTGGGCAACCGAGCGAGGCAAGTTTATTACCTCGGGAGAATTTAATAGCCGACTCAGACGAGAGTAACTCGGTTATTTTACAAAATGCACAACTCACGCCCGCTATGACAAAATCTGTGGCAGATGTTGTACGAGAAGGAAAATGGAAGCAAGAGGAACAGAGTGAGGGTTGGATTCGCGTACAGAGAAGAAGATTACGTAATCGTTTTATGGGAAACAAGGGGAAAGCTGTGTTGGAGCCAGGAGATAATTTTAGAGCAGCTGAGACTAAGATACCGGTTTACATATATAATGTGGCGAAGGGAGTGTCCGTGTGTGACATCTCAGATTATATCAAGAAAAGAAGTGACATTAATGTTAACGTGGAAAAGATGAATATGAGGAGAGAAAAAGACTATGAGTCCTTCAAAATATTTGTGCCGAAACATAAATTAAACATATTTATGTCTGAGAATTTTTGGCCGGAGGGAGTAGCTTATAGGCGATTCATCGATTTTAAATATCGTGACAAAGGAAATGCCTTTAAGGCCGGGGTTTTACATCGCAATTCAAGATTAGTAACGTCAAATTAGTATCTTTTAACTGCCAGGGTGTCCATAGATCATTGGAATGTGTGCGTCGGCTATGTCGCACAGCCGACGTCATATGTCTTCAAGAAACGTGGTTGTTGTCGGAAAATCTCGCGTTCCTGGGGAGCATAGACAGCGACTTCGCCTTCACGGGCACCTCCGGTGTCGATACGACGGTCGGTGTGTTGCGTGGTAGACCGTACGGCGGAGTGGCCATTCTCTGGAGAAAGGCGATGTTTCCTTCAGTTTCTATAGTGAAGTGTAACTAGGGCATGCAATACCGGAAAGTTATCAATACCGGAATTGATTTTCGGTACTAGAGACCTAATACCGGAATTCCGGTACTGGTTCCGGAATTGGCACAATTTGTTTAATCTCTATGAATCTGTACTTATTAGATAACATAGTGTATGTAAATAAAAGAACAATCGTCTAATCACTACACCGCATAGGTGCACACTCGCTATAAGATATTGACGACTGCAAAGTCTGCAAAATTATAGAGCACGAGCTCAGTGCGGGCGAGCTCAATGCGGGGAAACAGCGCGGGGACCGGGTAGCAACTAACTAATCAAGTGAAAAACTAGGTACATATTTTTTTATATACAATTTCTAAATTACTCCGTGCGTTGGTTAGTGGCAATTACATACCGAAATTTGAAGAATCAATTTTTTTAGTAAAATTATATTTGCATTGAATTTAACTTTCAATTTATGTAATTCATTTAGTGCAAAATAAAATACTATAAATAAACATTTATTACTATTTCTAATTTTCTTCATGTTTTTTTTGCACGTCGTTCAAAAAGTCAGTTTAGTGGAGTTAGTTTCGAATGGTTTTGAATGACAAGTTGACAACTTGACAAAAATTACAAAAACCGATAGCATTTAAATAGCATAGTATATATTTATTTATATTTTTTTTAATGAACAAGACGCACTGCGGGCTACCATCCCTTCTTGGTTTATATTCCCCACGCACGCACCAAGCGCTTTTCATAATCATTCTTAATGCGCACAGCGAAGCGTTGGAACCACGTTGGAACTCCCTGCCTGCGTCTGTGTTCCCGAGCATGTACAACGTACAACCCGAATCTCTTCAAAACCAGAGTGAATAGGCTGCTTCTGGCTAAGCTCGTTACATCGTAGACCTCATCTGTGTCCTCGGGCAAGATTGTGGTCAAGAGCAAGCCCATTTTTAATAAAAAAGAAAAAAAAAAGAATACCGGTATTACGGTATTTGGCCCTTCAATTCCGGTATTGAAATATCGAAAAAATCTGTCCGAGATACCGGAATTACGATATTCCGGAATTCCGGTATGCATGCCCTAAGTGTAACAGTGTTAGGCTAGCCGCCATTAAAGTTGACCTCAGTGATCAGTGCATAATGTTATTTTCGGTTTACATGCCGACGGATGATGATAAAAATTTAGTGGAATTTACAGAGTGTCTCAGTGAAATGTCTGCTATTGTGGAAAGTTATAATGTGGAGTACGTATTCATGTTGGGGGACTTCAACGCTCACCCTGGTGAGTCTTTTGACCTTGAACTTATGTCGTTTTGCTCCGAACAATTATGGACTTGTGTTGACAAAGATCTGTTACCTAATGATAGTCATACTTATGTAAGTGACTTGAACGGCAGCCTTAGGTGGTTAGATCACGTGGTGGTTACGAGCGCCGCGCTGCCTTGTGTTCTTTCCGCTTCTGTTATTTATGATAGTTACGTGTCGGATCATTATCCTGTTATAATAGAATGTAACTTGAATGTTGTAAAGCCAAAAGTTGTAGTAAATACTGAAAATGCTTGTATTAGTAAAATAAGGTGGGGAGAACGTGATTCTGAGCAAATAACAAAATATCATAATTTTTGTAATTCTAAATTTAAATTAATGGATTTTCCGATGGAATTTTCAGAATGTTGCGATAATATGTGTAAAAACCACCATCATAGATTGTTATTAGACAAGATGTATGACAATATTGTCAGCATACTTTCAGATGCAGCAACTTATAGCCATTGTTCTTTTAATAAGAGGAAAAGTAAGAATATACCTGGCTGGAATAAAGTTGTTCGTGAAGCGCATGAGAGGGCTCGACGTTGTTTTCAAGCATGGTTATTACATGGTAGACCGGGGACAGGCTGCTATTATAATGAAATGCGTGAATCTAGACGCATTTTTAAAGCAAAGCTGAAATGGTTCCAAAAAAATCAGCAACAACTAAAGATGGACAAAATCTCTGAGCACCATCGAAATAAAAATTTTAGTCAATTTTGGAAAGCCACAAATAAACTAAAGCATAGCGTGAGCCTTCCCATGAGTGTGTCTGGTGTTCACGAGCCAAGTGACATTGCCAATGTATTTAGACAGCGTTTTCGAGTCGAGTCCCCACTGGGACCGGCAGCGCCGCGGGTGTCCGATGCTGGGGCGGATGGTCAGAAGCGTACCGTGTTTTTTTCCACTAAAGCGGTAGCCAAAATTATAAAGAATATGGTGAGAGGTAAATCCCCTGGACATGATCACCTTAGCATCGAACATCTGCAGCATGCTGGTGTCCATCTGCCACGAGTGTTGTCTTTGTTCTTTAATTTATGTATTGGTCACTCGTATCTTCCAGATAATTTAATGCGAACTGTTGTTGTACCAATCCCAAAGAACAAAACAGGTGACGCCTCAGACGTGTCGAACTATAGACCAATCTCACTTGCCACGATCGTTGCAAAGGTTCTGGACGGCCTGCTTAGCAGGCGCTTGGATGAGCATGTCACGTTAAATGATGCGCAATTTGGTTTTAGACCAGGTCTCTCCACAGACAGTGCCATCCTGTGCCTCAAGCAGACTGTTCAGTACTACACGGCAAGGAAGACTCCAGTGTACGCTTGTTTTTTGGATTTGTCATCTGCATTTGATCTTGTGTCATATGATATTTTGTGGGAAAAGATGAACACTGAGACTGATCTGCCTAAAGAAATAATATCGCTCTTTAAACATTGGTACGGCAACCAGAGAAACAATGTCAGATGGGCAAATTCCTTATCTGAGGAGTATAGGTTGGAGTGCGGCGTGAGACAGGGGGGGTTAAGCTCTCCGACGCTCTTCAATCTATATATGAATAAGCTGATTGCTGAGCTCAGCAGTACTGGAATCGGATGTCATGTGGGCGGAGTCTGTATCAACAACATCAGCTATGCAGATGATATGGTACTGCTGAGCCCATCAAGTGGAGCTTTGAAAAGACTTTTAAAGATTTGCGAGTGTTATGCTGTGACTCATGGACTCAAATACAACGCGGTAAAGAGTGAATTCATGATCTTTAAACCTGACCGCAAGCGTTATACTACTGTGCCTGAATTCTCACTTTGTGGCACCTCTATGAAAAGAGTCGAGAGCTTCAAGTATTTGGGTCATTGGGTCACAGAAAACCTGAATGATAATCAGGACATTGAGAGAGAGCGGAGGTCGTTGTCTGTTCGCTGTAATATGTTGGCCCGTAGATTTGCTAGATGTACAAGAGAGGCTAAAATAACGCTTTTTAGAGCGTATTGCCAATCGTTCTACACTTGCAGTCTATGGGTTAACTATACGGACTTGTCTTACAACGGTCTTCGCGTTCAATACAATAACGCGTTCCGGGCATTGATGGGACTGCCGCGCTACTGCAGTGCCTCTGGCATGTTTGCAGAGGCTCACGTAGATGGTTTCGATGCCATCATGAGAAAGAGATGTGCTTCACACCTAAGACGCATGCGCGACAGTCCCAACAGTATCCTGAGCGTGTTGGCAGACCGGTGGGACTCGCCGATGCTGGCTCGCTGGATAAGGATGCACGCAGTCATAATATTATAGACTGCTTGCATCCTTAGGCAGCTACTATAATCTTTTATTTGGTTTTTGTGTGTACATGTTACTAACGCTAGTTTATAAGATCAAATTGTTACTAACATTTTATATGGACGTAAGTCTGAAATAAAGTCGATTTAATTTAATTTAATTTAATTAAGGGTGGAAAATAAGCGAATGAATTGTGACGATACCTTAAAAAGATAATTTAAAATGAAATGAGAGAATATCAATAAATATGTATTGCCTACTTACAAAACCACAGGCATTCATTAATTCTCATAAAACGATAACACAGCCCAAATAAGCCCAAAATAAACATAGAAGTGGCGAAATGAGCTCATTTCTATTCGGCGCAAACTTGGTAACTCGCAAATGAAAACAGTTTTATTAAACGAAAACAGAAGTTAACATTACACTCGCAACTTGTTAAAATATAAATTACAATGTATCACTAGACGTGGAAATATATTCTCCCGCCGAGCCAATTCCGAGATACCCGAGGCGCTTTCGTAATTGCTTAAGAGAAAAATCCAAATGAGAAATGAAGAGGGATTCTCTTTTCACAGAAATTATATAATTGAATATCTTCGTCGTAGGTATTATGAGGTATAAAATATGATAATTTGGTTTCTACTTACGCCGCGTTCCCGGATGCAATGCATAATAAATGTTTGTGAGGATAAATTTGATTAGAAGAGTTATTTGTTTTGGGATTATGGATTTCTTTTACATTATTGTTGGTTATGCGGTCAAATGGAGTAGCACTAGCAACATCGGGTAGCTATGGTCTTGTGATGTCCGTCATACAAAGTAAAAATACAAGTTTAGCTGTAAGTTTCTTGTAATTTTTAATCTATCTTGGTTAATAAATTATTTACAATTATGATCAGATTAGGAATATGATATCAATTTGAACATCTTTTGTAACATCTTCTTTAACTGTATGCTTGCAAATAAATATTGATTGATTGGAAAAGTATCTGGTAGTAGGTATAGTAATAGTTTTTCCTTTTGGGATACGGAACTTTATTGATCTCCGTGTTTCATATGAGGCCATGATTGTGGTACTGAACCAGGTACAGCACCAGGTTACTCGGAACATACTCGTAGGTCGATTCACGCTTCGATTCGAAAAGAAAATATATCAACAGCAGAAAGTAAAATAATTAAGTGAATGAAAGCGAGGCGAGCGGAACGAATGAAAAAAGTTGTAAATAGATCAGCATAATTTTTATTAGGTAAATCATTCCCGGGGAATTATTCGTAGCAAGTTTGGAAAAGTGGCGAGCGGCGAGCCTTTGCCGCCTGAGTGTTAGGGCGGCCAACTAGTTTGTACTTCAGGAAGACATTTTTTTATAATAAGGCAGTCTGTATTTGTTACTATTCTTTTAAGGAACAAAATCTTAAAAGACTAATTAAATATAAAAAAAAAAATAAAAAAAAATAAAGGAGCGCACTACCTTGACGCTTGTAAGCCGGAATGGTCTAATGTCGCTATGGGCAGGGATAGGTGGAAACAAGTAAGGGAAACCTTTGCCCAGCAGTGGGACGACATAGGTTAATTTTTAAGAAAAAGTAGAAATTATTATTTAAATTTTAATGAGGGATTTTCCAAAACCCAAACAAAAAAAAATTGTTCCAGGTGAATTCATAGGTGGCGCTTAGTAAAAGGCGAGACCATTCAAAAAGCAAAAATGCACGGTATCGGCATTAAAAAAAATATAAAATTATAATAAAAAAAAACATCTAAAAAGTATCAATATTGTGATTTTTTCCACTGTCAAACTGTTATGTGATATTTTTTTCTGCCTCTGGCTGACAATAAAAAGCACAATAAAGGTACAGCTATTATTACGACTCGGCTTTCAATAAAACGCCATCTGTTGAGACTTTTTTATACTGATTTGTAGGGTTTAGTAGATTTTATAATATATTTTATTATAAAATCTACTAAATCAATCATTTATAATTGACGACCTCCGTGGCCTAACGGTTATCACGCCAGACTGCCACCCCGGAGGTCCCGGGTTCGATCCCCGGTCAGGTCAAGATGGAAAATGATCTTTTTCAGATTGGCCTGGGTCTTGGATGTTTATCTATATATGTATTTGTCATAAAATATAGTATCGTTGAGTTAGTATCCCATAACACAAGTCTCAACTTACTTTGGGGCTAACTCAATCTGTGTAATTTGTCCGTATATATATTTAAAAAAAATATATATACCTAATACAGAGCATAATATTAGTAAGGAATAGGATCAGGATAATTGGGATTAGGATTTGACGGTGACATATACAGCATGTTCCAAGTTGTGAGCATAGCCAGTTAACAAGGTAATTAAGTATTAAAAATAAAAAACACGACTGACAACTCACATAGCCTATGTCACTCGGAGGAATGCTAGGAATGTAAAAATACCTCTAACATCAAAATCTGTTAAGCCATTCAGGGCTTACGGTGAAATAAAGAAACTAACATACATGAACTCTGAAACCATAACACTCCTTTTTTGGTCAGTCGAGTAAAAACAAATCCTAAGAAGAGCGATCGTGTGGCCACCGCGCCCGCGGCATCATCGCATGCAAATTGCAGGAATGATAGAGCAACTCTCACAAATTACTTTGCGGAATTTTAATTTGTTATTTGAATTCGTGCAATTACACCCACCCGCTCAAGCTCTGCTGCCCTAGAGACACTTTTTTTTTCTATTTATTGGGGTCAACAAACAGTATTACATTATGTATAAATCAGCAAATTATATAATAGTAGAATTCAATGTAAAACCAACCACAGTTTAAGTAAAGAATAAGTACTTAAGTAGAGAGAGTACCTACACTAAATTAAATTCAACAATGTACAAATACACACTTGTCATAAGGCTGCATAAAGCGCTAGACAGACAGACAATACCATCTTTACCATAAGGGCACACGGAGCCATCCTTAGAGGGACCCAGAAGGACCGACCATTTCTCTCACATTTAATCTCAAAATATTTTGGTCGGGCGTTTGCTCTATAATAAAAACAATTACAAAGTCAAAATGCCATATTGCGCAGTTAAATGGTGTAGAAAGTTTAGTGTAATTTGTCAATTATGAGCATAGAAAGTGCATATCTTCAGAAATTAAGTTTGCGAATTTAATAGAAGATTTTGCTCACCGAAATCTCGAAAGAAACTATTATCGTAATCATAATAATATAAAAAACAGCAGCACACTAATATCATTAAGCACCTACCAATGACCTATTGTATTGTAATAATATGTTTGATTATTATAAAGCAGATCATAGTGAAAAAAATTGTATAGTTCGATTTCTATACATTCCAAAAGGGCCCCAAAATATTGTGTGCCCAAGGGCCCCAGCATAGTCTAAGACGGCCCTGCAGTCAGAAAAGACATAAGACGCAGATGTGGCGAGGACATATGTTTCTTCCGCGTCCCTTTCATACAAAATGTATATAAGTCGACGCAAAACATATAGAAAAGACAGGGCGCAATACTTACTCGTCTGCGCCCCGTCTTTTCTGTCTGTACAGCGCCTAGCTAAGACTGTTCTTTCCATAAGTATACGTAGAACATAAAAAAAATCATTCTCCAATAGAAACATACAAACTTGATTGTCAAACGAAGCCCAAAAACGTTCATAATAGTGTGCTCAAAATTCAATTTTTTTTACAAATTGTTCACAAATCTATGGAATCAAAACACACCAAAAATGTCAAACTTGACAAAAATGAGCTTCACAGAAGATATTACCTATACTTCACCAACATAAGCAAAAACCATATCTGACATCTCGCTTCCTCAGCTGTCTGTGTATCTAAGTAAAATTAAAAAAAAAATTCTAGCTCTATGGTTTTTTCATCGTAGTTTAAAAATCCACAGACACAAAATAGGTATTCTCGTTGCCATGACAACAGCTAGCTTGTTGCCTCTCCTAACCTTCCCGCACACCCCGAAACAAACCCCGCTGCAAATAACATCTTACCCTGAACAGTTAAGGTGCAAAGGCTGTAACATCGTTACATCCGTTAGTTTCGTTATCGTTACAGTCGTTATTATAACGAGTTTCGCGTATCGGGTTTCAATACCTTTTGTAATGAGTTAAAGGAATTGGCTAGTTTTAAGAATGGTTGCATTGAGTTTATAAGTTTCATACTAATAGTGATTACACTTTTACAAAATACATTTTTACTTTTTATATATGTCTGGAGTTTGTAAGTGATTTAAGGAAAATTGAGTGTTAATTTCCATGATGTGATCGTGGCACAACACTGTAGAGTTTTTTTTTAAGTGGGGAAAGAACAATTAACGTAAAACATTAGTGGATAAATTCTGTTTTGGATAAATAATAAAGCAGATCATCGCAGATATTCTTACAATCTGTTAAATAAATCTGTAGTCATTCAAGACTGATACTAGGTAACGCTTTTTTAAACATTTTCTAAAAGCTCTTTTTCTAAACTTGCTAACGCAAGATCCTACCAGTATATTTTAAATAATAGATGAATACTGGCCATTGCGATTTAAAAATATAATCCGATAAAGAAAGCAATTAGACAATTCGAATTTCAAATTCATTCTATTAAAAACATTTTGGCGCGCGCCGCCCGCATCATGGCGGTCAAAAGGGTTACAATAAAGGCCATTACACATAACTACTCGATCTTAACGCGTCGATGGACATTTTGTGATTTATTTTTTATGATCCCTTAAACGACTCTATTCGGTTTGATGCAGGCGTTGCTAATCCAGTAAAGGGGTGACCACAATTGATTGGTAGTGGTTGCGCAAGATTTAAGTTTCATGCCATAATATCTACAAAAATTGTGATTTATTAAGAAAATAAGTAGGTAGTTGATGCGTGGGAAATAAAAGATAATTGACCTTAGTTCGTTTACGAGAATTTTAGTATAACCCTGAACATTCATGACTCCATCCATCCATTGGTAAAACCGCAAAAAATACGTTTCTTAATCGCATTCATACGGACTAAATCAGTGTGATCAAGAAAGCTTACGAGGAATAGCATTTTTGAATGTATCATGTAAAAAACATCATCAACATAGAACAATCAAATTGCGATATCTCTATCAATTCGTAGTCTATGGTTATTCCAGTATTATGCAAATAAAGCTAGTGGCACACCCGCGGCGCGTGCCGACACGAGCCAATCGCACGATTTAGTCGCACGCCCGCGGCGACTCAGCGGGCAGCTCATTCGAATGGGCTACTGACCGAAGTTAGTGTGAAAATCACAATATAGGGGCTTTATTTGTCAATTGAACACAATATTTGGATTGGAATGAAATCTGATACGTATCACGTTCGAGTTTAATGGACGGTTAATGATGCTTTTTATCAAGTCTTTGATGTAGAAGTAATGTTGTATTTGGATTATTTTATGTACGAGTATATTCACAAATAATGTTATGTACATAATCCTATATATACCACGTGAAAGAATTTCCGCACATTTGTTACTTTTTCACATACAATTTACGGACAGAATTCGATGACATTTAGTACCTACTTTACCCATATAGAGCAAAACCCTGGGGCGCAATTAGCAAACGATAAAATAACATTAACATGAAATTATCTAAAACATTATTAAGAATGGTTAAACATTGTCTCAAAGTCAATATTCCTTTTTCTCAATAGAATCATTTCACATACGGCACATTTAGCACGAACGCAGTCGATCGTCGCAGGCGCGTGTCGTCCGCGTTTTGTTTATCCACCAGTTTCGACTTAATTTAGCGTTAAGTGATTGCGACTGGGGCGACACCCCTGCGGCTCTTAATGACTTTCCGCTTTTTTAGTCGCACGGCGGGCGATTATTTACGGACAGTGTGTACGTGGCCTTTTGTCCGGTCTGAGATCATAGAAACAAAAGTTATATGTTTTCTTATTGAAATTAATATTCACGTTTTTTTAAATTTATTCTTTTTGATTTACGATCTAGCTGTCGCATGTCGATGGAGTTGAAGCGACTGATTAAAGGAGCCTTGATCTCTTCTTATCTTCTTTTCGTTTACTCGACTATCCTTAAATAGAAGCATTATATTTGGAGATGTTAAATCTAAAGTAGAAATCAGTTAACGTGGCCTTAAAGTTCATTGACGCCTATGTATGTACCAGTTTATTCTAATTTTACTAACGACTCGTCAGTAAAATTAGGAGTTTAGGAGTAACGACACTTTCGAAATATATGATTTATTACTTAAGTACCACGATTATCGTGAAATTCATTTAGTGATAATTATGTAAATACATTGCGAAAGTGTCGTTAGCAAAATTAGGATACACTGGTATATAAATAGGCGTCAATGAACTTTTAGGTCACGTTAAATGATTTCTACTTTAGTGTTAAGTGTAACCATATCTCCTTCTCTCCCCAACCTTGGTTATGGGAGCATTGATGTAACTTATGTTATTCGGATGTCGATAATGATCAGTTCCACTATTATAAGTAGCTTTGCTTTGTGACCTATCATTTTTATAGACTTGGAAGTTCATTAAATAACCCCCGAAAAATGGGAAGTATATTGTATATTTTCTAGTCTTCATTTTGGTTCAGTTAGGTTACCTTTCCTATTCCATATGCCAAATTAATTATTTACAAAAATAACAGGTTAAATTGATTGTAAATTCTCAACAAAAGAGTTGAAACAGTACGCATATTGTAAAATATAGTTTTTTTTTTAGGGCGGCAAACGAGCAAGCGGGTCACCTGATGGTAAGTAGTCACCGCTGCCCATGGACAACTGCAACACCAGGGAGTGTTGCCAGCAAAAGTCCTTAGAAGTAGTTACAGCGAATAGTAGTTATCAATAACGAACAAATAAATCGAATCATCTTGCAACTACGGGCATAAGCACACTGCGGTTTTGAACAATATGTTATTTTTTTATTCAAGTTATCGAAACTTATAATTCGGAACGATTACTGCTGAGAGAATTTTTAGTAATTAATATTTATTTATTTAAACTTTATTGCACAAAATACATGTGTAAAAGTACAATGGGCGGACTTAAGGA